>JAESUZ010003315.1:0-600000 GCA_017311185.1 Proteles cristata cristata | reverse complement strand
TCTCTGCTCACAGCCGAGGGGTCTTGTATGCGCGTGTGTGCATGTGCGTGTGTGTGTGTGCGTGTGCGCGTGGGTACGTGTGTGTTTCTGTCCCAGCTGGAGAGTTTGGGGTCACTGGCACTCCATATCTGACTTTTGCGTTCTGTTTGTGCCTGAGAATGGCCTGGACGGGGAAGGGCCAGGTGCCACGTAGGCTGTGTGGAGGGCCCCCTGCACCCCACCCCTCTGCAGTGAGCAGCCCCGAGCTCCCCCTGCAGCCTGGGAAGGGAGGGCGGGGGCCTGTTTGTTGCTCTTGGCCCCACCTGGAAGGCCCCGCCTGCTCTTTCTCACACTGCTGCTCCAGAGCAGGGGGTCTGGCCTCATGGGTGGAGGCTGTGAGCAGCAGGAAGGACCCCTGGAATTACCCCCCCAGGGCCAGGGCCCCGGGGGTCGGGGGAGATATAGCAGCACCTCCTAACACCTGAAGCAAAAGACAGTCCTCAAAATAGATCCGGGCGGGTGGCAGAGGAGCCTCACATGCTTTGCCTGGGGCTGCGTGGCCTCCCCAGAGACCCCCTGCTGAATCCGGGGTGCTCAGGGTGACCACTGGCCGTCCCTGTACATGCTCTCCGCCGGTCCCTCCTGTCCCGGGTGTCCAGGCCGGACCCCCACCCAGGCTGGACCCCGCTAAGACTGCCCGGTGTCGCAGAGCAGGCTCGCCCCTGGTCTCCGGCCCGGATCAGGACCTCGTGTGTGCTGCGCGCCCTCCCGGGGCCGCCTATGCTGGCCACGCGCGCGCACGAGCCCGGGACGGCCAGGGGCCCTCAGCCGCCTCGCTGGCCCCCAGACCCGAGCCGGAGCCAGGGCAGACGTGGCTCTCAGCCTGCAGCAGGCCTGGCCTTGGGGATGCAGAGGGAGAGGGGCCGGGCGGAAGGGTGAGACCGTGGGCGCCGTACTCTCCGTCCCCTCTCCCTTTGCACGTCGCTCCTTGCGTGTTCCTTGGTCCAGGACAAACGTGTGTCTCTGCAGGGAATCCAACACGTGCCCCAGCTGTTGGCCGCTCGACTTCCCAGTGCAGGCCCTGCTTGGCCACAGTGTCCATTTTCAAGCTTTTCCTCTTGGACCATTTTGCTTCCTGAGGACCCTCCCCCGCCGCCCCTTCCCCCCCAGAGCCCCTGGAGGCAGCATGGGGGGGGCAGCTGTGGCTCAGCCCCATCCCCTCTGGGGGCGCTAGGGGGACCCTGCACGTGCGCCCCAGAGTTGTCCTGAGGGGAGCAGCTGGGTATTTACGCTCCATTTGCCTTCTAAAGGCTGCTGGGGTGGAGAGCAGCGTTAACCCCTTCCTGCCTTCCTAGTGTGGGCGCCGGGTGGCCCCCGGGAGAGAGCCTCGGGCAGAGGGGCAGATGCGGGCCACTGTGTGACGGGCATCGTCTGCCCGTGTGGCGACCACACACACACGCGTGCACACTGGCCCACAGGACCAACATCGGGGCGCCGGCACGACCGAGTCATCCCGTCAGCGCCCGCAGTAGGGCAGACGAGGGAGCAGAGGCTCCGTGATGACTGCGGTCGTGCCCTCCCCATCCGAGCCTCTGCCCGTGGCCCGGATGTGAGGGGCGCAGTGTGCACGAAGCGGGCCCGGCGGCTCTCAGACTCTCTGGGGCACCCGGGCCCTGTGCCCAGCACCCCCACTGCCCGCAGTTGCCCCGCCTCCGGCCAGTCCCCACCCCCTTCCTAGGTAATTCGTTCTTCAGCTGGGGTGAGTCCTGCGTCTGGGGCCGAGGCTTCTTTTCGTTTGGGGGATTTGCTGTTCCGCCCTGCTGTGCTCGGGGGCACTCCTCATGGCCCCAGCTCCCATCCTGTCCGTGGCAGCCCTGCTGTGCCCTCCCGGGCCGTGCCCGAGTCCAGGAGTCAGCCTGGGGTGGTGCCAGGGTGTGACCCCCGGGCATCCCGATGGCAGAGCGGATACCTTCTGCATGAGGGTTCCTGCAGCCTCAGGGCAGGCAGCAGGGCAGTCCCCTCTGCCTGGCACCAGCCTTCTAGGCTCCCTGGGCCCCTGGGTGGCCACCCCGTCAGGGACAGAACCTCTCCCTCCCAGAGGCTGCGTTGGGGCAGGGCCGGCTCTCCTGGGACCGGAGCCCGGTATCGAACCCCATGATCAGCAGTGCCCCTCTGGCGGGAGCTGTGCATCGGTTTGTTTTGACCTTGGTCTCTAACATTCTTTGCATGACATTTGTCCCCTGCTGGAACAGGGCTTTGCGGCTGCCCCGGGACCCCCTCCCCAGACCGGCCCCTCGGTGCTCCCGGCAGCCTGTGGTCGGAGCAGGGCCTTCACAATGGCCCCTTGTGTGGCGCACATTCCTCGTTAAACAGGCCCAGACCCGGGCTGCTCCTGCTTTGACCCCCGTGGGCACGGACCGCCGTGCATCTGGCGAGGCGGCTCCAGCCTCTGCCGCGGCTGGGCCTGTAGGTGTTTAATGGACTGGAGAGGGCCGGGCTTCAGGGCCAGAGGCGGGCGGCTGGGCCACGGCCTCACCCATTCGCAGCGATGGTCTCTAAAAAACAGCATTGATGGGCTTATTCCCTGAAATTAGCAAGTGACCCATGCTTCGCACAGACATGCTGGGAGAAGGCAGGAGAGTCTAATGGAAACAAATCACCCACCTCGATTCCATCCAGAGTTGTGCGAGCGCACATGTGCGTGTGAGGCCCGGTCAGAATCTCTGCATGCCTCTTGGATCCTGCTATTTTTGCTTCATATTCTCAACATTTCCCATCTTCAAAACCGTGATTTTGATGACTGTGCAGGACTTCAGCATCTGGGTTTAGAAAATCTATGTAAACCGGAATTGTTTCCAGAGTTTGCTATTTTAACGCTGATGCAAACATCCCCATTCGTCAGTCCTCGGTACTTCTGATTATTTCCTTGGGATACACTCCCAGCAGCGGGAGGGGGAAGGCGCACAAACAGTTTCCAGGCTCCTGGCGCCCGTTGGGGGGAGGGGGCGGGGCCGAGGAGGGCCTTTGGGAGCAGGTGAGGTTTGAGCCCGGCTGTGGGGGGACTTGGGTGCAGAGGAGAAGGGGGCCGATCTTGGAAACCACGTAAGCAGAGCAGGGGCACCTCGTGTCCGTGGGGATGGCTTGTCTCCCCACCAGACGACGGCCCCGTCCTGTCTGATGCTCTGACGATGTGTCATGTCCAGCTGACATGGTAAATCGTGTCTTAGGTGCCCTCTGAATCCAGTGACCTCCTGCGGACAGAGGAGGAGGCAGCCCGGTGCCGACCCCACTCCTCCCTGTGGGGCCGGCAAAGGGCCCCTTTCTGCCCAGTCATCAGATCTGACGTACGATCACGCAGAGCCTCAGATCTGCGAATTGACCAGCTTGTGAGCACTCTTGTCGGTTTCCGTGGCCGCTGTGGGCAGCCGCGGCTGCAGGGAGAGGGGAGGTGGGGAAGGTGAGAGGCCCCTGCCATGGGGTCAGGTGACGCCCGTCCCCCCTGGGAGTCGGTGAAGCATATTTTCAAGGATGGCAGCTGCGCGTTTCCCGGTCCCCGGGTGTGTTCTTAGCACTGCACTGGGAGTGACAGCCTGTCTTCCTGATTATCCCCCCGCTGGGGCGCTGGGGGCCGTTTGCGTCATGACATCCTCCATGGGGGAGGCGGCTTTCCTCCAGGGCGTCCCTTGCAAAGTCTGCCTTAAAAAATGATCTTGTTTCATTGCCAAACGTTGCGATGTAAATCTAGAGCAGGGACCCTCCCGATGGCTTCTCCCACCCTCTGGGGTTTTTGTGAGGTTCCAGGGGAGGGAAAAGGAGGTGGTTTTTTCTCCCGGGTCCCCAGAGAGGGGCTGGGGTGGTGGCAGCATTGGGACATCACAGACAGAGCCATGCAGCCCAGGGGTCTCTCACCCTTTCAGCGGGTTCTGGGGTGACTTCTGGGGCATCCCAGAATGACTTCCGGGGGGCTGCCATAACAATTTACCGCAGACTGTGGGGCTCAAGCCACAGAATTTTATTCTCTCACATTTCTGGGGGCCAGAAGTCCAAAGTCAAGGTGTTGGCAGCATCACACACGTTACAAAGGCTCAAGAGAAGAATCCTTCCTGCTTCTCCCAGCTGCTGCTGGCACCGGGCAACCCTGGGCATCACCCCAGCCTCTGCCGGCCTCTCACGGCCTCCACTGTGTCTCCTGTGCCCCAAGTCCCCCTCTTCTCCTGTAAGAGACCTATAGGGTTTAGAGCCCGGGATGATGGCATCTCGAATCCTTACTTAATGACATCTGCAAAGAGCCTTTTCCCAAGGAAGGTCACCTGCACAGGTTTTGGGGGTGAGGACTGGGACGTATCGTTTGGGGGGGACTAAGTTCAACCCGCCGCAGAGCCTTAGAGCATGTGGAGCTTCTCAGGCTGAGATGGGGGTGAAGACCTGGTGTCTCTCTGTTCCCGAGGCCCCCCTCCTCCCGGGCTCTGTGCCCACAGCTGCAGCACTGCCGTTGGGGTGGGTAGAGGAGTCCGAGGGGAGGCCCGTGGAGTTACAAAGCAGAGGATGTTTCCAGGGACCCCAAGCACCCCCCCGCCCCCGGCTGCCTGAGGCCAGTTGCAATAGTCACGACGTGGCCTTTGGCCTGGAAGATGTGAGGGGGAAGTGTGGGCTGCGCGGGGCTGGGGCAGGAGGCGGCAGCGAGCCCGGCTTCGGCAGGGGGCTTGAAATCAGAGGTGGCGGCAGCTTGATGGCGGAGGGGGGGGGTGGGGGGGGCTGGAGATGGCACAAATCATCACAAACAACCCTCACAACCGGACGTTTTCCGGTAGTCACCGCCCTGAGGGTGGGAACAGCCCCCTTTTTCCTGGGCCTCGGACTAGCCGGGGATGGGACGCACCTGGGTGGGTCACGTGGCCGGGCGACAGGCACACAGCTGATGTAGGGCCAGGAGGACGTGTGCCACGCAGGAGCACGGAGCAGTGAGAGGACAGGGTGGCGGTGCGGACGGCGCATGCGTGTGTCGGATGGCCGTGGCTGTGAGGACTGAGTCACGTGGACCGGCAGAGGGAGGAGGGTTGCAGGGTGCGGGTGATCTGCGTACCGGCCGGGTTCGAATTCAGCGCTGCCCGGGGACTGTCCGTGCCTGAGTCAGAAAGGGCTTTCCTCTGGTGCGCGGTCTTAGCTCGTGAGTCGGGGGTCGAGGGCACGTCCATCTGGGCTTCCCTGGGAGGGGATTTGGGGGGGGGTTTGGGGCAAACCTGGGAGGAGGCCGCCCACCTGACTTCTGTTCTCCAGCTTGGCCCCCGGGGAATTGCCTCCTGGGCTGGGGGGGCTGGGCATGGACCCCTCCGCTAGGGAGCTCATGGACAAGAGCCACCGTTCAGGGGCCGTGTGGACAGTTCCCTGGAGACCGGGGTAGACCAGATGCCTCAGGAGACCCTACATGGGGTCATAGTTCCTGGCGCTCACCTCTGGGCTTTCTGGCCAGTTTGGCAACCCCTTGTTTCTCACCTAAACCTTCTTTGGAACGAGCAGTTTGTGCGCTGTGGTTATCTCAGGGGATGGCCCCCCCCGGGAGGGGTGCTGAGGGGCCGGCATCCCTGCTTCGGCTCCTCCCCCTGTGCTTAGCCACATTATCAATCAGAGGTCACAGGCTGGACCACAGGCCAGAGGCAGCCCGCGGATGGGACTCTCTTTGATCATGCAGCATTTTACTTTATTTTTTTTAATGTTTTTTATTTATTTCTAGGAGAGAGAGAGAGAGAGACAGCGTGAGCAGGGGAGGGTCAGAGAGAGAGAGTCACAGACTGAAACAGGCTCCAGGCTCTGAGCGGCAGTCAGCACAGAGCCCGACGCGGGGCGGAACCGAACCGCGAGATCATGAGATAAACCCAGACGCTTAACCGACTGAGCCAGGCGGCGCAGCGTTTTAAAAGGGAGTTGTTTCCCTTCGTGTGAGCATATACAGATCAGGAGATAGCCATAGAAAAATCTAGATTTCCAGTCCGAAGCTCTGACCATGTCGGGCGTACAGGCCGGCCGGGCAGCCGGTGTATCTCAGAGATGGGATGCTTGGCGATGCGCCAGTTCCCTCTGACCAAGGACATTTCTGTCCCTGCAGCCCTTCTGGGATGGCTGAGCTTTGCATCTGAGAGTTTTGTGACCCTGTCTACCAGAAGGAGGTGTGCCCGAGGCTTAGGGAGGTCCCGGTAGGGTCCCACGTTTGGGGAACCGGTGGTTCGGGCAGCCGGGCGTTGGGGACGAGGGCCTCCTTTCCTTCGTCTCGCCCCACGCTTGCAAACACCTGCACCCCCGGCCAGCGCCCACTCTACTGCCCAGCGGGCCCAGGCCGTGAGAGGGAAGCACTGTCCACTGGGAAGAGACAGGAGCTGTCCAGGAATTTGGAGGAAGGAAGCCGTGATGGGGGGCCCTGAGAATGGCCCCGGGTCGCTGAAGTTGGGCCAGCGGGGGGCCAGGGAGGAAGTGGCGGGGGGTGCTGGGAAACCCTTGGCTTGGGGGGGAGGGGGCTGGGGAGGCGAGGTGGGGAGAGGGGTCAGAGAGACCCCGTGGGTCGCTGAGCACCTGTTCAGCCTGACCAGGAGGGAGACGGTGAATGCTCCTGCCACGTGGGCCCTTCCTGCTCTGGTCTTTGTAGTGGGAGCATCTGGTTCCTGGTGGGAGCATGGCCGCCGGCAGGGGCTGTGGGGACGGCTGGTGGCAGCTCCCCGGGCACCGTCCCCTGCCTCAGTGGGTGCACCGGGTCCTGGCGGAGATGGCGGGCGGCCAGGTGGAAACACTGGGCTGGGGGGGGATGGGGGGGTCAGATGGCTGGCGTCCCACGCGGGGCCTGGCTGGGACGAGTAGCATGGGATGCGTGTGCATCTGAGGGCGAGGACCGAGAGGGCGGGTGGGTGGGGACCACGCCAGGGCTCTGCTGTGCCGCCTGGCACAGGACAGCCGAGGGCCGGAGCCTTGTGCATCTCCTGGCTCTGGCACTCAGTCTCCACGTTGCTTAAGCACCGTGGCCTCAGTTTCCCCACCCGGACCAGGGGATAATGGCAGCGTTCACAGCATAGAGTCCTGTGAGGAGTAAATGCACACGGCCAGCCCAGCGCCCATGTTAGACGTGCCCGTGCTGGCTGTGCCCGCCGTGCCGAGGTGATGACGTTACCGCCGTGGGGCTTCTGACGGCATGGTTGTGGCCGGTGTTAGTGGGGACGTGCCCCCATCCCCAGTTGCTGGCGGTGGTGGTGAGCGCTGGGCGGGGGTGGGGTGGGGATAAAGGAAGGCCGTGGCAGGAAAGCAATCACATCTCCCTTTGAGCCGGAACATCTTTATACAACACGGAGCTGGCGCGTCCACGCTGTGGCCATGGTGGAAGGGGGGCTGGCGTCCTCCGAGCTCCGCCTTTTCCCCCTCCCGATGTGCGCGATTGATGCTGTTCCCCGGGAGAGTGGGGTTGTCCCCTTTCTTCCGGGGAGGGAGGGTGCAGGGCTCTCCGGGGGTGGCCCCGAGCCATCCACTCCTCACATCCCCCCCTCTCTCTTCCAGCCTTGAAAAGATCTTTTGAGGTCGAGGAGGCCGAGACGCCCAACTCCACCCCGTCCCGGAGGCTCCCAACCCCCCTGCTCCGGGCCACCGTGGCCAGCTCCACGCAGAAATTCCAGGATCTGGGCGCCAAGAACGCCGAGCCCACAGCCCGCCATGTAGACTCCCTCAGCCAGCGGTCCCCCAAAGCCGCCCTGCGGAGGGTCGAGCTCTCGGGGCCCAAGGCCGAGCCTGTGTCCCGGCGCACAGAGATCTCCATCGACATCTCGTCCAAGCAGGTGGAGAACGCCAGCGCCACGGGGCCGTCCCGCTTCGGGCTCAAGCGAGCCGAGGCGCTGGGCCACAAGACGCCAGAGCCCGCCCCGCGGAGGACGGAGATCACCATAGTGAAGCCCCAGGAGTCAGCCCACCGGAGGATGGAGACCCCTGCCTCCAAGGTCCCCGAGGTGCCCGCCGCCCCCGCCTCGGACGCAGCCCCCAAGAGGGTTGAGATCCAGGTGCCCAAGCCGGCCGAGGTGCCCACCTCCCCCATCCCCCCCCAGACCCTGGAGAATTCAGAACACACCCCGGTGTCTCAGCTGCAGAGCAGGCTGGAGCCCAAGCCCCAGCCCCCGGCGGCCGAGGCCCCACCCAGGAGCCAGGAGGGTGAGTAGCAGGGGCTGCGGTGCTTGGGGTGCGTGGGGACGGGTAGCTGGCTTTGCCCTGGCGTCGTGGAGGCAGAAACCGAATGTGGGGAGGGGGTGGGGGGGCCGCAGGTGGGTGGAGACATGGCTCCTTAGAGGCCGAGAAGACACTGAGCCAGGGTCCCAAGGCTGGTGGGGGGGGGTTCCACCCCAGGAATGGCCCGGAAAGCAGTAAGCTGGGCCTGCATTTGGCTTTAAAAGACTCTCTGGGTTTTGAGGGGCCCCTTCATCGGTCAGGATGCGTCACGGTGTAGCGTTTCTGCTGTCAGAGCCTCGATCAGCGGGGAGTCTGGAAGCCTGGAAAATGAGGGGGCGGCAGGCTCGTGTTGGGACACGGGTTGGATGGGCTTGGTACCCAAGCACGGGCTCCCATGTGCCAGTGGCTGGCGTGGGCCGTGGGCAGGCAGGCTCCTGCTCAGATCTGCTGGCTGCCTCAGCAAGTACCCGCCGGAGGGAGAGGCGTCAGGTAGGAGGAGGGGTTGGTGCCCTCCTGAGGTTCTGTACTGGGGGGGTCTTCCTCCCGCGGTTCCTCAAGGAGGGAGGGCCGTGGCCAGAGCAAGGGAAACAAGACTGTCCTGTTTGTGTGCCCAGATTCTCAGGGCCGCTAGGGAGGGGACCTTAGGCCCGGAGCCCCACCGTAACCGCACACAGCTCCATTTGGGGTGCTCTGCTGGTGAGGGAGGAAGCTGGGGGCGGGGTACCGTCCTCAGGGGGCCCAAACCCAGAGCTGTGTTCACGTGGGGAGCTCACCGGGGCCGGCTTGGGAACATCTGGTCCTGGGATACTGGGATCTTGGCCCCATGGGGTCAGGGGCCAGCTGCGCTGTAAGCCCCGTGAGAGCTGGGTCCATTTCCAAGTGCAGGAACTGGACTCCGCCAGTGTTCTTCGGGTTAGATAAACAGAACGTTCTGGAATTGTGGTTTACCTTTCAAATCATAATAATCTCTAATTTTGGTAAAATACACGTAACGTTAACTGACCGTTTGAAGCATCGTGAGGCGTGCAGCTCGGTGGCACTGGGAACATTCACACTGTTGTGCAGCTCAACTCCGTCATCCGTCACCAGAACCTTCTCAGCTTCCCAGACCGAAACCGTGTCCCCGCTGAACACTGCCTCCCCTTGCCCCTCCCAGAGCCCCCAGCGCAATCCGTCTTTATGAACTTGACTCCCCCGGCTCCCTCGTACAAGGGGAATCAGACAGTGTTGGTCCTTTTGTGTCTGGCTGCCCTCACCGGGCATCGCACCCTCACAGCCCATCTGTGGTGTGTCAGGAGTGGGGTTTCCTTTTTTTTTTTTTAATTTTTTTTTTTAAATTCATTTCTGAGAGAGAGAGAGAGAGAGAGATAGCATGAACAGGGAGGATCAGAGAGAGAGGGAGACACAGAATCTGAAGCAGCCCTGGGCTCTGAGCTGTCAGCACAGAGCCTGACGTGGGGCTCAAACCCACGAACTGTGTGATCATGACCTGAGCCAAAGTCGGACACTCAACCGACTGAGCCCCCCAGCCGCCCCTCCCTTACTTTTTAAGTGAGGGCCCTGAACTTGCTGCAGTGCACTCACCCCTCCCAAACCTGACCCTGCGGAGCCACACCCACACACTCAGACACTGTGGACTGTGGTGCAGGCGTGTCAGAAGGACGGCATCCCAGTTGTGCGGGGATTGGTTTTCGGTCGCTCCGGGGCCTGTCCGGGGCCTCGGCCTCTGGTGGGTGAGGTGTTCACGCCCAGCTGGGTCAAGCAGGCTGTGGCTGGGGACATGGTCACCACCAGGCCCGTGCGGACCTTGACGGCAGCTCTGGGGGGCCAGGGCAGGAGGTGTCTGCTCAGGCGGTCCCGCCCCACCCGGAGGCTGTGCTGGAAGCCGGGGCCCAGGCTGGCTTTGCCTCTGGAACAGTCGAGGGTCCTGTGGGGGTCTTCCCAGGGCCCAAGCCTCTTGAGCCGAGCTTTGGAGAAAGTAGGACTGAACCAGGCAAAGAAGGGGAACCGAGGCAGCGGTCCAGAGGTGCCTGGGGGCCTGGAACTCGGGGAGCGGCATGCCTTCTCCACGGAAAAGAGTTTAAATGTCCAAACCCGGGGCGCCTGGGGGGCTCAGTCGGTTGAGCGTCCGACTCTTGATTGCGGCTCAAGTCGTCCGACTCTTGATTGTGGCTCAAGTCGTGACCTTGTGGTTTGTGAGTTCAAACCCTGCATAGGGTTCAGCAGCGTGGAGCCTGCTTGGGATTCTCTCTCTCTTCCTCTCACTCTCTGCCCCTCTTCCTGTTCTCAGCCACTCTCTCTGTATCGCAAAAATAAATAAATAGACTTAAAAAAAAAAAAAAAGTCCAGGCCCAGCGTGAAAGCCACGTCATCAGCAGCCCAGACCCTGGTCCTCAGAGAGCAGCCAGTGGGTGTAGCTCTGTGACGAGGCTCGTAGGCCAGTGGCTGTCCCCCCGTCCTGGAGCACTAGCTGGGGGTGCGTGTGTGCCTGTCTCCCCGGGGCGCCATCCACCTGCGTCTCCTTGGCCGGGTGGGAAGGGGCTCTGGGACCAGTGCTCACAGGGTGAGAACCTTTAGGGCCAGACAGACGCAGCGAGACCAGCGGCCGCACGGGGATGCAGGATGCTGGGGGCGGGGCTCGGACGGCTCTGTCCAGGACCATTCTGTGCACTTAGCAGAAGTCACTGCGGGGTGGCCTGGTCCTTGAGCCTGGGAGGGAGTGATGCAGGCCAGCTGGGCGAGGAGGAGGGGGAGGAAGCAGGGCTCACCCAGCTGTGGGCCGGGGAGTGTGGCGCTGACAGCTCTGCCTCGGACTCCCAGTCTTCAAGTCCCCGTGGAGGTGTGTTCCTGGAATCCGTGGCCCGGCTTCCGGGGGTCCCCTGCCCCGAGGCGGCGTCTGCCCGTCCTCCCCCGGCCACAGCGCGTCGGGTCCATCCAGGCGCAGACCCGTGTCCCACAGCCGCGCTTCCCGTTGGTCTTCCCCGCAGAGCTGGCTCCCAGCCCCTTCGGCCCCCGCCCAGACCTCCCCACCCGGCAGGCCCCGCCCCGACCACCCTCTGTGGGCACCCTGTCCCCTGCACCCGAGGCCAGCTGGCACCGCAGGCGCAGAGGATCGGGGAGGGAGGGAGCTCTGTGCCCTCTGATGGGACTCCGAATCCTCTGCCTGCGGAAACCCTCTGGGCTGTGGCTCCCGGCCCAGGTCAGGGTCTCCTGGGACCGTGGCCGAGTTGGTCCCGCGGTGGCCGCCCTAAAGCGCAGTGCTGATGAAGTCCGTGCCAGCCCCCAGCCTTCCCTGGGCCGCTCTCCATTCCGTCCAGTCTCTTGTGCGGCTCAAACCTCCCTGCTCCCAACTCCTCCTGCGTGGCCCTTTCGTGGCCTCCCCAGGCCACCTTTCCTCGTCTCCCGCCCTGACCTCCTGACTCCTGACCCCTGACCCTCTTCCTCACCACATCGCTGCTTTTTGAATTCCTATGCATCCTTCAAAGTCCAGCTCAAATGCCACCTCTTCCGTGAAGCCCTCCCACTAGCTGGAAGTGGCCTCATTTCCTTGGACTCCCGTGCCTTTTGGCATTTTTGTGTGTGTGTATAATGTCCTATGTTTGGCTTGGAATGTGAATTATTTGTGGTGCACGCACCTTTTTTCCTCTGCTGGAGTTTTTAAAAGATTTTAACAAATTTTTTAAATTTTTATGATTTTTTTAATGTTTATTTTTGAGAAAGAGACAGTGTGAGCAGGGGAGGAGCAGAGAGACAGGGAGACATGGAATCTGAAACAGGCTCTGAGCTGCCAGCACAGAATCTAACACGGGGCTCGAACCCACAAACTGCAAGATCATGACCTGAGCCAAAGTCAGATGCGCAACTGACTGAGCCACCCAGACGCCCCTCCTCTGCTAGACTTTTTAATGTAAAAGTAGTTTTCCAGTGTACCTTTTCTTTAAAATTCAGAAAATGTAGAAGTTAGAAAGACTCTAAAGTTCACCTATAATCCAAAGGTATCCACCCTTAGTGTTTACTCTGTATTTTTCAGAATTCCCTCCATGCCCCCCACTAGATCGGAGGTTATTTGAGATTAAGGCTGTTGTCAGTTATAGTTTTTTTCCCTGAGTGACATAGACTTAGTAGGTGCTCAATAAAACTAGGTAGGAGAGTGGGATGGGTTTGCGTGGCCCCCTGCAGGCAGACACAGGGACCCTGGGGACCCCATGGGACCTTGCAGGGACCAAGCACACACTTTCCTGGTCGACCAGGAGCCCCCAGGTCTGATGTGCCCCCACTCCGGCACACGGGGTTCTCTGTTCGCAAGGCTGCTGGCCCCTGGCTCTTTTCGTCGTGCTCTGGTCACCCCTGCTTCTCTCTCAGGTTCTGGGAGGGCCGGGCCTTGCCTCCTCCCCCAGGTCGCCGCTCGCCCAGCAGCTGCCTGGGTGGTGCTGGGTGGGGCTGGGCTGCAGGACCCAGACCGAGTCTGCGGGGTGAGCCGCTGCCTCTGGCTCCCCTCCGGGAACCACCCACCTCTGGCTCCGCGGCCAGCACCAGCCAAGTCTCCCCAAGAGGCTGCCTTATAAGGCGGGCGCCCGCTGCTCCCTCGTGGGTCTGGTTCTTTGCCGTCTCCAGATGCTGACTGGAGGCCGAGGGGCTGGCCGGGCAGGCCACCCCACCTGCCGGCTGGTTCTGAGCCACCGCTTTGCCCACCCCCAGCCTCAGTTTCCTGATTCGGCAAAAGAGGCAGGACCCACTGCCCTGAGGTGGTGGGGTCTGAACTCTGCCTGTGGCGCCGGGTGTGGCTTGTGATGGTGGATGTGAAATTGGGCGGGGGGTGGGGGCAGGCCCATCCGGTGTCTCTGACTAAAAACATCTAGAAATGTTCTCAGCTCTGGGTGGAGCGCTGAGGAAGGTGGGCGTCAAGGATCCCATCCCTGAGCCTCTAGTGGTGGGTGTGGCTTCTTGGGACATCAGGTGCACCTGCTCCCTGGCCGCCTGCTGGGGACTGCGCCAGGGGCTGGGACGGAATGGAGGGGGGTCTCAGCTCTGTAGGGGACGGGGGGGGGGCTAGAGGCGCCGGGCTCCTGGGGTCCCCAGCAGGGACACAGGGATGGAGGAGGCTGGCAGATGAGGCTTCAGGGAAAGAGAGGTGTGGACTGATTGTGAAGGGAGGGGTCAGCTGGTGAGGAGGAGTCAGCTGGTGAAGGGGCAGGAATGTGCCAGGCCCAGGGCAGGGAGGAGGAGAGGGTGACCACCATGTGATCAGGGAGGAGAGACCCAGGTTCTGCAAAGCCTGCCTAGACTCCCCCCAACCCCCCATGTTTCGGGGGCAGCCTAGTATCCAGGGTATCCACTCTGGGCCTGACGCTGGGCCGGGAACTCCCTGCTGCTGTTTTGTCCCAGCACCCGGTACACAGTAGGAGCTTGATAAGTGCTGAGGGACTCATTTGTGTGCAGTGGGCTTGCATCTCGCCATGCCTTGGACCCTTCCATGTGGAGTTCTGTCTGGCAGGGGTGTGTGCACCGAGCTGTCCTACCTGGAAGCCTGCTCTCTGCTCCGAGCTCCTCCCCTGCTCCCGCCCTGGCCCCAGAGAGCGTCCAGGAACCCGCTTACTTTTCGGGATTGAGTCTCTCTCTCTCTCTCCTCCCCCTTTTCGAGAACAGACGCCCTCGAAGCCCATTCCTGCACCGTCTAAGGGAGGAGGTCGCCAGGCGCGGGTGCAGGGTGACTGTGGCCGGGGCCAGGTGTGTGTCCTGCAGGGGGAGGCGGGGTAGAGGGCTGCAGGGACAGGACCTGGCCCCCGCGCCGGCCCACCCAGCTGTCTGCCGAGCCCAGCCCAGGGCTGGGAAGGATCGAGGGCCCATGCAGGGAATGCAGCCCCAGCAGCTGCGGAATGCCTTAAATAGAGCCAGGCGCAGCTGCGGGGCAGGCTGGGCCCGGAGGCAGGCGCTGGGGGCGGGCCTCGGCTCTGTCCTGTTTTGGGGGCCGTGGGGGCCATGGCCCTGACCACCCAGCGGGGGTGGGGGGGCAAGACGGGATGGAGGCCGGGCTCTCAGACACTTGGGTGAGGCCTCCAGGGTGCTCGTCCCCGGAAGCCGCCAGGAGAGGAACTGTGTCTGCGTCCACAGCCTCCCAGGCCTAGGACAGCTGCTGCGAGCCAGGGTCCGCACAATGGGGCCGCTGTCTGGGGGACGCGCTGTGCCAGACAGCCACGCTCTGTGCGGCAGGGACAGAGCACACATTCAGTGCCGGGGGGGCGGGGGGGCATGCTCAGACCCCCACCTGGGGCCGTGGAGTGTGGGCAGCCCTGGCCAGACGCCGGGGTCTGACGGTTGGCCTCGAGGACGCCGCTCGATGCCTGATGTGGTCCGCCGTCGGGTGGTGCGTGCGGGAGGAGCATCACGTGGGCTCTTCTCCGGGCGGAGCGTGACCTCCTCTCCCCACTTCTTCTCTGATTTGGCTTTCCCTGACCCTGGGGCTTTCTGTGGGCGTCACTGATGTCCCCCCTTCCCCAGAATCCCAGGGGGAGCTGGTGCCCAACATGGCGCTTGGGCGGAGAACGGGGCTAAAAGTGGACGCGCTTCCGTTAAGAGGCAGGCACGGCGCTCCCACGCCCGGCCTCCCCTGCCTGTTCCCTCCGATGCCGTCCCCCCTTCTTCCAGAGTGACCCCCAGAGGTTTCAGCCTTGAAGCATAGGCTCCCCTGTGGGGCTTTGGTCGCTTGTGTGTGAGGCACGGCTGGCGAGCGCGGCCTTCACCTTCAGGCCGCGTGGGCGCCCGTTTCCGCCCTTTAAGGACTGTGTCCGTTTTCTTGTGGGCGCAGCGGGACTCTGTCCCTCCTGCGCGGAGGCGTTAGAACAAAAGTGGAATCGGGGGAAGATGCCCAGCGCTGGCCGGTGCTCGGAGACAAGAAGTAGCGATCATAGGAAATCTGAAAAGGAAATCTGTCTTTCCAAACACCCCCTTGTCCTCAGGGCAGCCCGTGTTAACGGCGGGGCGCATCGAGTGTCTTTCTGGGGTTTGCGCGTGTGGCTGGTCGCACGCATCTGTGTGTAAATATCATAGAGCCTTTCGGAGAACACAAGTGAGCTCAGACTCCTGCAACCTGCTGTTTATTTCTCCGTTTTCTGGACACTGTCTGTGTCCAGTGAGTCCCTCTGACCCGCTGCTGGTCCTGTCCGCTCCGCCCCTGCCTTCCCTGCCCTGCTTTTCACCGTGAGTCACGAGCCTTCCATGAACACACGCACGTTTCTGTGTGTGCGGGTGGGACTGTCCAAGTTCAGGAGTGGGATTCCAGCACCACAGGATTTAAAGAGCTGATCCATGGGCCACCTGGGTGGGGGGCCCAGTTGGTTAAGCGTCCGACTTCGGCCCAGGTCATGATCTCACGGCTCGTGAGTTCGAGCCCCGTGTCAGGCTCTGTGCTGTCAGCGCAGAGCCTGCTTTGGGTCTCCTGTTCCCCTCTCTCTCTGTCCCTCCCCCTCTCGCACTCTCTACCTCTCTCTCTGTCTCTGGAAAATAAACATTTTCTAAAAAATGAAATGAGATGAGATGAACTGTGTGGCCAAACGACCTCTGAGCAGTCACCCTGTTTTTTAGTGCCAGGGGCAGCAGGTCGGCGCCCGTGCCCCGGGCTGACTGCGGTTTTATTTCGTGCATCCTTCGTCTCCCGCGTTTACAGACCGAGGGCCCCGGGCCTCTGTGAGCGGTTCGTTCCTGCCTCTGGCTCCGTCTTGGCCCCCCCAGGTTGTTCACCCTTCTCTCGGTGACATTTTCTTCGTAAGACTTCCTCGAGCACCTTTATTGTAGCTGCTCCCGGTGCGTTTTCCCAGTTGTTGACTTTTCAATTCTATTTATAGTGTGTTCTTGCAAACAGAGGTTTTTAACCCGTAGGTTCATCAAGTGCATTCTTCTTATTCTTTTTCCCTCTGTTGGGATCCATGCCCTGCTTAGAGGCGTTGTGCATTCCCGAATTACAGTCCGTCCAGGTTTTCTTCTCGCACTTTTAGGTTTCGTCTTTACGGACTGCTGTCATTAATCCGTTGGAAGTTATTGGGGTGTAAACAGCGAGCTGGGGAGAGACGGTTTTGCACAGATGTATCCACAGAGCTCGGTCCCCACGCTGCATGGGGGGGCGCGTGCGTGCTATTTTTATCAGTGGGGGTGTCTGTGTCCCTCTGGCTCAGTGACAGTTTTGCATGTTTCTTTCTCCCTCCGTGCCCTGGAACCTTTAAACAGCAGCACCGTCATCTCCGTGGTGTAACTGACGGAGGACTGGCCGGTGAAACCATCTGAGCCCGACAGTTTCGTGGGAGCCCTTGTACTTTAAAAACCTGAACAAGGCTTTTTCCGTGGGTTCGTTTGAATTCTTGGTTTTTTCTTCTTTTATTTTGTACTTTTTTTTCTCTCCTAAAATGTCATCCTTTAAGGTATTTAAAATCGCTCGGACGGTTCAGAGGTAGTTCCAGGGCATCATCACCCGATGCACCTCGGCCCCTGCCCTGGGCTGGGCGCTGTCCACAGCAGGCGAGATACAGAGGCCACCGGACGTGGCTGCTGTCCCCAGGGGTCCTGCCTCTGACGCGGGAGCCGTGCAGCCTGGTGAGGGTTCCAAGAGGGACCAGCCCAGAGGACCTCAGCAGCTCCCTGGCGGGCGGGAGAGAGCCCCCTACCGGGCTGATAGAGCCCTCTTGGTGGCGGTGATGGGGGACCTGGGTCACGGAGGGGGCAGAGTGGTCCAGGCACTGGGATTCAGGAATCGTGAGTTTGGTGCTGCCCAGAGAGAGCCTTTGACACACTCTTGGGCAGCCGCACGTGGTCAGAGATACATTTTACACCACAAACCAGGACACACGGATGTGTAGCCGGATGAACGTGTGGAGGGGGGTGTATGCAAAGGCAGCGTTTTCCAGGAGTGATTCTTACCTTCCCTGTGCCTGCCGCACTCCTGGGATTTTCTGCCTTTTCTCTTTTCGGGTGGGGGGAGTTTTTCTTATTTCTTTTAAAGCAGCTTTCCTGAGATACAGGTAACACGCCACACAGGGCACTCATCCAAAGGGTACCTCTCTGTGGTTTTATCCCCAGAGTTATACAGACACGGCCGCAGCCAATTTTAGATTATTTCCAGCACCTCAGACAGAATCCCTGTCCCCTTTAGCCGTGCCCCCCGACCCCCTCTTCTCCAGCCCGAAGTGACACCTGCTCTTTCTATCTAGATCTGCCTGTTCTGAACTTTGCTTAAAAACAGGACCATATGAGGAGTGCCTGGGGGGCTCAGTCAGTTGAGCATCCGACTTCGGCTCAGGTCATGAACGCACGGTCCGTGAGTTCGAGCCCCGCATCAGGCTCTGTGCTGATGGCTCAGAGCCTGGAACCTCCTTCAGATTCTGTGTTTCCCTTTCTTTCTGCCCCTCCCCTGATCATGCTCTGTCTCTCAATTTAAAAAAAAACAAAACAGCGTTAAAAAAACCCTGACCATATGGTAGGTGGTTTTCCATGACTGGCTTCTTTCACTCTGTGTAACGCCATAGCACAGATCAGAGTTTCATCCCTTTCCTTTTTTTTTTTTTTAGATATTTATTTATTTTTGAAGGAGCGAGACAGCGCTTGAGCAGGGGAGGGTCAGAGAGAGAGGGAGACACAGAATCTGAAACAGGCTCCAGGCTCCGAGCTGTCAGCACAGAGCCCGACGCAGGGCTTGAACTCGCGAGCCGTGAGATCATGACCTGAGCTGAAGTCGGATACTCAACCGACTGAGCCCCCCAGGCGCCCCTCACTTCATCCCTTTCTGTGGCCGCGTACTGCTGCGCGTGTGGCTGAAGCACATTTGTGTATCTGCACGTCAGCTCGTGGCCATTTGGGCCGTTTCCGCCTTTTGCCTGTTAAGAACGTACTTCAAAATGCATGTAATGTCCATTTTCATTTGGGGGCTCTCTTACGTATGCCCCCGGGCTTTATTCCCTGCTCCAGAATGTCTTCTCCTCCGTCTCAAATCCTTGTGTCCCGGCTTCTACCCCTTCTCCCCGCCCGCCCCCTCCCCCTTCCCAGGTGTGCAGGTGGTGGCTGTGAAGGTTAAGGAAGGGAACCGCTTGCCCTGGTGACATCACGCACGTCGGAGCCCCCGACTCAGGTGGGGCTTCCCCCCACGACACCTCACAGGCCCTTCGGTTGGCTTCCTGGGCCAGACTGCTTCCTGGCGAGGGTGGCCTGCCCAGGGGTCTACACGGCGGGGTGATGGTGTAGTCTTGTCCCTTCTGGCAGTTCTGCCGCAGGCCAGCGTTCCCAGGGGGCAGAGCCTTGGGCCCGAGCTGGCCCCTCTCCTGCCCCAGGGCTGCCCCCTCAGGCCTCTGGCCCGGTTTCCTTTGCCCACTGGCCTCGGCTCCACCTGCCCCGCCATGAGGCCCCACGAACAAGGCCACTGAGCCTCCTTTCCTCATTGTTGCCCCAGCAGGGTCTCCAGATGCTGTGCCCGAAGCGCCCCCTTCTGGAGGCATCTTGAGCTGCTGCAACGGCACGCAGGCGTTGCAGGCAGCCCTGCCCAGGGGGACTGTGGCGCAAGCACGGTCCTGCCTGCTCCCCTAGCTGGACCGGGCCTCTGGGAGGGTGTGTGTCCCCTCTGCAGGGGCTGTTACCCCTGGCGACCACCGCTAGGAGGCGGGGCAGCCCCTCCCTTCCATCAATCCGTCTGTCTGTCCGTCACCTCTTCCGGGTCTCCCAGGGCCCAGCCTGGAAGCTGCTGTTCTTACGGTCTCTAGAACTATCTTCTCTGTCCCTGCTTCTTGTCTCCCTTGTCGGCAGGCAGAAACAGGGCACCCGTGCGTGGGGTCCCCGAGGACCGTGAGGAGGGTGCTGTCTGAACAAAGGGTCTTGGGCTTGGCCGTGGTTTTTCTCTTCGCTGCACCCCTAAGGTGGCTCACACTGGCAGACGTAGCCTCCTGGCCCGGCAGAATGTGGGGTGTCGGCTCCCTCTTGTGCCACAGGGACGGGGGGCTGGTGGGGAGCATGCGATCATCGACCGGGAACTGAGGTAGCAGAGAGGTGACATCCACGGTCACCATAGTCCCGGGCCACCCCAGGGGAGGCCTGAGTCATGGTGGGTGGTCCCTGCCCACTGCCCCCGGGGGGGCAGTGTCCGCTTCTCTGCAGAGTCCGGGAGCCCAGACCCAGAGGGAGAGGTGGGGGGGAGGGGCTCTGTTTTCATCCTCAGGGTGATCCCCGCCCCCGCCTTAATTCTGGTTGAAGGTAGGGCCTCCCCGAGGTCTGTGGCTCCTTGCCTGCTGGCCTGCTGACTAATGCGTGTCTGGTGCCCGATGGGAAGGGCGCATGGTGAGGCAGCCCCTGTCACACAGAGCTCAGGTTACCGAGGGTTTGAGGCACCTCCTGAAATAAGGCCCCAAAGCCACGGCCCCTCCAGGCTGCCTGGAGTCCAGGCCCTCCGCCCCTGCACGGGCACCCGGTGAGTTCAGATTGGGTGGGGAAGGGCAGGTGATGGGTTTGTGGTGTGGGGTGTGGCAGGGGAGAGAGTGGACCTTCCTCTGTCCCCTGGTGCCTGGGCCCCCCCTTCTTCCCGTGGCAGCTCCCAGGCTCCCGAGGGGAGCAGGCCTCAGCCACTTCCTTGTTTCTAGAGAGGATTAACAGCTGCTCACAGAGACAGACCTCAAATCCAGCCTCCCGGGTTGCCTGTGGCTCAGCAGGGCTGCTCTGTAAATGGACATTCTGTTCTGGGGACATGGCCCAGCTCCGCCAGTTAGAAGCCGAATTCCGGGAGATTGAATTTAGCAGCAAGGTCACCTCTGCCCAAATTCTCACTTATTATGCGTGCCTGTTCTTGGCAGGTATCGGCACCCTGCTCTCCGCGGGCGGCGGTGTGGACCTCAGCCACCCTGGCCCCGGTGCCTGCCCTCCCCGACCCCCCCCCCAACGAGAGACAGAAGCCCGGCAACCCCCTCCCACCCCCCGCGCCTGCAGGCCTGTCAGACACTGGGCTCCGGGGGTGGCTGATTCTGATTCTGTGTGGACCCAGAAGGTCTGGGAATGTTCAGCCTCAGTGTCCAGAGGCGTCTTTGGGGGCTGGGGGGAGGGAAGCATTCCGAGCCGGCTTCTGGTATCCTGGAAGGATCCTCCCTGCTTCCTCTC
The DNA here is from genome assembly GCA_017311185.1 of Proteles cristata cristata. Classification (NCBI taxonomy): domain Eukaryota; kingdom Metazoa; phylum Chordata; class Mammalia; order Carnivora; family Hyaenidae; genus Proteles; species Proteles cristata. Next base: position 579,714 of record JAESUZ010003315.1, on the reverse strand, counting down.
CCTCCCGCACATCCCTGGCCCTCCCTCCCCACCCCCAGGCGCTCCATCTGGCACCAGCCCCTCCGGATGGGACTGGATGGCTTGCGTCTTCTGGCCCTTGCCGGTCCAGGTCCCCGTCTCAGCAATTAGATAAATCCTTGCCCCCCACCGGGCTGGGCGGGGAGTGGCTACCTATGAGTCCTGGGGTGGGGGGGAGGTCCCAGCGGGGTAAGGCCAGCTTCCGGCCATAGTTACCCTCCTTATCCCATTTTCTAGATTAGGAAAGCAAGTCACAGAGACCCTAGCCCCTTGCTTAAGGCCCCCCAGCTGCTCGCTGTGGATTTGAATCCTGGGGGCGCCCCGCTGCTTAGCCAGCCTCCCCAGCGAGCAGCAGGGGGGCGGGGGTGGGGGTGGGGCTGCCCGGGGACCAGGGCCCTGCCCCCAAGCTCTGGCTGGCGTGCAGAGGAGCCCAGGCCGGCTCCCTCCGTTTGCTGCTTTCTTTTGCAAGGCGCCACGAGATGATGAAAGAGAACCCCGTTTAGAAAGCGGAGGCTGTGGTATCCCCCCCTTCCTCCGGGCCCTCAGCTGCCCTGGGTTTTGAAATAAGATACTTGTCAGGGGCTTGAGTGGGAACAGATTGGAAGTCCCATTTCTCTCTCTCTGTCTCTCTTGGATCACAGCTGCAGGGAGCCCCGCGTGGCTGCTGGCCACCACCCGGCCGGCCCGGCCCTGCTCTGCCCGGCTCTGCGCCCGGCCCGGCCCTGGCCCACTGCCCAGTGCTCCCGTCCTGTCTTTCTGCTCTCTCCCCCCCCACCCCCCCGCAAGACCAGCCCTAGTGCTGCTGGGACTGTCAGGGAGAAGTTTGAGCTGGGGAATGGGGGGGGGCGTGCCTTCTTGATTGGGGAGGGCCCTTTGCGCTCCCAGGCCTGGGAGCGGGGCCTGGCAGGTCCCAGGTGGTGGCTTCCACAGGCTCCCCCGGGTTATCGAGATTTCTGGAGCTTAGAGTAGTTCTCCACCCTCCCAGTGGGCTGAGCAGGGTGTCGAGATGGGCGAGGGCAGAGCTTTCTGAGCCCGAGTGAAGGTGGGGAGCGGAGGGCGGGGATCGGTGGCTTCCTGGAATATTCCAGAGGCCCTGCTGAGCCCCCGGGTGCTGCTCTCTACAGGGGTGGCCCTCAACAGCACAGGATCCTGTCCCTGTTCCCTGGACACTGTCCCTCAGAGCATCGGAGAGAATGTCTGGCGGAGAAGCAGGTCTCCCCGCCTGGGGACCAGGAAGGGCGGCCCGGGCCGTCCTGTGGCCACATGGCTCTCCGGGAGGCCAGCTGGTCAGCGCGGCCCTGGGGATGGGCAGGGTGGGGGGGCATCTGTTCTTGGGTCCCCTCATTTCTGGTCTCTGGGCCTTGGGAGTAGGCCTCAGAGTTCTGCCTGTGGACACGAGGTGGGTGTGGGCTGGGGAGCCCCGAAAACCATCTGGCCCCCCCATCCCGAGCCCTTCCCTCCCCTGGAGCGCTCAGCGTGGGCTCCTGGCCACACGGGGCGATGGGGAAGCCAGTTCCCGAGGCAGAAGATGAGCTCGTTTGCACCCTTACCTCCTGCTAGGGTCTGAGCTCGACCTTCCAGGCTCTGGATGGTTCTGAGTCTGAAGTGCGGCTTCTGGGGCCCAAACCCACCCCTCGGAAGCAGGGCCTCCGGGAGAGCCACCTCTGCGAAGGCGAGTTCACTGAACACCGCTGCAAACTGCCTCCCCGAGCCTTCCAGTGCTTTCCCCTTTCCGCTGGGGTCTCGGTGGGGACTCGGCTCCAGTGTCAGCCCCGGTGACAGCTGTGGGCTCTGAGGTCCCACCTGCCTCTGGGCCAGGCTGTGGATGAGTGCGAGGAGCTCTGGTCATTCTGAGCACGTTGTCTGCACCGGGCTCCAGAGCCCCCTGTGGGGACCCTGAAAGGGGCAGGCTCGACGCGGCATCTGCAACTAGAGGCTCTCGCCCAGGAGACTGTCGAGATGCGGCCCCCCTGGGCTCGCTCCCAATCAGAGAGTGGGGGGCCAGGCTGGCCTGGGTCACTGCCCAGTGACCGAGCGCCCCGAGATCCCGGCCCTGCAGTGAGTAATCCTTCCTAGGGCCACTCCTCCGCCACATGTTCCTGCTTCGGAGGAGCTTTTCCAGGGAGCCAGCTGACACAGTTGGCCTGGATCGTTTGTTTTTTGAACAAGACTGAAAGGAGAGAGTGAGTAAGAACGTGTGTGGGGGGGTCGCCGAGTAGGGGAAGGTCAGAGAGAGGGGAGGAAAGATCTGGAAAGTCCCAACGAGTGCTTTGGAAGCAGGTGCCAGCCATGAGATACTCTGGAGGGTGGGGCCGGCCCTCGACAGAGCGGGGCGGAGCGGGGGGCGCGCATTCCGCACGGAGATGGCTGGAAGTGGGACCTGGGAGCCTGCCCTTGGCTGGCGCTCTGCTGCTGAGAGCTGAGTTGTTTCCATTTTAGGGACCCAGTGGGGAGGCTGTCATTCTTCTCCCCGCCTTTATTAAGATTCCATTAATCACAGAGACCGCCCCCAGTGCTGGACTCCAAGTTTCGTGTGCCTCGTGGGACGGATCCGCACGGTGAAGACGTACTGTTAGCTGTTGTAGACAGATCTGGAGGCACAGAGAGGTTGAAAAACGTGTCCCAGCTCACACAGCTGGACACGGCAGACCCTGGCTTTGAATTCGAACACTGGGCTGTTAGACTCCAGAGCCCCAGCGGGTCTGGAACGAGTGCACGGCTTGTCTGTCGCTTTGATGGCTCAGAGAGGTCCCTTCCACGTATGTGCAGCCCCAGGGCCATGTCGCCATGGCTGAACTGGGACCAGGAGGCGTGGGGGCTGCGGCCAGTGGGCAGCCACCCTGGGGACAAGGCCCCAGCTTCCCTCCTGGACCCCCGGAGCCCACAGGTCTGGGCCGGGGCTCCTGGCCACAGGCAGGAGAGGGCCCCACAGCAGCGGGCCTGGGGAGTCCGGACTGCGGAGCCTGGAAGCTTCCGGAGGCTGCAGCCCAGCTTCCTGTGCAGCTGGGTTCTCCCGCGTGCTCAGCCCCTGGTCCGACCTCCCACATCTGGGCCTGTCTTCCCAGGCTGGGTCACGTGGTGCGGGTCAGCGCTGCTCTGGGGCAGGGCACGGTGCCAGGAACAGCCCGCAGGGAAGGGGCCGCGCTCCGGGAATGGAGTGAGCACTCGCTTTGGCCGAGGACCCACTGTGCACGGGGGTGTGCCGGACTTCCAGCTGGGGTCACTCAGCCTCGCCCGGCGCTGCATGGGCCTTTTCCGTTGCCCACCTGCCCGCCCGTCCCTCTGTCCCCCGCCTGCCCGCGCCCGTCCCTCTGTCCCCCGACTGCCCGCCGTCCCTCTGTCCCCCGCCTGCCCGTACCCATCCAGGGGACACAGACCCGTGCACTTTGCGGTCTGCGTGAGGAGCGAGGCTGTGTGCCTCAGAGCCAAAAGCTGCAGGGTTAGCCCAGCTCTGCTGGACACTGGCCGTGTGACCCTGGATAGATCCAGGCCCCCCGGCACGTGGGTCCTTATCTGTGTGTGAGAGGAGGGGCGTGACGTGACGGTTGCGTGATGTGCCGGGGGCCTCGCCTCTGCAACAGGGGACACAGGAGTTGCACGTGTGACGTAGGTCGGTGAATTTGGATGAGCAGAGCGCCGGGGGTGGGGAGGCCATGCTTCAGCACAGCCGGCTGTTTCCTTCTGAGCCCACAGCCCAGAGCTCCGGGTCAGGACATGGCGCCCCACTCACCGCCCCCAAGTGGCCTGGGCCTGAGATATTTGGGAATCATCTGCACAGCTGTCCCCAAGACAGGTCCCAGGCAGTGGCAGCATCTGGAAGTGACTGTCCACCCCACGCTGTCCCCTGTGGCCCACCTCCCTTGTGGGTCCCTCTGTCTTCACGCACGTGATGTGTGTGAAGCCTGACACCGTGATCCCGGCAGCGCAGGTGACTTTCTGAAGAATTCAGGTCACTTTGCGTCTCAGACCTCCCAGTGGGTACTTTTGTACGTGAGACCCTCCCCCCACTCACTGGTGTCCGGCCCCCTGCCCTGGACACAAAGGCTTGTCCCCGCCAGGGCGCCCTTCACCCTGCCTGTCCCTTGCTGGGGCCGTCTTTCTCTGATTCTTCCTCTGGCTGCCTCACTTGGGTCCCTGCTTAAATGCTGCTGCCTTAGGGGTGCCTCCCACCACCCCGGCTGAAGCCTCCCCCTCCCAGCAGCTCTCAGTGGGTGGCTTTCTGCGAGGTGTAAATGGGCACGTGCTAGTCTTGTTATTTACGGTTCACACGGCAGGCTCCCCGAGGGCAGGAGAGACTGGCCTGCGAGCCCAGAACTGGGTGTGTCCTACGTGCTCAGTTAATGCCTCTTGAGCACTGAGCAGGAGGGGAGGTTCCATCCAGCCGGAGCAGTTGCAGACGACATGCTGGAGGAAGTGCTGTCCGGGGTGTGCTTGGTGCAGGGCTTGTCTGGTGCAGAGATTAGGGTAGAAGGCAGAGGGGCACCGTCAATCCTCAGCGGACGACCCCGAGCGGCAAGGACAGCGCTGTTAAGGGGGTTGCCGATGGCGGGTGCCAAGCAGCAGTCCGAGGTGCCTGGGTGCTGGAGCCCCGGGGAGGCTGGGCAAAGGCCCAGGACGGGGTGGCATCCGGGGATGCAGCTCAGTGTCGCGGGGGGGGGAGGGGGGGAGGGCTGGCCGACTTGTGGGAGCCGATGCCCCAAGCCCACCAGCCCGCGTGGGTGCTGTTTGTAGGGAACAAGCCCGGCACGGGTGGACGGACAGATGGACAGGAGGAGAAGGGAGGGCAGGGCCTGAGGCTCTGGTAGGCCGAGCTGGGGGTGCCGCGCCCCCTCCCGGCCTGGCTCTAGAGCTCGCCTGGCACGGTGGGTGTGTGTCGCCTGCGGCGCTGGGTCCAGGCCCGCGGTCCTGGCTGCTGGAAGAATTGTGTTGACGCTTCAAGGTCGGGAGGGAAAACTTCTGCTCTAGACGGGCAGGGTCTGCCTCGGGTCCGGGGCCCCACTCTCTGCCTGCCTGCTTGCCTGCGCCCCTGTCTTGTCGGGGCCGGTCAGCGCCGAAGGGGCAGTCAGTGCCAGACCAGGTGCGGGGTGGACGGGGTCCCGGACGGTACTCAGGCCCTGCCCCGCTTGCTAACAGGAGCTCTGCCCATCCTGCCTGAGTGTCCCGAGCAGCATGGGTTCATCTGAGCAGTGCCCCGTCCCCAGGCCACCTGTGCATTCGTCCAGCCTTTCTGGTGTCCCGGCCGCAGGGCTCTGAGCGCCCCACGCATCTCCTGTAACCTTCATAGCAGTCGAGGAGGCACGGAGAGGCTGTCACTGGTCTGTAGTCACCCAGTAGGTAGCAGGGAGTGCCGGGACCCCGGCTGGACCCCTCACCCCAGGGCCTTTGCATGGCCAGAGTGGGACATTGTCAAGAGCATAAGGCTGTGAGGTCTGGCCTCACTGTGGAGTCGGCCAGGTAGCTCAGTGACTGGCGCAGGCTGGGCGGTCGACAAGGCACCGTGGTCGTGGGCACCGTTCTTTTGGGGCGAGGGACACAGCATCAAAAGCGTGGGCTCTGAGCCACGTGCACCCACTTATAAACTGGGTGACCGTGGGTGCTTTCAAGAACCTTTTGGCTTCCTTATCCGGGAAAAGGAGAACTAACAGACCCCCCACCCCCTCCAGGCCAGTGGGGGCTGCACGTGCAGGATTCAGGGAGAGGGGCCCATGTCACGGACGTGGCCGACGTTAGCTGTGCAGGTGGCCCCTTAGTGACCTGCTGAATGGGCCAGTATTGCTACATCTTTGTTTTGGAGATGCAGGCCAGAGAGGTTAGGGCACTGACCCAAGTCACACAGCAATAGCCGCGCTGGAGGGGAGAATGCCGGAAGCCTCTGAGCCTGGGAGGGAGAGCCATGGGGGTCACCGAGGGAGACCAGCCTGCCTTGTGCCGGCAGGTGGGCGTGGAGGTCACCCTGGGGACCCTGAGAGCAGGTCCAGAGAGGGCAGGGGCGTGCTCAGGGCCACGCAGCAGACGGGGCAGGCCTGGGGGCCAGGCTTCGGGCCCTCACTGCATGCCGGGGTTTGCCTCCGGAGCGCAGACGGTCATGGTAACGCCGGTGCTGGTGCAGCGAGCCACTTACGTGGGAGCTGGGCTGTGTCCCCTGACGGCAACGCCTGTTCCCCATTCTGCAGGCGGAAACTGAGGCTCGGACGTCACGGCGCCTGCCCAGGGCTGGTCCAGTGCCGTGCAAATGGCCGGCGTGAGCGTGCTGGCCCTCCTTCCCGGCAGGTCTCACAGCGTGCCTGCCCCGCAGACTGGCTGGTCCCGTGCTGGCCTTGAGCAGGAAGCCCACTAGGAGGTTCCCTGCTGTGAACTGCGCCCCCCCGCCCCCCACGGCATCCTGCAATGCACGGTTGTCACATTGTTTCCTGACGCGTCCCCGAGATCAGATCGGGCTTGGCGGTGGGTGCTCCTGGGTTTGTGGGAGTCACCTTGTCCCCTGCGTGGGGACAGGGACAGTCCTGGTGCTGGCCGTGGGGTGTCCCACTCAGGCACAGCCTTTTTCTCACCTGCGAAGTGGGTGCTCCGTCCCCGGTGGCCTCATTTTTGTCACTGAGGACGGGGACAGTGACGTTTCTGGAGGCAGGAGCTGGCCCGGCCGAGCGGCGGCCCTCCTGGTCCCACGTGCCCCCAGCTCAGCTCCCTGCCTTGACGCGCCTGCCACCCCCGGGGCGCGTCACCCCCTCTTCCTCCCGGGTGGCGGCTGGTCAGCAGGGGGCAGCGGAGGCCTCGCGTCCTTGGAGAGGCCCAGACGCGGCGGAGCTGTTGCACATCTGTCCCTGGAAAGTCTGTCCTCTCACGCCCGCAGCGGCTTCCCTCCCCGGGAACATTTTTCTCGGGGTTGTCATGCCGGGCGGGGCCAGGGGGTCCCCACCGGGCCGCGGAGAAGCTGAGCTGTGTTGATAGAAACTCCGGTTGAAGCTGTATCCTCCCTGCACAGCCCGGTGGGAAGTGACCTCATGGCAGGGCCTGTAGAGCGCCCACCACACATGCCAGCCTGGACCCAGCTCTGCGCGCAGAGCCGAGGGCACCCGGCCCCTCAGAGCCGCCCGGGGGAGACCCTGCCCAGGGCCTGGCTGACAGCTCTTTGGAACGTTCTGGCCGCCCGGCCGGCGGAGCCAGGGTGCGACGTAGAGGCTGCTGAGAAGCTGAGACATCTGTCTTCCTGATGGAAAACAACCCGTGTTTCTCACGATTTAAAAATTATGCCAACTCGTGGCAAGGGTAATTTTTAAATTAGAAAACTCGAGAAAACCCATCACTAACGATTGCATCAGAAGTAAATCATGAAGCGCGGCTGGCATTTTCTTCCAGGCTGTTTTTCTGCCCGTGTGCTTAATACAGATGACTTTTTAAAAATAATAATACCCGGGATCTGACGCTTCTCTCTGCCACACGCGCGTGTCTGGCCCGTCTGACAGCTTGGGCCACTCGCTCAGGAGGCCGTGACTGGTCCGAAGCCATCTTGGGGCCAGCGGGGCTTGGAAACGGGCCAGGAGGCTTCCAGCAGAGGGTGGCCCTGGGGGGACAGCGGGCGGGGAGTGGGCCCCTTGGATGCTTTTTCGTGTTACCCCATGGGGGCGGGAGCAAGAGTGTGGTCGCGGTACGAGGTGGCCTGACCTTCCTGGCGGCGTGACCTTGGCCAAAGTTCTTTGTTCTCTTCTGTAAAATGGGCTTATAGAAACACTCAGGAGAGCCCAGTGAGAGACGAGTGTGTTCATCCGCCCGAGGAGAGGGCTCAGAGCAGTCGCTTAACTGTCCTATCTTCGGGTGTGTTCTGTCCCCATTGCCCTCCTCTGTCGTCAGCCCGTCATTTGTTCACCTTTGGAGGGCCAGGCCCGGGGCTGAGGCCTGGGGTTTCCGGGTAGGACATGAGGACATGAGAGACTGGCCCCGGCTGCCCCACCGCCCCCTCCTCAGCGGGTCCCTGCGAGGCTGGCAGGGGAGGGAGGCCTGGCTCCTGCCCCCTCTCTCTGTGTGACCTGGGGCAAGTTGCTCAGCCCCTCTGTGCCGCGTTTCCTAATCCGTTGAAGGATGAGAGCCGCAGGAAAGCCCCGGCCGGTTGCTGTGGGGACCTGAGGGGGTGCGTGTGAAGCTCTGGGAACAGAGCCTGCAGTTGCTAAGCTCTTACCCGGAGTTTGCCTTTCCACAGTTGCCTTCCTGAGAATTCTCTCATCTCGGGACACTGACCACTGTAGATGGAATGCTTTTTCTGGAAGCCCTCGCGGAGGGACTGCGGCGGCTGCAGGAACGGTCACTGCCCGGAGCCGCTGCCCAGAGCACGGTCATGGTTCTCCGGGGGGGGGGGTGCCCTGCGCCCCCCTGTCTCCGCAGCGTGTGTCCTCGGCTCTGAGAAGGGGTTGGGGGGGGCGCTGACGGCCCTTTACAGGGGTTCTCATCCCTCAGGGGTGTCGCTGCTCGGATGAGGAAGGGCCTCACCCCTGTCACCTCGTGGGTCTCCACTGTGTCCTCAGCTGCTCCAGCAGAATGCTTTGGGGGCCACCTAACAGAGCCCCCACCTCAAATGGCCCAGGAGCTAATTCTCTGTAGTACGAGATGAGAAGTCCGGAAACCAGGCCGCTCGGGATGCTGTGGGGGACACTCCGATGAGCCGTCCTCAGGTGCGGCTTTGCTCCGGGCCGGTTCCCGTGGACACGGTGCTGCCGCATTCGGAGGCGGGAGCGCCGCTCCTGTGAGCCTCACCGCCAGCTACCCGCTGGGCCGGGTCTTGGAGGGAAGCCCCTCGGTGCTTCCGCATGCACCCTTCATCCCGGAGGCTCTGCCTCCCAGCCCCGGGCCCCGGCCACAGCCACGGCCACGGCGGAGACCCAGCCGGTGGCTCCTGCCCGGGGCCACAGGTGTGGCACGAGGTGTTAGGGTCGGCTGGGAGAGGTGGGGCTGAAGGCAGGAGCCAGGAAGAGGCCCCTTGACCCTGGCTGGTGTCTGAGTAGAGATGGGGAGGGGGGCGGTCCTTCCTGACCCAGTGAGGGGGTGAGGCGGGACGGGTTCTGCTGTGCCCCCATCCCCCCTCCATCCATGCGGGGGGGGAAAACAGCAGCTGCGGCCCAGGGCACTGGGAGAGGGTGGGCTGAGCCGGGGCCTGACCTCCAAGCCGGATCCAGCTGTCTGGGGGGACAGGCTGTAGCTACGCACGCTGGGGGGAACCTGCAGGGGTGGGGGCGGGGGGCACAGGGGTGCCCCCTCTGCATCCCCTTCCCTGCAGGTTTGGCCTGGGGTGCACCCTGCCCTTTCCTGGTCCCCCACCTGCCTTTCATGCTCCTGCTGGCTTCCTTTCCCGCCCCCTCCCTCCTGCGCTCAGCTCAGCTCAGCTCAGCTCGCACCGTATGGTCCTAATTAAGTCCTTCCGCCGCTGCTCTGTGGGTTGTGTGGGGCCGCCCCCAACCCCGGGGCGGGGGAAGGGAGGAGGGTCCCCGTCTTCTTGCTTGCAAAACCCAGACATTTTGCGTGCACATGTGGTGTCTGTACCGTGCTGGTCTGAGGGTCCCCCTCTCCTGGTGGGGGCTCACAGGCGTGCTCCCCACGCTCACCCGGCAGGCAGGGTTCCTCTGCCCCATCCTGGAAGCTCCTCTTCGGCCTGCCTTCTATTGAAGGCTCCCTAAAACAGGGCCATGCAGTGAGGAGGCCAGACCAGCTGGGCCCCCTCCCCCCTGCCGGGGTGGGGGCACCTTCACCCTGTGCTCAGCTGGAGCCTCAAGCGGCATCACTGGGGGCAGGGGCCAGAAACGGCAGAGGAAGGCGACATGAGGGAGCCGCGTGTGGGAGGGGGAGGGGCGGGCGGCCCCAGCAGCGCCGGGTCCCTGTTCCTGGACTCCCCCGCCCCGCCCCTCGCCGGCCTTGAGGGTTGGTGCTTGCTCTTAGCCATGAAGGGAAGGCGTGTTTGGAGGAGGGAGGGAAGCCCATGGCTTAGAAGAAGACAGGCAGATTGTTCTCCTTCCTGGAGGGCAAGGGCGTGGGGGGGACGGGGGGGGCGCTCTGTGGTTCCTGGCTGGGGGGGGGTCGGGGCCAAGGCTGGTTTCCAGCTTCTCCGCTGCTGTCACCCGAGGGGAGAGAGGCGAGGAGGGGACACCTTCTGTCGGCTGGGGCCTCGAGCTGCAGAGGCTGGATGGGGCCTGGGCGCGCAGACGGGGCGCATGCCCGTTCATGGTAATGGGGGCGCCCTCGGACTCTGCGTGGCCTTAGGCCGCTTTACCTGGCCTACCTACTCCTTCAGTCCCATCAGCCATGCTGTGAGGTCGGTTCGGCTAGTATTCCCATTTCACGGATGAGGAGTCAAGGCAGGGAGACAAGTGACCTACCCAAAGTCACATGGCTACTGGGTGTCACAGAGGGAGGGTTTGAACTCCATGAAGCCTGACTCTGGAGCCAATGATCTACCTCCTTGGACCTCTGTTCTAGCGCTTTCTCTCGTGCTCTCTCTCTCACGTCACAGTGGAGAACATGAGGCCAAGCGAGGGGCAGTGACGTGGCCAGGGTCCCACAGCAGGTTGGTGGCAGGCCCTGGTCCTGTGGCCTTCCCTTCAGGGGTGCCTGTTTGCAGGTGGAGCAGCCTGTCTTTGGGGTGGGGCTGAAGGTACACTGGTCAGCACAGCCTGGCCTCCTGCGCATCATTCCAGAAAGACGGGGCATCTGAGAGAGACAGGAGTCCTTTGGTCTGATTGCTGCAGTTGTTCGTCATGGGTCCTTGACGGTTTTGAGGGAGTCCTTGGGCTGCCCGTCGCTGTCCTGTACCCGGTGCGCGGGCGGCTCCGTGCAGGTGTGTGGCGTGTGCGTGGAGAACGGCAGGAGCGGCTCCGTGGGCACCTGAACTTCACGTTTGCTTCTGAGTCTCGCCTTTGTGTCACTGGGGGGCCGTGAACCTCTTAGGGGCTTCCCGTCCCCCTGCGAGACGCAAAACCTGCAGTCAGCACGCGGCCTCCCGCGGGCCGGGCTGGAGCTTGGCTGCAGGAAAACGTGGCACCAACCGGGCGTGTGTCTTCTCGGCCTTGACCGTGCAAGTGTTTTCATGCACGAGGGCGCCCGGCCCCTGCTGTCGGTGCTCGGCTCCCCGGGCGGCGTGGTGGGAGGGAGGGAGATTTCCTGCCCTTCTGGCCTTGAGGGCCCGGCAGGGGGAGGGTGCCAGCCGGAAGCGGGCGGGCAGGAAAGAGTTAATGGTTAATGGTGGATCCCGCCGCCACGCTGTGGCTTCTCCAGCTTTTCCCAGGGAAGAGGGCAGGAATAAGAGGCCTCTGCAGAGGAAGGGGTGGGTGGGGATGTGGTGCGAACAGGCTTTCTGCACAGGCACCTCGAGCCTCCCCGCGTATTTAATCCCAGCGACTTCTGCAGGCTGCTCGGAGCGCGCCCAGAAGGTGGAGGGAGAGCTCCCAGTAAGCAAACGGGCTGGAATGAATGTGGGATTCATTACTGGAATTTGGCAACGCGAGGAGCCTCACTTTCTCCCCCGAGATGGGCTGGGGGCGGGGAGGCCCTGGGCTGGAGCCATGGGGGGGGCGGGGGTTGGGGGCTGTCGGGCTAGAGCCCCCTCCCATCCCCCACAGCTGGGCCCCTGCTCGCCTGTGCCCCGGCTCACTCTTCCCCTGAGAACCGCAGGCTGGAATCACGTGTCCCGCTTTCCTCCGCTCCCCACCCCCCCCTCCCCGGCCTCTGCTGGAGAGAACAGCCCCTGTGGGCCACCTACGGCCTCCTGTTTTGCTGCCCTGGCCTCTCGCATGCAGGCCATGGAGGCCGGGGCGGGTGGGCAGAGCCGCTTCCCGGCAGCCGCCCTGGTCCAGCCTGGGCGCGGCTGAAGTTTGCTGACGCCCCTGCAGGGTGGGCTGAGTGTCCGGGCTTTGGGAGGACGCCGGGGAGAAGGCCAGGGTGCCACCACGTGGGACAGAGCACAGACAGTGTCCCCAAGCCTTCCTAGGGCAGGGGAGCCCACTGCGTTCCAGAAGCGTTCTCTGCGGGGTGCAGTTTGTGGACTCTCGTGGCCCTCACCCCTTCCCTCGAGGGAGGAGGAAGGGAGAGGCCCAGAGGGCAGAGGGTTGGATTCTGACCCCCAGAACTGTAAGGTGACGGATTTGTGTTGTTGTAAGGCCCTGCGTTTGTGGTCATTTGTTACAGCAGCCACAGGAAGCTGATACAGTCAGGGAGTGGTGAGCTTCTTCTGGAAAAATTCTCTACGTCCCGACTTTGGGCTCCCCCCACCCCAGCCTCTCCCGGCTCGAGTCCACGGGAAGGCTCCCCCGGGGCAGGACAGGGAAGACACCAGTTGAGAAACGTATTTCCTTTTTTACAAGTGAAGGTGAGCGTGAGGGTTGGAGCACTGGCCTCATTTTTGTGGCTTTTTTTTTTTTTTTAAGAATTCTGTAGCTGGGAGAGGGTTCAACTTCATGCTTGTGGCCATGAAACAGTCATTTACTGAGCTGAGTGGGGACCCGGTGAGCAGACCCCCACTCCTCACCTCCATGAGCATCTTATCCTCAGGTCTGGAAAAACAGCTGTGATGACCTTTAGGATAGTCGGGATCTCTGGCCTCATCACCTGCCCTTCCTCCACCTCCTGACACCCGGAACTGCTTCTTTGAGGCCCCCTCCCGGCCCCTCCCCCCATGCCTGCTTCCCCACTGGCCTTGGGCCTCTTTAAGGATTCATTCAGGACAGCCTTGCTGGCCTGCTCTCAGGTGCCGCGGACCCTTCCTTGCTAAGTGTCCCCAGATCACCCGCGTGGGTTCCGCACACCGAATCGTACCTGCGACTCCGAGGCCTGAGCAGGCAGGGTCCCGCACCTGGGACACAGCACACAGCGTGTCGCACGAAGGAAGGAAGGAAACCGTCCAGTGCCCGTTTTCAGTATTTATCGTGATCAGCACTCCTGGCACGTTACATTTTTGATGCGCTTTTAAAAACTTCGTCTTGAAATAACTGTAGATTTTTTAATTTCATTTTGGCTTCTTTGTATGTTGTGTATTCCTTTTTGGATGCTTTCTTTATTTTTGAGAGAGAAAGCAAGAGCACGCACAAGTGAGCAAGGGACAGAGAGAGAGAAAGAGAGAATCCCAGGAGGGGCAGGGAAAGAAAGGAGGAGAGAAGTAGGGCTCGGCCGCAGTGGGACTCAAACTCCTGAACCGTGAGGTCGTGACCTGAGCCGAAGTCAGACGCTTCATGACTAAGCCGCCCAGATGTCCTTCGTGTTCTTCGGAGAGAGAGGTTCCCCAGAAGGCCTCGTGGGTCCACCATTCGGGTCCTAAAGCACGGATGTTGGAAACCCACAGTGACCACACCTTCCTGGGTCCTCCAACAGTTTCTCTTTTTAATTTTTTAAATTTTAAAAAATGTTTATTTTTGAGAGAGAGAGAGAGAACCGGGGAGGGGCAGAGAGAGAGGGAGACACAGAATCCGAAGCAGGCTCCAGGCTCTGAGCTGTCAGCCCAGAGCCAGACGCGGGGCTTGAACCCATGAACGGTGAGATCGTGACCTGAGCCGAAGTGGATGCTTAACCGGCTGAGACCCCCGGGTGCCGACAGTTTCTGCTTATTCCTGCTTTCACGTCCAGTTCAGAGCATCATGTGTCTTGGCTGACAGATGCCCCCTTCCTCCAGGCTGTTCCCTGCCCTGCGCCCCCACCAGTGCCAGGAAGGGGCAGCCGATGCCACGGAGCCCCAGCATGGGCACCGGCCCAGCCCATCTGTACGTGTGCCGTCTCTTCCCTTCTGGCGCGCCGGCTCTGGAGGGGGGAGAGCCCCTTGCCCCTCCCGGTGGATGGGGATGCCGCTTCCAGGAGGTCCAGACATTTGCTCAAAGTCCCTCAGCTGCAAAGCGGGAGGGCTGCCTGAGACCATGGGCGCCTTGGGGGGGGGCACAGGGGGTGCTCGGGTGTGTGGGGTGAGCTGGGGGGGGTCAGCCTTCCCTCTCTGAATGATGTTCCAGGAGCTTCCCCAGCCCCGATTTCCTGAGCTCTTGGCTCTGGGAGGAGAGAGAGGAGGCAAGAGCCGGGCTGGCTTGCGAGAACGGCGCTTTCACCTGGGCCGGGGTCTCCCTGCTAAAGGCACAGGCATGACGGGTTTCGGGGACCCTGACGACAGCGGGCTCTGGGGCTGACAGGTGCCTCGTGTAGATGTCCTTCTGCCCCCAGAGGAAGAAGCAAGGCTTCCGCTGGCTGGGACGTTTTCTGCCAGCTCATGAGAACCGGCCCGGAATCGCCGGCTCCCCTTGGGTAGGAACGCCATGTGGTTTTCAGAGCCCTTTGAGGTTTTAGTTCATTATCAGCTTGCTCAGAACCCCGTAAGGGGGGGGCGCTCAGGAGGTTCGAGCAGCCTCCTTGCAAGCAGCCAAACGGTAGGTGGGTTTGTTGCCCTGGGTTTACAGGTGAATAAACTGAGGCTCAGGGAGACTACAACTTTTTAGCTGCTGAAAAGCTCACGCCTTGTTATTTGCTAGGGGCCTCTGAAGATTTCTTCAGTGGTGTTTTTGAGAGAGAGAGAGACAGAGAGACAGGGCGCGAGCAGAGAAAGAGGGAGACACAGAATCCGAAGCAGCTCCAGGCTCTGAGCTGTCAGCACAGAGCCCGACGCGGGGCTCGAACCCACGAACCGCGAGAGCATGACCTGGGCCGGAGTCGGACGCTTAGCCGACTGAGCCCCCCAGGCGCCCCCGAAGGTTTCTTTAGTTTTTGATAAAGAGGCACCGTCTCCAGCAGAGAACACCTGGAGCCGCCGAGCGGCAGGCATTTACAGCCCCGCCTCCTTCCTCGCTCCCGACGTGTCCACATCCTGCGCCCTCAGTAACTCCTCGCGTCGTCGTGCACGTCCTGTAACTGCGAGCGCATCGTATCTAAGCACCCCTCTTGCAGCTTTTTGTGTTTGGAAATTGAGGTCATCTGCCCCCGGGCCTGTAGGTCCAGTTTGAGCATTTTCGCTCCCAGATGGTCGGCGGCGGGTGGATATACCGGAGCCATCGGCCCACTGCCCGGTGGACACTCGGGGTTATTTCCGGGTTTGCCTTTAGAATCAGCAGTGCCGTCACCGTCCTTGCGTCCTCTGCCGACTTGGGAACGTGGATCTGGGACTATTACTGTAGAGCCTATAGCCGCCCCTGGGTAAGCCGTCCCACCTGGGGGCTCGCCAGCTCTGTTCCCGCCCAGCCTGTGTTCAGAGAGTCTGGACTGATCTGATGTCTGGCCCAGAGAGAGCTGACGGGCCGAGAAGCCGAAACCAATGTTTCCGCCAGATTCTCTCTGGGACCATTAGAAGGGGTCATAGAGGCAGAGCGGTTCCGTGTTCAAAACGTTGGGGACATAGAGTTTAAAGTAAAATGGAAACAAACAAAAAACTCACATCATAAAATATAACACATTTGGTATGCTGGTATAAACTTGTAAATCTCAAAAGACGGATCGTGGAAGGTAGCAGTTGATAGGTTCATTGGTAGAAACCTTTTAGGACAGGGGTATCCTGCAGGGCAGATTTTCCTGCTTTAACAGATTTTGAGAACCAGGAGTCTGAATCGCTGGCTGGGGGTGTGGAAGGTGTGAATCTGCAGGGAAGACAGTTTTGGGGTTTTTTTGTTGTTTGTGTTTTTTTTTTTGGTTTGGTTTGGTTTGGTAGGTGCTGGTGAGGAAAAACCTTTTCCTCTATCCTCTTAGGTTCATACCTTGGGGGTCTGCAAATTAAACTGACAGGAGCCCCCCCCCCCACACACACACACCCAGCCTCCCAAATTTAACTGATAAAAGCCATGCATATTAACAAGAGAAAAGATAGTAGATATGGAAGTTAGCAGAACTATGTGACTCAGAGGGGCAGTTAGAATTTGAAGGTTATATGCTTTCCTAGTAGGGGAAAGGGAGGGGGTGAGGAACATTTCCTGGAAAACAAATGACTTTTTGGAAAGATAAACGGCCCCTTAGGAGGATAGATGGGAAGTCGATAGCTTTGTGAGAGTCTGTTTAGGTGTGGTGTGAAGACTTCTTCCCTGATTGCTCAGGGGAGGGGATGGATGGCCACCGAGTTCTTTTGCAAGTTCTGCCTTTAGACAGATAAAGCGATTTCAGGAGCTCACAGGTCCTTTTTCGTGTTCTTTGCCAAGTCCCAGGCAGGCGGTGGGCCGTGTGGAGATAGCCTAGAAAAAGCCCGAGCCTGGACCCCTCCTCAGTCCGCAAGAACTGCACGGACCTTCGGGGTTAAAACCAAGTCTCTCTGGGCTGAAGGGTTGATTTTGTGCGGGGTTTGTTTGCTTCTAAGGCAGGATCAAATCTCTAGAGGACAGATGCTTCCCTGGACGGTTGAAGGAGCTGTTGACTCTCGGCGCCGCACTCATCCGAGCAGGACTCTGGGGTACCTTCTGCCCCAAATGCCATCAGGATCTCGCCAGATCGTAGCTATGCGCTCATACATCTCTATCAGCCCTAAACGCGGAAGTGCTGGGGTGGGGCCCAGCTCTCCCTTTAGAAAGGTGATGTGCTGGTAGGACAGAGAACCTGATTCCAGAAGCCAAACCCGTATCCTGTCCTTCCGTGCCCCGGAGCCCCGGTCCTCCCCAATCTCTGCACCAAGTACCTTTCGGCTCAGAGTCCTACCATTTTAGCTGCTGGGCTTTTTTGTTCGGGCCCTTGTTTCAATGAAGGGGGAGGAGGTTCCCCAGCGCACACCTAAAGGCGACCTGGAGCGCCCCCACCTGGCGGCCCTCCCTCCTGATGCCCCAGAAACTGCTCAGTAGACACCTTGGTTTTCTGCTGCTGTTTGTACGGTCTCAGAGTTGTGGTGCTGGGCGTCCGGGATTCCGGCTTCGGATCAGCCCTGGGGCACGCAATCAGGAGCGGGGTGGGGGGGTGGGGTGGGGGGTGGGAGTGTGCCCGCAGCTTCTGTAAACCCCCCCCCAGGGGCCATCACACCGGGATTGACGGGAGCCGGACTTGGCTGCAGACGAGCCCAATTTTCTAAAGTTAAGATACCGTCACATCGTTTGTAAGATACGCTGTTGACACGGTAGCTTTTCAAGAAGAGAAAGAAATGTGTGTTAACATGTCCTTGAGGGGCAGAGGCAGCCCGACAGTGGAGGAGGGAGGCAGACCTGCCAGAAAGGAGGAAGTGGGGCCCTTCCTGCCCTGCCTCCCCAGACACGCCCCAGGAGGGGGTGAGTAAGTGCTCCAGATCAGGACCGAAGGGTGGTCCCGTCTGAAGGAGGCCATCTGGAGGACTCCCTGGAGGCGGTGGCTTTTAACAGGGAGCAGAGGGGTGGATTTTAGGTGGGGTTTGGGAGACTGCAGGGCCTGGACCGGGGTGGGGAGGGTATAGGCTCATTAGAAAACAGCGTGTGTAAGAGGTGGCTGAGCCGGGAAGACTGTCCCTGGGGTGACTCTGGGGACAGAGGAGACGCTGTTCTCCTCTCCGTCCAGGAGGCTGAGATGAGGGGAGAGGAGACCCCGGTGTGCGGCCGTGCTGTGGAAACCCCTGCCTTGGGGGGTGAGGAGGGGGCCCGTTAATGCCTGTCACGCGCTGCCCCAGGCCAGACGGGCGGAGCTGGGTGTGGGCCCTGAGACTTCTGTCAAGAGGTGGGTTTTACTGGTGACGTGGGCAGAGCCAGGGTTGGAAGGCAGAAGCCGCAGCGCAGGCCTGTGTGGGGAGAAGGTCCACGGACCCGAGAGGGAGCTTGTTTTTGGCTGGGGACAGCCTGACCGGTTTCCCCTGTCGCGTTGCAAAGGCACCGGAAGAAAGACGTCCGCCTGAGTGTGACCGCCACCAGCCCGCAGCGCTCCCCGCGGCAAGAGAGACTCTGCAGGCCCTTCCGCGCAGGTGTGCCTGCGCCCGCACCCTGGGGCCACTGGGAGCCCCTGCCAGAGGGGCTGGCAGAGGGCGACAGAGGAGGAGACTTTTTCTTGGCGTGTGATGGAAGCATCGGCTGCTTCCCACGGGGGGTTGCCCAGGGCGGGTTGGAAAAGGGGTTGTTGGGGGCTCTGAGGCTCGGCAGGAGGGAGGGGGGCCCGGGCCCTGGGGTGTGTACGTGCATGCGCAAGTGTGCATGGCGGGGGGAGGGGTGCCGTGTGACCACTCCCTTCCCTTCCCTGCTGCTCTGCGAGCCAGATGGGGGTCTCGGGCGTCACGTGGGCGCACCTCAGACTGTGCTCTACTCCCAGGTGGCCCGTTTGGAAGTGGGAGCCTGCGCCAGCTGTCCCCCTGTGGCTTTCAGAATGACCCGTGCCTCCACCTCCCCTTTCTGTTGGGGGTCCCCCAGGGAGGGCGGTGGGTGGTGTTCGCACAGGTGGAAATGGCCTGGGGCATCCTTGTCAGTGGGGACCCCACCCCCCACTGCACGCCTTTGCGGGCATGCGTCGGTCAAGCTCAGAGTTGGGAAAACGGACTTAGATCCCCCTCGTCGGGGCCGGGCGGGGGGGCCTCTTCCTGCTTCCTGACCCGGAGCGAGTTTCCTTCCAGCTCTGAGTGTCTGTTTTCTTCACCTGTGGGAGGAGGCCCCACCTTACAGTGGTCCTGCAGGCTGTGTGAGTGTCCTGGGGCCGCACAGAAACCTGCCTCCCAGCCGCTGTGGAGGCCACCGGGCCTGAGTCGGGTGGGTGGGGCTGGCTTCTGCCGGTGGGGGGGGGAGGCGCCGCCCCAGGGGCCTCCTCCAGCTTCTGGTGGCTTCTGGTGGCGGCTGTGATCAGCCCCGTCCCTGCCCCGGTCCCCATCCTCAGAGCCGCCCCTCCTCTGCAGTCCTCGACCTTCCCACAGGACACCTGAGATGACATTGGGCCCCCTCGCCTGCCGCAGCAGGTGACCCTCCCAGGCTCCGGGCGGGGGCTTGGCTCAGTCCCCCACGGCGCCCTCACTCTGCCTCCAGATAGGAAACACACAACAGACTAGCTCAAGAGAAGAAAGGGTGCGTTAAACCCTTTTTGTTTCCTTTACTTTTTTATGGTATCGAACACACAGAAGGGGAGCTTTACCGTAAGACTTAGCACATTCAGTGTGGTGCAACATCGCCATGCTGTAGTTCCAGAACATTCTCATCACCTCCAGAGGAAACCCCATGTCCATCAAGCAGGCAGTTCCCACCACCCCCCCTCCACCCCTCCACCCCCAGCTTGGCAACCTCAGTCTGCTTTCTGTCTTTATAGATTCTTTTCTCATCAGTGTAGCCATATGTGACTTTGAAGTCAGTAAACAAGGCAGGATGAGCCTTGATTGGAGGGACATGGAATGACGGCAGGGCGCGGAGCCCCGGGCTCAGCAAGGGCACGGTTTACGGTAGTTCAGCAGGGCCACACGCTCCTCTCCCTTTCTCCTTTCTCGGGGTCCCCGTCTGGGCTCCCCCCCATTCCCCTCTCTCTTTGCAAATGGCCCCAGTACATCGCAGAAGGGGGACATTGTGATAGAGGGATCAGTGGCCTCAGCGATATCTTATAGTAGCCACTGCTGTGGGTCCCGTCAAGCTGTGCCCCGTAGCACCCCCAAATGTAGCCGCACCCCCGCTGTTGAAAATGAGGTGCGGGACTAATGTCCAGGGGTCTGGTGTAACCAGGGTGAAATCGAGAATGTCATTGAGAGGGGATGTCCTGCCACGGCAGCCACTGACCACTTGAAACATGGCTGGTCCAAATCGGGGGATCCCGTAAGTGTACAGTGCACACTGGACTTTCGAGACTTTAGTATGGAAAGAAGAAAGAAGTGAAACATCTAAAAATTTTTACGTTGACATGTTGAGTTGATAATATTTTGGCTCCATTAAGTAAAATATACTAAATATCACCTGTTTCTTCTTATACTTAAAAAAAAATTTTTTTTTAAAGGATCTTTTTTTAAAAAATTTTTTTTAATGTTTTATTTATTTCTAGGAGAGAGAGAGAGAGAGAGACAGCGTGAGCAGGGGAGGGTCAGAGAGAGAGGAGTCACAGACTGAAACAGGCTCCAGGCTCTGAGCTGGCAGTCAGCACAGAGCCCGACGTGGGGCTCAAACTCATGAACCTTGAGATCATGACCTGAGCCGAAGTCGGACGCTCAACCGACTGAGCCACCCAGGCGCCCCTCTTCTTACATTTTTAAGCCAGGCCACTGGAGATTGAAAATCACAGGCACGGGGTGCTTCTTGGTGACGCGCTTCTGTCTTCCGCTGGAGGGTTGGGCTGCCAGCTGGGCAGGCTTCAGGCCGGTCCTCCAGTCCAGGGGCTCCTCCTGTGCTCCGGAGGCCCCCACCGGGTGGGCGGTGAGTGCCGAGGAAGGCACCCAGACCGTCTCTGGGCCAGGGGTGAGGAGGGGGTAGGGCAGGGGGCAGCCTAGAAGAGCCTGAGTTCTGCCCGGGATGGGGTGGTGGCCCTGGGGGACAAAGCTAGGTCAGGGCAGAGAAGGGGAGTCCTGAGAGGGAAGCCCTCTGTCCCCAGGACAGGTGTGGGGTGGAGGTGGCCTCTCCAAGGCTCCATGTGAACCTTGACACCTGTGACTGGAGCCCCCTCCTGGCGTCCTTTGCCCACGGTTCTTGGGGCTGTCCTTCGGGGCCCCAGTGACGGGCCCAGCAGGGTGGGCAGGGGGCAGCGGGAGGGGCTGGCCCTCCCCACCCCCCCTCCTAGAAAACCCCCTTCTTGGAGGAAAGAGGAGCGTCACTCTTCCCGGTTCTGGACGTCATGTCCTGCGTTAGTTCTTGTGACTGCAGTTGATGGTGCCTGTTTTACAGGTGGGGGGGGGTCAGACCCCACAGGGTTGGGTCACGAGCCAGAGCAAAGGGGGCCCAGTCCCTGCGTCTGCCTCCGCGGTCCGCATCTCAGATCCGCTGCCCCGCGGTGGTGGGAACGAGATCTTGGGACATGCAGTCCCTCCCCTGGACGCTCCCCGTCTTTGGCCAGGTGCCCGGAGGCCGTGGCGGTCTGCGTGGGGGTGGGGCGGGGAGGACGGCCGCCCCCCGGAAGGCTTCGTGGTTGGGGGGCCGCGGCCATCAGGGGTGGGCAGTGGTTGGGTTGGTGCTGCTGGGGAGAGCTGGCCTCTGAGGAGCCCCAGGTGGACCGGCTGGATGGGTTCAGTTTGCCAGTGTGGCCAGGGGGGTGGGTGCCTGGGGGCCTCGTCCACCAGCCACGTGGGGGGACAGACGTGGGAACGGGTAAGGAGGGCCGGCCTTGGGAGAGGGGGCTGGGCCAGCGGCCCTCAGACGGCCTTCCCAGGTGTCCCCCAGGGCTCCTTTGCACTTGAACTACTCACTCCTTGTCCCCCTGCAAATCCCCCCAAACCAGCGGGAGCCCTCTTCTAGAGGGGAGGAGGGCTGGGTCGGCCCCTCCTGTGCCTGGGAGTGACTCACTCAGGGGTCAGAGGTCGTGGCACGGGGTGGGTCTAGCAGATCCCAGCGTCCAGGCCCAGCCCCAAACTGGGTGGTTCCCAAGCTCCTCCCTCTGGGGACCACCTAACCCATCCCCCCTGAGGGTCCCAGCCCCACACCGGGGTCTGCGGGGGAGGGTGACTCATTGCCGGGTCCTGAGGGCTGTGGAAGCAGCAGCCTGAGTTTAGGAGAAGAAGAAGGAGCTCAGGGTGAGCTGGCCCCACCCGGCCCGGCCCCAGTTCCCCTTCTGGAGGCTTCTCCCTTGGGGCTGTCGCCACCACAGCACACTTAGGTTCTTGACCGCTTTCTTGGCGGTGGAGGGGGGGGTCCTGCAGACCTGGGAGCGCCCGTCCAAAGCTTGGGTGCGTTTTCTGAGCTGGCAGAGGTTGGGACCCATTTGGGGCGCTCACCTGCCCAAGGGCAAGCGCTGGGTGGGGCAGCAGAGAGGGCGCCCCTGGGCAGCGTCACATTCCAGGCACCACCCAGCACCCCGTCCGCAGGGCCGTCGGGGAGAGGGGGACCCGTGGCTCTGTGGGCGCCCTGACTTCCGCCCAGGGCTCACTGGACGTCCAGGTGAGCCTCCTTCCCTCTCCTTCCTGGAGCTCTTTCCTGGGGACTCTGTCACTTTCACTTCGGGCGTGACTCTGAGGCCGGCTCGAGGGCTCGGCTGCTTGGCGTTTCTTACGCACACAATGCACCCTGCACACCCCGCTCAGTTTCAGGCCCACAGCCGGGCACCCCTTCTCTCCTCCGACCCCCCCCCCCCGGCCCCCACTCTGCTCCCCTCGCCCTGCCCCCGAGCCTCTGTGCTCAGGCGGTCCCTCCTACCTCTGCCCGCGCTCTGGGAGGCTCCTTGTTCCGTGGCCACAAAGCCCCTTTGATCCTCTGCTCGGCTCCGAGCCATGTGACCCGGTGGGCGGGCCGCGCTCTCCGGCAGCCAGCGCAGCCCGACTCAGCTGCAGGGGTGAGTCCTCCGCTCCCTTTGTTCCTCGCGGCCTCGCACCGGTGGCGGGGGGCCCTCAGGTGGTGTGGCCGCCCGGCGGCCCTCCGACGGCCCGGTGGTGGAGCCGACCGCCGTGCCTCCTCGCCGGTCTGCGTCCCCCACCCCTGGTGCCCCCCCACCCCCGCCCCCAGCCCGCGGGACGGCTCTGGGTCCCCGGGAGAGGGGTGGCGGAGAGGGGCGGCGGCGGGTGCTCGGTCTCCACGCGGGGCCCAGATTTTCGGCCGCGGAGCAGAAGAAAAGGGCTTTGTGCGGCCACAGCGATCTCTTTGTAAATATTTGGCCGGCTGAGCTGAGTGGTCAGGTTCTTCCGCGGTGGGGAGTTTCTCGCAGCCGGTGGCCCATTCGCGAGGGGGCTTCCCTGACTTCCAGGAGGCCCGGGAGGCACTTGGATTGGTCACCGCTGCCTCTTAAAATCGTTCTGCACAGATCGTCAGCCATTGGGGCGGGCGGCTCGGAGCCCGGGTGGGAGGTTAGCTGCGGCGGACCCCAGAAATGCGAGTGTCCCGTCTGGCATCGAGAGCGGAGGGGACCCTGCCACGCTGTCTCCGGGCTCCTGGGGGGTGTCTGGGAGGTGGCGCCTGGTTCCTGGAGCACCCCCAGGAGCCGATGGGACGGCCCGCCACTCCCTGTCAAAGGAGCAGGGCTGGGGGGGCTGTGGAGGTGAGGAAGGGGCCCCTTGGGGGCGTGCCTTCCAAAGAGCTTTCCAGCCGAGACCATGGGGAAACCCCCAGACTCAAATCCCACGGCCAGCTGGACGGCCCACCGGGCACCAGCGCTGGGAGGCCTGGGGTGCTTCAGAGTCCGTGCCCTCTGCTTCCCAGGCTTCACCCCACTTGTCCCCTGGGGGGTCGACTCAGCCCATCCTGGTCCCCCTCCGTTTCCTCTCAGCCAGGAAATCTGCCTCTTTGGTCAGAGGTTCGGAGGAGCATCTCTGCTCACCAAAGAGAAGTTTGGAATTCCTTTCTCGGAGAAAAATGTGCAGCCCAGGCAGTGGGCTTCTGGCTGCAGGGATAGCAGCCTGGTAGGAATTTGCTGTGGACCCGGCACGAGAAATCGTGTTAGGAAGCGGCGGAGAAAAAGCCCCCCCCCATTCCCTTATGGTCCCTTATAATCGCGTGTGGGTTTCCTACCTCCTTCATCGGCCCTTGGCCTCCGTGGGTGTTAACACAAATGTCATTTCTCTCCCGGCTGGCTCCCCGTGGCAACCCAGGGGGCTCCTTTTCAGGAAATAGGAAGCAGAATGAGTTTGTTTAACGATTGGGGGCTGGAGGGTCAGGGACCTCATTGGAGGGGTGGGATTCTTGCTTCTGTCCCTTTGGGTCTCCTTTGGGCTAAATGAGACTGCAGACAGAGGCCTCTTCTGTGGCTGACCCCTGCCGGGCATCCCCACTGAGGGCCCCCCCACCCCCAGTTATTTCCGCGTTGGGGGACCTGCGTCACCGCTGTGTCTTCTAGTCCGGGTCTGTATTTCCGCCGGGCTGCTCCGTGTGGCTGGCACCGGGTCAGGGGTGGTGGCCAGTTCGGATGGTGGGTGGGGAGGGCCTACCCGGTGTGGGGGACTTGGCCCTCTGAGACATGAGGAGGGGTCAGCCACAAGGCCCCCCGCCCCCCCAGCCAAGCCAAAGACGGTCCAGGCTAGGGCCCCTGGGTCATTCCCTCCCTGAGTGCCCATTCTGCTGCACCAGGCCTCGGGGACAGGGTTCACGGGGGCTTAAGGGGGCTTAGGGCAACGGGAGTCTCTGGGCTGACTTACCTCCCACCACCCCCTCCCCTCTTCCCCAGCCACATACCCTCCCCACTTCCTGTTGTTCTCGGCCTGAGCTGTTCTTGTCAGATAGGATGAGCCACATTCCCTAGGGGCCTTCACAGACGCGAAGACCCCCATCCTTAAGAAAGCACTCCCACCAGCCTCCAGCCTGGCTTCGCTTCCTGTGCTGTCAAAGGTTGAGGAAGCCATTCACTGGCCCAGCTTCCGGTCTCCGGAGTCCCCCCCCGCCACACACACACATTTAAATCTCAGGCCGGCTTTCCCCAGTCACCCAAGGGTTCTGGGCTCCCCCCTGCTCTCCTTGGCCAAGTGCACAGGAGGGATGGCTTTATTTCAGGGCTGGTGATCTTGGAGCTCGCCGCTGCCGGCTTCCCTGCAGCCGGGCTCCGGGGGAAGATGCTTCCAGCAGAAATCCCAGCCCTTGGCCAAGACTCCGCTCCCAGACTTGGGCCTTCCAGCGGCAAGCTTTGATTTGTTTACGGAGCGCCGTCCTGGTTCCTTGGACAGGTGGGGACCTGTTCTCAGGCCCAGGGGAGCCTTATGAGGCCTTCCCAGGAACGCTCCCGGGGCAGCCTGAGGAGCCAGGGGAGGCCCACGGCTAATTACAGGCCCTCCAGCCTGCGCGCCGTGGCTCATCCCTGGGCTGCGGTGGGTGAGTGGGGTCCAGATGCCCCCTCCTCTTTTCCTCTGTTGTCACCGCCGGGAAGGTCCAGGCCGCCCTGCCCTGGAGTTCCAAGTTCTAACAGTGCGCGCCCCCAGCTGTCCCTCGCCTTGCCCTCTGGGCCAGCCGTCCCCACCTTAAGAGCAGGGTTAGAGCTCAGCCCTCGGAAGCTGGTTTCCCGGAGGAGGGCCTGGGCCTTCGTTTGGGGGCTGCAGCTTCATGCCAAGGGTCTCAAAGGTGAAGGGGGACCGGTCAGCTCACTCCCCTCTTCGTGGCTGTTCCAACCGAAATGTGATTTTTAAACATTTGGGTTTAGCTGGATTGTGGCAGGAGCACCCCCAGATTTCTTGTGCCTCTCCTGAAGCTGGTGGGGGGCCACCCTCCGTGAGGTGTTGGGTCCTGAGTACCCAAGGCGACACTTGGAGCCCCGACTCCAGGTTGGGGTTGAGTCACCGACAGTGACCCCTGGGACCTGTGTCCCCGGAGGCCTGTTAGCCCCTGCCCTGTCCTGCGAGTGCCAGGCACCGAGTGCCCAGGCATCCGGACAATCACCGGAGTGTCCTTGCGGTGTCCCCAGCGGAATGTGCACAGACCTCCCTCCTGCCTCGCAGATACTGATCTCTTACCTCATCTCCCAGGCCAGGTTCTAGGTGCCTGTCACCAGGCCTTTGTGACGTTGGGGCTGTAGATAAGATGTTCCTAGCCCAGAGCAGAACGGCGAATTCTCCCTCCTGCGTGGAGGGCCCACCCCCACCAGCCGGGACGTTTGTGTCCTGCCTGCCTTTCCCTAGACCGTGGACTTGTGTAGAGATTGCAGTTTATTGATCTCTGTCTCCGGGGCCCTGGACGTCCCAGGCGCTCACGTTTGAATGGATGCACGTTCAGCACAGTGTGCCCGCGGCTTTTCCACCTTCCGTCCGGGGCCTCTGTGGCTTCTGTACCGCCAGCCGCAGGGCACCTTATGAGGGCAGCGCGTTGTCCTACTGCCCTACTCTCCTTGGAGCCATTCTTTGGGATCGGGACACGTTCTCCCGGCACAGGGGACCGGACCAGATGACCCCGGCCCGGCTCTGTGCCCTGGTTCTGGGGAAGCTCGTTGCCGGGTGTCGGTTGTGGGCTCCAAAGACCAATGACGGGGGGACAGGGCCCCCCCCCCCCGGGTCGGAGGGCGCTGCTGGTTTGCAGACCACACGCTCAGCTGATGCAGCGCTGCTCCCGTCGTTCCCGAGGCTTTGCTGCCCGTGTGCCAGGGCCGGGCCCTCCAATGGGCGCTGTCCTGCTGACCACGGTTGACTCCGGGCTGGTGTCCGGAGCCGTCTGTCTTCCTCCTGGGGCGTGTATGGAGGTGAGGAGGCTGCCCCATTCCCTATGTGACAGGTGGAAACTGAGGCAGAGCCATGAAGTAAGTCATCCCCGAAGTGTTTTAGGTTGGTGAGAAAGTTTCTCTCTAGGGAATACATAAGGTCACGTATCAGGAGTAAGTTTATTTATGACAGATTAAATGAGGTTTTTAAAAACTTATTTTTGAGAGAGAGAAACAGACCATGAGCAGGGGAGGGGCAGAAAGAGAGGGAGACAGAGTCCTAAGCAGGCCCCAGGCTCTGAGCTGTCAGCACAGAGCCCGACACAGGGTTCGAACTCATGAACCGTGAGATCATGACCTGAGCCGAAGTCGGACACTCAACCGACGGAGCCACCCAGGCGCCTGCAGAATAAATGAGTGTTAAGCGGATTCCTTGAGCCACCGCACCCCAAGGCAGGTCTGGCCTACATCACTCCCCAGAGCCCACCTCACCGGCCGAGGGGCAGCTTCATGCCTCCTCCTCTGTGCTGCTGAATAATGCCCAGCAAGCATTGTTCTAGCACCTTCTATCTGGTCTTCCCTCACACCCGGAATGTTCAAGTTCAGGGCAGAAGCCTGTTCTGCCCTCCTCTGGTCTTCCTCCCCGTCTCGGAGGCAAATGTCTGGGTGAAGGCTTGGAAAGCAAGTTGCTGGCCCTGCGGTTTCAGTGCCTTGCCCACTGATGCACATTGGCAGCAGTGGATCTGGGACCCCCTTCCCGAGTGTCCCCCACTCAGGTTTAGAGTAAGCCCCTCCCACTCCCCTCTTAGGGCCCTGTGGGCTGAGGGCCCTTGAAGGCAGGACGTGGGGGCCCTTCTGATCCAAGAGAACGCAGCGCCCGGGTGAGGCTCCCAGTGAGGGTGGCCGTGACGCCAGGTGGGAGCCAGGGGGTTGGGGGACGGTGGGGAGCCGGGTTTGGGTCCGGCGGGAGCTCCTGTAGAAAGCAAGGGGAGAGGAGGGCCAGGGTGGGGTGGCCGGAAGACCCCAGCCACCAGCCCCGCCTCTGCCCACGTGGCATTGGCCGGCTACCTAAGGACCAGGTCAGGCTTTCCTGAGGCTCCTGTCCGGCTACCCCCCGACCTGCCTGCTCACCAGCCTGGGAGAGCTGCTCACCCCCCCGAATACGGGAGGGGACAGACACTACTGGGAGGCAGTTTCACACGTGGGGCCTGGTGCCCGCCGTGCACCTGTCGATGACCCTGTGGCCTTGCCCACGTGCATCGTCCCCTCTGAGCCGCAGTCCAGGGTCCACAGGGTATGAGAGCTGGTACCACGTCATCCGGTCGGCGTGGAGGCAAAACACGCTGAGTGCGTGCCCCTCACCTGCCGTCTTCTGGGTTCTGACCCTGGGGCAGCCCTGGGCTGAGCAGGCTAGGGGACCCACGAGGCAGGCCTTCCAGAGCCTTCCATTCCAGTTAGGTGACCAGCTTGTCAGTTAAGCGTCTGACTCTTGATTTCGGCTCAGGTCATGAGATCACGCCCCACGTCGGGCTCTGCGCTGACGGTGCGGAGCCTGCTTGGGATTCTCTCTCTCCCCCTCGCCCTCCCTCTCCCCCATTAAGGTGCCCCAGGAAGCCGGGGCCTGTGGGCGGTCCCAGGAAGCGGCTCCTTCGCAGATGGAACTCAGCAACGGCTTCTGGGCCAGGGAGTGTAGAGATGTTCCTTCTGGAATTTCACAGGGGACACAGAGGAGAGCAGCTCAGGGGAGGCGGGGGAGCATGACCACAGGGGGAAGTTTGGGGAGCTGTTGGGGCGGAGCCTGGGGTGGGGGCGGGGCTTGTGTTGGGCGTGGGGGCAGAGGAGGGGCTGGGGGGGCGCCCCCCTGTCCAGATGGAGGAGGCAGCCTCCCCAGCGGCAGGTGCCCTCAGCGCACCCTCCACACAGCACCCTTAGCGGACGCCTGGTTCCTACCTCCTGCTCCTCCGGCACAGAGTTCCTCCCCTGACTTTGGCCATCCTTCTAAAGGTCTTGGCTGCCTCCCCGCCTCCCCCCGGGCTTCCAGTGGAACCGGAGCACCTGGTCCGTCTCTCCGAGGCCCCCTGGGGCCTTGTCTGTGTGCCAACAGCCACCTCCGTCTTCATTACTTCCTTATACATTCGCCCAGCTCAACAGGAAGGTGCAGAGATCCTGGGCCTGAAACCCAGGCCTGGTCTGCCCGCGTCTCCTGGGGCGCATCTGGGGTGGGGCGCGTGGCCGGCCTGTCCGCACCTGTCCGCTGCTGGTTCTGAGGCCGTCGGGGGGGACATGCGAGTCAGGGATGGGAGGCTGGTTCTCTGAGGCCCCCCATGTTTGTGGGGAGGTTTGGGGTGAAGACAGCCCCTCTGCATGTGCTGCCCTCCCCGGGGGCTCCTCCCCATGGGGCTCTCCAGGGACAGCTGGGGAGCGAAGAGCGGACAAACTCCATGGGAGACTCAAGTGCTAAAGTTATAATTAAACCTCGAGCCCCCAGAGACCCCTCGCTGTGTCTGGGGCCTCTGCTGCCCCATGAAAGTGGGGCTTCCGTGAATTCTTTTTGTGGCTTGTTTTCACGGAGGCTCCTCCAGCAGCATCCTTAGAGTTGGGATGGGAGAGAGAGGGGGAAAGCTCCTGGGTGGCCCCGGACTCCCGGCAGCTCCCCTCCCCCACCCCCCCACCCCCCCCACCCCCCACCCCCCACCCCCGGCAGGGGCAGGTGCCTGCTCCTGAGATCATTTCCACTGGGTCTGCACCGAAGACTGAGCACCTGGCCGGTGCATGTGCATGCGTGCGTGTGTGCACGTACAGAGGGGCCTGGGGCCTACTGCTGCCTCACACAGTTCCGGTACGTGTAAGGGGTCGCAGGTGTCCCCACATCCGCGAGGGGAGTGCTGAGCGTCCCTTCTGCCCAGAGGCCCTCTCTGGTTGCTCACTGGCTGCGTTCGTGTCCCCCGCTTCGGGTTGAGGTTTGGGGTTCCTTCTGTATTAATGGTGAGTCCTAATGGGCACCGGCAGGGTGTCAGGAGCAGGGAGGGCAAGGAGGAAGTCACAGGGCCCAGGACAGAGTCCCCACGCTTGTTTATCGGGGAGCAGGCCATCTCTTATATTATTAGTCGTTTTACTGAGATCTGCTTCACACGCCGTACAATTCAGCCATCTAAAGTGTATGTACCATTCAGCAGTTTTTAGTGCATTCCGAACGTTACCCAGTCACCACCACAATTCCAGAACGTTCTCACCGTCAGAAGAGACCCTGTTCCCATTAAGAGCCCCCTGCCCCCAGCACCACGAAGCTGCGCTGTGCCTCATGCATTTGCCGGCCTTGGGTGGAGCCAGAGAACAGGTGGCCTTGAGCGCCTGGCTTGTTTCACATCCTCTGTCTTCCTCCTGGCCCGCAGGGTAGCCGGCGGCCGCGCTTCAGGCCTTTTCATGGCTGAATGGTATTCCGCGTGGAGGTCACGTCCTGCGCTGCAGACCCGTTCATCAGCCCCCGGGCGTCGGGCTGTGACTGTTGGGAACATGTAGCAGTGAATGTTGGCGCCTGTGTCCTGGGGCGGACTTGGGTGTTCGTATCTCCCCGAGAGTTGCCGGTCTTGAGATCTTGGTTCGCCAGCACCACCGGGTGGGGGTGTGCCCTGGTCCCACGCTGGCGGTGGGGGTGGGAGTGGGGGGAGGGGGAGGGTCGCTGTGCGCATCTTCCCATCTTGCACTTTCCCCCGTGACCTGTCTTGAATCTGTGTCTGGGCAATTCGCCAGGGGCCCTTTTGTTTCCTTTTGCCTTTGTGGGGGGTGGGGGGCAGCTCAGTGGGACGCGGTGAATGGGCTTGTGGCTGGGGTTGGGGGTGGGGCCGGGGCCGCAGAGAAGCCATTTGGGTCTGCAGCTGAGCCCTGGCCCTGACTTCTGGTTTCCGTCACCCGCACGGGGCCCAAAACTAAGGAAGGTTTGCGTGTGTCTTCTCTCTCTCTCTCTCTCTCTCTCCCTCCCTCCCTCTGTCTCTGCTGCAGCAGTGAGCTCCTGCCGCGTGAGAGAGGAAGTGGGTGGAGGGAGTGGCTGGGTTTCTATGACCCCCCCTGCTCCCGCCCTCTCCCCCCCCCAGGAAGCCAAGGGAAAGGACTGGGGTGTGGGAGAGAAGGCACTCCCCCTTCCCCCACCAGCCCTGGCCCTGGGGAGACCTTTCCTTCCTGAGAGGGTGGAAGCGCGGGGGGCTGGCGTGGAGGGGGGGCTGTCTCTGGGTTCCAGGGAGGGGCGAGGGTGGCGAGATCCTCTGCTGTGGAGCGTCATGGAGAAGTTAAGTGAAACAGACCCCTTCGGTCCATTGTCACTGAAACCACCACGTGAGCGCAGAAAGCCACAGCCCTTTGCCCGCCTGCACCAGGGCCTGCCCCGCCCGCCCCCGCCCGCCCCCGCCCTCCCCGCAGCCTGGATCGAGCGCCCGGGGAAGGGCCCACTTGGCAGGGCCTGGGGAGCCAGCGGTCAGGCCGAGGCCAGGCTCCCCTCCTCCTCGCCCGGCGGCCCCGCAGCTGGAGGGGCCTCAGCTCTGCGC
Source organism: Proteles cristata cristata (assembly GCA_017311185.1). NCBI lineage: Eukaryota > Metazoa > Chordata > Mammalia > Carnivora > Hyaenidae > Proteles > Proteles cristata. The sequence goes on along the minus strand of JAESUZ010003315.1, from coordinate 549,091 downwards.
CAGTTCATTACCATATGAATGTGGCTCCTTCCCGGAGCTGCTGCGGGGCTGGGACCTGGGAGGGGACAGGCTCCCACCCCTGGGGTCTCCTCAGCCGGCCTCAACCTCACCGAGGACACGACAGGGACTTTCCCATCCGCCCTGCAGGTACCCCTGGGGGTGTGGAGGGTGCGGGAAGCGGGGGTGGGGTGGGACCCCACAGACTGGCGGTTAAACTTCCTAGTTTAACTTTCCTCCGTCGTAACCTGTGTAAGAACACGTTACTGTAGATCTTGTTGTTTTGGTCTCGTTGCAAGAGTCGTGGCTCGTTCCACCGGAAGTGTGGGCTCTGAGGAAGCAGGGAGCCCAGGGTCGCATGTGATGAAGCAAGTGTGAGCACTTTGTAGTCTGTAAAGTGCCGGGCCCAGCTGGCCCTGGGGGACAGCGTGCTCGATGGCCCCTTGTGCCTGACATCCTGGCCGAGCCCCTGGGCACCGGGACTGAGGACGTTTCCGGACTGGATGTGTCTGAGTTTAATACATTCTCTTTCCCTGTTGTTGTAAACAGTCTTCTGTCCCGGCTGCAGGCAGGTCACGTGTAACTGCTGGACCACAGATGAGGGGCAGCAGGAAAAGTCACCCTCGGGCTATGAAACTAACTGGCTGACCCTAGTTCCCGGGAAGGCATGTCTTCCATCTTCCGGAGTTGTCCGGGGACCGGCAGCCTGGTCCCTCCATGTAGGGGACCCGCTTGTCGCTGTCGCACTGGCCACGCCACCTGCGGGGGGGCGGGGGGCATGGGAGATGGCTTGGGGCAGTGCCCGGGGTGGCCCGAGCCCCTGCCCACCGGCCTGCCCGCCCCAGGCCCGGTCTCCTTCTCGGTGGGCACCCTTCCTCCCCATTTCCTGAGCAAAATTTCCTGAAGGGACAGGAGCTGTCCCCGGAAGTCCGTCCATCCTTCCTCTTTGGTGCTTTGTGGCTCCAGAGGACGGCGGGGACTGGAGGTGGTGAACACCCTCTTCCCATCCTGCCACACCCCGAGGGCCGTGGGGGAGCCCATGGGAGAGGATGTGGGCCAGCGCTTTGGGGTCCGGGGCCCCAGAGGCCCCACCCAGCTTGGCCAGGGAGCATTGGCCTGCCCCTTACAGTGTCCTGGGAAGAGGGGAGGAAGGAAGGGCAGTGAGTTGCCCATTCATTCATTCACTCACTTCATTCATTCAACAACCTGGGGGAACGAGTTGGGGGGTTCCCTCCAGGAGCAGAGCAGGAGGGAACCTCTGTGAGGAGCCTCATTTGCAGAGCTGGTAGGAGCCGGGCAGACAGTCCATTCACCCCAGCTGGACAGCTGGCCACGGGCTTGTGTTTTATGAACAGCTGCTTAGAGCGCTGACCCGGCACTTCTATTCTGTGTGCTTCATAAGTTGTCTTGTTTGGTTCTCCCAGTGCTCGTGGGAGGCAAGTGGTGGTGTTATTCCAATTCACACCGAAGAAAATGGAAGCCCAGAGAAGTTAAGTTCCTTGCTGTGGGCCACACAGCGAGGGTGAAGAGTGGAGGACAGTCGTGGGGATGGCTGGTGGGGTCCGTGGGGTGGGGGGTAAGGCCACCCCCTGCAGGGATGTTGGGTTAGAATTGGTGGGACAGATGGTTGGGTTCGGGTGTTGGAAAGGGAAGGACCCAAGGCCAAGGCCGGCCCCCAGATTCAGAGCTGTGATAACTGGATGCACAGAGATGCCATTTACTCAAATGGAGGGGTGTGGGCGGGGGGAGCCTGGAGGGTCAGAGTTCAGTTCGGGGCACGTTCTGTCTGTTCTAGACTTCACTGGGGCGGGGGCCACAGATGCCCAATTCTGGGCTGAGGGCCTGGCGCAAGCCGGGGTCCGGGGCATCTCTGCCGAGCTGGGACGGACTCAGAGGAATGGCCAGTTGGCCCTGGTGTGTGGACCGTGCAGAGGTTGGCATTTAATGCTCAGGCTGGGCAGAGTCGCCTGGAGACAGTGTGCAGCCAGGGGCCAGGACTTACAGGTGGAAGAGAAGAGAGAGCGAGCAGAGAGGCTGAGCCCCAGTAGCCTCAGACAGAGGGCGCCCAGCAGAGGCCAGTGCGGCCAAGGGAAGAGAGCATTGCAGGAAGGGAAAGGCTGGGGTGCTCAGGGCTCATTCCCTGCAACTCAGGGTGAGGGGTGACCCCCCCGCTCTGGCGTGCACTGAGAAGCGCACCCCAGCTTCATGCTGCAGTGTGAACAGGAAATGGGTCGTGTCTGCTTCTCTCTGGTCTGTGACCCAGCCCTGGGTTCAGGGGTGTCTGCACCCTTCCCATGGCCAGCGTCCCCTGCCCCCCAGGTGTCCCCTGCCCCCCAGGTAGCGTGTCGGGGTGGTGGAAGCGTCCATCCCAAGGGGTGACTGCGCAGCCGTCCACGCCCACGGCTTTGGCCCGGGGAGGGCCTGGGGTAGAGGGGTGGGTGTGTTTCTGAGACTCATCGAACCGGTGGGCAGCTCGTCCCGTGTTCCCTTAGTGACTTCGGATGTGTCCTCAACGTTCATGGGGCCTTTCTCGGGCTTTTCCCCGGGATGAGTGGCTCCTGCAGGAGAGCGGGGGACAGGGAGGGCCGTGGAGTCTTTGGGACACGTGGGATCTAAGGAGCCCCGCCGGCGGGGGGCACGAGCCCTTGCTAAACCCCAGGCCCTGAGCCCACTGCTCCCAGAGCCTCTGCTCTCCTGAGCAGGAAGGACCCAGAGGTGGGAGGGAAAAGGACTCCAGCTCTGTCAACGCCCCTCAACCCAGAGTGAGAGCTTCAAATGGACTGGGGACAGGATCCAAGATGGTCCAGGGCCGCTGACCCCCGCCCCCCCACCCCCCGCGGTGTGAGATGTCCGCCTCCTGCCTCAGGGGTCAGGCCTCGCTTCTGGCCCAGGAACGTGCCCTCCCTGCGTGTCCCCCTCCTACGCTCTGCCTCCTGCAGTACCCTGGCACCGGGGCGCCTTGGGTAGCGCCCCCCGCCCCACCCCGCGCCTGACTGCAACCACATAGACGGGAATTGCTTCATAACTTTGGGGGCGTATTTTTGAGATCTCCTTCTGCTTGGCCCCTGGCGGGAGGGGGGGCGCTGTCCTATCACACCGGAGAGCCCTGTTTGCACAGCTGACTTCATCAGCTGGGGCAGGGGGGACCCCAGGTGCCCCCCAGCCTCCGTCCATCTTACCCGCAGCTCTGGTGAGGATCTGCTGACAGTCCTGCTGATAGAAGGGATGGGGGAGGGGAGGCCTCCCCCCCTCCTTAGGGGGACATCCCTGATAAGAGGAAATTCCACCCTGTGACAAATGGCCAGTTTCCACCCATCCACGGGGCGGGGGTGGGGGGTAGGGGGAGGATCTTTTCTTTCTCCTTTAAACTTGGCAAATATTTGCCAAGAACTAACGGAATCTCTGTGGTCGGCTGGCCCCTTTAGACCCGGTGGGCGGGCTGGCCCAGAGCTGGATTCTGGGTTTGCTTTGGGGCGGGGACCGTCATGCTGGAAGGTTCTCTGGGGCGGGAGGAGGCTCTTGGGGCGGGGGTGGGGGGAGGACAGTCCCTGATCCTTCGAGGCCAGTGGGTAGTGGAAACGGAAATAAAAAATAAATCCTTGATGCAGGGAGTCGGAGGGCTCACCCTTGGCCCTGGCTGGGTGTCCCTTCTGCAGAGGCTGCTTTTTAGGAAGTGGACCAGCCTTGCATGTCAGAGCCTGCTCTGAGCAAAGACCGGGTCTCCGTAGGGCCACCCAGCCCAGCTGAGAGCTCACTGGAGGAGGCAGCGGCGGGCTGCAAATAAAGAACAGAAGAGGGCCTCTTCCGGGGGGTGGGGGGATGGCGTGGCGAGGGAGGTGGCCGCTGTCCAAATCTGACTGCGCCGACTTGGGCCAATTGAAACCGTGTTGGCAGGAACGGAGAGCTTCTTGAGATTCCTTCCAGCACAATGGAGGAGAGGCTTGCTCGAATGCGCTTGGCAGGAGGAGAGCCGAGGAGCCTTGGCGGACTGTAAGAGTGGGGGAACCCCCCTCCCCGCCTCCGGGGCGCCTGGCGCCCCTGAATGAATGAATGAATGAGCCGGATTGGGATGGCGTTCTCACTGCTGCGTCCCCTCCCGGGCCTGCAAAGTGGGCACGGGGTCCTGGGAGATCTTTATTCATGCGCACCCCCACCCCCTGAGCCTCCTCACACAGAAGCCATACAACCGGGAGTTCTGGTCTCCTTGGAAAAGGAAGGAGGTCCGAGGGGCAGAAAAATGCAGCCTTTTGCTTTTGCAAATCCCTCCTTTTCTCTGGAGGCTCCAGCCTCTGTGCTCCACTTCTGAGCAGAGTTTCAGGCCAGAGGGCAAAGTCTCAGATTTCTGGCAGCCCCGGTTCCCCACCAGACTGGGACGGGGACGCTTCCTGCCTCGGACAAAGTGTGAAGTGTAATTCGATTTGGAATTACTTATCGAATTAGATGAGGCATGTGCGCTTTTAAGATTCAGTCCATCACCCCCACCCGCGCGAATTTGCAAAATGTGGTCGTTTATATGCAGTGTTCCCATCTTTAGAAGGGAACAGGAAGTTCCCCTGCAACATTTATGGGGAATTTGTCGCTCGCGGTAGGCCAAACGGGGAGCGGAGTGAATGGGAAAGAGTCCTGTTTCCAAATCCCTGCGAGAGTGACCTGATGTCCTGTCCTGAATGACACTGCTTGTTCTCGCCGGTCCTTCCTGCTGCAGCTCAGGGAGGGAGACCCCCTGGCCAGCAAATGTTTGTTGAATGAATCTCTTTCGTGGTCCTGGTCCCCTAGGACTCCGGGATCTTTTTCCACGATTATTGCTGATAGTCATTACTTTAACATCTGTGTCAGGGCCGTCTTGCAGCCTCTGAATGTGTGTGTGTCCAGTCCCCCAGCCCCACTGACTTCCCATTCTCTTCTCTTCACCTGGGTCCCCCAAGTTGGCCAAAAACTGCAGCCCCCTCCCCTGTCACCAGAAGTCATCTGGGAGACCCCTGTGAATTTCGTCAGCTGCACCTGGGGCAGCCTCTGGGCGCTGATGAGAATGGGCATTTTGGTATCCGCTCGGATGGATCGATCTGGGAGCTTTGACAGGGCAGCGGGTATGCCGGGCCCCTGGGGGTCGGTGCTCTGCTGTACCAGGGTTTTCCTACATCTGCGCCCCTGCCCTGGAGGCCCCTGGAATCTGGGACCCGACACCGGTCCCCGAAGCTTGCAGCAGAGCTCGGCCAACCAGGCCTTTGAGTGACTTTGCTCCCAGGTTGTGGAGATTAAAATCCTAATTCTCCTTGGGGCGCCTGGGGGACCCAGTCGGTTAAGTGTCTGACTTGGCTCAGGTCATGATCTCGCTGTTCATGGGTTCGAGCCCCACGTTGGGCTCTGTGCTGACAGCTTGGAGCCTGGAGCTGCTTCCGATTCTGTGTCTCCCTCTCTCTCTGCTCCTCCCCTGCTCACACTGTCTCTCTCTCTCAAAAATAAATTAAAAATAAAGTCCTAATGCCCCTTAATCGGCTCCGGGCCTCACTAAACAGGATCCCTCCCCACAGGGGTGGGCAGCTCCTGGGCAGGGAGGGGCCGGAGCCTCCGTCCTGCGGTAGGGACCGTGCGGCCCCTTCAGCTTCTCCGTGGAGCCGAAGGCCCTGGCCTGCGGGGCCACCCGCCTGCCTCCTGCCCTCCCCTCACTCTGCATCGGCCAAAGTCACAAAAGCACCGCAGGCCTCAGCTTCCCCATCAGAGACCTGGGCGTAAGGACCGCGTCGAGCTTACCAGGTCACTGTGCTGTGCACAGCACGTGGGTTCATGCCCCCGCAGCGTTCCCAGCAGCACCTGGGGCTCCGCGAGCCTTGGCGTCACTCCTTCCTTTGTTCATTTGTTCATTCATTCATTCATTCATTCATTCAGCATCTTGCCATGGACCTGCCTCGTGCCAGGCACTGCCCTCAACACAGCAGCACACGGCTGAGCGTGGTGGATGAGGGCTCCCGCTTCGTGGCTGTCACGTCCGGGGACACGTGGGGAGAGAAAACCACACACAGCATTACTCGGTCGCTGTGGAGGCTGCTCCAAGGTGGAGTGTGGGCCCGCAGCAGAGCAGCGGGGACGCCGGTGTGGCTCCCAGGCCGGCGCCCGGGGCCGGGGGAGGGGGACGGCCGGGAAGGAGCAGCTCTGGTCACTCGTCCCCTGGGCACTGCCTGCATTGGGTCCCCGCCCACCTTCAAGAAACCTCTTTGTGGGAAACGGGCTGTCTGCGTCCTGGCCACGGGCTCGGGTGCCCTGCTGGCGTCTGCAGCTGTCCCCTCGGCCTGTGCCCAGGTTCCCGAGGGCGGACGCCGTGTGCCTGAGGGTGTGAGCCACCCAGACCCCTCCCCTGTGTGCGCTGTCGCGCGGTGAATTTAGACCGACTGCTGGGACCTCCTGGGCTGGGCCAGGTGGGAGACGGGAGGCTTCACCGTGGGGACGATGGTGTCTGGCCGTGCAGTTTCCCGCAGGAGAGAAGCCTGGAGGCCTTGGGGCAGGGAGAGTCCCTGGGGCCCCGGGAACCCCGACGTCCGGCCCCCGAGTGGGTCTCCCTGAGTCTCCTTGTGACTCTCGTTCCCTTCGTCGGCCCGTTGGGTGGCCGTCTAGGCAGGCGTGGACCCGTGGGCCTTGCTTTCTGCCCGGGCGCTGTGGGTGGCGACTGAGCAAGGCCAGAGACCCCGGCTCTGCGAGCCCAGCACAGAGACGATGGGGTGAGGTCGGGCTGGCACGGGCGTTGTCTCCGGAGCCTGGTGCCCTGTGACTGCCCCTCCCACCGGGAGCAGAGTCAGGCCGTGGCCCCGATAAAGCCGCCTCTGCATCTGGCAGACGAGGCTGCTGCTCGGGGAGGATGGGACTCATGGGGACTTTTCTGGGAGGCAGGACTGACGGCAGCTTCCAAGGGCAGACCCCGGGGTGCTGGCTTCCCCAGTCAGGTCGCGCCAGCCTGCTGTGTCCCGCAGACGCCCTGGAGCTGGGGCGCCGTGAGGGGCCCCAGGGGCGTCCCAGCCCGATGAGCTGCACCTGCAGCCCCCATCCCAGTTCCCTGCAGGCGACCATCAGGCATCCTTGGCCAGCCCTGGGGGAGGGGGAGAAGTTGTCACTCCCGGCTGGGCGGGGCTGGGCGGAGCCCTGCGCGCTTCCTTCCTGCCTCGGAGCCCTGCCATCCAGCTCCCAAGAAGGGGCCACCAGCAGGTGCCAGTGCTAAAGGAGGGGGCGGCCCCATCAGCAGCCGGGTGTCTTGGGTGCTGGGGCCTCCCCGACAAGGGAGTGGTCCGCGGGCCGGGGCTCAAGATGGGGGCCCGCGGAGAGGAATCAGCAAGATTTCCTCCTGGCTGGTCTGCCTCTCCCGGAATCGCCCTTCCCGGGAGATGCAGGGTCCCGAGGGCGCTACCCGGCCGTCCTGGGGCTCCAGGCCTTGGGCCTGAGCCTGGCACCCGGGCCTCAGCTGCCCGCTGCCCTGTGGAGATGGCTGGCGGCCACTCACGGGCCCAGCAGGGCTCTTTGGAATCGGCTCCACTGAGAGCCAGTGCTTTCCGTTCTGGATATGACAGCTTTATTGAGATCGCCGTCCCCCGCCATTCCGGCCGCCCACTTAGTGTCCCATCCAGTGGAGTGGCATGTGTTTCTGGCGTTGTCATCTCTGTCTGCTTCTAGAACATTTTCATCACCCCGAAAGGAAGCCTCTGCACCATAGCAAGCCCTCTCCCTCCCCCGGCCCCTGCGGGGTGTGTCTGCTCCCTGGCTTCGTGGATTTGCCCGATTCTGGACGTGTCGCATAAACGGAATCATATATACGTGACCTTTTGCGACTGGCTTCTTTCACGGGGTGTGACGTTTTCAAGGGTCATCCGTGTCATAGCAGGTGGCGGGACATCACGACCTTGGGTAGTTCAGGTGCCGTTGATATTTCACGTGTCATTTATCCATCCATGTCCTGGTGGGTGTTTTGCATATTTCTAGAGTGCCGCTCTCTGGGTTAGGAGTTAGGGGTGTCAGGGTCAGGGGGCGCTCCGAGTGGAGAGCAGAGGCAGGGGCCCCGTTTTCCCAGGTGGGCAGGGTGGGGGCCCCTGCCCTGGGCCACGTGGAGCCGGTGCCTGAACCCGAGCCCCTGGCACCTACCGAGGGGTCTGCAGAGAAGCCCCACGCCTCCCTTGGCAGCAGGATGGCCGAGGCGGCTCTTGTCCGGACCCCAGCCTTGCTGAGCATCGGTTGACTTCTGTTGCCGGTGAGGCTGGATGCCCGAAAGAATCCGAAGCAGGGACTCAAATCCCTGGACAGCCGGGATCAGAGCAGCGCCTTTCACAGCAGCCCAAACGGGGAAACACGCAAGGGCGCGTTGACGGATGAACAGACAGAGTGTTATTCAGACGAAGGGAAGGAAGGTCCGGCACCTGCTCCGTCCATGAACGAAGCCGGACGGTCCCTGGAGGAGTCGAGTTCACAGGGTCAGAAAGTCCACCAGAGGCTACTGGGGGCGCGGGGTGGGCGCTGCTGCTCGGTGGGCACCGCGTTTCCATCATGACGGTGAAAACGTTCCGTGGCTGGATGCTGGTGGCGGGTGGGTGTCACCATGAAGGTCCCTAATGCCGCCGAACCAGACACCGAAACGTGGCTTAAATGGTCAGAGCTTTATGTCCTGTGTGTGTCACCACAGCAAAGGAGATGATCAGGCTGGAGGAGAGTGTAAGCCAGTGTGTAGGGTCACCTCAGCCGGGGGGACTCGGGCCTTCCTTCCATCGGAGAGTTCGATGGCTTGGAGAGCAGTGGGCCCTGGGCCTGGGAGCCTGGGGGAGAGTTGTTGATCCGATGCTACCCGGAAGGGGGTGAGGCTGCCCCAGGGAGCCTTCCATCCTCTGAGGAGGGGAGAGACCCGGCCTGAGGAGGGCATGACAGCTTGCCCTCTCTCTGCATCGCCTCCTCCCCCCACGAGGCAGCCAGGAACAATGAGAAAAGGCAGGTGGGTGCTGTGTGACCTTGAGTACGTTCCTTAACCTCTCTGAACCTGACTTTTCTACTTTTAAAAAATGGGGCTCCCTTTAGCTCACGAGGGCGCAAGGAGTGTCATCTGGGACACAGATGTGAAACTTAGTGATCTGTGAAGAACTCCCCTTTCCTGTTAATAGCATCTCATGAGGTTTGGGTATGAAACAGAGGTTCAGGTGATGGGGCCACAGGAAAGAGAATGAGGCCTGGGCCCCGGGCAGAGGTCCCTAAAGTCACTCTGGGGACCTCAGTTTCCCCATTTGTGAAAGGAGTCGGTTGGACTAGAATTCTGTGTCGTCCAGCATTGTTACCATTTGCCACATGGTAGCTTTTTACATTTAAATTAATTAAAATTTAAATAAATTTTAAAATTCAGTTCCTCGGTTGGCCTTCTGGCACATTTCAAGTGCTCAGAAGTCACATGTGAAAACAGTGGGCGGGTCCTCAGAAAATTAACACTACTACTGTCACGTGACATGGCCGCCCCACTTCGGGGTGCACCCAGCCCTCGAAGGGGCCCCGATGTTTGCGCCCCTGTGCTCGTAGCGGTGTTCTCCACAAGGGCTGAATCATAGAAACACCTGGGGGGGGCCACCAAGGGGTCAGGATGTGTAGCCATACCAGGGACTCTTAGCCTTAAAAAGGAAGGAGATCCCAGGTGCGTGGGCGGCTCGGCCAGCTAAGCGTCTGATTTCAGCTCAGGTGGTGATCTCACGGTTCGTGGGTTCGAGCCCCGCGTCGGGTTCTGGGTTCATAGTGCGGAGCTTGCTTGGGATTCTGTCTCTCCTTCTGGCTGCCCCTCTCCTGCTTATGCACATGCTCTGTTTCTCTCTCTCTTTCGGTAAATAACTTAAAAAAAAAAAACAAAAGGAAGGAGATCCTGACACCTATTATGGTATGAGTGAACCTTGGAGACATTATGTTAAGGGAAATCAGCCCGCCCCCTAGATTCCTCTTTATATGTGTGTAGGGGGGGCCCTACTGTAGCCACATTCACGGACATAGGATGGAGGCAGCCAGGGTCCGGGTTGGGGGTGGGGAGTCCGCGTTTAACGGGAGAGTTTCAGTTTTGCGAGATCGGAAAGTGTTCCGGAGATCGGGTGCGCAGCAACGAGAATGTACTTGACGGCGCCGAACCGTCCGTTTAGAAAAAAATGACTGATGGTAAATTTTATGTCACATGTATTTTACCACAGTTAAAACAATAGTCCCGGGTGGCTCCCGGGTTAGACGGTGCAGGCATAGAATCTTCCATCCCGGAAGTCGTCATGGATGGCGCTGTAGGAGAAGGGCACCACCGTGCCCCAGCCTGCGGATCGGGGCAGACCCACCTGGGGTGGCCCACAAGGGGCCTCCCAGAGAGGAGGGGCCGGCGGGACTGGCCCCTCAGCTGTGCGCAGGCCAGACCCTTCCCTCCATCGGTGGGAAGGATGGGGCTTGGCGTGTCTTATTATTTCTCAAACAGGCCCTGGTGGGCGGGATGTTTGCTTTGTGCTGAGTTTCTGCAGTGGATGTCGGTGCCTGTGGAGGGGCCAGCAGAAGGGAGCCGCGTGGGGTTCGAGGGGCGCGGCCTTACCCCACCCCCACCCCCATGCAGCTCGGAGGCAGGCGTGGGGGGGTTGGGCAGGCCTGCAAGGAAGGGCTCCTGGCCCCTCAGGCACATGGAAGCAATTTTCGGTCACGTGGGGCGGGGCCCCAAGTCTGTCTCCAGGAAGCAGCCCCACAGCCTCACGTTCAAGGCCAGACGCAGCTCTTGTCTTTGTTTATTTAAAGATGCTAGAGCGCAGGGACAGTTTCTGAAGAGGGAGCGGAGAGGCAGATGCCTTCCGGGCGCCGCTGGGAGGGCCCCTGTCCTCCCCAGGCTCCTGGGTCCCCGGGCCCGGGGGGCGGGGCGGGCAGCGTGGCCCGGGCCGTCTTCCGGGTGCTGTTATTTGCTGGCTCCCCATCCCACACGCGGAGGGAATCACCAGGCTTGGTGTGGCTGGTGAAACGGGGAAGTTGAGCGACTGTGGATAAGCCACCCACACTCCCGGTTCTGGAACTTGTGAGCTGATCATCCTTGTTATGGAAGAGAAGTGTGCCGGGCACCCCCACCGCATGTCGGCTCCCGCTGACACCCCTGTAAAGCAGAGGTGTGGCCGCCGAGGTGCGAGCCGGCTGGGGCCACTGGGGGGTGGAGGCGGGGGTGGAAGGGGAGAGTCCGGGCACTTCCCCAGGAAGTGGAAACCGTTCCCCCGAAGCCCCCGCGGTGACCTTCTGGCCTTGGCAGCCTGTGTCGTGCTGCTTCCCAGGGCCCGGGGCCCAAGGGACAGGTCGCAACAGGCAGTGTGCTTCCTCCCTGTGAGTTAGGGGTGAGCCGGGAGACCCGCGAGGCGTCCTGGGAGGTAGGATGGCGCTGGAAGCCCCCCCACGGGGGCTGAGGGGCGGGAAGAACCTGGCCCCGCAGAGGCCGGCCGAGGAGAGCTGTGGTCAGGGGCCTGTGCGGCTTGTCGGGGGCTGCACGGGGACGCAGCCCAGGGGCTCCTGCCACACGCTGGTGGGGACCAGCTCCACCGGGTGAGTGCCCCTCACGTCCCCCCTGGGTGCCTTCTGCTCATCCCTTCTCCTGGCCTCTGACCCGAGTGGGGGGACTCCTGAGGGCGGCCAGGAGAGGAAGGGGGGCAGGGAGGAAGGTTCTGACCTGCAAACCGCAGAAGCTGGTTATTTCTGGAAGCTCTGTCCCATCTGCCCGTCTGTAGACCTTGTCCTGGCCTCTGGGTGGGGGGCACACAGGTGCTGGGCAGGGAGAAGACCCCCACCCCCGGGCCTAGTCTAGGGATGGGGGGCAGGGAGCTGCCCCGGGGCCCCGGGAGAGCCCGCTCTGTGTCCAGGCTGCTGGCAGTACCCGGGACTGAACACCTGTCGCCTGGGAGTGACAGGACTGAGGACCACAGAAGCTCGTTCCCTCCTTTGGCTCACAGTTTGCCTCAGACCCTTGACTGTCTGACTGCAAGGGTCCTCAGGCTACAGCAGGTGTTGGGGCCTATTTGAGTCAGAGAAGGAGGTGGAGAGGGCCCACCTGGGTGCCCTGGGGCAGGGTGGAGGCTGGGAAGAGGAGGGCTGAGGGTGGAGCTCTGCAGCTCCAGGCTCCGTATGGGGGGAGTCTTTAGCTCTGCGGGTCTTTTTGGGCAACCGAGCCTCAGTTTCCCCATCTGAGAAACGAGCGTGGGGGTCAGAACCACCCGAGGATGTAGGTGCTTTGCAGATGGCTGTGCATGACCCACCAACACCCCCACTCTTCCCTCTGCAGCCCCTGAGGCAGCTCCCGGCTGCATTGGCGACATGGCGGATACCCCCAGAGACGCCGGGCTGAAGCAGGCGCCCGCGCCCCGGAATGAGAAGGCCCCCGCGGACTTCGGCTATGTGGGGATCGACTCCATCCTGGAGCAGATGCGCAGGAAGGCCATGAAGCAGGGCTTCGAGTTCAACATCATGGTGGTCGGTGAGCGTGCGCCCCACGCTGGGACCCAGCACTGCGGGCTGGCCCCTCGGGCTCCGGGTCTCAGTCTGCCCTCCTGCAGAATGGGTGTGGACATGCCCGGCCTGCAGGGCGCGTGTGGCGTTGTGTGTGTGTCCATGTACCTGCCAGGAAGGCCCAGCTTCACCCACGCCTCAGGGGGGCCCAGGCTCCTCCTTGTAAGAACCTGAGACCCCCGGCTGGTGCTCCTGAAGTGGGTCTCCGACCAGTGGCCTCCACCTCCTGGCAAAGCGTCACCAGGCTCAGCCCTGGGTAGGGCTGCCCCCCACATGCCCTGCAGGCCCTGGTGGCTTCCTGGTGGCCCCACGAGAACTCGATGGTCACTAGGGGAGGGGCCAGGCTTAGTGCAGCAGTGGCTGATCTCTGGTTCCCCGAAGCCGCCTGGGTCCTGTTCAGTCCCCGCAGACCCTGTGAGAGGGTGCCCTGCTTTATAGGCAGCGATGAGGCCCAGAGAGGGCATCACAGGGGCTCAGCTCCCAGGGCAGAGAGGAGCTCGGTTCCTCCCCCGCCTCCTTCTCCTTCCCCCACAGCGGGGCCCTCACCACCACCCAGACACAGCTGGGGTGGGAGGGCATCTGTTGGGGGCTCTGCAGACCCAGGGTAAGAATCCCACCTTTGCCCCGACTAAGCTGCATGGCGCTTGTCCTGTCTTCCCCAGGGCTTCTCCCTGCCTCAATTTTTCTCATCCATAAAATGGGATGATCCTGACCCCAAAGAGCTGGGAGGACCAAGTCAGTTAATAATAACGCATGTGGCCCCTACATGGTCACGGACGCTCGAGAAGTAATAGCGGTGATGGTGACACTAGTAATAACGGTTTCTACCTTATTTTTTAATTAAAAACATTGTTTTAATGTTTATTCATTTTTGAGACACAGAGAGAGACACCACAAGCAGGGGTGGGTCAGAGAGAGAGGGAAACACAGAACCCGAAGCAGGCTCCAGGCTCCGAGCCGTCAGCACAGAGCCCGACACGGGGCTCGAACTCATGAACGGTGGGATCATGACCTGAGCCAAAGTCGGACGCTCAACCGACTGAGCCACCCGGGCGCCCTGGTTTAAGCTGTAAAGTTCCCATCAGCATCTCCCAGATGCAGGCGCCATGGCCAGCACGTTTGATGTCACTCTGCATGTGAGCTTGGCAGGGACACAGACAGGTGGGCCGTGGGGGAGATGGACGGGAGGGCCGATCCCTGGCCTGCTGAACAGCCTCGCCCAGGGATTCCTGACCTCAGCCTCCAGCATCCTGGGAGCCCACGCTTTTCCTTGCAAGATTATCAAAGTCGGATAATTGGTGTAATTTAATTTTTTGAATATATTAGTGACCACGGCCTCAGGCAGCTCAGGGAAGGGGTAAAGTGATGGGGGTCCAAGGGTGGGTCTTGTGTGCGCACGCACCTGTGAGGTGTGCCGGGCGCGCAGTAGGCACCCTGTAAGCAGCAGCGCCTGGTCCCTGTGGGAACCCCCAGTCACGGTCCCCACGCTGGGCTCGGGGCCTGTTTTCTTCTCGTCAGATGGGAGGGTAACAGCACCGGGCGCGGGATGCTGAGGGTTACACGGACGCACTTAGGACGGCGCCAGTGCCCAGCGAGGGCTCTGTGAGCGGGACCTTCGGGGTCTCAGCGCAGCAGCAAGGGCAGCCCTGGGTTCTGCCAGTTGTGAGCAGTAGGGACCGTCCCTCCACCGCTGTCTGCAGCCCCCTCCCCCGTCGTCGCTGCTGCGGTAAGAGGGGACTCAGGGCACACCCAGCAAGGCCAGGAGTGCTTCTGGGGCTCAGGTGCCTGGAGCCACATGGAGGGGGGCAGCCTGATGCCCTGGGGGCTCCCCGGCCGGCCAGCCTCTCAGCTGCAGGGTCTGTTGTGTGGGCACTGGCCCGTGGCCGTCTCTGCTCTCAGCAGTGAGACGCAGCTGCCATCGTCTGCCCACCCTCCCCGCCCCCGCCCCAGGAGCCGCCGACCCAGTGGCTTTTCAGCAAGCCCAGCGGTCACTCGGCTGCAGGCTCCGTATGCTGAGCGTGCCACCTTTCCAACCCAGATGGAAGCCGGGCCCCGGGGTCCTTGGGCCAGAACCCTGGAGCATGGGTGGCGTAGCCGTGGTTGCAGAGCCTCTGCCCTGCGGTCCTGGGGCTCCAAGTGTGAAGAGAGCAGAAGTGGGGGGCCTAGCCCCCCTGCCCCCCGTGCCATTCTGCATCATGACTCCTGCTGGTTCTCTGGGACCCTGCTCTGCTACGAGGCACCCACCATGGGCACCAGGCCACCACCTGGGCACCCCAGCCCTTCCTCCTGACCCGGGGCCCCCGCTGAGGGGTGCTGGGGGAGCAGGCCCTGCTGATTGGCTCCCGTCCTCTCCCCAGGGCAGAGCGGCTTGGGAAAGTCCACCTTAATCAACACCCTCTTCAAATCCAAAATCAGCCGGAAGTCCGTGCAGCCCACCTCGGAGGAGCGCATCCCCAAGACCATTGAGATCAAGTCCATCACACACGGTGAGCATGGGGGGGCCGGGGATGTCGGTGTTGGGTCCCCTGAGCCGGGCATGTTGAAACCCTGGGTCAGGGATGCTCCCCGGGACCCCTGCGGGCCTGCGTCAGACGGAGCCTCCCTTGGAAACAACTGCGTGTCCCACCAGACACCGTGGGCAGGGGCCTCCCAGGGTGACTGTCGCTGGCCCCTGCTGGGCTCCGCCCCTGGAGGCTGTCATCTCCCTGGCGTCACCTGGGGTGTCCCCACTGGTCACCACCCTTGGGCAGCCCATATAGGCCCCGGGGTAGGACAGGTCAGGTCCCTAGCGGGCAGGACCCACGGGGTATCTGTAGGCGTCCGGGGTCTCCCCCTGAGCTCGGTGGGCGCTGTGATTCTGTGCAGATATTGAGGAGAAGGGCGTCCGCATGAAGCTGACAGTCATCGACACGCCGGGGTTCGGGGACCACATCAACAATGAGAACTGGTGAGGACCTGCGGGGCCTCTCCTCCTGGGAGAGGAGCGCCGTCCTTGGGCCTGGCCTGCGGCTGCTACACCCTCAGGGGCCCCAGATCCTGAGAGTCTTGCCCTCCCTCCAGTACCCCCTGCGGCCACGGGTCCGCGTGGAGGCCAGTTTGGCCTCTGCTGAGAAAGCCCAGCATCCCCGGGCCCTTGTACCAGAAGATGGCCTACTGGGCTGGGATTCGGGGAGCTAGGGGCCTGGGCGGGGCCTGGGCGGGGCCTGGGCGGGGCCTGGGCGGGCACCAGTGCCCCCTGACGGGAGCCTCTCATGCAGCTGGCAACCTATCATGAAGTTCATCAACGACCAGTATGAGAAATACCTGCAAGAGGAGGTCAACATTAACCGGAAGAAGCGAATCCCAGACACACGTGTGCACTGCTGCCTGTACTTCATCCCTGCCACCGGCCACTCGTACGTCCCACGCGGGCCCCCATCCCGGCCCCCCTCCCCCGGTCCTGTGAGATTGGGGGTTTCTTTGCTGTCCCAATTCAGACCCCCACGCCCTGTCTGTGGCTGCTCTGTTCCAGGGTGGGAGGGAATGTGCCCACCATTCGGGACCCTGCGAAGCTGCCGCCACGCTGGCCGAGAGCAGGTGTCTGGTCAGGGGCGGCGGGGGTGGGGTGGGGAGGGGAGGGTAAAGCTGAGCTTATGTCCGACTGCGGCGGGCTGGAGCCAGGGAGTGAGGTTCCGGGGGGTTCTGCCCTGGATGGCAGCCGGCTGCGTGAGCCCAGAGCTGCTGGGTCCTTCCTCCGCTTCTGCCTCCCGAGCGAAGCCCCACGGCCACCAGAGCAATGACAGCCCCAGCTGCCCCTCTCTGGGACGACGCCTCGCCCAGGACGGTGCTCAGAGCTGCTCTCCTCCCCAGCCTGCTCCTGTCCGGCACCAGGGGAGGCCTCTTCCTTTTCCCCGTCCCTCACTCGAGGCTCGGCTGGCACTGAGCCCATGGCTTTGGCCTTGTCAGCATGTCCCCACCTGGGAGCCGGCCGCCGTACCTCTCGCGTCCTGTGCCCGTCCTTTCGGCCCCCGCCAGCCAAACACGCATCCGGGCCCTTCTCTTCCAGCCTCAGGCCCCTGGACATCGAGTTCATGAAGCGCCTCAGCAAGGTGGTGAACATTGTCCCCGTCATCGCCAAGGCCGACACACTGACCCTGGAGGAGAGGATCTACTTCAAACAGCGGGTAGGTAGCTCCGCCTTCCTCCAGCCCCCAGCCCCCTCCTCGTGGGGGACTGAGGCCGCGGTGGGGCGGGGAGGGGGGCATCAGACACCTCATGCCAGGCTTTTCTTGAAAAAGGAGGTCCAAGAGGGGAGGCCTCCTGCACGGGGACAGGTGGCCGCGTCTTCCCCGCCATGGCCCCATTTCCTCGCAGGGTCCCGCGTCAGAACCAGCTGAGAACACAGGCGCCCGAGCCCCGCAGAGCCGCCACCCCTGTGGGCACAAGCAGGGGGCCCTTCAGTGTATCCCACTGGCTCCACAGGCCCCGATGCTGGACTTTCCCAGCATGCTTAGGGAGGGATGGTCTCTTTGCTGTGGGTGCGCAGCCGGGGAGAGCGAGGGGAAAGCCCCAAAGCCCCTGAAGCTGCTGACAGGTGTGGTCTGTGCTTAGGGCAGAAATGACGGCTGTGCGCTGGAATGTCGTGTGCGGTGAGTGGCCGGAGCCGCAAAGGGGGTGATGGTTTGGGCACAGCCGGGTGCGCCCTGGCTGCGGAGGGCCCGTGCAGCTCCCGGGACCTGCAGCGACAGAGGGTGTCCGGGTGCAGCTCGAGGGAGGACTCGGCGCCCCTGAGCTGCTGTCTCCGGGCTGCGGTGGGCTGGAGAGGGAAGACGGGAGGCGCGTGGGAGCAGCGACCGCGTCCCTCCTGGCAGGCAAGCCTGCAGCTGCCCCTCTCCACTCAGGAGGCACCAGAACTAAAAAAAAAAAAAAAAAACCAGGCGCCTGGGTGGCTTAGTTGGTTAAGCGTCCACTTTCGCTTGGGTCATGATCTCGCGGTTCGTGGGTTCGAGCCCGCATCGGGCTCTGAGCTGACTGCCAGCTCGGAGCCTGGAGCCTGTTTCAGTCTGTGACTCCCTCTCTCTGACCCTCCCTGCTCACGCTGTCTCTCTCTCTCTCTCCTAGAAAAAAAAAAAAAAAAAAAAAGGAGGCACCAGAACTGGAGTGTCAGGGTCTCCTGCCCCTGACGCCAGGCCGGGGCTCCTCACTTTCTGGAGCTCACAGCGTGGGCAGGTACTAGCGGGTCAGTCCAGCACACTGTGCGGACGGCACCCACATCTCTCCCCTCCGGATCCCCAGATCACCGCGGACCTGCTGTCCAACGGCATCGACGTGTACCCCCAGAAGGAGTTCGATGAAGACTCAGAAGACCGGATGGTGAACGAGAAGTTCCGGGTGGGTATGCTGGCCTGATGCCCTTCCCAGGAGCCCCTCGGCTCCTGCCAAAGGACATGGCGGCGTCTTCCAGGCCTGTCCAGGGGGACTGGGGAAATGGGTGGGATGGCCTTGAGCCATGAGAACGTAGTCTCTGGGCCGGAACGGGTCAGAGCCCACGTGTTCGCGTGTGGCTCTCTCGGGCCAAGGGCCTAGGTGGTGGGGGGCCCCGGGCTCAGGGCCACTGCCCCCAGGGGCTTCGGGGGTGGGCTGGCCTCTGCACACACACGTGACCAGGGCTGCCCATCCCCCCACAGGAGATGATCCCGTTCGCGGTGGTGGGCAGTGACCACGAGTACCAGGTGAACGGGAAGAGGATCCTCGGAAGGAAAACCAAGTGGGGCACCATTGAAGGTACTGGCCAAGCCGCTGCCTGGGGCCTCCGGGCCAATCAGAAAACCAAAGCTGCCCCTGCCGGCCTAAAGCTTGCACACCGAGGCCCGAGCTCTGTGCTCTGGGGACCGCATCTGTTGCTTTGCCCCACTCACCCTCGGGGGAAGTGGGGAGCAGCTAGTGGCTGGTCCAGGGCCCCTGGCCATTCACTGATGGAGCCGCGCCTCCATCCCGATTGCCCACAGGGCAGGGGGATGCCCAGAGACGAAGGGAGCTATGGTCCCATGGAGTTCTGGGTCTTGGGGCTGCTGATTCAGAGGTGTGCTGTGTGTCCCTGGACAAACTGCTGCACCTCTCTGGCCTGGCACCTGTCTGGGCTTCTGGCTCCATCCAGCGCCAAGGACCAGGCAGCCCCCCCCTTGCTGAAGTCCCCAGGACCCCCACATCTCGGGGTCCTGAGACAGTTGTAACAAATTAGCACAGACGGGGCGTCTTGAAACAGAAACTCACTCCTGGCTCTGGAGGTCAGAGGTCAAGGATGTCAGCAGGGCTGGTTCCTTGTAGAGGCCCTGAGGGAGGACGTGCCCAGGGCCTCCCTCCCGTGGCTGCCAGCCACCCTCCGCGTCCCTTGGTGTGCCCAGTCTCTGCTCTGCCTCCAGCCCTCTGACCATATCCGTCTTTCCATTTTCTCAGAAGGCCCCTGGCCGTTGCTAGTGTTCCCCGAAATCCAAGCGATCGTGTCTTCGGTTCTTTACCCCAGTTACATCTTCAGATGCTCTTTCTGCTAAGTTCTGACTCACAAGTGTCTACGGGGTTTTGGGGCCACGGAGGGCACGGTGTAACCCATTCAGGTGGTAACACCCCAGGTGGGCTGTATCTGTGCATTTCTTCGCCATCCGCTCTGTTCCCTCCTCGTGCTTCATAACAGAGCAGGGAGAAAGGACCGACCGAAATGGGCCACTTGTTCCTGGAGCCCGTGGCTGAGGTCCCAGCATCAGCCATTCCCGCACCTGCCGCCCTGTGACGTGGGCAAGTCCCTTACCCCCTATGGCCTCAGTTCCACCATCCTTGAAGTGGGTACTGTGGGCCGAGACTTTAGTAAAACAGGAAAATGTCGCCAAGACTTTGGAGCTTTAGGGGCAGCAAATGCTCTAAGAAAGTGATCACTGAAAACCACCGGTCGGTGGGCGCCCTCCGGCGGGCGCACTGTGCCTTCGTCGTCGTGCGGCGAGCTCAGAGCCCCCGGGGGTGTCCCCGGCCCCTCCTGCAGAGAGGCCCAGGCTGTGGGACCCACCGGTCCACCCTGCACTGCCAAGCCTGGGGGCGGGGGCAGGGCACGGGGCTGGGAGAGGCATGCGGCCCTTCCCCAGGCGCCCCCTGGGTGCTGGCGGGTTTGGTGCAGGGTGGTGTGTTCTTTTTTTTTTTTTTAATGTTTTTTATTTATTTCTAGGAGAGACAGAGACAGTGTGAGCAGGGGAGGGTCAGAGAGAGAGGGAGTCACAGACTGAAACAGGCTCCAGGCTCTGAGCTGGCAGTCAGCACAGAGCCCGACGCGGGGCTCGAACCCACGAGCTGCGAGATCATGACCTAAGCGAAAGTCGGACGCTTAACCGACTAAGCCACCCAGGCGCCCCTAGGGTGGTGTGTTCTAAACCAGCCTCTGCCTGGGTGTCTTCCAGCGTCGGCTGGATCTGCCTTTGCGCAGCTGTCCCCCGCCTAAGGGTCTGGACCCCAGATGTGTCTCTGGGGGCCGCCCACGTCCATGTCCCACGTGACACTCTCTCAGCCAGGCTTTGCCTGGGCTCGTCCTGCCTTGGCCCCTTCTCATCCTGAAATGTTGCCCCTTAGGATCCTTTTGTCACAGGTGCATGTCTTTTGGAGGGTGGCGAGGTGTCAGACGAGAAAGGCCAGCGGGGACCCCCTCCCCTCCCAGAGGGTTGAGGGCAGCCCAGTGATGGGCACGCCTCTGCTGCCCCCTGGTGGCCAGCTCGGGCTGCAGGAATTGTGGGGCCCGGTCCTGCCTGCGGCTCCTGGGTCCGCGAGTCTGTATTCCGTGGCCTGTGTGCGGCTGCACCTGCTCACCTTGAGACTGTTGGGAAACGGTCCCATAGCACCTTGTAAGGACTGGGGTGGGGGTGGGTCTCCTTCCCAAGGAGCCTGGAGGAAGTTGGTGCCTCATCTCTGACTGTAGAACCTCCACAACACTGACGGCCTCTTCCTCCCCGACTTTGTGCACTGGTGACCACCCAGAGGTCTGGCCGCTCTGTGCTCGCCCCCGGCAGGCGTGGTGATTAAGCCCTTCCGCCTTGTTCTTGCCCAGTCGGCCCCATCCCTGGTTCTGTTTCTTGCTCTTCCCTCCAACTTGCCGTTCGCCCTCCTGAGATATGTTACCCATCCTCGGAAACGGCCCGAAGTGTCCTCAGGAGGAAGGTGGGTGTAATAAAGCACACCGTTAGCTCATCCAGTCCTCTCGTGTCCCTGAGGTGGGTGACATTTTATCCCCACTTTACAGAGGAGGAAACTGAGGGTCAGAGAGGCCAGAGAACTTCCCCAAGCCGGGAAGCAGCTGCCACAGGCTCACATCCCTGACTTTGGGGCTCTGTTCTTCCCACCAGCACTCACTGCTTCTCCACATTAGGTGGCAGTGCTGTGGGGGAGTCCGTCACCAGAAGGTTCTAGCGTGGGCACGTTAGGGGGAGGAGGGCAGAATCCAGGCAAGAGACAACGGGAATAAAATCCAGAAAGCTTGGTAAGGGGGAGGCCCCTGGGGGTTTTGTGCCCTGGTCCTGCCTGCCGGCTTGTGGGGGACCGGGACAGACTCGTGCCCACAGAGGAGCCACAGCATAGCTCGCGGGGCGTGTGAAGATGGGGTTAAATGTGCAGGCTGGGCACCTGCTGGCGTTCCAGCTGACCCCTGCGCCCCCCGCCCTCAGTGCAGACGGCGCCTCTCACCGCTCCGCCGAAAGGTCTGCTGGTGCGTGATCGTTACACACGCACGTCCTGCATGCAGCCCCGTCCATCAGCTTCAGCCCCAAGCTGCCACCGGGGTGGGGGGAACTAGAGGCCCCCCCGCCCCGCCTTCCCCCTCTGTGTGTCGCCGGGCAGTGGGGGTTCAGCTTTGCTGGTCCTGAGCTTGATGTAAATGGTGACGCATGGTAGGTGCCTCTGCATCTTCTGTGCACATGTGGGAAGATGCCCAGTGGCCCATGTGGGCCACTTCCTCTTTAAAGTCCCAGCTTGAATTCCGGCCTTGCTCCGTTCCTGCCCTCCTCCCCCGGGGTTCCCGCCCTCCCCCAGACCTCCCTGGTCCCCAGTGAGGGGCAGCGGCCTGCCTTACTGGAGCCCTCTCCCCGCCGCAGCCCGGCTGGGCTCCTGTGCTGTGTCCCTGCTAGACAGACCCTCTGGCCGCCAGGGGCCCGGGCGGGCCCCCCACAGTGGCATCCGGGGAGCCTGGTGCCTTCCAGCTGCCCCTGCGCCCACCTGCCCAGCCTCCTCTGGACACCAGGGTCTACTTGGGGGAGGGGCTTCCAGTGACGCTAAAGCCCGTTTTGTCTTTTCTCCTCAGTTGAGAACACCACCCACTGTGAGTTTGCCTACCTGCGGGACCTCCTCATCAGGTGAGAGGGGGCTGTGGGGTGTTGGCCTTGACCCCGTGAAGACCCCCCAGAAGGCCCTAAATCAGGAGCATGGACTGTATGGGGAGCAGGCGGGGGTCCCGGCCAGCAGCTAGCACCTCCTCCCCCAGGGGGAACTCAGAAGCCCGTTGTCTAAAACAGCTCCGTGGAAGTGAAGCAGGAAGTAAAAACCCTTCTTAATCTGTATAAGATCCCAGGGGCGGGAAGGGCCAGGTTCTGATCGCTGCTGCTGAAGCCCGTTGGATTCAGGGCTGGGGTGGAGGGTGAGGGTTCTTGTGTGCCGGGCACCGGGGTGGTGTCCCTGCTGCCGTCCCAGGGCCCCCGGGCCCCACCGCTCTGGCCTAGCAGAGGCTTCTCCTGGCCCGAGAGTAGCCCCCTCGGCCCACTGAGAGGGCGCTGGGCCTGGGCCCGGGCAGGAGACTGGAGAGGGCGGGGCTCCCACTGTGGCTTTTGGGGCCACAGGTTAGGGGTGGGGGCGTGGCTTCCAGGAGTGCCCACACCGCGTTGGAGAGCCTGGTGGCGAAAGACCGCTGCCGTGAGCCCTCCTGACCCCCCCTCCCGTCTCTCCTGTCGGGCTGTGGGCGGAGGAGAACCTGAGCGCAGGACTGTAGGGTCGACCTGCCCTGCAGCTCGGGCCACACCCCCCGACCTGCGGCCCCCCACCGGCCCCTGGCCTGGAGCTTCTTGGTGGCAGCAAGGTCATGCCAGCCCTGTCCCCTGTCAGGCTTGACACGGAGACAGACAAACGCATCAGAGCACGCGTGTGCCCGGAGGGTCTGGGTTGCCATGGAAACTGCCCTGGATGGGCTTGGAGAGCCAAGTGGCGGGAGGTGGGGTGTAAGCGGGGCAGGCAGTGGGGAGTCCTGGATCAGACCGTGCAGGACCAGTCCCCACCCCCTCGCCCTGCCCCCACGGCCTGCCCTGTGACCTGCCTTTGACCCCCCCCCCCCAGGACGCACATGCAGAATATCAAGGACATCACCAGCACCATCCACTTCGAAGCCTACCGGGTGAGGCGTCTGCACGAGGGCAGCAGCGCCATGTCCAACGGCGTCGAGGAGAAGGGGCCGGAAGCCCAGGAGATGTAGACCCACCCTGCCCCCCACCCCCCATCCTTTCCGTCACCACCCCCAGCCCCGCCCACATGCCCCACTTTATTTTATATCATTTTCTCCATTTGTCATCGTTCTCCGCCCCTTTACACTCTGCCAAGTAACAAGGTAACGCGTACCCTCCCGAGCGGGTTCCTCGTTAGCTGCCGACTGTGGGGCCCGGAGCGGGTGGGGCTGCCCTGCAGGCAAGGACCCGCCGATTCACCCCAACCCCCCACCCCAGGCCCAGGTCCTGGTCCGTGCGTGGTGGTGGAGTGCGGCCACCGGCCTGGTGACCTGGAGCCCCTTCCTGCCCCCTCCTCCCTCCGCGGCCCAGGCCATAAGTCAGACAGCCCCTCGCCCTCGCCCTCGCCCCGCCCAAGGGCAGAATAGTCAGTTCTGTGAGGCCCGAGTTGCCAGTTGCTTAGACACCGGGAGGCCCACTGGCGGCCGCCCACCCCCCTGCCCGCCCGTCCCGGAGCAGAAAGTGCCTTTATCTCAGCCGTCCACGAGCCAGCGCTGCGCCCCCTCCCCCCGAAAACCGTCCCTCCACTGCAACCCAGGGCAGGTCGGGGAGAGACAGACGAGTCTTCATCTCTCCCTTGTCCCCTCCCCGGCCCCCCAGGATCTGATCATTCAAAGGAAGGAACAGGATGCACCCGCCCCCGCCCCCAGCGCACCCTCACAATGTCTGAGAAGGCCCGAGCAAGTGAATCTGGTGGAGACGCTGAGGGAGGCCGAGGCTGGGCCCGTGCAGAGAGGCCCGAGTGGTCCCCAGGCCTTGCCCTGCACCGCCCCGTCTGGCTGGGAGAGAGAGAGAGAGAGTGTGTGTGTGTGTGTGTGTGTGTCTTTCTGTTTCGACACCTCTTTGGCCCAAGAGGCTCTGGTTAAATTCCACGCGGGTGGTCACCCCAATACACATCCAGCCCTCCTGCCCCGGGCCTTGCTGACACCATGACCCCCGGAGGTGGGGGCCAGGCTTTTGTTGCCCTAAGTGTCCCTGGGCTCCTGGGAGCCCATCGTAAAGATCCTCCCCCAGCCCCCCCCCCGCAGAGGACAGGAGTCAGAGGTGCACAGCCCATCATCAGGCTGCAGAACAGGTTTTCACAAGGGTGGCCCGGCTGGTGTCTGCTGTCCCTGCCCCCTCACCCTGTCCCCACGGGGCCACCAGCAGGCGCCGCGCACAGCAGATCCCAGCGTGGGGTCCGGCTCAGGTCGAGGAGATGAGACACAGGTGAGGTACACGTCTGTCCGCACGCCCCAGGCTGGCTTCTTGCAGCCGATGAGAAAAGTCGCGGGAGGAAGGGGAATGCGGACATTGCTGTGCAGAGGTGTGTGTGTGTGTGTGTGTGTGTGTGTGTGTGTGTGTGTGCGCGCGCGTGCATCATGTCCCATATTCACCCCCCACCGTAGATAGGAAGGACCCCTTAGTGAAACCGTTTACTTGCCGACTTGCCGTGTTTTTGCCAAAAACCCAGATCCACGATTTCGAAGGAAACCTCCACCTTCAGCGTCGGGGCCCCGGGGCGTGGGGCGGCCTCTGCGCGGGGCACGGCCTTGGGGTGGCTTCCTGCTTTCCTTCTCTGTAGCCAGGTTTTGAAAAATGGTGTTTCACTGGGCTCCGTCCCACAGTGGCCTTTCGCTCTGTGCCTCCTGAGAAATTCGTCTTTTTGTATAAATAACAAAGTGTTGAAAATGTATTTCCTGAAATAAATGTTCCAAATGCAAACCTGGAAAGGGTTTTTTTCTTTCTCTTCCTGACCCCAGGGACACAGGTGCCCTTTGAGAGGAAGATGACCTTGAGGGTGCTGGGACCATTCAGTCTCTTGGTGGGGAAACTGGTTTCAGGGGATTTAGAAGCACCTGCTGGTGAAGAGCAGAGTTCTCCTAATTTCATCATTTAGGGAGGCTTTGGAGGTTTCCACGGGGCACCCAGGGGGCTCAGTTGGTTGAGCGTCCGACTTCAGCTCAGGTCGTGATCTCGCGGTTCGTGAGTTCTAGCCCCGCGTCGGGCTCTGCTGACAGCTCAGAGCCTGGAGCCTGTTTCGGATTCTGTCTTCCTCTCTGCCTCCCCTCTGCTCGCACTTGTCTCTCCTTCTCTCAAAATTAAATAAATATTAAAAAGAAAGGTTTCCACGGGGCGGCACTGCAAGCCGCTTCTGTCACTGTGTTGCTGGTAATGAAGTGTTTTCTTTTTCAAGTTCATCTTCTCAGATTGAACCCTATGAAGTGGTCTGTATTTGATAATAATTTTGTACCAGTGAACTTTCTGGAGAGCATGGGCCCAGGTAGACGGTTCAGGAGGCTTCTGTGGGGGAATCTCTGCACACCCCCGCAGGCGAGGGGAGGGCGCCTCTGCACATCACAAAGCACCACACACCAGGCAGCCTAATTAGAACAGAAATCGGTTCTCTCGCATCCTGGAAGCCAGAAGCCCAAGATCGAGGTGTCAGGGCCTCCTGTGCCCCTCTCCTCCCCGCCTCTTCTAAGGCACTCCTGTGGGATTTCGGGCGCAGCCTAATCCGCAATGACTTCAGCTCGTCCTTCCCTTAATTACACCTGCAATGATCCTGTTTCCTAATAAGGCCACATTCTGAGATTCTAACAGGACATGGCTTTGCAGGGGTTGCTGTGCAGCCCACGGCACCCCCTCTGCCCTCCGTCCCCGGGCCTCAGGGACAAGGTGGCGGCAGAGGTGGGAAGCTAAAGTCCCCGCATTGCGACTGATGATTTGGGTCCAAGGTATGCCCGCCCCCCGCGCCCCCCCCCACCACCAGCCAAGATCTCAGGATTATCCTCTGTCGGGCTGGTGGGCTCCTTTCGCAGAACGGATTTTATCTCCAAAGGAATCAACGGGCAGTGGTCACGTGGGACCTCTGCTTCCGGGATCCTGAGGTCCGTCACTGGCTGCAATGTCTGCTGTGGATGCCAGAGAGGAGAGGTCAGTCCAGGTGTGGGGGCCGCCAGGCCCAGCCCTTCGGGCTCTGACCAGTTTGTTCTTGAGGGTTCCTTGACCCTGAAGCACCCCCCTCCCTTCTCCAGACGAAAAGCATCCGCATTTTCCCCCCCTGCTGGGACATCCTGGTCCGGCAGCTGCTGTCTCTGGGCCGGACCGTCTCCAGGGCCCCACTCCTTCTCCCAGCCTTGGTCTCAGTTCAGGAATCGGGCTCCTCGCCCCCAGGGGGCCTGCTCACCACGTGTGGCCAGCTCTCTGACCCTTGCCCTAAGGGCACCCCGCTAGCCAGCCCGGCTGGTGTCTGCCCGCAGGGATGGGGGCTCTGCTTCCCTCCCCCAACCCAGCGAATCCCCTGCTGTAGATCAGGTGGCCAACTGTCCCAGTTTCCCAGGGACGCAGGAGTCTCAGTGCTAAAACCTCAAGGGAGGTTCTGGGCGAGTTGGCGAGTTGTTCACCCCGGTCGACCCCCCCGACCCCCCCCCCCCCACCGCGCAGGCCCCTTGTCCCAGACTCCTTGGCCCAAGGGTTCCTAAGCAGCTGCAAGGTGCGGGCTGTTGCCAGGACATCCCGGGGAGGCCCCAAGGACCAGCTGAAGCGAGGCACCGGCTCTGAGCCCTGCATGGGCGCGGGTGCCCCCAGGGCGCTGTGGCCCCCGGGTGTCCTGTGCTCACACCTTCCCTGCTCGGGGCTGCAGGGCTGGAACAAGCCAGAAAATGATTCAACCAACAGGCAACTTGGGGGCTTTTCCAGGCCCTGCCTTGTGTGTGTCATTGCATCCGAGGGGGACCCGCAGCCGGTGGGCTCCATCCGGAGGAAACCAGGTGGAAATCAGGTGACTAAGGGGTCTCCTTCGGACCTGTATTTATGGATGTGCTCCCTGCCCTTTTAAACGTTACTTTCTGGCTACAAAGGAGCCTATTCGATGCAGACAATGTGGAAAATGCCAGAAGCGAAAATACAGCCACAAAGAAATGAGAAGTGCCACCATCCCCCTCCCTAGTGCCAACTGCGGGGGCGGGAGCGGAGGCTGGCGCAGTTCGGAGCGTTACTGTTCTGTGCTTTGCCTGGTATCCTGCCTGTTTGGATTTGGGGGCACCTGGGGTTTGGGGTGGTGGGGAGAGGAAGTTGGAGGGTGGAAGGGAGGATGAAAGCCATGCAGACTTCTGGGCTAGACCCCAGTGGGCACGGCTGAGGGGTTTCGGGGTGTCAGGTACCACCCTGCACGGGTCCCCAGCCCCCACGCATCCCTGGCAGGTGGACACCCCCTCTCTGACCCAGCCGGGGGCCCGGGTGAGGCTGCCTTGTCCAGGCAGGAGCCCCCTGGCCCCCGCCCTGCCCTTCCCCCTTCTCTCCCCTGCCCGCCCCCCCCCAGGAAGGCTAGGCCCAGCTCAGGCCCAGCTCGGGTGTCCCGGATGGTGGAATTGGGACTCCGCTGTGCAGACCAGATGCACTTTCTGCCTCGGAGCGGGGAAGGCTCTCCAGATGTGCACACGGCCCCAGGCCCAGCCACGGGGGCCTCGGGGATCAGGACTGGCTGTGTCAGGGGTACCAGCCAAACACCAGCACGTTGGGTCGGCGCCGGTGAAACCGTCCCTGCGAGGAGCCCAAACCTGAGCCTGTCCTTGGAGAGTCCCCGGGGGGCCGCAGACCCCAGCCCGGCCCCTGCTCCCAGGGAAAATGAGAGGTTCTGGGTTTTCTCTGATAACATGAGCAACACGTGCTGATAGGTCGGCGGGGCCGACTGCCCCCAAGCCAAGCTCCTCCGCGTAGCCCCGCACAGGGGGCCCCGCCACCCCCCTTCCTCAGCGGTCTGTGTGAGCCCCAGCCACCCTCCGCCGGGCTGCTGGCGTGCTGGTGGCTCCCGGGACACGCTGGCCAGCCCTCCCCCATCCCATGCGGAGTCCTGCTGGGACTCCAGGCTGGGGCGCTGGCAGAGGGGCTGCAGCTGAGTGGCCAGAGCCCGGGGAGAAAGCACCTTCCTTCCCCGTCGGAGAGGACGGCTGTAAGTAATGAGAATAAAGAGGGTGGATGAATAATTAAAGCTGCCCAGAGTGAGTGGGTCTTGAACCGTTTGCCTGATTTAAAAACTAATTACTTGGTGAGTGTCAGGGCCAGGAACTCCTGCACTGTTTCCACAGTACCCCCTCCCTTCCCCTCCCTCCTCCCCCTCCCCTCCTCCTTCTCCCCCTCCTCTCCCTCCCGTCCCCTCCCCCTCCCCCTCCTCCTTCCCCCCCTCCTCTTCCCTCCTCCTCCCTCCTCCTTCTTCTCCCCTCCTCCTTCCTCCTCCTTTCCTCCTCCCTCCTCCCCCTCCCTTCCTCCTTCCCTCCTCCTTCCCTCCTCCCCTCCTGCCCTCCTCCTCCCTCCTCCTCCCTCTCCCCCTCCTCCTCCCTCCTCCCTCCCCCCTCCTCCCCTCCTCCCTCCCCCTCCTCCCCCTCCTCCCTCCTCTCTCCTCCTCCCCCTTCTCCCCCTCCCCTCCTCCTTCCCCCTCCTCCCCTCTCCCTCCTCCCATCCCCTCCCCTCCCATCCTCTCCCTCCTCCCTCCTCCTCCTCCTCCCTCCTTCCTCCTCCTCTCCTCCTCCTCCCTTCCCCTCTCCTCCCCCTCCTTCCTCCTCTCCTCTCTCTCCTCCCTCCCTCCTCTCCCCCTCCTCCCTCCCTCTCCTCCTCCTTCCTCCTCTCCTCCTTCCTTCCCCTCTCCTTCCCTCCTCCTCTTCCTCCTCCTGTCCCCTCTCCTCCTCCTCCCTCCTCCTCCCTCCTCCCCTCCTCCTCTCCCTCCCCTCCCCTCTCCTCCCCTCCCTCCTCACTCCTCCCTCTCCCTCCTCGTCCTTTGCCATCTCCCCTCCTTGGGAGCCAGAGACACCAGGCTGATGAGCCAGCCCCGGTGCAGAGCACTGCCTGGGCCCCTCCACCTCCCTGATGAACAGCTTCATTGGACCCCCCCCCACAGAGGAACAGAAGTCCTTCCGGAAGGAAGCAGCCACAAGGAGGGACCCCGTGGGGGAGGTGCCAAGGACCCACCCAGGCGGAGCAGAGTCTGGGGCCAGGGCACTCGGGAAACCTCAGGGGCAGCCAGCTGGCCGGCCGGGGCGGGCACCACTCAGGGATCAGGCAGCGCCCGAGCCTCTGCATCCTGCCAGGAGCCTCACCAGGGGCGGGGGGCTCGGGGACATGCGTCTCCAGGACATCTTGCTGTCAGAACGTCTGGGGCACCAGGGCCTGGGACTGGGGGGCGGTTAGTGTTTCTGAGGACGGAGCTTGTTCGGGAAAAGAAGTTCTAGAGACGCACAGTGGTGATGGCCGCGCAGCAGCAGAAGGTGTTTAGTGCCTCCCACCTGTGCTTTTTAAAAAGGCTAAACAAGGGGCGCCTGGGTGGCTCAGCTGGTTGAGCTGCCGACTCCAGCTCAGGTCAGGATCTCCCAGTTTGTGGGTTCGAGCCCCGCATTGGGCTCTGTGCTGACAGCTCAGAGCCTGGAGCTGCTTCGGATTCTGTGTCTCCCTCTCTCTCTGCCCCTCCCCTGCTCACGCTCTGTGTCTCTCACTCAAAGGTTAAAAAAACTTCAAGGCTAAAATGGCAAATTTACGTTATGTATGTTTTACCACAATTTTTAAAAAGGCTGTCTGCGTCTCAGCCCCTCTGGGTCTGGGACAGGCGGGTCTCACGGTAGAGGATGTGGTTCTGGGCATGTTCTAGTAGGTCACAGAGAAAAGCGTGTGTCCCTGGGTGTCCCTAGGAAGCGGGGCCTCCGCCAAGGGGAAGGAAAGAATGCCCTCCAGACAGCCGCTCCCAGAAGGCAGACACGGGTGGGGACAGGGGCGTAGGACCGGAGGCATCTCCCAGTGGGCAAGCTGTGGGGGTGTGGGTGCGCCAGGTCCCGGGCTTAGCAAACAGATTAACCCAAGGGGGCAGCTCGTTATGGGGGCTCAGTAGCACCTTTGGATCTGCACTATTTGGAGCCCCAGGCACAGCCCCCCGCACCCCCACCCCGCTAGACGCTGCCCCATACGAGGGAATGGGGTCCCTGCTCTGGCTCTTGGGCAGGTCTGCTTCCTGCAGGCGCGTGCGTGGAAGTATCTTCCAGGAAGCTCCCTCCCCGCGCGGCTCCCCACCCTCCGCCCTTCTCCATGTCTGGGTTCCTCCTGGAGATGTCTCCATCTCCGGGCACCCCCTCTGCAGCTGCCAGCCTCTCCGGGGGGAGGAGCCGGGGGCTGGATGACATCTCGCTGCGCAGGGCTGCATGGGGTCCCGAGTAGGGAGTGTGTGTTTGTGTGCACGCGTGTGAGTGCTCGGGGAAACCCGCACGCCCCACGGCCCACGATACAGGGCAGTGCCCGGGAATACGCGGCCAGCAGTAATGATAAAACCCGTTACAAAACCCGGCGTTGCAAAGCGCAACGCACTGGTGCAGAGATCCAGGATTCCCGCATCCACACACGCGTGAGGAAGGTCGAGAATTTCAGCTTGCGGTCTTTTCAGTTTCTTATATACATTTCTTTTCTTTCTTTCTTTCTTTCTTTCTTTCTTTCTTTCTTTCTTTCTTTCTTTCTTTCTTTCTTTTTTTTTGAGAGAGAGAGAGAGAGAGACAGAGCATCAGCGGCGGAGGGGCAGCGAGCAAGGGGGACACAGAATGCCAAGCAGGCTCCAGGCTGAGCTGTCAGCACAGAGCCCGACATGGGGCTCGAACCCACCAACTATGAGATCATGACCTGAGTGGAAGTCGGACGCTTAACCGACTGAGCCACCCAGGCGCCCCAACGTTTTATTTTCCTAAAGACTCATTTCTCTGAATCATGCTTACCCCCTTCTTAATTTTTTGCAAATCCTTAGACTGTGTTCATTTGTGAAGGTCACTTAAGGGTGGTGTTCCCTGCAGCTGGCTTTGATTATTGGTTCTTCGATTTGCCAGCTGGGTGACTTTGGGTGGGTGACTTAACCTCGGTCTTTGCCTCAGTTCCCCCATATGTCAAATAAGCCATAGCCGGTAACTCCTAGCACTGTTGGGAGTAAATGAGTTGGTTCTTGGGAAGCACTTAGAATAGTGCCTGGTCAATAAAGATGATGGCCGTCTTCGTCACCAGCACCACTGCCATGGGCTGCGCATCCGTGTCCCCCAAATTCTTTCGTGGCTGATGTGGCGGGAGGCAGGCGTGTGAGGAAAGTGCGATTGAACAGGAGGCCGTCGGTGTGCAGAGACGGGTGGTGATTCTCAAAGAGACGACTTCTCTTTGAAGCTTCGAGTTTCCGTGGCAAATGGAGGAAACAATGATGGATATGAGCCTGATGGAGGGTCTCCTCTGCTGAATCCAGGGCCCCCAAAGTCAGGACTTCCAAAGCAATTGGCCACAGGCCACGGCTGCTTCCATGGCATGAACAGCCTAGTTCTGTCTCCAAACCCAAGGGAATGTCACACTGTCCCCCAGGGAACTCACCACCAGAGACAGACATGGCCCTGGCCCTGGCTTCGACCTCTGCTTCCCAGCCTCACCCTCGGGACGGGCTACACTGCCATCTCTCAGCCCCCTGCCAGACTCCCCACAGAGCTTTGCGACTTTTATCAGCTCAAGGCAGCCCCAGAAATCTGCGGAAGCCGAGGGGGTGTGTGTCTAATAAAGCCAGAGGTCTATAATTGAGCAATTATTGTAACCCACACTTGTAATTTTGGGGGCTTCTCATGATTCTTCTTTGTACTCGCTCTGTCTCTTCTAAAAAAAAATACACAGCGTACACAGCTTTCTCTTTAATGCTTCAAACACTGGTGTCCCCCGCCCCCCGCCCCCAAGCCGCTCCCCACTCCCACCACATCCCATCGGCTACGGAGCCCACAAAGTGTGCCGACCCCGTGTGTGCTGCTTTTCGGGGATTAAGAAGGCTAATTTCGTGTTCAGCAGCTCCCACAGGAAATTGAACTTGCTTCCTGCAAT
This sequence comes from Proteles cristata cristata, assembly GCA_017311185.1. Lineage (NCBI taxonomy): Eukaryota > Metazoa > Chordata > Mammalia > Carnivora > Hyaenidae > Proteles > Proteles cristata. Next base: position 517,256 of record JAESUZ010003315.1, on the reverse strand, counting down.
TGTGCATGCCTTCAAAGCCCCGATTTCATCTAGTTTGATCATCGGCGTGATCTGAACCTTCCGCAAGGGGTAATCTGCCCAGCTCCCAGGCCCTGTTATTAACCAGTCCCCTACCACTCCCTGAGCGCACGGGTGCCACTTTCGCTCCTCGGGGCCCATTCATGCGATTACCTGTTTGTTCATTTAAGGAATGTTTGCACTGAGAACCTCCGTGTGCTAGTGGTATGCTTCCTGTGCGGAGTCTAAGTCGCAAACGGAAGGACCTCTTCTCAGGAGTGTGTAGCTCAGTGGGCATGACAGATGATGGTCTTGTACATGTAGTTCAGGGCGGAGCTGGGCAGGGTCTGTGGGAGCCCGGGCGGGGAGGCAGAAGGTCGCTGGGAGGCATAGCCTGGGAAGGGACAGCACTTGGTTGAGGGAGTGGCGAGCGTCAGGACATGAAGGAGAAGCAGCGCATGGTGGTCAAAGACAAGCAAATAATTCTGTGGATCTGGAGAGGGAATCTGGAAATGGGCACGAGAGGGGCCGGAACACAGGCTGGGTCCACATTGTGCAGAGCCTTGAGGGCTACCGTGAGGAAGTGGAGGCGTGTTTTGCAAACCATTGGAGCTACTGGGCACCCGATGCGGTTAGATCGGCATCTAGAACACTCCTGTGCAGAGGAGCCTTCTGCAGCCATGTCAGTGTTCTATGGTGGAGCCAACCAGGGCGGCACCCACGAGACCCACGTGGCTATTGAAAATTTTAAGTGTGGCTGGTGGATCTGAAGAATTGAATTTTTAATTGTATTAAAATTTTTTTCAATGTTTGTTTATTTTTGAGAGAGAGAGACAGAGACAGAGCTTGAGCTAGGGAGGGGCAGAGAGGGAGGGAGACACAGAGTCCGAGGCAGGCTCCCGGCTCTGAGCTGTCAGCACAGAGCCCGACGCGGGGCTCGAACTCACGAACCGTGAGATCATGGCCTGAGCCGAAGTCAGACGCTTAACTGACTGAGCCACAAGGAGCCCCAGAATTTTTAAAGTAAACTTTCCCGCCACATTGGACAGTGCGCTTTTGGATGGTGTCCTCTACCAGCTGCGCAAAGACTATGTTGATGCGGGATGGGGGCAGGTGATGAGCCAGTTAGGATGACATGGGACCATCCAGGTGAGAAGCATCAAGAAGCTGGCATGAGGTAGAGACAGAAAAGGAGATGACAGACTTGAGAGAGATGTCGAAGAACCAGGCATTGGCTATTGCTCGGATGGAGGAGGGACCTTAAATGACTTACAGAGTTTTTACTATGTGCCTGCATGGCTGGTGTAGCTGTGTCTTGTATCACAGAGAAAACTAGACACATACTAAACAGACACAGACACTAAAATATATTTTGTATATATATGTCACATATTATTAATAGTATTAATAATATAAATGTGATTTTTATATTATTATATATTAAATGTATATTGTTATATATTAAATATATTCATATATAAAATATGCACAGGTATACCTTACATGTACACAAAATACATATTTATTATATAAATATGTACAATTTACAGACCTAGAGTAAGAGAGAGAAAACAAAAAAAAAGCATTGAAAATGGTAAGCTAATGATACTTAATAATACAGTTAGGACTGCCCATTTCATTTACACCAATTAACGTAAATGGCATAAATCACCTGTTCAAAGGAAATGAATGACTCTAGGATTGGATCAGAGAACAAACTCAGCTGTATAGTATTTATAAGGAACGCATATTAAACAAAGCAATTCAGTCAAATAAAACACAGAAAAAGGAAAAAACATACTAGATCAACCAAAGATAAAAGTATCTGGGTCGTAATGTTAATATTGGAAAACGTTCAGCTCAAGGGCAGAAGCGCTACGTGCATCGAAGGGGCGAATCTAGTGGAAAACCTTGCCGTGCACACAGCGTGTGTGGGATCTAGAGGGGCAGGCGGAAGGGCCAGGAGAGCAAGCAGGTTAGTGAACTATGGCTCAGCGCTCTCGGTACGTAGGAGGAAAAGCAGGCTAGAAATCAGTAAGGCTGCAGACATGCTAAATATCAGCTTCAGACGGAGCTGATGTTAAAGATCCCCAGGGGGCGCCAGCGGCTCAATCGATTGACCATCTGACTCCAGCTCAGGTCATGAACTCACGGCTTGTGAGTTCAAGCCTCGCATCAGGCTCTGTGCTGAGAGCTCATAGCCTGACTCCTGCTTCAGATTCTGTGTCTGCCTCCCTCTGCCCCTCCCCTGCTCACACTCTGTCTCTCTCTCTCTCTCTCTCTCTCTCAAAATAAAAGATACCCTGGAGGTAGTGTATTTTCTCTGCAAGCAACCACAGACATGTACAAAAGCTGGTCCTAGGCTCTGCCACAAAGAAAACTTCAATAAAATCCCCAAAGAAGAAACATTGCTGACTACATCTGACTTCGGTGTAATAAGATGGAAAATTAATAACAAAAATGAACATTAAAAAATTAACCACTGTGGGACACCTGGGTGGCTCAGTCAGTTGAGCATCCGACTTCAGCTCAGGTCACGATCTTGTGGTTCATGAGTTCAAACCCCGCGTTGGGCTCTGCACAGACAGCTCAGAGCCTGGCACCTGCTTCGGATTCTGTGTCTCCCTCACTCTGCCCTTCCTCTGTCTCTCTCAAAAATAAATAAATATTAAAAAAAATTTTTTTAATTAACTTAAAACTGTTGCACGTATAAATGTTTTATTCTTATTATGGAAGCCAGGAACAGAAGTACAGTAGGTATTTAGCAGCCCAAAATCCATACAGACTGTACTTCCTAAATTCCACTGCGAGCTTGGCTGTGTGCTGTATTCCTGGATTAAGTTTGATCTGTCCCATGTGAAGAGAGCAGACCTTCCTGTGTGTTGGGAAATAGTTTGGTGTCTGAATCAGACATACCCTTAAGTAGGTAGCGCTTCCTTCAGTTGGCAAACACAGCACCTCGCGCACTGATACCGTCAGAGCAAGGTGACCCTCTCTCGATCGTGTAGTTGTGTAGATCGTGTAGAAAACCTGAACGTAACAAGAATGGAAAGAATCAAAGAATCGCATGCATCCAAAATATTTAGACTACATCAGCAGTAATACGAAGTCAAGCCACATATCTTTTTAAAAAATAAATACCTTTAATGAGGGGATAAATCCATACAGCCGCTACCAGAGATTAGAGCCAGATGTGATGGTCTTGACTTTTACGAAGGCAGCCATAAGGCCTCATCTCAGGGCCTGGCAATAATTTTCATTTTTTTAACCTGATTTTGACATTCTTCATCAGATGTGGCCTGTACGTGGGTAGGAAAGAAAGCAGTTGGAAAAGACCCACGTTGCGACTCAACATATGACTGATTGTGTAACCTTTCCATTGATATTTGAAAAGAGGGAATACAGGGGAGCCTGGGTGGCTCAGCTGGTTAAGCGTCCAACTTCGGCTCAGGTCATGATCTCTCGGTTCGTGGGTTCGAGCCCCACGTCGGGCTCTGTGCTGACAGCTCAGAGCCTGAAGCCTGTCTTCGGATTCTGGGACTCCCTCTCTCTCTGACCCTCCCCTGCTCACGCTGTCTCTCTATCTCTCTTAGAAATAAATAAAACATTAACAAAATTGAACTAAAAGAAAAGAGGGAATATTATGAAAAACCTCTTTTTCTACCGATCTATCCGTCGATCTGTCGTCTACGGCTACATAACAGATTACTCCCAACAGGAGCTTAACCCAACAAACAGTTATTTACTCCAGTCTCTATGGCTCGGGAATTCAGGAACAGCGAAGGGAGAGAGAAGGTCCGGCACAGGGCGTCATGAAGTGGTAAGATGTCGGCCAAGGCCATTGTTGTGGCAAAGCCTGACTGGGGCCAAATGACTTGCTTCCGAGATGGCCTCGTCCCTGTGGCTGTTGGCAGAAGACACGTGGGTTCTTTGCCATGGGGACCTCCCTTCATATTACAACTGGCTTCCCAAGAACGAGTGGCCCAAGGGAAAGAGAAAGAACGTGACCAGAACAGCAGCTGAGAGGTCTTTCATAAGCTGATCTTGGTAGTGACGCATCCGTGTCACAGAGTGCCAAGCCGGAACGGGGTACTCGGTTCTCAGGGGTCATCTTGGGGGCTCTCCCAATCTACCTCTTGATCTATTCATGAACATAGGTAGAACTTTATTAAACCTTATGAGTGGCATCCTTAAAATACTCTATTTTTTAAATCTGCTTCACTATCACTGAAAAGAGATGGTTATTGTCAACCACTGTAATTCTTTTTTTATTTTTTTATTTTATTTTATTTTTTTAAGGAAATTTTTTTTAATGTTTTATTTATTTCTAGGAGAGAGAGAGAGAGAGAGAGAGAGACAGCGTGAGCAGGGGAGGGTCAGAGAGAGAGGGAGTCACAGACTGAAACAGGCTCCTGGCTCTGAGCTGGCAGTCAGCACAGAGCCCGACGCTGGGCTCGAACCTACGAACCGCGAGATCATGACCTAAGCGAAAGTCGGTCACTTAACCGACTAAGCCACCAGGAGCCCCTATTTTTTCCTTTTAATGTTTATTTCTGAGAGAGAGAGAGACATAGAGAGAGAGAGAGAGACAGACAGACAGAGCATGAGCAGGGTGGGGCAGAGAGAGACACACACAGAATCCAAAGCAGGCTCCAGGCTCTGAGCTGTCAGCACAGAGCCCAATGCGGGGCTCGAACCCACAAACTGCAAGATCATGACGTGAGCTGCAGTCGGATGCTTAACCGGCTGAGCCACTCAGACACCCACCCCATCAACCAGTGCAATTCTTTTTTTACTTTTATTTATTTATTTTTTAATTTTTAATGTTTTTATTTACTTCTGAGAGAGAGAGACAGCATGAGCAGGGGAGGGTCAGAGAGAGAATGAGACACAGAATCTGAAACAGGCTGCAGGCTCTGAGCTGGCTGTCAGCACAGAGCCCAACGCGGGGCTTGAACACACAAACCATGAGATCATGACCTGAGCTGAAATCGGACGCTTAGCCAACTGAGCCACCCAGGCGCCCCTCTTTTTTTACTTTAAACGTTTATTTATTTCTGAGAGACAGAGAGAGACAGAGCACAAGTGGGGGAGGGACAGAGAGAGAGGGAGACACAGAATCCAAAGCAGGCTCCAGGCTCTGAGCTGTCAGCACAGAGCCCGCCGCGGGGCCTGAACTCACGAACCAAGAGATCATGACCTGAGCCGAAGTCGGACGCTTAACCAACTGAGCCACCCAGGTGTCCCTCAACCACTGTAATTCTGAGTCTCTTTGTATTTGGCCACATTTTGTTGATGTGTTTTGATTCCATATTAATCCGAAGTATGACAAATTACATTATGGTTTCGTTGTGGATTCTACTTTTGATCAATATAAAATAACTCTGTGTGTTTAGGTATCTTCCATTCCTGGTGCTGTGATGATGAATAAGAACGTTCCCAGCTTCTGCTCTCTGTGTGTTTGCCTTTCCCTGATCGTTCTGGCCTGCCGTTTTAAAGTTTAATCTCCCCTTAATATTTAATTTCTCTTTTGTTTTGGCTGCGCCTCTGGTAAATAGCATATGCTTGTAAGTTTGTTTGTTTGGTTTTATTTATTTATTTATTTATTTATTTATTTATTTATTTTTAATATTTTTTTTTATTTTTTTATTTCTAGGAGAGAGAGACAGCGTGAACAGGGGAGGGTCAGAGAGAGAGGGAGACACAGACTCTGAAACGCTCCAGGCTCTGAGCTGGCAGTCAGCACAGAGCCCGACGCGGGGCTCGAACCCACGCCGCGAGATCATGACCTAAGCGAAAGTCGGACGCCCAACCGACTAAGCCACCCAGGCGCCCCTGGTTGTTTTTTTTTTAAATAAGAGCTTCAATCACTTACTTTTATTGTTATAACAAACACATTTGGTTTGAATGCTTTATTCTTCTTCTTTGCTTCTTTGTTTTTGTTTGTGTTTCCTAAGTCTTCTGGATTTTTCTCTACAGGATGTGTTTTTACCTTCCTCATATATCCTCTAGGTATTTGTTATCAATTCTGTAGTTAATTGTAAACTTAAGAACATTAAAATTATATATTTTCAAAATTGTTATTTTTAAAAATATTTATGAGCGAGACAGAGACAGAGTGCAGGTGGGGAAGGGGCAGAGAGAGAGAGAGAGGGAAACACAGAATTCAAAGCAGACTCTGGGGTCTGAGCTGTCAGCACAGAGCCCGACACGGGCTTGAACCCACGAACCCCGAGATCGTGACCTGAGCTGATGTCAGAAGCTTAACCGACTGAGCCACCCAGGCGCTCCTTGAAATTATTTTTTAATGACACTAAAGCGTGTGCAAAGTTTTAAATGTTAAATAATATTAAAAGGAGACTAGCAAGAAGCCGCCAGTTTTGTGCCCTTTGTCTCTGCAATGAACTAAATGTTTGTGTCCCCCCACCCCAAATGCACATGTGGGGATACTGACCTCCAAGGTGGTGGTGCCTTTGGGAGGAGACTAGCTCATGAGGATGAAGCCACAGGAATGGGATTAGTGCCCTTTCATTAGAAGCCCTTCCTGCCGTCGGGGGACACGGTAAGAGGGTGGTCTATGAACCAGGCCTCAGGCTGTCATCAGATGCTGCATCTGCTCACACCTTGATCTTGGACTTCCAGCTTCCAGAACTGGGAGACACTCACTTCTGTGGCTTATGACCGCCTCTTCTTTGGCATTTGGTTATAGCAGCCTGCGCGGACAACACTCTGTCCCACCTCACCTCTGAGATCCCTTTCTCAACATATCTCACCTGGTTTGGGTTTGGGTTTGGGTTCACACCCGCCACAATGTACTTCTGTGACGTTCCTTGACATGCCCCTCAACTTCCTTTGGCAGAGGATGAAGATTTATCATGGTGCTGTCTCTCCCACCCCACCCCTTCCCCCACTCTCCATTCTTCCACGATGGCGGTCATTGGGTGAAAACCATTACTTCAAATTTGCATTGTTGGGATGATGCAATAGGGCTTAGCACCCACCTGATTTTCACCACCGAGGCAGATACTGTTATTACGGTTACCTTTCCTGTCCTGAATCCTTAGAGTTAATATATTTATTCGAGTAGCTATTATTATCTGGCTACACGGTTTGCTAGTCAAGGTCACAATGTCTTCCCAAATTCTCTAACAATATAGCAACACCACACTCGATTCTCTCTTTGCCCACGATGATGATGTCAGATGCTTTTAGGGGTCTCTTCCGCCCCACCTAAATGGTCCCCCCACGTCCTCTCCGAGCTCTGGCTGTTCCCTGAGGGTGCTACACCCCTCCTCGTCCGCCAGTGTGCGAATTCTCTTTCCTTATCCTTACCGTACTGTGGCTCCTGTTTTCCAGACCAGGTGCCCCCCAGGGGTTTCCCGAAAACCCCTGAAGGTACGTGTCCTGAGGCTTCACCTGACTGTGTCATTGCTCTGCCTTCACACTTTGACTAGATGCTGAGCCTCCTTGAAAAACCACTGCTCGGGGAACGCTGAAGGCGCGATGCCACTTCTGTCCTCTGCGAGTGGCCTCTTTTCCTCTCAGAAGCTGTTCACACCATTTCTCTAGCTCTGCCATTCGAATACCATCAGGCTGCACCTCACCACTTTCCTTTATTTATTAATTCATTCATTTATTTAAATTTTTAAAAAAATGTTTATTTAGGGGCGCCTGGGTAGCTCGGTCGGGTAAGCGTCTGACTTTAGCCTAGGTCATGACCTTGCGGTTCCTCAGTTCGAGCCCTGAGTCAGGCTCTGTGCTGACACCTCAGAGCCTGGAGCCTGTTTCAGAGTCTCGGTCTCCCTCGTTCTTTCTCTCGCTCTCTCTGCCCCTCCATCACTCACACTCTGTCACATAATGTTTATTTGTTTTGAGAGAGAGAGAGTGAGAGCACGAGCCGGGGAGGGGCAGAGAGAGCGAAAGAGAGAGAGAGAATCTCAAGCAGGCCCTGCGCTGTCAGCACAGAGCCCGATGTGAGGCTCGAGCCCGTGAACCATGAGATCATGACCTAAGGCGAAATCAAGAGCAGGACACTTAACCAGCCGAGCCACCCAGGAGCCCTTGACACAGTCCTTTAAAATCCACCGTGCTGGGTCCTCAGTAGGTCCTCTCCTTGTGAGCTGACCTCAGGTACATCGGCCACCACAACCTCGGGCTCTTTTTGGTGAATGGTGGTGGCCATGAAAGAAGTCTGAAGGAGGAGGGGAAGGGAGGGGAGGGGAGGGGAGGGGAGGGCTGGCTATCCCAGACGCTGATGAATCCAGACCGAGAATGAGGTCTTCCACGTATCCAAATACTTACTAAACGAATGTGCTCCGGTAACAGGCACCCAACGGTTCAGGCATCGTGTCCCGGAAACACGAAGAACTGTTGGCGTCTGTCGTCAGGCACTCGCTCTGCACCCGCGTGGATGGCTGTCGGGCTGCCCGCCTCAGCTCAGACTGCGGCCTGGAGCCGACTAAACTGTGGGCTTTCCCCTTTCTCCCCGATCGTGTCGCCCTACAGCTGTCCTTGCTGACCTCGCTTTGGAAGGACCGGGACACCCAGGCAAGCAGGTGGCCCACCCACCCGTTCTCACCGGAACAAGAACGTCGCAGTGTCCTGTCTGCCTTTGGTCGATTCCCACCGCCCCCAAAAGGTGGATTGTTGACCACTGTGTCCAGTTTAGTGCTTATTTTTTGTGGAGAGGATTCTCTGACCACTTTATAGTGTGGTCACTATATATCTGGCCGTACGCAGATGCAGAGAAGCATAGGGTAAAATGCAGTGGCCACTTCTGAATAATAATATCAAACTTAATCTAATAATAATGGCTGTCTACCAAACACTGACAGCAAGCATTGCAATCGCTGATGAAATGTTAGAAGTGGTCTCTTCAAGGTGAGCTCCCTGGGGCCTCCTTGACACGGGTTCGAATCCCATTCACGCTGGACCTCTCCCAAGTAGTCCTTAACTCCATTACAGCCACCCCGGGCACTAGGATTTAACAAATGAATTTTAGAGGGACGCCAACATTCAGTCTAATAAACAAATGGAAGACCTTGTAGCTCACTATCATGTTAGACCCTAGAATTCTGCCAACGTTCCTATCGAGAAAAAGTATGTGTTTCCTACAGAGGAGGGAGCATCCCTGCGGAACTGTATGCCCTGTTTCTGTCTCTTGCTGCCCTGCCTAGCCTGGTGACCCCAGCCTGGAGATCCAGGTCCTGCCTGACCGGGTGCCTGAGGTCTGCTCAGCTCCCGGGGGCGACCCTCCCCATCCTGAAGGTGCAAGTGCTTGTCAAGCTGGAAGTACCAAGGGGGCCCTGACTGTATCCAAAAGCCATCTGGGAAGTGGCTGCTGATAGCAGGCTCCCTGTCGTGATTTTCAGGTTCAGTCTTAACATTTGTCCTTAGGATCGTCTGTTTTGCCAGGCTTCTGTGGTGGTGGCCACCACCCCTGGGACTCAAGAGGTGGGGGAGGGGCGTGTAAGAGGCTCCTGCAACATATTATGGGGGACAGTCTGCCTGTCTAGCCGATGACGCTTCTTGCGACACTTACGCTCCGTGTAATGGACAGAAGAAACTCAGGAGGCACACAAGCAGCATCAGATCCTCGGCCCCTCGCAGGGCTCAGGGCCGACAGGGGGCTGTTTTGGAAGGTGCAAAAACGGATTTCAAAGGTTTCAAATCCCTACCTGCAGAGAGAGGAGATGGGGGCCCGCGCCAGGGCCCTGCTTCCCCTCCTCCCCGCACGCAGGTGCAATAGGCATCCTCAACTTCCCCTGTCTGTAATCCTGTCTGACTTGAATCTTACAGAGCCACGCCCCTGGGCGAGCCACGCCCCCGTCCGAGCCACGCCCCCGCCAGAGCCACGCCCCCGGCCGAGCCACGCCCCCGCCCGAGCCACGCCCCCCGCCCGAGCCGCGCCCCCGCCCGAGCCACGCCCCCGCCCGAGCCACGCCCCCGTCCGAGCCACGCCCCCGTCCGAGCCGCGCCCCCCTGGCCGAGCCTGGGCGGAAGAAACACAGAAATGCGTTTACACCACAGTCCCTCCTCCCCGGCATCCGCGCGCAGAACCTCTTCTCTCCACACCCCCTCTCCAGGATCCCACGTGGATCTTCACGCAATTGATTAATATTGCATTCATCAGAGCTTAATTCATGTTCTTATAATATACAGGATTAAAAAAAAATCCTAGCCAGAGAGCGGTGACGGGCTCCGGCTTTCCGAGGAGAGGGTATAATGAGCCCTTGGAGGGCGTTGTCGCGCTGGCGGCCCCTCCGCGTCGCCGGGTGTGGGGGTGCTCACCGCCTCCCTTCTGGGGCGGGGGCCCGGCTGGGAATGCACCGGATGCCGGATGCCGGGGTGCCCGGGGGAGGCAGAGGCGGGGCGTTTCTGGGCAGGTCTGATCTGGGGGGCCGGGCTTCCCCGCAAACATGCCCAGAGCAGGAGACGTGGTGCCTTCCGGGTGCAGATTTTGCTCAGTGACCCGAGGGAGGGCCGGAGAGGTGGGGGCCGGGCTGTTGAGGGCCGTTTTGCAGGGAGAATCCCCTCTGGGTGCCCGAGGGGCAGCATCTGGGCACCGGGTGTCAGCATTGGCCCCAGGCTTTGCTCCAAGCCTGCTCGGTGCACTTGGGGGGGGTGGTCTTGGGGGGAACCCAAGGGGAGGGCCAAAGGCTCTGCTCCAAGCTAACGTCTCCCTTCATGTCCCCCTTGTTCTGGGCGTGGTCCCTGGGAACCTTGCCTCCACCTTAGAACAAAGCAGTGTTACTTGGAGAAGGGAAGAAAAATACTGGGGGCGGAGGCACCCCGAGTGGCTGGGCAGCGCCCCCACAGTCACCAGGGAGGCAGGTGGGGGGAGAGGAGAGGGCGGTGAGTTGGGAGGCAAGCCAGGGCCCGGCCTTTGTTTACCCCTCTGCTCTTCTCTGGGGCCCAATGTGGCGGAGAGAGGGCGCCTTCCTTCTCTCTCCTCCCCAAAGCCCTTCCTCCTCCTGCCCTGCTTTTTAGCTGCTTCCTTCCTGCAAGACTTGGTGACAGCTCCCTCGCCTCCGCGCTGTCCGCCAGGGTAGGTGCGCAGGCCCGCCATCCCTCTGGATGCTTCCAGGTGGTCCCCGGGGTGGGAAGAACCTAAGAAATCCTGGACACTCGTGGCTGGCGCCCTTCCTTCCTCTGCCTGCAAGCAAGCAGCCACCTGAAGGACTGGCCATCACCCCTTCCCTTCCTCCACCCCTTCCCTTCCTCCGTCCTCTCCCCTCACTACCTCCCAGGGTGGGGCGGGGACGTGGAGGGGCTGAGGCGATGGGGTGGGCAGACTGACCGTGGTTGGGAAGGAAGGCCTGCCTGCCTGCTGTTCGTGGCAGCTGTCCGTGCCAGGGATGGTGCGTCGCTGTGCGTGGCCGGCTAAGGAAGCTTCTGGAACACCAGCTCATACACTAGCAGAGAGCATTCCAGAACAGGTAGAGGGACGCATGGGGGCTAGAAGGTGCATTTCCGTTCTCTGTCTTGGTGCAGAGCTTGAAATGCCCGAGTGGCTGTGGTGATAATGAAACCTGCCATAAACATGACCATGGACCCAAACCAGGGCCCGGGCTGGGTTCGCAGGTGGGGCCCCTGCCCTGGAGACATTGAGCCGAGCCAGCCCCCTGGAAAATGGGTTCTTCCTTTCCTCTCTGCTCCCCGGAAGGGACGGGCCAGTCAGGAAGGTGACGGTCCTCACCCCTCCCAGCCGTGCCAGGCCACTGCCACTCTGGGGACCCCTGCTCTGTTCTCAAGCGGGGGTGAGGGCCCCGGGGACCACGCCATTGGTGGTGACTGTCCCGCCGACCCTGGAGAGCTCAGAGGGCTGTGCTGTTGGGGGGCTGCCTGCCTGGCATCATTAGGGGGGCCGCCTATCTCTGTCCACCGCTGACACTGCATGGCCAGAGGCGAGGGTGACAGGGAGGAAGATGTTCTCAGGCGAGCTGGTGATTTGACCTGACACGTGTCAGATAGGCCCTGGTCTCCTGCCTGCACCCCCCCGCCCCCCCCTCGGGGCTGCTCCCAGAGCCCCAAGAACAGCCCGAAAGGCTGAGCGAGGCTGCTAATGAGCTCCAGAGGGGGCTGCCCACGAGGGAGGGGGGGAGGGGGCAGGGGGGAGAAGGGTGCGGGCAGGGGTGGTGGACACCGAGCCCCTGCTGGCAGGGCCCTGGGGTGAGGCTGCCCTCGCCTCCTACACTCCCTGCCACCGCGTGGGGCGTCTAAGGTTGGCCCTGGAAACCACTTGCTGCCCTCCCTTATCAGGACTGTCCTTCAGGTGTGGAACTTTCTGGAATGTTTTCTCTGCTTTGAAGCATGCGTTTATTATAATTTTAATAACCGCCCTCTGGAGTATTTATCCTTAAAGAAAGCCAACGGCTGGAACCAAGTGCTCTTACAGCAGAGCCCTCGGAAAGGTGCCCGACACAGGTCCCCAGGGAGCCCCTCGTCCCCGGGGCAGCGCCGGCTTGCATTGGCCGGAGTCTGGTGTGGACGGCGAACCCCACCCCCATTCAGATAGCCGTGACCCAGCACCTCGGGATGTGGAGAGAGGGGCTTTGGGGACGTAATGAAGGTTACATGAGGTCACTAGGGTCGCCCTAACCCACTAGACTGGAGCCCTTACAAAAAGCAGAGATTAGGGCCCGGACACACAGAGAGACGGCCCTGTGAGGACATGGCGGGGGCGGGGGGGCAGGTGGCCGTCTGTGAACCCAGGACACAGGGAGCAAGGAGCCGCCACCGCCGCCCATGCCCGGATCGCAGGTTCTAGCCTCCAGAATCGTGGTAAATTCCAGAATTTAAAATTCTGGTAAAAACGGAAAATAAATTCCCATCGGTAAAGCCGCCCAGCCCGTGGAGACAGCAGCCTGAGCCGACCGGCACAGAGTCTCTGGAAGATGCGAATCCAAGACGTATTTCTGAAAGATGCATCCCAGGTTCCTAAAAACACCTGCTCTGACAGGAGGAGAAAGTTCCGGAACGTGTGTGCCACGCGCGCGGATTTGTTATTGTGCCTCAGGCCCCCTGACCAGCACGTTCCCCCTCGAAGATGTTTTCCCAAAACGTGCTCTTTTAAAAACATATTTACACAACAGATCAACATTTAAATACATGTTTAAAGAGCAATTACGACGATGTTCACCTGTCAGAACGGGAAGCAAGGTTTCGCTCACGTGTTTCCGGTTGGTTGGATAAATAATCAGCTTGCGAGTGTGGTTTTTTTTAAGCCTACCATCTCCTGTAATTATGTATTTACCGCTATGATAATATCACACTGCTCTCAGTTCGAGCTAGGAATGGGGGTGAAGCATTCCCGCAAAAGAGGGGGGAACGAGCCTGGTGCCCGCCCACCCCTCCCCCACTCTACAATCTCCCCTTTTCCCCAATTCGAGGGGGCGGCCCTTGTCAGAAGCTACAAGCGCCCTCCCTGCTGCAGCTTTTCCTATCTGTGACCCACCTGCTGGGAGGGCCTCCCGGTGTGGGGACGAGCACATGTGGCCCTGCCACCCACGTGGTCACCAGAGAGGGTACCGGGCGTGATAGCTCTCGGGGCACCGAGTCCTGCACAATCACGCGGCCTTCACAACCCCCCTCCTTTGCTCACAGAGCCTTGGGTGATGATGCCCGCGATCAGGGGTGCTCCTTGCCTTCCTTTAAACTTCGAAAGCAATCAGCTAGTGACAGAGCCCTTACCTCATACCTTAGGCTCTAGAGTAAATGAAGAGGCCCCTTCATGCCCATTTTACAGATGGGGAGAGAGAGAGAGGCCGGGAAGCTCAGTAACACGGCCGGGTCCGGGGACTTGTAATAATTAGAACTCCCGTTAAGTGGTGCTCTTCCGAGAAATTCCACGGTGGAAGTTTGCAGACACGAAGCCGGTTAACAATGGGGTTACGCACCGAGGGAGGCCACGCTGCTATGGTGTCAGGAAATTCGGCTTTGAGGACATGATCAGTCCAAGCCCTTCCCGAGTAGGTCAGGGATGGCCGCTTTCACCCAGAAAGCGTATCCACAGGGCGCGTTGGAACCGTGAGTCCCTAAATGTGCGTTGGATGGCTGAGTGGTGGGCGCCGCGGAGACCCCCGGGAAGGGAGGAGACCTGGGCCGGGAGTGGGCCCGGAGCCTCCAGTCCAGGGCGTTCCGACGTGGGGGGGCGGTGTACACCCCTGCCCACACGGTGGGCGGAAAACCCGGAGTGGGCGCACACACACGCAGGGTTCCGCAGAGGCAGAGAGGTGAGCCGTGGGGGCGTCAGCAGCCGGCTCGGGGCACAACGGGTAGCGCGTTGGCCTTCTAGCCAATCCTGCTGTGGGGATTCAAAGTCCGTGGGTTCGAGTCCCCCCAGGATCGCCGTGCCCTGCAGGGAATGCCTCCGATCTGAAGCTTGCCCGCGGGGAGGAGTCCAGGTAGGGTAGGTGCGCTGGTAGCGGGCATGGGAGTGGAAGGGACGTGCACAGAGGGGGCGCAGGCGACGAGCCTTAGTTTCTGTTACCTGCGCTTTCTCAGGAACCAGAAAAGCTAAACTCAAAGGAAACGGGGGAAAATGTTTTTTTCACTATTAGCAAAAATCAGGTAGAAAAAAAACCTCCAAGGTTTTACTTTTTAACAGCACTTCTTCAGGTGCAGGAGGAAAAGCACTCAAATTGGAGACTTAATGGGGGTGGGGGGGTGGGGGCCTGGGGGAATCTTCTAGAAGGCTTCCAGACAAGAGTTCGGGAAATATACCCACAGGAGCACACGGAAGGGTCTGCTCCAGCCCCAAGGCCTGCGGAGGGGAAGGCCAGGCAGTGGGGTGTGCCCGGAGTGGCCTGCCCAGCACCCCGGGCGGGCTCGCCTGGCCACACCCCGCAGGCCTGGGAGTCAGTCCCTCCCGGACCGTGACACCAGCCAGGTGTCTCCAAGGACCTCTGAGCGTGTCTTCAAATATTCTCTAAGCAAAACTAATCACAGTAAGAACAGGTCAGCCAGCATCATCAGTCTTTGGGAAGAGGCACATCAGAACCAAAGTGAGACATCACACCGGGCCTATCAGGATAGTCTATTACTGGGGCGCTGGGGGGGCTCAGTCAGTTGAGCCTCCAGCTTCGACTCAGGTCATGATCTCACGGTTGGTGAGTTCGAGCCCCACGTCCAGCTCTGTGCTGACAGCTCGGAGCCTGGAACCTGCTTCGGATTCTGTGTCTCCCTGTCTCTCTGCCCCTCCCCTGCTCACTCTCTGTCTCTCTCTCTGTCTCTCTCTCTCTCTCTCTCAAAAATAAATAAAAAGGATAGCCCATCATTTATCATTGTGGGCAAGCTGTGGGGCATCCACACAATGGAATACTACTCAGCCTTAAATAGGAGTGAAATGTTGGTGCGTGTACCGCACGGATGGACCTCGAAGACATGTTGGAAGACTGGAGAAGGGCATCTGTCCTTCCGCCAGGGGGGCTTCAATCTTCCCCCTCTCTCGTTCGGAGGAGGAAAGGGCCACTCGCTTCTTCCCAACCCTCCTTTGCCAGCATAGGTTCCTTTTGCTGGATGGATGAATAAGCTGAAGGTGGTCTCCTTCTGCCCTTTTTAAAAAAATGTTTACTTTTTGAGAGAAAGTGAGCGAGCACGAGCAGGGGAGGGGGAGAGAGAGAGGGACAGAGGATCCGAAGCAGGCTCTGTGTTGACAGCACAGAGCCCGATGTGGGGCTCGAACTCACGCACCGTGAGATCGTGACCTGAGCTGAAATCAAGAGGCGGACGCTCACCGGACTGAGCCCCCCAGGCGCCCCTCTTCTGTCCTTAAAACAGCCTCTTGGACTGGCCTTCAGGACAACACACTGCCTCCGTCTGCGTCCTGAGTGTCTCCGCCTGGTGCCCGTGCCTGCCAGGCTGCAAACTCAGCGTGGCCAACCCGCTGCTGCCGCCCCTCTCCTGCCTCCCCTCCTTCCTCGCAGCCCACATCCGGGCTCTCAGCAACCTCCCCGCTCCACCTGCACGGCATGGCCAGAGCCGCACCCCTTCTGCCCTCACAGCCACCCCTCTGCCCAAGCCTCCATTGCCCCTCACTGTATCTTAAGTCTCTTAACTGGTCTGCCTGCTGGTGCCCCCTTCCTTCTCCAATAGCCTCCTCACTTGCTGCAGACAAGCCAGGGTGAGCCTTCTACAACTTCGGTGAGCCGAGCTCAGTCGTCCGCTCGAAAGCCCCCGTGACTCCCATCTCCGAAAAAAAGTACAAACCCTTTACCTGAGCCACACATGGGTTCCTTGAACATGTGGGCTCTGTGCCGCCCCAGGGCCTTTGCACTAGCTGCTTCCTCTCCCTGGGACATTGTGGCCCCTCCCCCATCTCCCACCTGCATCTGCTCATCTGAGAGGCCGCCCCTGGCCACGCCCACCTTGAAGGGCAGCCGCTTTGGCTCCCCCTCTGCGGCCCCGCCTCGTTTCCACAGCCTTTGTCCTACGTGCCTGAATAATGTGTACTTACTTCGTTTATTTGTTTCCTGTGTCTCTTCCCCGCGTTGTGAGGGCCAGCGCTGTGTTTTGGGTGTTGAGTTCCAGCGCCTGGCCCGCAGTGATGGGCCCTGACACATGGAGGTTGGATGAAAGGGGGTGCGGCCCAGAGACACTGGACCAGCACCGTCTCTCTATCCAGCCATCCACTGATGTTTAGGAGGCTCTGCGTCCAGCGTGGGGCTTCAGCTCATGACCCCGAGATCAAGACTTGCGTGCTCCAGTGACTGAGCCAGCCGGGCTCTCCTGGCTTAACTCTTGAGACGCTACGGGACATGATAGGGGCCCAGAGGGTGAGTTGGCCAGAGCTTGACTCTCCCCTCACGTCTCTGCCTTCTGGATTCTGGGGGCTTTATCCGTTTACGTTCTCCTCTGAACAAGAGGCCAGGACGCTAGGCCCCAGATGCCGGGCGGTGATCTGAGGTCCGAGGGGGGCGTCAAGGAAACGCTACATCACAAGAATCCCAGGTGTGGATCAAATCTGCAAATTCTCCGCATGCCGTCTGCCTGTGGTCTCCTCTCTGGCCCCTCTCTTTGTGGCCCCTCGCACGTGGGCAGCCCTCGCTGCGTCCCGTGGGCGTGTGGACGAGAGCCAGCCACCCCTACAGGAGAAGTCCGGCCACTCTGTCCCTAAGAAAGTGCACTTTGGGAAGGAGGTGACCTGGGGGGCCACCCCGCTACGCCGCCCAGCGCCCCACACCCCACTCAGCCCGCCAGCACCGCCTACCTGTGCCCATTGTTGCTCTGGCTGAAAGCGGCTTTACCTCAGGTGGTATTATTAAAGTTGCCCTGGGGTGTGCGTCGTATAAATGGCTGCTCTGAGGTCCTTTTCAGAGAGAGGGGGTTTCTTACAGAGGCTCCCAGCCCAGACCATCGGACCAGCAGAGACGCTTCAATATGCAGATTCCCAGGCCCCACGCCACCACGCTGACCCGGAGCACCTGGGTGGGGCCCTGAACGCTGCTTCTAAACGCTGCTCTGGCCACTGATGCGCAGCCAAGGTTAACAGCGAGGAGGTGCGGGGAGAGCGAGTCGGGGCTGCAGGGCGCGCCCCCACACCCACCCGGGCCCCAGCCAAGGACCGCCTTTCCGGCCCGGCTGCCTCGGAGTGGGCGGAGGGAAACTGACCGGCTGGAGAAGCCCAGAGTTTCCATACCTGCCTCATCTGGCAAAGGCTAGTCTGAAAAGGCAGGCAGTTTCATCAGCAGAGAGTAAACCAAAATCGATTCCTTGAGTGCAAATGTCCTGGGGCTGACATCACAAGGCCGAAAGTCAGAGCCTGAGGAGCCGCCGGCTCCGCACAACCCCCTGCCCGCCCCTCGGCTCCCCCTCCTGGGGTCTGCACTAGGCAGTCATGAAATGCGGCGCCTGAGAGCTGCGGCCGGCAAGGAGCCCTCGGTCCCATCCGTGGGAAGCACGGGGATGTCCTTGCCTGGGGGTGCCACTCACCGCCCACCCACAAACAGGAGGCAATGGACTTGGTGGAAGCTGTGTGTCACCTGGGCACCGTGGTCTGTGGACGGGGTGGCAACGTCACACGTCCACGCTTGGTCTCGGGCGTAGTCGGGAGCGGGGAGTGAGTCTGGTCGGGGAGTCCTTTCTGCTACTTCCTGTGTCTTTACACTAACCACTTGAGGAGAGAATTTAATTTGTAATAAATCTATATTACAGTGGAAGTTCAGTTGCCCCAGTGGCTATAAAAATTAATTCCTTATCCTAAACATTATTATACAGCTTTCACAATGAATTGGCTTGTGGTCAGGTTCCTGGTTTGGGCCATTATGAGTAATTAGCGTGAGCAAACAGTGATGCGTAGTATCTCCCCTCTCCCTCCAGCCCTCCGCGGGCCTCACCCCTCCTCTTGCGGCCAACTGGATTCCATGAAGTAATCAGTCTCATAAATGGGTTACGCTGGGTCACAACTGCCTGCTGGCTTTGACGGCCAGGAGAGAGGTTTTCTTCCCTGAATGGTCTGTTCTCCCCGCCGGCTCTTCTTTTTCTTCCAAAGGACGGTGTGTTCTTGGGGGAGATCATGGTAATGTTCCTCCTGAAGGAAGCTGCTAACAGATAAGGCCTGTGACGTCTGTTTAGGAAGCGGGGCTCCTTAACCCAGGGTACAGGGAATCCTTGCAATTGTCTGGAAAACGTGGTGTCCACGTGCGTGGATACGCAGTTAGCTTCTCCCTGGGGAAGTAGATCGGGAGTTTTCTGCAGATGTTCAAAGGGGACCCACGTCCCAACGGGTCGTAGCCAATGTTGACTGAAAAGCGATCCAGACCAGACAGCCTGAGAGCCCTAACCTGGCGATCATGGATGGGTTGGGGTCCGGGAGCTTGGAGGAGGCAAATTTACATGTTTAGTTTCGGCAAAGTTCTACTGAAATTTAGCATTTCCTTCCATTATAAATGCACTCAACACACTACTGCGATTTTCACAGCTATTTCTTCACTGCATTAAAGTTGCGGCAGACAGCTCAAAATATTCTCAGTGCTGATCATCACTTAGAAATCACGTTGGTTATTAAGTCAGCAACTCTGCCTTATTTGTTGCATTGATAAAGAGGCACATATATTAGAGTATCTCTGTCTTTAAAACATATTTTAAGAACTGGTATCCAGAGGCGCCTGGGTGGCTCCGTCGGGTAAGCCTCCGACTTCGGCTCAGGTCACGATCTTGTGGTTCACGAGTTCAAGACCCACGTTGGGCTCTGTGGTGACAGCTCAGAGCCTGGAGCCTGTTTTGGATTCTGTGTCTCTCCCTTTCTCTGCCCCAACCCTGCTCATGCTCTGTCTCTCTCTCAAAAATAAATGAACATTAAAAAAAAAAGAAGAAGAACTGGTATTGGATGTCATTGGTTACCATTGTAATTCTACATATTTTATTTTATGTATTTATAAATATTATTCTGAGAAGGGGTCCATGACAGAGCCACCATTAGGCGCCACTGGTGTGTATTAGAGCAAGTGTGTGTGTGTCTGGGTTTGGACACCCTCTCCCGCCCTAGTCCCACAGACTAGCTGCCTGGTCTGTGCTCCGAAGGTTCCCTTTAAAATGGGAAAAACAGGGATGCCTGGGGGCTCAGTTGGTTGGACGTCCAACTTCGGCTCAGGTCATGATCTCCCAGTCTGTGGGTTCGAGCCCCGTGTCGGGCTCTGTGCTGACAGCTCAGAGCCTGGATCCAGCTTCGGATTCTGTGTCTCCCTCTCTCTCTGACCCTCCCCTGCTCACGCTGCCTCTCTCTGTCTCTCAAAAATAAATCAAACATTCAAAAAAATAAATAAAATGGGAAAAACAGCCACCAAACAGGAGTGCTCAATGGTTAAAAAAGGACTTGTACAGGCAAAGACTTTAAGGCACCACCAGGCACCACACCACACGCTTTACATCGGCTTTCTCATTTAATCCCTCTGCAACTCTATACATTTAGTCCTAGAATTATTCCCATTTTACAGATGGGGACATTGAGGTTTATTTTTAGGAAGTGGTAGAACTAAAACAGGCATAAGCCAAGGCCATTGGACACCTGATCCCCTGTGCAACACGTTCTTTTATATTTACCCGCAATAGTTGCCAGTGCTCTTTATTTCTTCCTGTAGGTATGAATTCTGTGTGGCACTATTTCCCTCCCTCCTGGAGAGCGGCCTTATGCATTTCTTGTCCTGTCGCGCTGCTGGAGATGAATCCTCTCGGAGTTCATTATCTGCAAATGTGTTTAACTCATTCTCATTTTGAAAGAAATATTCACTTGATCTAGACCATGAGTCAACATTCCCTCCCCGGCCATGCCTCACCCCCCACCCGTGGTACTTCAAAATGTTTTCTTCTGGGGCGCCCAGGGGGCTCAGTCTGTTAAGCATCCGCCTTCAGCTCAGGTCATGATCTCACTGCTCGAGGGTTCGAGCCCCGCATCAGGCTCTGTGCTGACAGCTGGGAGCCTGGAGCCTCTTCTGATTCTGTGTCTCCTTCTCTCTCTGCCCCTCCTCCACTCTCTCTCTCTCAAAAATAAGTAAACACTAACAATTTCTGAAAAAATAAGAGAAATAATGTTTTCTCCCTTGTATTTGGGCTGCGACTATTTCTGTTGAAAAAAAAAACAGCTATAATTTTTGTCATTGTTTCTATGTAATGCGTCTTTTATTTCTCTACCTGCTTTCAAGATCCTTTTTTGTCTTTTTTCAGAAGTCTGATTACAGTGTCCTAAGTATGGATCACTTTGAATTTACACTGCTTAGGTTTTATATGATTCTTGGATCTGTAAATGAACATTTTCCATCACATCTGGGAAATTTTAGCTATTATTTCTTCAAATAGTTCCTCTGCCCCATTCTCTTCATCCTCTGTATTAAAAACTGTGCTTACGTATATGTTACACCACATAATTGTGTCCTATCAATCACCGAATCTCTCTTGGTTGCTATGAAATCTTTTCCTCTCTTTTCTTCGTATGGAATAATTTCTGGTGACCTAGTTTCAAGCTTACTAATCTTTGCTTCCATAACACCCAGTCTCCTACTCAGTGAATTTAAGATTGTTTACTTTTAAGTTCTGGAATTGATTTGGTTATTTTTTAATAGTGTCTGTTTCTTTACTGAGATTCCTCCTATTTTGTTCATGAATAACCTTCATTTAAATTTGTGAGCACATTCTAAATAGTTACTGTAAAAAGGTCTTTTCTGCTAATTCAAACAAATGGATCACCTCAGGTCTTTTTCTATTAATTTCTTTTCTTCCTTCCTTTCTCTTTCTTTCTTTCTTTCTTTTCTTTCTCTTTCTTTCTTTCTTTCTTTCTTTCTTTCAATATGGGTCCTATCTTTCTATTTCTTCACATGTCTGGTAATTTTTGATTATATGTCGGACATTTCAGAAGATGTGTTGTATGGAGTCTGGACTGTCTTATCCTACTTTTAAAAAATGTTGAGTTTTGTTTAGCATGCAGGTAAATTATTGGTGAACGCTTTTCATACTGCAAAGTTTGGTTTTATTCTTTGTCTGGGCAGACCTATTTTGGTTTTCAACTTGGATCTAGGGTGTGGCCCCTACTGCTAAGGCCTGGGCTTTCTGGGGTCTAAAATATAGGCTATAGGTTGTTGTAAACTTCTCTTTGGGCCTTTGAAGATGCCTCCCAAAGAGAAAGTCAGTTATTCTACGTAAGAGGGTAAAGATAAAAGTATGATAAGAAGTAGGTTTGCCTGACTGCTGGTAGAGATCATCTTAATAAGATGTTGAGGGCAGAGGAAGTGCACACTGGTTACAGATATAAGTCCCAAATGGAAAGTCATAGGACAATACACATGAACTGGAGCAGTGGATTGGTGACAGAGCTGCTTCTCATCAGGGCACTCTACACAGAAAGTTCAAGGGTTTATTTATGATTTGGTTCAGGGTCCTTGGAGCAAAGCTGGGGAGGTGAGCTGGTTATTGAATGTTAGTTTTTAATTAAAAAAAATTTTTTTTTTAATTTTTGAGAGAGACAGAGACAGAGTGCAAGCGAAGGAGGGGCAGAGATAGAAGGAGACAGAGAATCCAAAGCAGGCTCCAGGCTCTGAGCTGTCAGGACAGAGCCCGACCTGGGGCCTGTACCCATGAAATGCGAGATCATGACCTGAGCTGATCATTGGACCTGAAGTCCAATGCCCAACTGACTGAGTCCCCCAGGTGCCCCTGGTTACTGAATGTTTTTAAAGAAACACTGCTGAATTATTTTCCGGCACCTATAGTGACTACTTAATGTACTCAAATGTCTCAAGGCTACTTGGGATGAGAACAGATAACTTCTTTGCGATATTGGAATGTTACCTCTTTGTATGCAAATAGATGTTGTAATAGATGTACCCGAAGACAGTTTCTATTGAAAGCGGATTTTCCCCTGTCATCTTGGGTACATTATTAAGTCACTCAGGTAACTCCTTAATTCAGACACAGAAAAGATACATTTCATCTTAGCCCAGGGGGGAATTTGGAATGAGAAGTATCTGAATGAATACATTTTGAAGGTAAAAGTGGTAATATCCTTTGCCATCAGAGCAACAAGGGTATTATTCCGGTTCCCTAGTATTATGTGATAACCCAAATGTAGTAACTTTAAACAATAACAAGATCAATTTTGCTCATGGGCTCAGTGGGGACAGCTTTTCTCTGTTCTACTCAGCATCAAATGGGATGGCTCAAAGGCGGGGGTCAGAATCATCTAAAGGTATGTTATTTACAAGTCTGGTGTTTGGGGCACCTGGGTTAAGCATCTGACTTAGGCTCAGGTCATGATCTCATGGTTCCTGAGATCAAGCCTGGTATCAGGCTCTGCACTGACAGTGGGGAGCCTTCTTTAGATTCTCTCTCTCTCTCTCTCTCTCTCTCCCTCCCTCTCTTGCATCTGTGCTCCCTCTTTCTCTCAAAATAAATAAACTTAAAAAGTAAAGACATAGAGGGGCACCTGGGTGGCTCAGTCGGTGAGGCATCCGACTCCAGCTCAGGTCACAATCTCGCGGTTTTTGAGTTCAAGCCCTGCATCAAGCTCTGTGCTGACAGCGAGCTCAGAGCCTGGAGCCTGCTTCGGATTCTGTGCCTCCCTCTCTCTCTGCTCCTTCCCTGCTTGTGCTCTGTCTCTCTCTCAGAAATAAATAAAAAAATAATAATTTTTAAAAAATCTGGTGGTTAGTGCTGGCTGTCTTCTGGGTCCTTAACTGTTGCCTCTCTGTCTGGCTTGGTTCCAAGGATGTGTATCTTGAGAGGGAACCAGGCAGAGGTTGGATCACTGACAGACTTTTCCCTCTGGCCCACTGCTGCCCTTTTTTCATGTCCTAATGGCCTATATTTCCTTCTACACTCAATGCAGCCACTACTGCTCCTCCAGATGGGCTCAGGTGGGGACAGCCAGAATCTCCTATGCCTCATCCTGTCTGGGACAGCCTGTAATGCTTGGGGACAGCTTGAGTCCCCCACCCTCCTAGCTCTCACGGGCTCTGATAAGGATGAACTGAACGGCTTTGATCCTGTAGAGGTGCTTTTCTCTTCCAGAGAGACCATCAGAGCTGGACCCCCCTGTCAGCAGGGCCTCCAAGGTACCTAAGGTCCAGACCCTTCCCTGATGCCGTGTCTTGGTCCACTGCTCTGTCTTCACTGCTGCCTTGGTGTCTCAGCTGTTCCTGACCACGCCAAGGGATTCGAAGCTTTGCTGCTTTCCCTAAGGACTTGCCTGTCAAGGGGAATTAGCCTGAGAGGAAATGGGAATAAAGACTTAATGCGAATTTAAGGTAAAAATCTCTAGGATCTGAACAGAGTGGGTGTGACAGCCAGCGCAGGCCTCAGGGACCCTGATGGAAATGTTCACACAGGTGCTGAACCCCGTGCTGACCCCTGACCAGGGAAGCACCTGCTGGGACCAATTAAAATCTCTCTTTCTGGCTGGGTTCATTTGCATCAACTCTGGGCCCCCAGGAAAAATTTTTCAGGAGGCCTCCTATTCTTTGCTCCGTGAAAAAGGCTCCTCATTTGTCAGCTGTCAGGTCACACTGGCTTTCGGGGCAAGCTCGTGCTGGCTTCTCGGACCAGGGCCCCTCATTTGTCCACACTCCTGTGTTCTCTGTTCCGCCACACACCTCTGCTCGTAATTAGTTGTGTTTCCTCCCAGACTCCAGCACCAAGGACAGAGCCTTCGCATTGTTTCATCGTCCCGGAGAGCCCATGCTTAGTGCACAGTAGGCGTTGCTGGCTCAGGGAACCAATGGATTTCCTTCCACGACGCCCGTCTGCCCCCTTTGCTAGCCGGACGCTGTACAAGGCCATTCACGGGCCATTTCGCAGAAGGCTAGCCCGTTGGTGTTTTCTTTAGCTTTTACCATGGTCAAGTCTCCCTGCTCGTTTCTGGGCCCGCCCCTTAAGGAGCTTACAGCTGAGCTGGGAAGATAAGATGTAAATACACGAAAAGATTATTTTTATTTTTGGAAAGCTGAACGTTTTAAACCAACATCCCATGAGGCTGTGGGGTTAGGCTGGAGGTAGAACAGGCTTATCCAATTTGGAATCGCTGAGAGAGTTCCAGGAAGGGCTTAATTCTTCATCCTTTTAAAAAATTTTTGAAATTCTGCAGGGATCGAGATACTGAGGTTAGGACAGAGAGAGAAAGCCAATGTCGAAATGTCAAAAGATTGTTGGAGCAAGTGGGAGCTTTCAAGATAACGCCAGAGGGACTGGCTTTTGGGGGCTCCGGCGGGTCATCTTGGGGTCTGGTTAATTGCAGTTGATCAGAACACCATTCAGGATAAGCCGTGTGCAATATTCTGGCTACTGGCATTTGTGATATAAATAGCACACAGTAAACAGGTTCTCAGGTGCTGCCTTTGTCCCCGGGGAGGTTGGTAGAAGGCACTAGAACTTCTAACAAGGAGCCAAGGGCCCCCAGATCTGGAGGAGCATGAAGCCAGCACTTCCATGGCGAGGGGAACGCTAAGACAAACTACCTGAGTTCTCTCTCATCTCCTTCCAGGGAGACCTGAGCATCTAAAGCAACTGGCGTAATTGCGCCCAGAGGCCATGGGGTGGCAGTATGGAATTAAACCCCGGAGCGTGTTCCCCCAACAGCTCTAAGTCTTGAGTCAGACGCTGCTGGAAGCGGGGTATGTAGCCCCGTGCAGGCTGGGAGTTGGGGCAGGAGCCGCGAGGGTTCTCCCTTAATTTATTTGACCGGTGCACCTACCTGAGAACCCGGTCTGCCGTCTCTCAGGTCGGCCAGTCCCCCTTGCAGGGAGGCTTTGGGGCGCTTCTTCCCCGGGCTGGGAACACGCTGATAAAAAGTTAATTTCTATTTGCTGTTGCTTGGTAATTGGATGAACACGAAAGCAATTAAATATTAAAACATACAAACAAATAACTAAGTCAGTGTAATTAGCCAAAGTTTGATCACTGTCATATTTATTTAAGAAGAGGTGATGTGTCTCAGCAGGTGACATTTTAAATACCCCGGGCCTCTCTGCTGTTGTCTTCGGAGAACGCTGAATAATTCTACGGAGAATTTAATTAAACCCTGTTGTAAATCAGCTATGATGACAGGGAAGTGACAGCCACATGTTGAAACGAGAATTAGTCCACAGCGAGGGATATTAATTAACTCCTTTTCTGAAGGCCTTTGGCACAGAGTGGCATTTAAAAAAAAAAAAGAAGAAGCGGAAGCAAGCGGCGTTTTGGCATGGGAAGGGGGGTGCCTGTTATTAGTATTTATCATCATTATTATTTATGGCTGGAATTTCTGCAATCACCCACGTGCAGCTAACGATCAAGACACCCAAGAGGAGATGAAACAATTCTTCCCCTGGAAGCCAGAGATACAAGTACGAATCAATGGCATCAAAAGATGCCGGGGGCTGCGAGGGTCCCTTTGGGAAACAGGAGCATTGTTACAAGCCGGTAGAACTCTCCTCCAGACTCGGACTCAGGAAGAAGATACAGACGCGTTAGCAAATGCACAGACCTCCGCGCAGCCTAACCGGCTCCCCTCCCGGGGATGAGACGGAGGCCCAGGGAGCCTGGAGGTCATGCCCAAGGTCACGGCTAATCCGGGCAGAGTGAGGCGTGCGGCGCGGCCCTGTGCCTGGGTCATCGGAGCGGAGTCCCCCAGAGTTTCGAAACGGCCAGGACGTGGCTGCGCGCCTCGGGGTGGTGGCAATGCCGCGTTTGTGTGACGACCTGGGGACCCCCACACGTGGCAAACAGGTGTCCCTCTGCGGGGAGGGGACCTCATTCCTCTGGGAGGAGCCTGACCCTCCACTGAGCCTGGCCGCCTGGTGCACCCCAGCGCCTGGAAGCTGCCACTGTGTTACAGGAGTGGTGACCCCAGAACCGGGCCGGGCACACGCACCGCCTTCCGCCCGGGGGTCCAGTCAGGCGACGGCAGCCAGAGGCGCGTGGGTGCCCCGCGTGGGCCTGTCCAGGCGCCGTGGGCCACGACTGTCACCCTATTGGCTCCCTGGGCTGGTGATGGACACCTGTAGCAGCCAATCAAGAGCTTGAAGGGGCGGGACATCAGTTGCCCTAGAGAAGGTCGTGGGTGGCCCTGACCCCACACGTGGGCGGACGTTCGCTTCCTCCCCCACAGGGAGGGGGATCTGAGGGGTCATCAGGACACAGTCTTTACAACCCTCCCCAGGGGCGGAAGTGGCTGGTTCAGTGTCTCAGCAGTGTGTCCCCCATGCTGGGGACCCCCGGGGTGCCCAGAGTAAGGGTGCCTGGCAGCCCACGTGGGAGTTAGGCCGACAGCATCCTTGGCAGAGCGGAAGATGCATTTGTCGAGAGGGCAGCCAGAGCGTCCCGTGGGCTTGGTCTAGAGGATGTTATCTGGAAGGTCAGAGACTTAACAGAAGCTTAGCTTAATCCCTGGGGCCCTACAGCTCTTGTGTCAAAGTCACCGACCTGGGGGTACGGGCCTTGGCTCGTGGGGAGCCCATCTCATCCGGGTCAGCCAGAGCCTTACCCACAAGGCACTCTGCCGCTTCCTGACAACGTGTGGGGGGCAGTTGGGAGGAAAGGTTCTTGTCACTACGTTCCCCCGAGCGGTGGCCCCCGGTTTCCCCGGAAGCCGAGCTCGCAGCTCACCTGTTTGTGGCCTTGGGTGAAGCCTCCCGGACCCGGAAGGCCCGGAGGGGAGCAGCCTGGTGTTTCCAGCGAGAACAAAGGCCCGGCCCCCAAAGGCAAAAGCTCAGCACCAGGTATGGGGTGGGGGCAGCGAGTTCAGGGGGGAGCAATCCGGGTCTTTCAGGCCCTGCCTGACCTTGACCTTACAGGATTCACCTGTGACTTCTACACCCCCCAACGCCCCCCCACCGTCACCTGGAAGCTGGTCCCCGTGCCCCGCCCCCCCAAGCAGGCCCCGCCCACCGGCTCTGGCCCGGTAGGAGACCCCCTCCAAACGCATCACAATCCATCTCCATTCTCTGGCCTCTGAGAGCATCTTCCCTGCAGAGCTGCCTGCCGCCCTGAACACACCCTCGCTCTCCCAGCCCCTCCCCTCCTCTGCCGCCCTGCCCCCTCCCGGCCTGCCGTCCCTGTAGACATGGAGACAGCGGGCGGTTCTGAGGCTGGGTCCAGTGACTGTGTCAGGACTGATCTGTGCTCTCCTCTGGCCAGAGGACTAGGTGTGTGGGTGGTGCTGCAGGGATCAGGTCCCTTTTCAAGCCTCCATAGTGGATTCTGACAGGCAGCCAGGGCTGAGAACCCTGGGGAAGGTTCTGGAAAGAGTTCAGAAAGGGGAGATTTCTCGGGAAGCTGGCCTGCCAGGAGCATTGTTTTGGGAACACAGATTTCAGACTCAGACCCATCGGGGCTTGGCTGACCCCTAACTGATCGTGTCACTGGCCAGCGTCTCAGAGCTTATCAGTAAAAACGGAAATGATTCCCTATGGAACAGAGAGACTGCTTGAACCAGCTCAGAAAACCAACAAGGGCTTTGACTGTAAGAATTGGAGGTGCCCTGGGGGTCACGGGCACCTCTCTAGTTCAGCAGGTCCCCGGCGGGTCCTCTGGTCAATCCGTAGGCGGATGCAGGGACCAGCCATTCAGAGCAAGACTCAGTCTCTATGTGTCAATTCCAAATTCCCAGGGTAGCACCCCCGTCTGTCCATCTGGCATTCTGTCAGCCTGTTCCCAGGGCGTCGCCTCTGTCCCCAGGATTGCTGTGGGCTGGGATACTGGAAACATCCCAGGAGCTGGAACACACCTTCCAGGGTGACAGCGCATTGAAGGCAAGATGCCTGTGTTTGGAGAGTAGATGGCGCGGTGGCCCCAAGCACGGGCAGGAGAGATTGGGGCCTCCCCTCTGCCTGCTCTCCCTGCACCTGCCCCCGGGGTCAGGCACCGGGGACGTGCGGGAAGTCTATTAATCTAAGTGGAAGAGAAAAGGTCTCTTTCCAGGGCTCTGGGCTTTGCAGACCTTGCCTTAAACAAACAGGAGAATTTATTTATCTTCAGTCAAACTACACAGAGGTCAAGGGGCTGGTGACCCCTTTTAGTTTGCAGTGATGGGGTCACAAGGTTATTTGCTCATGGGCCAGGATGATCCCCAGTCAGGAGAGAACCGGCTCAGGGTAGTTAGACCTCAGCCCCTTGCCTGCTTTGCGCATGTGATCGCGACCGAGTGGACAGCCCTGCTGGGCTGCGTGGTGTCCCAGGGCATCGCCGTTGCGCCTCGCAGCCTCTTGCACATTCTTTTCCAGATCCCCCACGCCCACCTTTTCTCCTAAGCTGTTACCCATCTGGGCCCCCAGTGAGTATTTCTGAGCACGCTGGGTGACCCACAAGGATGTGGGCGCACGTCCTGCCCAGTACCCTCTCTACGGGTGGCGCAGACCTCCAGGGAGGAGAGGCCCAGGAGGCGCTGCCCTGGTCGGCCAGGGCACTGGTTTCCAAATGAAGGGCTGCCCTCAATGTGTGTGTTAGGAAAAGGGAAAGGCTTGTCCTGAGAGCCCAAAAGGGCACAGCTGTGGAATAAATTGTTTTGAAAATAACTTGAGTATCACTAATATTAATTATTTGGCTTGGCATATAGTTGGCATGCATATATGTATATATATATGCTTATTTTAGAGAGAGAGAGAGAGTGCAAGTTGGGGAGGGGGAAGGGGAGGAGAGAAGGAGGGAGAGGGGGAAGATCAGAGAGAGAGGGAGACACAGGATTCGAAGCAGCTCCAGGCTCTGAGCTGTCAGCACAGAGCCCAGCGCAGGGCTCGAACCCACAAACCGTGAGATCATGACCTGAGCCGAAGTCGGACGCTTAACCGACTGAGCCACCCAGCACCTCCCTCCCCCCATTTATATTTTAAGGAGGTCAATCAGATCATATTCTTTACGTCTGTCAGTCCAGTTACTGGGGTGTAATTTGCACACAGTAAAATGTGCGCTTGTCAGGGGCCGGCCCTGTGAGTTTTGATGAATGCATACAGTCACCTATACACCACAATGAAGCTATGCGACACTTAGTTCCCTTAGCCCGGTCCACAGCTCCCCTCCCCCTTGGTCTCTGGACACTAATAATTTGTCATCTTTCCCTGAAGTTTTACCTTTTCCAGAATGTCCTAGAAATAGGGTCATACAGTATGTAGCCTTTTGAGTCTGGCTTCCTTCACATAACAACGCATTTGCGAGCCGTCCATCTTGCATACGAGGTGGCTTGCTCCTTTTTATTGCAGGGTAGTATCCCATTGTACGGGTTTTCCGCTGCTTTGCTTTTTAAAAAATGTTTATTTTTGAGAGAGAGAGAGCCCATGAGTGGGGGCAGGTGCAGAGAGAGGGAGACAGAGGATCCAAAGCGGGCTCCGGGCTGACAGCAGAGAGCCTGGAGCCTGCTTTGGATTCTATCTCCCTCTCTCTCTGCACATCCCCTGCTCACGCTCTGTTCTATCTCTCCAAAATGAATAAATGTTAAAAAAAATTCTAGGGGCGCCTGGGTGGCGTAGTTGGTTAAGCGTCCGACTTTCGCTTAGGCCATGATCTCGCGGTTCGTGGGTTCGAGCCCCGCATCGGGCTCTGTGCTGACTGCCAGCTCAGAGCCTGGAGCCTGTTTCAGTCTGTGACTCCCTCTCTCTCTGACCCTCCCCTGCTCACGCTGTCTCTCTCTCTCTCCTAGAAATAAATAAAAATATTAAAAAAAAAAAAATTCTAGCCATTCTAATATCTGAGTCGTGACATCCCATTATGGTTTTAGTTTATATTTCTGTAACGATTAATGATATTGAACATCTTTTCGTGTGTTTATTTGCTATCCATATACCTTCTTTAGTGAAGTGTCTTTTCAAATGTTTTGCCTACTTTTAAACTTGGTTTGTTTTGTATTATTAACTTCTGAGAGTTCTTTAAATATCTTGGATAGGAGTCCTTGAACAGAAATGTGTTCTGCAAATATTTGCTCCTAGTCTGAGGCTTGTGTTTTAGTGCTCTTAACAATGTTTCTCAAGAGGAGTTCAGAAGTCCAGCCTGTTATCATCATTTTTTTTTATGGAGTATGCTTTTTATTTTGTATCTGAGAAATCCTCCCCTAATCCAAGATTTTTTCCCATGTTTTCTTCTGGAAGGTTACTTACGTCTGTGTTCCTTGTGAGTTCGTTTTTATTGTTGGTGAAAGATACAGGTTGAGATTCATCTTTTTTGCTTAAAGGGGGTCCACCATTTCTTTAAAAAAAACTGTCCTTTCCCTACTGAAATGCCTTCATACCTTTGTAGAAAATAAATGGACCGTACTTCACCAGTTGTGAAAAATCTGGCTTAATGCTTTGTTTTTTAAGTTTATTTATTTTGAGAGACAGTTGGGGGGAGGAACAGAGAGAGAATGAGGAGAGAGAGAGTCCCAAGAAGGCTCTGCACTGACAGTGCAACGGGGGGCTTGAACCCACAAACTGTGAGATCATGGCCTGAGCCAAAATCGAGAGTCAGACACTTAATCAACTGAGCCACCCAGGTGCCCCGTGAAAGTCTCCTTCTAGATTGTTTATGTCAGAGTTTGTGCTGTTCCAGGTGGAAAGGATGCCTCACAAAGGTGTGTTGATCCAACCAGAGGAGGCAAGCTGGGGGTACAGCTACTAAACCAACCCTTGTTCGCCAATCCCGTCTGACCATTGTGTGATTTTTTTTTAAACTGAAATGTATCGGTTTCATTTCCTTACGTCGGTTTCATTTCCTTGTGTCAACGAATTGCTTTCCCAATCTTGAAGAGCGTGGTGCATTTCATGTCTTTAACAAATGAGTTCAAAACCCACAACACTCTTCATGGGAAATATTTTTTAAAACTTCTTAGGAAATTGCTTCTGGGTCACACACACATCTATGAGATATTTTTGAACAAATGATATATTGTTTCTGGTAATAATGATGCCGACTTGACTCTGTTGAGGACTTTCCACCCAGCTGGTGGGTTTCTCGACCCTGAACACCGTACCAGAAATGCGGCGCATGGATCAGGGTACGAGCTACTGCGGGAGCGTGAACAAATACCAGCGGTACCTGCGTTCTTTGTAAAATGTGACATATTCCACACCTAAAGTGTTTGAATTTTCTTTTTCTTTTTTTTTTTCAATTTTTAATGTTTATTTTTGAGAGAGAGAGAGAGAGAACGCGAGCAGGAGACAAGCAGAGAGAGAGAGGGAGACACAGAATTCAAAGCAGGCTCCAGGTTCTGAGCTGTCAGCACAAAGCCCGACGTGGGGTTCAAACTCATAAGCCTGAGATCATGACTGGAGCCAAAGTCGGACACCCAGTCGGAGCCACCCAGGCGCCCCAAGCGTTTGAATTTTCTATTGAACCCATAGCCTTGCCCACATCAGCAACCTGTTAATGTTGAGAAGCTTTACGTTTGGAGATTGGGAACGTGATGTTCTCAAATAGCATCTCCCAGTTTCCCTACTTTTTCCTGCTACGGTGGGTGCATTCCGGGCGTTCCTTCCTTGGGGAGACTGTGTTCCTGAGACTCTTGTTCTTTTGAACTTCATTCTGTTCCTCCTTGGAGGTCCCCTCCCCCCCCCCAACTCAACCCAGAGACTTCTATCCAACGCAAGTGAGGCTGTCTTTGACCACAGAGCTGAACGTATCACACAGTACCAAAAACAGTGTCCTGTCACCTGTCAGGCACCGAGAGCAGGGACAGCTCTGGGGACGCCAGCCCGTGGGTCCCTGTGGGCAGCCACACCTGCTTCACCTGGGTGTCTGGGATGTGCAGATAAGGCTCCTCCGTGAGCCTACCTACCAGCGTGGTTTCCTGCGGGTCACCTCCCGACTTTGGGTTTTTCCTACTTCGGCAGTCATTTCCAGCCCTTTATTTTATGAGCCTGGGAGACAGCCACTAAAAGTCACAACGCCAACAAGCACAAACTTTTTTGCGAGCTGGGTCCACCCCCATTTTCCCCCCTCTCATACAGCACCTCGTTTCTTGGAAAGGTGGCCTGGAGATCTCGCCGTACGTTGGCTTTCATGACTTCCGCAAAGCCCTGTGAACCCACCAGTGCCTAGAAAGTTCTCGAGTGTGGACTTTCACGAGCTCTGCAGGCTTAACGGCTCAGGCACCCTATAGAGAAATACTCTGCAAGAATTTCCACGCACCTTTCCTGGGGGGTATGTGCGGGGTGGGATGTGGGCCAGAGAACACAGACAATAAAGAGAACTTGGTCCTCGGAGCTGCAGAGAAGCTGCGATTTGCTTCGGCGGGGCCAGTCCTGGGCCTCTCCTCGCCGGCGGACTGAGAGCAGCTGCCCAGCTTTTGAAGAATGGGCGGAATCGGGATCATATGCTGGTGACTCTTCCCGGGGTGGGGACCTGGGGGCCTGGAGCCAGGACCTTCCAGCACACAAGAACCACAGCTATGGTGCATGTGCGCGCACAGGTGCATGTGTCTTCTTCTCTAATTTCCGCTTCCAGTAGGTTCCACATGGCTGCGGGCAGCTCCTCAGGGCTCACGCTCTTGGTCACATCCGGTATGAAAGGGAGCGCCTCTGTGTTCCAACATTCCAGGCGAAGCTTCTGAGCTTGTGTTAATTAAGCCGGATGGCCTCACGTGCCCGCCTTTGGACTAATCACTGTGACAAAGGGACGGGAAATACACAGAGTGACAGCCATGTGTCCTGTGCTTTATCTCTGGACCCAGGAACGGTGTTCAGTTCCTGGGATGCAGCCAGACCCCCACCCTGAGAGATGGATGCTGTTGGGAAGGGGGCGCGAGGGAGGCAGCCCATCGGGGCTCCGTCTTCCTCAGGTTAGGAAGACCAGAGACAGATGTCCAAGGCAGGTGCCCCCAGAGCCAGCTAGGGTCACTTCGGAAGAGCGGATGTTGGGGAGTCTGTGGTGCGCAGGGGTGGGGGTGCGCTGCCCCACGGGCTGTTGGTGCCGTTGGACAATGGGCTTCAGCCCCTTGCTCAGTGCGCTCCATCCACACGCCTCCGCGGTGCCCACAGCTGTCGTCTAGTTCTGCCGCCGTCGGTCCTTGCAATGAAACAGTTCCATCTATCAACACCCTTCTGCTGCTTTTTAACCACCATGAGACCGGGATACGGGGACGGAGGCAGCGCACACGTCCACGGGCACGAGGCCACACTCTCTGGTTCCAAATGCCAGAGCCTCTGTGATCTTCCAAGAGAAATGGGCGTATCGATCAAAACTACCTTCTGAGGGCATCTGGTGGATTTGGTGGGCGGACACGTCGCCCTGGTGCGTCCGGGCACCTGTGACACCACCGCGGACCGGGGGCTGAAGCCGGAGATCTGCGTCTCTCACAGCGCTGGAGGCTGGAAGGCCAAGATCAAGGTGCCTGCGGATTTGGATTCTGCGGAGGCCCTCTTTCACGTCAGCGATGCACACCTTCTCGCTGTGTCCCCATGTGCAGGAGGGGACAAGGAAGCTCTTGGGTCTCTTTCATAAGGGCACTCCTATTTATAAGGGCTCCACCTTGTGACCCCATCTCCAAATGCCGCCTGGACCTGTGAGCCCCGGGGGGACACGGACATTTGGTCCGCAGGACTCATGGAGGGCTTGGCCAGGGCTGGGGGGGGACCCTGATTTGGGCCCAGGGTGTGGACCTCCTTCACGGGCTGTCACAGGGCCACAGCCCAGAGGAGCGGGACGTGGTGGTGTTGGAGGCGAGAGACAGAGAGGAAGAGAGGGGGAGGCTGGGAGGTGGGGACTCAGGCGCCCGGCTTGTCCTCCTGTGTACCCTCGTGGCCGCTGGTAAAAATAGAACCGCACTTGCAGAGATTCTCAAATGACACCCACCAAGTGCCCATTAACTCATCAAAGTGGTGATTCCAAATTGATTATTTCGAGTGTAAGACATAATAACATGTTCATCGTGGAAAATAATTAGCGGTGGAGCGGGGCGGGATGGCCTGCTGCCTGCCTGGCTGGCTCCCCGCCCTGCAGCCTGGGGGAGGGGGCGGGGGGCTTGGATGGGGCGGTGGGGGGGCCCGGCTCTCACTGGGGACTTCCAAGCCCCAGGATTATCCTTACCCCGCGCCCCGGCCCGCTCCTGCCGCGCAGCCCCCCGGGGGCCTCTGCCGGGTGGAGGGTGGCAGCGCCCCGGCCCCCTGGCCCCTGTCCAGCCCCGCACCCCTCCGGGTACCGAGGGGGCAGGGGTTGGCCGGGCTCCAGCTGCGAGCCGGGCTCCGGACGCCACGCTTGGCTCCTCGGGGGTGCGGCGGCCGCGCCGTTTCCTGGGAAACCAAAGTGCTCTGGCGGCGATCCACGGTGACGCGCGCCCCACACCAGGCCTGCCGCATGCGTGCGCACGCACCCCCGACCGTGCCACAGCGCACGCGCAGCGCGCGCGCACACACACACACACACACCGTGCCTACAGCACGCACACACATACACACCCCACACCAGGCCTGCCGCATGCGTGCGCACGCACCCCCGGCCGTGCCTACAGCGCACGCGCGCGCACACACACACACACACACACCGTGCCTACAGCGCGCACACATACACACCCCCACACCAGGCCTGCCGCATGCGTGCGCACACCCCGACCGTGCCTACAGCGTGCGCAGCGCCCAGCGCACACACACACACACACACACACACACACACACCGTGCCTACAGCCTGCGCACACACATACACACCCCACACCAGGCCTGCCATGCGTGCGCCACGCACCCTGACCGCCAAGCGCACGCGTGCGCGCGCGCCACACACACACACACACACACACCGTGCCTACAGCACACACACACACACCCTCCACACCATGCCTACTGCACACACACACACACACTCCACACCATGCCTACTGCACACACATACACACCATGCACACTATATACACACACACACGCACCGTGCCTACAGTGCACACACACACACACACACACACACCCCACACCATGCCTACAGCACACACACACACCCCACACCGTGCCTACTGCACACACACACATACACACACGCACACTACACACACACACACGCACCGTGCCTACAGTGCACACACACACACACACACACCCCACACCATGCCTACAGTGCACACACACACCCCACACCATGCCTACAGCACACACACATACACACCCCACACCTAGTGCCTACTGCACACACACATACACACCATGCACACTACACACACACACACACACACACCCCACACCATGCCTACAGCACACACACACACACCCCACACCGTTTCCTACTGCACACACACGCCACACACCATGCACACTATACACACACACACACACACACACACACACACACACACACACACCATAGGAAAATCAAGCGCCACGGGCCGCGCCGTCGCCCCCTCCTGCAGGCTCAGGCCACGTGAAGGCCGGTTGGCAGCGCCCGCCGGGGGAGGGAGAGGAGCGGCTGCTCGAAGGGCTGCTGAGCTGGCAGATTGAGCGACTTGAGTATGGACGCTGCGGGGGGGGGGGGAATGGCTGGGGGCAGTTCATGGAGCGGGGTGGGGCTCCTCCAGGGGCGCCGGAGGCCCTGCGAAGGCCCGGCTTCCCCCTCCCCTGCCCCGGCCCCCCTGCCCCCTGCAGAAAGCACTGCGGCGGAAACCCCGGGGAAGGGCTGCCCTCAGGGAGGAGGCGACTGCGGCTGCACAGCCCGGGCTGTGGCGGGTCCCCGGGGCCCCATCCAGGCCGGGCTCACCGGCCCCCTGCTCACAACCGCAGAGAGTGGCCCGTGGGCCCCCCGGGGGGCGGGGTTGAAGGCACCCGGGCTCCCAGTGCCGGCGGTGGGTCCTCCCCGAGGCCGAGGCCCCCCTGCACCCCGAAACTCTGTCTCCGGACCACGCCCCGCATGCTAACCACGCCAGGTGTTGGCATGTGATCTCCGAGGACCTTCTTTCCCTCCGTGCCTCCTTCCAGAATCCCCCAGAAACACCCACTGTGCGCCAAGCACTGCCGACCAACCACCGGCAGGCACTCCTTTCTCATGGAGCATCTGTGCAGGTTGGTGGAGATGGGAGAGAAACGGTAGGAAAATATCTGGCAGTGAAAAGGGTGATGTTCTAGAAACTGGCAGCGGGAAGCTATTGTACCTGAGTGGCAGGGACAGCCTCTCTGAGGAGGTGACGTCTGACTCGAGACATCAACGGGGCCAGCCCTGTGAGGAACTTCCAGGCAGGTGCAAAGGCCCTGAGGTGGGGACACGCCTGGAGCCCTCAAGGGGCAGAAAGAGGCCTCTGGGGGGAACAGATGGGGACACGCTGAGGGGCAGGACTACATGGCCGATGTGATTTACTTTGTGCTATTTAATTTGTTTTATTGTGGTAAAATACACATAGTATAAAACCATTTTAACTTTCTTTCCCTTCCCTTTGCTTCCCTTCCCTTTATTTTCTTTTTTTTCAGAGAGAGTGTGCAAACAGCGCAGAAGGAGAGGGAGAGAGAATACCAAGCAGGCCCCACACTCAGCACAGAGCCCAACTTGGGGCTCGATCCCACCATCCTGGGATCATGACCTGAGCTGAAATCAAGAGTTGGACGTTCAACTGACTGAGCCCCCCAGGCGCCTCTTAACCATTTCTCAAGTGGACAGTTCGGTGGCACTCAGTACATTCACTGTGCAAACACCAGTGCCTCCAGAACTTTCCTGTGGCCCCAAACTGAATCTCTGTCCCCGTCCAACCCCTCACTTCCCTCTCCCCCCAGCCCTGGAAACCCGTATGCTACTTTGTGCCTCTGTGAATTTGGCTGTCCTACGCGCCTTACGTAAGTGGAGTCATACAGTGTCCGTCTTTCCGTGTCTGGCTTATTTCACGGAGCACCACATCCCGAACGCTCATCACTGTTGTAGGAGGAATTAGTGTTTCCTTCCTCTTTAAGGCTGAATGATATTCCATCGTAGGCCTGGACCTTGCCCTCTCTCCTGGCTTCTAATGGAAGGGACGAGTTCCTGCCTCCTTTTAAATGCCATGGAAATAGGGTTCTTTAGCTCCTGGCTTGTGTTCCTCAGCGTTCTCTCCCACGTGGTTGTAGATTTCCGGTTCTCATTGCTGTGAGCCGTTCCGCTGGGCGAAGAAGCCATGATCCAGCCATTGGGGGTCTTGGGGGTAGTTTCCAGTGAGGGGTTACTCTGAATAGTGCTGCAATGCGCCTGTTGTCACATAACCTGGCAAACACATTTGGACACACTTTTGTGGGGTGTGTGCCTGGGAGTGATCTAGGTATGAGCAGCATCTAGCGCCCCGCTTCATACCCGGCGCCCCCAGCTCCTTCCAGCTTGTTCCGTATTCTCCCAGAGCTCGGGGATGGCAGGCTTTTCCCCGAGGCCCCGCCTCCAAGGGTGTGGGTGTGGCGTCTGGCCTGGATGCCATCTGCAAACTTCCGATGACTAGTGAGGCTGGCCACCTTTTCGCACATTTGGTGTCCATCGTCACTTCTGGGAAGTCCCCGATCAGGCTTTTGACTCATTTGTATGTTAGATTGTCTGCCTTTTTCCTAATGACTTGTAGGAGCTCTTTCTATATTGTGATGGTTCATGTAACTTTTTTAACATTTATTTTTGAGAGACAGAGAGACAGAGCCTGAGTTGGGGAGGAGAGAGAGGGAGGGATAGAAACTGAAGCAGCTCCAGGCTCTGAGCTGTCAGCACAGAGCCCGACACGGGGCTCGAACTCAGGAACCGTGAGATCATGACCTGAGCCAAAGTCGGACGCTTAGCCAACAGAGACCCCCAGGCACCCCTGTGATGGTTAATTTTATTTGTCAACTTGACTGGGCCACGGGGTGCCCGGATAGCTGCTTAAACATCATCTCTGGGTGTGTCGGTCTGGGAGAGTACTTCTAGAAGAGATGAGTAAAGGAGGTGTCCCTCCCCAATGTGAATGGGGACCGTCCCCTCCACCGGGGGCCCGAAGAGAACAAGAAGGGGAAGAAGGTTGCATTTAACGGCCTGGCTGGTTGAGCTGGACAATGATGTTCTGCCCACCGTGGGCCTGGTCCTCAGGCCCCCAGACCCATTGGCTCTGGGTCTCGGGCCTTCCCGCTACAGCACCATGGTCTGCCATGGGACTTCTCCACCTCCATGATCATGTAGGCCAACTTTTTAAAAAATATAATTTATTGTCAAATTGGCTAACATGCAGCGTGCACAGTGCACTCTTGGTTTTGAGGGTAGATCCCGTGGTCCATTGCTTATGTACAACAGCCAGTGAGCCAATGCCTGGTACTAAATCCGTTCCTGTGCATATGTAT
Source organism: Proteles cristata cristata (assembly GCA_017311185.1). Classification (NCBI taxonomy): domain Eukaryota; kingdom Metazoa; phylum Chordata; class Mammalia; order Carnivora; family Hyaenidae; genus Proteles; species Proteles cristata. The sequence continues at coordinate 478,612 of JAESUZ010003315.1, read as the reverse complement.
CAAGTGAGAGAGGCAGGGACGGAGAGAACGTCTCTTCAGTCTGGCTGTGCCTCGCTTTTCCATCCTCTTCATCATATTGACTATGACTAACAGAAGTTCCCGATTTTCCTGTAATAACCGAATCTCCTTGATGGTTGGCCCTTCGCGTCCTGCGCTGGAAAGCTTGGGGTCTCCCCCAGCGTGGAGAGCAGTGCGTACATGGTGTTGCTGCCCGGAAAGCCCACGAGAGACCCGGCACCCGGGCTCTGCCTGCCCGACTCGTCCCCAGATCCCAGAGCCCCGGCGAGGAGGCAGGTGTTTGTTTAGCAGAAACCGCGTTGTTTCCCCCGACAGCCAGGGCACCGTGAGCCACCCTTGCCAGAGACGAAGGAGGTGGCCCTCCCGGTGTGCCCGCCGAGGACAGCAGCCGCAGGCCCCCATCCGCACGGGGAGAAGGCCGCCTCCCTGCGAGATCGCTTCCTCTTTCCTGCCTCGGATTTAGTGCCTCTCACATTTTTACGTCCTGCCAGCTGGCCTGGAGCTCAGGGTGGGGGTGGGGGGTGGAGGGCGTAAGTCCCGCGGGTTCCGTGCCCGCCTGAGGGAGCCGACGCGTCACAGAGAACATGATGGGGTGAGAGCGACCGAGTGTGTTTGGGGCGGTTGTGACCTCTGGAGCACCTGATGACAGCCTCAGCCCCTTCCCTGGGACACGTGCACTCACACTCACACACACACACCATGCACCCCCTCAGCCGTACCACACAGCACACGCACCACACACTCATGCACACACAGCACACATGTGGCGCCCCACGGTGTAGGGAGGCCATGGGCCTGGGGCTCCTTCAGGCTCCCCAGGTTAAGCCTCTAGCGTGGCTCTTAGGTTGAGAAGGGGCATGTGGGGAGGGAGGGGTTGTCCAGAGTTGGGGAGGGGGCCCTGTCTGTCCCCGAGAGGGGGCAGTGGCACTGGAGTCCCTTTGCCGACTGGGGGTGCCTCCCATGCAACCCAAGTGAGTTCCCCCACCTGCAAGGGGACCCCAGGCCGTGAGGCTTTCTCGGAGCTTGCCACCATCCTAGGCACGTGACCCTGTCCAGTCAGCTGGCCCCCCAATCCCGCGGGGAGACGCTGCTACATTCCCGTGTCTCAGAAGGTCGCCCGCCCAGGCTCACACGGGATTGGAGTCCAGGCCACCTGGCTCCAGTGGTCTTAGCCCTTCACTTGACTTCAGATGGTGCACCTGTTGGGGGCGGCCCAAGGCGCCATCTTTGTTCGTTTTCCTCTGACGTCCAGTCCCTCGGGGAGACCCTGAGCCCTTACAGCTGCGCCAGCAACTCCCTCGTGTCCCTCAGCACGGCCCGCCGTCCCAGGAACTGGTCAGGGAAGGTCGCCCCAGGACAGCGGCCACCTTCCTGCTGGGCCACAGGCTGGCCTGTCACCTGGTTCCCTCTACCTTCAGACTGAAGGTCAAGTCTCTGAAGGCGGGGGGGAGGAGGAGGAGCCAGCCGCGATGAGTAGTGACCACCGCCCAGCACGTGACCAGCCCTGGCCAAGCGCGGGACACGCGCCATCTCGCTGACCTCACACCTCCCTCTCGATTGTCTCCTCTACAGGTAAAGACGTGGAGGCTCCAAGGGATTCAGTGATTTTCTCAGGGTCAAGGCGAGTGTGAAAGCTGGGCTGGCACCCAGCCTGCTGGGCCCCCGAACTCTCAGCCTCAAGGTGTATTGCCTCCCGTGGGTCCCTCCCAGTGGACATCACCAGTCATCGGTGCCCAGTGATTGCAGGTGTGCGGATGAGCGCTGGGCTTTGGGGTGGCAGGCTCATGCCCTTGGGGGCTCAGCAGGTCTTTCTCGGCTGGGTGGCGTCAGGAAAGGGCTCTCGAGTTGCTGATTCACAGACAGAGCGTGCGTGAGAGGTCGTTGCTGTTGGACGTTCCAGCTTGGTCCCACAGCGTGCGTCCCAAGTGGTGTCAGACTCCCCCCGGCCACCGTCACTCTTCCCACACCCTTCTCATTCTGTGGGGAGGGTGTCAAACGCCGCCGTCTGGACTTGCCCACCGGTGAGCTCAATCGTACGATCGGTCACCAGTGAATTCATTTTGTCCTTGGCTTCTCTTCCACAGCATCCCACCCACCATCCCCACCCAGATGCTCACAAGCGCCGATGGGTCACCTGACGGATGGGGCGTCACTTCCTCCTCCCGGCCGCTTGCTGGGTCTTGGTCTCAACCGCCTCTTCCCGCAGTTACCTGATTCGTCTTCTTCTCCCTGCACCCTCTCCTCTTACAGAAATAGGAGGCTCAGGAGAGCAAGTGATTGTTCCTGATGCAGCAGCCGCGAAGAGCCAGAGTTCCCGACCCTGTTGACCTAGATTCCCCTGCTGCAAGTTGAGCCTCCTTCCTTGGGGAGCAAGGGCTGTCCTGCTTTATCCGCTCCTCTCTGCTCCGGGGAACAGGCCACACGTGTCCCTCTCCGGTCTGAGGGACGTGCTCATTTGCTCCAGTGTCGCCGTGAACTACTGACTCTGTGTTCCTTAGAGACCTGGACACATGTGTTTGAGAATGAAGTCTTCCAGGCTGAGCCCTTCCTAGACCGAAGGCGCTTGAGGAATCCTGGTTAAATCAATTCATGCTTTCTTTGGCTCTCCCGGCGGCTGGGATGAAAATCATGAATTCCTTTAGTTAATAGTCCTTGCCTGGGGAGCAGTCAATTTCACGGGGGGCCATTCAGAGGAGGGAAGTCTGGTTGCTAGCCATTCAGAGTCACTTCTGCCCCTTCTGTGGCTGGAACCGTCAGAGCGTATCTTGGGTCCGATGAGATATCAACCCCTCAAAGGCGGGATTCTTGTACATTTTGTTCATGGAGTGTCTCCAGCTCGTACAGCACATGTGGCACATAGTAGGCCCTCAGTAAACCAAAGGGGAGCTGATAAGGACAGGAAAATACTCTGTACCCCCCCCCACCACAGATCTCTGTCTTTGCCCATCTTTTAGTACCGCTGAAACACAGACTGTATCAATGTGGACGTGAGAGTGAACTTGGTTAGGGAGGAGCGTGTCTGCAGATCTTTTTACAGAAAACAGAGTCCCTCCTGGACCGCCGTCCCCGGTGGCGGTGGCCAGACCCGCCCCACGTGAGCCACATTCTTGGGTTTCAGGCGTCAGCCGAGGGGGCCGTGGCTGCAGATAACATTTGATAAGCAGAGAGAGCATGCCTTCCTCCTCGGCCCCTCTTAGATATCCAACATTCTTTATGGCTTTGCTCAGGTAGATCATTCGTCGTCATAAATTTTCTTATCTCCAGTGCTTTTCCAATTATGGATAACAACAGGAAAGCAGTCATTGGTTTCTAAAAGGTCATCAAGATATAGAGCCCGTTTGGGAAGGGAATGACTTATGCAGTCGGCTTGTGTAAATCTGGAGAAGTTTTATGCACAAGTTGAACAAGAAATGTAAGTGAGATTCATAAAATATATCAAGATTTACGGCGCCTCAGCTGATGAAAACTGCCTCTCCTTTTGCTGTTTGTGTGGGATTTGTTTGTTCTTCCTGAGTGTTTTACACGGGGCTTGGGGGCCAATAAGGCCTCGTGAGGCCCCGCGCGTGGCCAGTGGCATCCTGAGGGTGTAGTGACAATTAGTCACGGCACATTTGAGCCTCGGGCCAGGAGGGGTCTGAGAAACCACGGCTGATCCGAGCGCCGCGTCCTTCCGTGAAGCCGCTGCATTTCTGGTGCCTGCCCACGGCGGAAACCGGCACTCACGGGGATGTCCGACCAGCTGGTCGCCGCGTCACCCCTCTGAGACAGGAGGGGGCTGCCTGCCTAACGTTTATCATGGTGGTTCTCGGACGGCTGCATTGGGCTCGTTGCAGATTCCCAGCCTCGCCCCCCCCAAGAGAGCTGGGCTTTCCTGCTCGAGCTTGGACCTGGGAATGCGCTTCCCAGATCTTTCATCCGCACCCTGAGGTTTGAGAGTGCTCCCACACAGTGCTCCCCTTTGTCTTCCTTTTTACGGACAAGAGATGAGGTCCAGAGCAATGAGTGCCACCGTTAGTGGCATAGTTGGGCCCCCCTGCCTTCTAGGGACCTAGAATAGTAGACAGGAGGAAAGTTCCATAACCTGCAGTCGACATAAAGAGCTCCAGGTGAGTGGTATCCTGGAAGCTTCTAAATGCAGGCTCATCAGGAAAGGTTGTTTCTCCTGAAAGGAGCTCAGTGACCTGGCCTGGGGTCTCCACAGTTCGTCAGCTCTCTGTCGCCCGGCCACACCAGCGGCACAGCCCACCCTGAACACGGCACAGCGGGGGGCTTGGCCGGCATCATCTGTGGGGCTGTGTGCAGGTAAGTGTCTACCTCCCTTTCTGACGTTTGCCAATTCCCAAGGTGTAAATACCCCCACTCTGGCCAATTCCATGCTTACTGACGGGACTTCCCTGACGGCGGACTTGGGAAGAAGTGTGCAGATCTGACTCTCACAAGCCTGTCTGGGCCCTCTCCAGCTCACCCCTGCTTCTGCGTCCCAGGAAGTGAGTGGGAGGCGGACAGAAATGGATCAGGTACTTGAGGGCTGGGCAGGTGAAGAGTCACGTCCAGGAGGCCAGCTGGGGGGCGGGGCTACCCACAGGTGCAGGGAGGTAGCCAGCCCCGAGGCCCAGGGGACCCGAGTAAGCACAAAGCGCCCTGGAGCTGGGGTGTAGGCCCCCCGCAGGGCACAGGAGGGTCACTTGGCCCTGAGGCTTGACCTCAGACATGAGGCTGCTTGTCACCAGGTCACAGAGAGGGGCCCTTTATGCCTCTGGTCCCCAGGAGTCTCCCTGCTGACCAGAGCTGATGCTTCCTGCCAGGCACAGGGCAGAGGGCCCAACGAAGCGCAAGTCTTGCTTTTGAGAGCTTCCCACCTCGGACCGGCTCCGCCCCCTTGTCTGTCTCTTCCTCCCCGCCCTTCCCACCCAGGCCCCACACTCTGGCGGCAGCGTGGGACCCTGTGAGCCCCCCGGACAGCAGATGCTCGCCCGCCTCCTGCGCCTGATTTAGGCTGTGCCTGCCACTTATAGTATCCAATGCACTGCCTCAGGCCTTCCTAGCGGCTCTCTGCAAATGTTTCCGCTTGGGGAGGACCTTCCTGGTCCCCCTCCTCCACCATGGAAGGACACCCCCCACCTAGACCCCGAGACACCGTGTGCCTTCCCAATAGCATGGGTGACATTGGCCCTGTGTGGTCACGAGCCCTTTCCAGTGACCTTGACGTTTCGCTGCATGGTGGCCATTCACTTGCTACTAGGACTCCCGGCCGGCGGCTCCCCCACCCTGTGGCCCCCATAGCGCATGGACCTGCCTCCTGGGACCCAACACCAGCAGCGGTGGCGAACACCCTGGTGGGCCGGGCAGGTCCTGTCTGAGTCCCCGTGGTGCCCCGCTGGGAGCGTGTGCCAGCGGCTGAGCCCGGCTCTCCTTTCCCCGGCCACTCGCCAGGGCAGGGGGCAGGGGGCGGCTCCGGGGGGGCCGTTGGGCGGCTGCTCTCTGCCTTGGGAGATGATGTGTCTGAATGGTTTGGGACCAGCTGCGGCCACATGGCCAAGTGGCAATGGCTCATGGCCCTGCCTTCCCATCCCAGGCTTGTGGACGGACCTCCCCCTCCACCCCCTCCCTCCCCGGCCCCCCCCACCCCCCCGCCATGGGCGCGCCCGCATCTGTCCTTGGGCCATGACCCTCTTCTTTCCTTCTGCCCTCCCTTCTGCCTCATCTCACTCGATCAGAGAGAGCAGTAGTTTAGCGGCAAAAACCTCAGGCCTCTGGTCAGAGTCCTGGGTTCAAATCTCAGCCACATCATTTATGATTCCTGTGACGGATCGTGTCCGTTGCGTCCATATCTGTGGGCAGTATGCGGGATAATGCAGACACACTTCAGGCAGTGCCTGGCATGTGCCGGGTGTGCCCTGCGGGTCTTCGGCAGGTTTATTGTAACAATCACCGTGGGGGAGCCCGAGTGTCTCAGCTGGTTAAGTGTCCGACTTCAGCTCAGGTCATGATCTCACAGTTTGTGGGTTCGAGCCCCGCGTCGGGCTCTGTGCTGACAGCTCAGAGCCTGGAACCTGCTTCAGATTCTGTGACTCCCTCTCTCTCTGTTCCTCTCCCACTCGTGCTCCGTCTCTCTCTCTCTCTCAAAATTAAATAAACATTAGAAACAATAATCACTGTTATCAGGCAGCCCAGCCTCTGTGATCGGGGAGTCTCACCTGCTGTGTCTCTGCACTGCCTGCTTTCTCCTTAGCTCTCGTGTGCTTGCTGGAATTCAGAGCACAGAGGGGAAGCCCCTCACTGTGCCTGGCACACAGCAGGCACCTTATCCGTCCCAGCCGCCTTCCAGGAGTTGGGGGGCAGCTTCCCCACGGCGCTTCAGCACACTGCCGGGCACACAGCGGGGCCTCCGTAACAGAGCTGAGGGGTCAGCCTGGCACGCCCTCTTCCTCCTGTGCCCCCTCCTCAGTACCCTGTCCTTCACCCTCATCGAGGCGGCACGATGGGCTCCAGGAGAAGGTTCTGGGTCACCCATGAAGGGGTGGCAGGGAAGTGAGGCATCTGGAGAAACATGCTCACTGGCCTTGAGGGGAAGGGGCTCAGTTTGAGCAGAGATGAGAAAGGACTGTTTCTCGAATCACCCTCCCATTTATTATTTCTTTTATTCTTTAAAAAAATTTTTTTAATGTCTTATTTATTTTTGAGAGAGAGATAGAGACAGAGTGTAAGCAGGGGAGGGTCAGAGAGAGAGGGAGACACAGAATCGGAAGACAGGCTCCAGGCTCTGAACGGTCAGCACAGAGCACGATGCAGGGCTCGAACCCACGAACCGTGAGATCATGACCTGAGTCGAAGTCAGACGCTTAACCGACTGAGCCACCCAGGCGCCCCTAATGTTTGTTTTTGAAAGAGAGAGAAAGAGAATATGCACTAGTGGGGGAGGGGCAGACAGAGGGAGACACAGAATCCAAAACAGGCTCCAGGCTCTAAGCTGTCAGCACAGAGCCTGACACGGGGCTCGAACTCATAAACTGTGAGATATGACCTGAGCTGAAGTCAGAGGCTTAACGGATTGAGCCCCCAGGCGCCCTGCCCTCCCACTTAATGCCCAGCTCCGCCCCCCTTCTCACTGTCCCCTTCATCAGCCCCCCCACCCCCTCTTCTCTCGGGGGTCACAGCCCCGGGTCCCACACAGGGCCAGAGTGAAATCTCGAATGACTGACACGAGTCCGTGGGGGACAGGACGGGGCACAGACTGTCCCCAGCAGGGCTCCTCTCCAGGACAAAGGCCAGCTGTGAGGCTGTGTCGGCCGGCAGGCTGACGAGCCGCTACGGGGCAGTGTGCAGGGACGATTGTCAGGCTGGAGAATGACAAAGAGGAAGCAGATGTCTGACCTGCGATGACACCAGCCCCGAGCAGGGGGGCAGGGTCAGAGACACAGTGTCCTTTTTCAGCACATTTCCCCCCATTTACTGCTCCCGTAGATTCCGGGCCCCCGTCATCCCGTGCCCCGTAGAGACGTTTTATGGTCCGAGGACGTCAGGTGTCAGGAGAGGGAGAAATTAACCGCGGACTTACTGTCCTTCAGAAACCCTCGTTTTGGGCAGAATGCGAACTTGATTTTGTTTTGCTTTTCTTGGAAGCGAACTCAAGGTGAGGAGGGCACATGGGATTCGCCAGCCTCCCTGCTCGTGTGAAGACAACGAAAATGCGCTGCCCCTCCACCTTCCTCGTGGCGTGGAAGGAAGGGGCGTGCGTCTTCCTAGTCTCCCCGTGGGGGGCTTCCGAGGCTCCGCAACGGCAGAGGACCTGACGTGAAGGATTTCTCTGAACCTTCGCTACGGTCCTCTCTCCTCGGCTCTGCGATCCGGGAGGTCTGAGGATCTCAGGGATCGTGCTCCCGGCCACATGGGCCCCGGGGTCCATTCTGCCGCTCTCGACTCCACGAGTGAGAATCTTCATGCAAGAACCCCATTTCTCTGCAGAGAAGAACAGAAATCTGGGTCACAGTGAAGCAGGGTCCACGGCACGGACTGAAGACCCAAAATATCATCCGTCGTCGGGGAAAGGCCGGTCACGGTGAGATTCCGCTCCACGCGCACGGGGTGGCTGGCCTTGAGGCCGGTAGCAACAGGCCTTGGCCGTGATGTTCAACCGGTACAGCCTTTGTGCACCTGCTGGTGGGGGTGTGAAACGGTGCGGCTGCTCAGGGAGACCTTCTGGCAGTTTCTTTAAGAGGCATTACCCGTGGTCTGGGGCACCTGAGTGGCTCAGTTGGTTGAGCGTCTGACTTCGGCTCAGGTTGTGATCTCACGGTTCGTGAGTCCGAGGCCGGGGTCCGGCTGGCTGCTATCAGCCTGTCGGCACAGAGCCGGCTTTGGGTTCTCTGTCCCCTCTCTCACTGCCCCTTCCCTGCTTGCATTCTCTCCCCCATCCCGGCCCCAAATTACCTGTGGTCCAGCAATTCCACTCCTGGGTATCAACTCTAAAGAACTGAAAATAAGTGTTCAAACCAACACATGTACGGGCGTGCTCACAGCAGCGGCGTTCACAGCAGCCGAGAGGCAGAAGCAAGCCGACGTCCGTGGACAGACGGATGGATGGACAGGGTGTGTTGCGTCCAGACGATGGACTATTATTTGGCCGTGCCAGGGATGAAGTTCTGACCCCCCGCTCCATGGGGATAAAGCTTGAAAACGTTAAGCTCAGTGAAAGCAACCAGTCACCAACTGTATGATCCCGTTTCCATGAACTTTCCAGAACAGATTGGAGACAGAATGCAGATTAGTAGGTTGCCAGGGTCTGGAAAGAGGAGGCAATAGGGAATAATGGCTTGATGGGTTTGGGGTTTCCTTGTGGGGTGATGAAAATATTCTGGAAACACGAAGAGGTGGTGATTGTACAACATCATGAATGGAGACAAATCACTGAATTGTTTGTTTACCTTAAAATGGTTACTTTTAGGGGCTCCCAGGGGGCTCAGTGGATTACTTATCTGAGTCGTGGTTTTGGCTCAGGTTATGATCTCATGGTTTGTGGGTTTGAGCCCTGCCTCGGGCTCTGTGCTGACAGGGTGGAGCCTGCCTGGGATTCTCTCCTTCTCTCTCGGCCCCTCCCCCGCTTGCGTTCTCTCCCTCCCTCTCTCTCTCTCAAAATAAATAAACTTAAAAAAATTTTTTTAAATAAAATGGTTAATTTTCAGTTATGTGAGCTTCATCTCAACTGAAAATATATTAGAACAAAGTTCCCAGTAGGGCCCTGAGAAGCGAGCTCCGAGAGACTGGCGGACGCCAGGCGGGCGGCTGCAGATGGGAGAAGAGTGGCTCTATTTCCCTCCGAATGTCTTGCTTCCCAATGCCTGGCAAGGAAGGCCTGGTGAGACCATCAGGTGATGCCTAAACTCCCTTCCGGGACAACCTTGGGAACCGGCCAGGGCGGCCCCTTCTCCCTACTTGCCTTCTTCCCCGCTGCAGGTAGACCCCGCACCCCCACCCTGCACAGCCACCCGCCCAAACTCTTCAGCCTCGGCCAACCCAGCGCATGGGGACCCGCACCCGCAAGGGCCTTAGCAGCCGGCGAGGAGGAAGCCGAGCACGTGGGACGCTTCCGTGGCGCCCGCGAGACGGGGGGTACCTGTCCTTCCGTCTGCGGGCCGCTTTCTCTGCCTCCTTCCCCTGCAGCGGCCGGGGCCCACCCTCAGGCCGGCTTCGTAAGTGCTGCCTGTACAAGGAAGGATGGAGTCTTCATTCTGGATGGTTCTTGGGTGCCAGGCAGCCCCTAAGCTTTTCCGGGAGGATGGTGGACGTTTTTCCGCCAGCTCACTCTCCTTGGGACCATTTTCTTTAGAGCTCCCCCTGCCTCATCCCTCCACGGAGCGGGATTCTGAGAAGTCTACCCGAGGGTCCTAGAGGAACATCTGGCCCACAGCGGGGCGTCTCCCTCCCAGCGGGGCTGCCCAGGAGCCCTTTGTGCGTGGCGTTGGGCGGGTCCAGGAGGCATCACCCCATCTCCGTCGCCTGCCCCATCTACCCACAGTCCTCCCAAGAGCCTCCTGAGGCCCTGGGGACCCCTCCTTCTCAGCCACATCCATGCCCAGTGGGCAGAGAGAGGCAGGTCCCCAGCCTCCCGGGCCTTCGAGAAAACTCTGGAACAGAAGTGGCTCCCATGGGTCGTTCTAAGATCCTGCTCTTCCTGCCTGAACCAGGGCAAGAGGGAGAGACCCCCCAGCGGACAGTGCCAGTCTCCAGATGGGAAGATCCGGGTACGGATACGAAAAATCGTACTCCATCTTCCTCCGCTGCAGCCCCCACCCCCACCGTCCCCAGCCACGGAGCCCAGTAATCCTCGGCAAGAGGGGATAATTAATTCGAGAAGGCCCACACCCCGGGGCCTCGGCCCTTTGACGGGAGCAGAGCGAGGGAGGTAGGGAGAGGAGCTAAGTCTGTCGGAATAATCCCTGTCTCGGGGCAAGATGGCTCTGGTCCTAATGAGACCCCCCGGGCATTATCCCCGCCTGGATTGTCTAGCGCGGCCAGGAAGAGGGCGAGACCAACTTTCTTGCTGAATTTGGACTGACTTAAAGAAGGGGCATCACATTTGAAGGACACCCAATCAATCTGTTACCCTCGCTGCATGAAATTGTATTTGCTTCCCGCTTTCTATCTCGCTGAGCGCAGCTGGGCTGTAAGTCATTGGTGATAACATTCTTTATTACGCCGTCCTGTTTATGAACTGTGCCTGGAAAGAGGTGATAGAAATATGCAGCAATATGCAAAGGGATGGGGCGGGGGCCAAGGAAGGGGAGTAAATGCTAGTTGCCAGGGCAACAAAGGGGCTATTTTGGGCATCGGATTTTGCGGGTGATGAAAAACCATTTTCTTGAGATGGTCAGACTCTCCCCTCCCTAGTCCTGGAAGTGATGAGCGCAGAGCCAAATATTTAGGAAGGGGACGGCTTAATTTCTTAATTAAAAATTATGATACGTTCCCTTCTACCTCCTTTAAAAATGGATGAAAAGAAAAAAAAAACCTAAGGGTGTTGATAAGCATTCTTGAGCGTAAGGCGAGCTTTCGTTCTGGTAGAGAGCGATGTGTGAATAATTTACTAATCTCCACTGATCCCCGCCACCTCCCCCACCGCACACACCCACCTCTTTTTACCTACACCGACTTCACTCCGATAAACTCCCCAAGCAAAATCCCCGAGCTCTGGACCTCAGCAAAATCTCAAAACCTGCAGGTGTTTATAAGCAGCCTGAATTCCAATGAGTTTCGCGCAACTTGGCTGCCAGAGAGATGGCTGGGACTGAGCGGGGACCACAGCTCCGGGCACGGGTGTCCACGGAAACAAAGGAGAGGGGCCCTGCTCCGGTCCTGCTGGCCACACGGGAGGTTTCCCGGAGGAGGGACGCACCCTCTGAGGGCGCCAACCCCCGTCCACGAGCCCAGGGTGTGCCTGCGCCCTCTGGATGTGTGCCCGCGGCGGGCGGTCCCTAGCGCTGTGTCCCTATTCACAGGGAGGAGGAGCTGGTGCATTTCCACCCGGCCGCCTCCTTATTGTTGAGTTCTTCATTCTCCAAGTGGGGCCCCCTGACCAGCCGCAGCCTATCGCCGGGGGACTGTTACCCATGCACTTTGGGGAGCCCCGCTCCAGGCTTGCTTAATCAGAAATTGGAGGGGGGCTCAGCTGCCTATGTTTGCACGCACGGAGCCGGGGAGGCAGGCTTTGAACGGGGCCTCCCGCCCTCCCGCCCGGCCTCAGTGGTCATAAGCATGCTTTCTCCCTAGCGTGCTTGGTGGCGTGTGCAAGGGGAGGGGGCGGGTGGGCAAGCGGCAGGAGACATCCAGATACGCTCCCCCTGCCCACTGAGCTCTGGAATCAGGTCTCAGAGACACTCCTAGGCCCAGGGAGCATCTTGCAAGACCAGATGGTTCTGGAAGATTCCAAAGGCGTCAAAATGGGTGGAACAGCAGGGGAAGGGTCTGAGGTTCTTGTTCTGTGGTTGGAGTGGGTTTGCACCATTAAAGAACTTCTTTGTGCCTCTGGCTTTGAGACAAAGGGCCATGCCATGTTCTTTCCAGAAGCTCCCTTCTGCCCCTTCTAACCACCAGAATGCAGCGCCTTGAAGATGACCTTTGTGGGGTAATTGTGAAGAGGTTCTTTATGATAAATCAGGGGTGAGGGTGACCGGGGGCTTCAGATGTGGCCCCTTTGTGCGGGATGTCATTTGCCAGAGCACCGGGGCCCCGGGCCTGAGGAGAATGCTAGGATTCAAGCTTTCTTTTGAAAATGAACTTGTAATTACACATCATCGAAGTCGTACATACTCTGAAAAATATAAAACAGTGCAAAGAAGTGAGCAAATTATCTACATGTTTCCGGTCTGCGGATAAAAGATAATATTTTTCTGCCTTTTTTCCTTTTTTGTTTTGGTTCTACTCTCTCTGGTTTTACAAACTTGAGATCATATTGTATTCTTTTTTTTTTTTTTTTTTGGCTACCATCATAATGTGAACATTTTCCCCATCATCTTAAATAGTCTTCAATACATGCTTTTACTGTTTTAGTAGATACTGTTTTATAATGTGGATGCTTTTTCTGCAAATACATTATTCTCCGCATCTCTTTCAGGATGTAGAAGTGGCAGCTTGTGATTTTAATACCAAAGGAAGCCGAGGGCGCGGAGAGGCAGAGGTGAGTCGCTTTGTCTTTGACGCCCTGCACGCCTGTGGATGCTGGCGGAGGAGAAGCCGATCCGTCAGTGGGGTTTGAAGTGAGTTTCTGCGGTGACAGTCGGGGTAAGAGATGAAATTACTTCCCCCAGGGCAAGTGGCAGCGTTTGGCATTTTGAAGGTTGGCAATGAGATAAATGCACTAAAATGGAAGCTTCCGCAAAGCCTCCCTTGAACTCCCCAGAACGGGGCTGTTGCAAGAGGAAAAATGGGGGGCAGGCTGGTCTGGCAGGGTCCACTCCCAGGGGACAGCCTACCCCTGAGGGACCAGGGAGAGCCAGCGGTCAGCGTCCCATGGGGTGACATTTCTGCTCCATTTAATCCCCTCTGCGAGCACATTTTTGGGTCTCTGCCCGTGAGTGAAATCTCTTCCATAAACAGAACAACGGGGGTCAGGGGCACGTGACGTCTCCTGCTTGCTGACATCCAAGTGTCTCTTCGCGCTTCTGCTTTCCCACGAGTGTGGACCTGCTTCTGGTCTCCAAAGCTGACCAGGCTGCCCCTGTCTTCCCATGGTTCCGCTCAGCCCCCTCCGCTAGCAGGGCCTCAGGCGGATGAGCAGCAGAGAACGCGGGGCTCTGCTTTCCAAGGGGTTCCGACGGCTGGGGGTCCTGCCGCATGAATCCCAGTGTCCCAGGCCCCGGGCGGGCGGGGGCGGCTTCTCAGCTGCGACACTGTTGACAGGTGTGGCCCGAGAGTCCTGCCCGTTGTGAGGGGGTGCAGCATCCCCGATCCCCACCCACCTTGTGCCGGCAGCCCCCCTCCCCTCACGACGTCCCCAGATGCCTTCAGACATTGTCACTTATCCGCTGGGGCCGCGCCCACACCTGGTGGAGGACAGCAGATGGGGGCCGGCGTTTCCCCAAATGTGTTCCGGGGAACCGAGTCTCACGGGACAGCGCTAACAGATACTTTCTGAACAACAACCGGGTTCTAAGCTGAGCCACTCTGGGAACCCGGGGGCTGGATGAAGTTGGGCAGGGCCGACTCTGCCCCCACCTCCTGTCTGCCGGCCTCCTGGGCCTTTCCGGTGCTCTCAGGGGGCCGTGCCCCCCCACCCCCATCCTTCTTCCCAGAGCGCCCTCATCTCTGCACAGCTGTCGTTGCTACCGTCTTTCCTTCCCTTTCTTTCCCGGGCTGTGCGCTACCACTGCGTCTTCTCTCTCCCGAGCTCTTGGATCTCTGATTTGTTCTTCTGTTCGATTGATGTCATCGCCTTTAACGCAGGCGGGGCGGTGGGGGGTGGAGTTTGGCCACGCTCCTCATCTGTTCAAGGGTAACAGTTTTTTTTTTTTTTAAATGTTTTATTTATTTATTTCGAGGAGAGAGAGAGACAGCATGAGAGGGGAGGGTCAGAGAGAGAGGGAGTGACAGACTCTGAAACAGGCTCCAGGCTCTGAGCTGGCAGTCAGCACAGAGCCCGACGCGGGACTCGAACCCACGAACCGCGAGATCATGACCCGAGCGAAAGTCGGACGCTTAACCGACTAAGCCACCCGGGCACCCCCAAGGGTAACAGTTTTGCTGTGATGGTACAAGCACCATGTGCCCCGCGGGATGTCTGCGGATGACCCGCCTGGAGCGCGGGGCGGGCACAGCCGCCGTCGGGCACCTGCTGCTTCCTGCTTGTCCTGGTGACCTCCCCCCGCCTCCCCTCCCCCCGAGAGCCCGGATCAGAGATGCTTTCACCCAGGAAGTCTGCGTGCCTGGGCTCAGCCCGTGGTCCTGGTGAGTGGTGGCGGGATCCCTGGGGCCCCAGACCTCACCCGGATGGCCCCGCCCCCTGTACCCCCCCATCTCCAGGCTCTGCGAGGGGGCCTGGCCGCACCTCCAGCCATGACATTGAGACACACAGTGGCCAGCTCGCCGGGTCAGTCCTGCGCAGGGCTGGGGAAGGGAGGGGGCTGGCCTTTCTGGAAGGGACTGGTAATGTCCGTCTCCTGCACCCAATTCTTATGAGCAGTGGTTCAACCCAGATTACGAAACTTGTCATGCTGGGTCCCCCTCATCCACACCCTAGATGCCATCTGTCCTCGTAGTTAATCACTGCTTCCCTTCACACCGACTTTCGGCATCACCCCCACACCCCTGTTTAGCCCAGCCGTGCGATACTTTATTCAATTATTTTCCTTTCTTCTTCTTTTCTTAAATTAATACTTTATTTTTTTTAATGTTTTATTTATTTCTGAGATAGAGAGAAAGGCAGTGTGAGCAGGGGAGGGTCAGAGAGAGAGGGAGACACAGAATCTGAAACAGGCTCCAGGCTCTGAGCTGTCAGCACAGAGCCCGACATGGGGCTTGAACCCACGAACCGTGAGATCATGACCTGAGCCAAAGTCAAATGCTTAACCGGCTGAGCCACCCAGGTGCCCCAATACTTTATTTTTTTAATTAAAAAAATTTACTATTTATTTTGAGGGAGAGAGAAAGCACAAGCAGGGGAGGGTCAGAGAGAGAAAGGGAGAGAGAGAATCCTGAGAGGCTCCAAGCCATCAGCCTGGAGCCCACGAACCGTGAGATCATGACTGGAGCTGAAACCAAGAGCTGGACACTTACCCGACGGAGCCACCCAGGCCCCTCAAGACTTTAATTTTTTAAGGGCAGGTTCACGGGAAAATTGAACGGAAGGAACAGATCTCATGCACACCCTCTGCTCCCGCTCACGCACAGCTTCCCTCCCCATCAACGCCCCCCACCAGAGGGGAACATTCGTTACAACGAATGAGCCTCCGTGGGTACCTCCTACCAAAGTCCACAGTTTCCATTAAGCTTCGCTCGTGGTGTTGTACATTTTATGGGTTTGGACAAATGCAAAATGACATGTGTTCACCATCACAGTATTATACGGAGTCGTTTCACTGCCCTCAAAATCCTCCGTGCTCCCTTCTTCAGCCCTCCCTCCTGCCCCAATAACCCCGAGCGGCCACTGACCCTTTCACCGTCCTCATAGTCCCGCCTCTTCCAGAATGTCACACAGATAGAATCACACAGTCCGTAGTCTTTTCACCGGCTTCTTTCACGCTGTGATACGCATTTAAGGTTCCTCCGTGCCTTTTCATGGCTTGAGAGTTCATTTCTTTTTGTGTTGAATAACATTCTGCTGTCTGGCTGGACCGCAGTCCAGGTAAAGAACCCCTTCGCCTGCTCAAGGGCACCTTGGCCACCCCCAAGTCTTGGCACATATGAATCAAGTTGCTATAAACATCCATGTGGAGGCTTCTGTGTGCATGTAAGTTTCCATCTCCTTTGGCTGTATGCCCAGGAGCACGACTGCTGGGTCGTATGGTAAGAGTATGTTTAGTTTCATAAGAAACTGCCCAACTGGCTTCCAAAGTGCCTGCGCCATCTTGGATCCTCACCAGCGGTGAGTGAGCTCTTCCTGCTCCACATCCTCGCCAGCATTTGGTTTTGGGCTCATCTAACAGGCATGGAGTGGTGTCTCATTGTTGCTTTGGTTTGTATTTCCCTCATGACATGATATAAAGCATATTTTCATGACCATTTGCCATCTCATATCTTCTTTGGGGAGCTGTCAAAGTCTTTGGCCCATTTTTAATTGGATTGTTTATTTTCTGACTGTTGAATTGTAGGAGTTCTTTATATATATCAGATAATAGTCCCCCATCAGATGTGTCTTTTGCAAATATTGTCCCCCAGTCTGTGGCTCATCTCCTCACTCTTTTGACCCCGTCTTTGGTAGAGCAGTGGATTTTAATCTTAATGAAGTTCAGGCTGATCAATGATTTCTTTCATGGATTGTCCCTTTGGTGTTATGGCATAAACTTTTTATTTCATAAGAATTTTAGATTTCTAGAACAGTGCAAAGACTGGGCAAAGAGTTCTGTCTGACAGTGGTTCTTAATCAAGAGCGCTCCACCAGGGGACATTTGTCAGAATAAGGAGACAGTATAGGTTGTCTCGTGGTGGGGCAGGGTGGCTCCTGGCACCCATTGGACAGAGGCCAGGGATGCCACTAAACATCGTACCGTCCACAGGATGGCCCCACCACAAGGAAGGATCTAGTTCAAAATGTCAGTAGAGGGGTGCCTCAGTGGCTCAGTGGGTTAAGCGTCTGACTTCGTCTCAGGTCATGATCTCGAAGTCCATGAGTTGGAGCCCCACGTCAGTGTCAGGCTCTGGGCTGACAGTTCAGAGCCTGGAGCCTGCTTCAGAGTCTGTGTTTCATTCTCTCTCTCTCCCCCTCCCCCACTTGCACTGTCTCTCTCTCTCAAAAACAAACAAACAAACAAACAAATAAAAATATCAGCAGAACCAAGATGGAGAAGGCTTGCCACATATCCTTCACCAGCTTCCTAAATGTTATCCTCTTTTTAAAAAATGTTTATATATTTTAAGATGGGGGAGGGGAAGGAGAAGAGCAGAGAGAGGGTGAGTGAGGGAGAAAGAGAATCCCAAGAGAGCTCCATGCTGTCAGCACAGAGCCCGATGTGGGGCCCAGTCCCACAAACCATATCATGACCTGAGCCAAGATCGAGTCAGATGTTTAACTGCCTGAGCCACCCAGGAGCCCCTGAATGTTAACATCTTAAAATAATCATGGCACATTTGCGAAAACTAAGAAGTTAACATTGGTACAATACTGTTATTGGTTGGCTTTTTTTTTTTTTTTTACTTTCTGGACAAATTTCTAAGTGTACAGAATATTACTATTAGCCATAAGTGCCATTTTGTACAATACGTCTGTAGATCTTTCTCGTCTTACGTAACTAAAATCTCATGCACGTTGAATCAGACCCCTACTTACCCCCTCCCCTCAGCCCCTGGCAACTTCTGTTTTATGAGTTCAAGTTCGAGCACTTTCAATAGCAGCTTGTATAAATGGAATCCTACAGTATTTGTTCTTCCGAAACTGGCTTATTTCACTGAGTGCTACGTCCTCAGGGCTCATCCATGTTGTAGCTGGTGTCAGAGTTTCCTTCCTTCGTAAGACTGAATAAATAAAATTGCATCATGTGGATGAGCTATCCCTTCTGTATCCATTCATCTGCTGATGGACATTTTGGTTGCTTCCACGTCTTTGCTGTTGTGAATAATGGTGCAATGCACATGGGAGTACAATGATCTCTTCAAGATCCTGATTTTGATTCTTTTGGATACATTTGCATAAGGAAGATTGCTGGTAGTTCCATTTTAAATTTTCGGAGGAAACTTCATACTGTCTTCCACAGTGGCTGCACCACTTTACCTCCCCACCAACAGTGCATGGGGCTTCCAATTTCTCTACATCTTCACCAACATGTGTTATATATATATATTATATATAATATAATACATATATATTATACATATACACATATATAATACATATATATTATATATAATATATATAATATATCGATGTAATATAAATATATAAATATATATATACACACACACACACACATATATATATATATATATATATATATATATATATATATACACACAAATATATATATTTATAATGGCCATTCTACCAGGTCCCAGTGAGGTGGCTTTTTTTGACTGGCATTTTTCTGATTGGTGATGTTGAATATCTTTTATATGCCCATGAGTATATCCATTGCCCATTCGGATGTCTCCTTTGGAGAAATGTCCATTCAAGTCTTTTGCCCATTTTTTAATTGGGTCATTTGGGTTTTTCTGCTGTTGCCTTAGAGGAGTTCTGTGTGTGTTATGGGCATTTGTTCCTTATCAGATGTGTGGTTCGCAGATACTGCCATTCCTCACGTTGTCTTCTTTCTTTCCGGATCATTTCCTTTACTCTGATCACTTGGCTTTTTAGCACTTTTCTTCCTTCCTTCCTTTCTTTATTTTTTTAATGTTTATTTTTTGAGAGACAGAGCATGAGCAGGGGAGGGGCAGAGAGAGAGGGAGACACAGAATCCAAAGCAGGCTCCAGGCTCTGAGCTGTCAGCACAGAGCCCGACGTGGGGCTCGAACCCATGAACCGCGAGACCATGACCTGAGCCGAAGTGGGATGCGTAACCGACTGAGCCTCCCAGGCGCCCGTCACTTCCATCTTTTTCCATGTCTCTCCCAGTCCGGGGTGTCACGGCAGATCCCAGAGAAGCCAAGCCCCGAGCCCTGCTCCCAGCATGCTGACACCAGGGGGCCAGAGAAAGAAAAGCCTCATTCAACAGGGAGGCACGGATGATCCCACAGAACAAGCGCCCCAAGCCAGTGGCCTCAGCTGGAAAATGCACAGCCCCTGGGAGTGGTGCTGAAGGCAGATTGTGGAGCTGGGCCGGGAGCCTGCACGTCTAACACGCCCAGTGAGGCCACTATGGGCAGGTCCTGGGCCACATCAGAGAAGCCAGCGAAAGCCCGTGACCGGCGGGGAGAGAAGCCACAGCCAACGGCGGTGATCTTGAGATTCTGAACGGAGCAGGGGCCGCCCTGGGCCTTGAAGGACAGGCAGAACTGGTGTCGCGCTGGTTGCTGGGGCAACAGTCCGTTTTCCTCCAAGCAGAGGTCCGACTTGGGCTGACCCTGCAGGTGAAAACCGAAGGAAGGATGGACGGACGGGGCGACGGGCTCATCCTCACTTAATTCAATTGGATTGAATCGGAAACACTGGAGTCTGGCAAAGTGGCTATCTGGGGACCTTGTGGGGGTGGAGGTGGGCTTTTCCAGCCAGGCAACTTCCTGACAGTGAGGGTCCGGCTGTGTGCAGCTGAGACTGAGTCAGATGTCTTTGCCTTCGGGCAACCAGTGAGGTCCCCTGCCATCCAAGGGCAAAGTTTGTGCTTTTGGAAATCTCTTTCCATGGAAGCGATTAACCAGCCAGATCTGTTGTCCTTTTGCAAGCAGCAAATTACCCAGGAAAATGTAATTACCCATTCGCTCTGTTATTAGTACACAGCTACGAAGATATTGAAGCAATGGCCCCTTTCATGGTATTTCAAAGCTCACTCCCACGATTCGTCCCTGATATTAAACACAATGAGACTTTTTTGAATTCAATTAAGCATTTGCCTACTGTGACTCTTTATTCATTGCAAATTGTCTCAGTAAATAATCTTCATCAAAAGTCAGAACCAATCCCCATTAGTTGTTTAGATTAATTAATGGATCCCCCTTGAGCCACCCAAATGAATTCAATTCGAACGTCAACAACTTGGCCACAGAGTTTCCCAGGTTGGCATTAAGACAATATTAAACCTGCAATAAGTCACATTTAAAATGTTAATTCAGAGAAGCTCTCCATTTAGAGCATTTAATTAAATCCTTAAATAAACTGCATGGGCTCAGTACCAGATGGCTCTGCATTTTCATTGCGGCACCGAGCCGGCACGGTGAAGATAACCAGGATATATAGAGTAATAAAATCTAATCTCGTTTCCAGTGGGGAGATTCAGTGTATGTACACAGCCCAGGCTCAAATTGTAAGTTAATTACATTAACCCCGGTGTACTCCGGGATCTGAGCAGCCAGAGATGAAATTAGTCTTTTTCCTATCATAAGATTCTTTTCAACTTCACTATATTAATTTTTAGCCAAATACTAACTCATAAGGAAAATTGAAGTTAATGTAACCAAAGATAAAGTAATGCAGCCTTAATATTCTGAAGGGATTATGGAGACCCGTGAAAATACACTCTGCAAATGTCATTGACTCGGAATGGATTTATGGGGAGGGAGAGAGGAAATGAAGATACCAAGGAGGCTCTTGTCTCCGCCCATTTCCCCCTCCCGCCGCCCCGGGGGTTAATAAAGGACTTAATCTAAGAAACTCGGTCCTGGAGATCACGCAGTCTCACGAGGGTAATGGAGAGCGTCTGCTGGGACATGGGGCACGTGGCCGCCTGAAGAAGTCCCTCCGTCGTCTCGGATGCAGGCAATGGGGCCCAGGTGTCACCAGGCAGCAGGATTACGTCTGCCTGCCCCTGCGTGCTCCGTAAATTTCCATGGCTCAGCCTCTTAATCCCCCTGTCCTCAGAGCATCCGTCCGCCACGAGGAGGGTCAAGGTGACTGGCTCTTACCAGCCTCCTTAGCGGGGAGGAACTGGCCTCCCTCTGCCAGCCGAGAGACCCTTGGGCAGCACCTGGCATATCACAATGACGTTTCATCATGCGGTGACTGAAGATCTGGGGCAAACCTACTTTTGAGGGAGTTTCCCCCAAAAAGCCTATCAATTCTCAAACAACTGAGAAGCTCTCTGTGGCATCATCCATTCGGCCCCAGAATCTAGAATTCTCGAGTAGCTGAGACCCCCCAGGACCATCCCCTACGGGGGTGGGGAAACTAGAAAACCCAAAAGCTTCTAATTTGCCTCAAAAGAACAACTTTCTGCTCCTATAACTCCAACCAAAGCAGCGAGAAGTGTATTCGATTTCTCACCTCGTCCATAGGAAACGACTCTATTGTCCCTTAACGGGCCATCACAACCCTGCAGTCACCTTCATTTGACCTTCTTTGATTTGGGCTATAGAACGTCCATTTAGTTTCCTGTTTCATCCTGACCTTGACTGTTAGACTTCTCACCGAAGGGTCTCCTGCTGCGGTGGCTCATAGATTTCATCGGAACGCCAGCTCTAATTGATGGTGGCTTTTCCCAGTGTCGTGTTAAGTAGGATTCTGCGCCTGGATCCAGCCTCCAAGAGGAAAGAATGCCATGTGCTATTAGCGATATTTATCATGTATGGGGGTGTGTTTACTCTGAATACTTCATAGTTTTTAAAACATATTACTGTCAAAGTTTCCCTGACTAACTATAATTTATTTTGATTGTATTCTTTTATTGGTTGGTTGTTTTTTTGTTTTTCTGTTTTTTGGTTAATTGGGTTTTGTCTTTGTCTTTTGTTTCTTGGCTGGCAATGGTAAATAGCACATCTTTGAGTATGAGTCTTTGTCTCAATGTTTCACCCTTTATTCAGACTCCTAGAAGAGGAATTACTAGGTCAAGGAAAATAATAATTAATAAAAAATAGTAATAATAAAAAATAATAATAATAAAAGATCAAATTATTTAAACATTGAACCTCTGTGTTATGATGAGCATAATACCTTACACAGAAATTCCTGATTATTTGAATTAAGAGATAGCTCAGGGAGAGCACGATGTAAAGAAATAAGCAGATGGTTCTCATGAGTTCGAGGAACCCTTACTTCCCATGATTCCTAGTCATTGAACCAAAGACGTCAGAGCTGGAAAGAAAGCAGGAAGCCCACTCTTTTTTTTTTTTTAATTTTTATTTATTTCTAGGAGAGAGAGAGAGAGAGACAGCGTGAGCAGGGGAGGGTCAGAGAGAGAGGGAGTCACAGACTGAAACAGGCTCCAGGCTCTGAGCTGGCAGTCAGCACAGAGCCCGACGCGGGGCTCGAACCCACGATCCGTGAGATCATGACCTGAGCGAAAGTCGGACGCTCAGCCGACTAAGCCACCCAGGCGCCCTCCGGAGGCCCGCTCTTTGGACAGAGGACAGTGAAGCCCAGAGAGGTTGAGTGGCTTGGTCAAGCCGCACACACAACCGGGTCGTGGCAGGCTGAGTCCCCGTTCGGTGGTGTGGCCGCTGCAGCTGCTCTCGCCACCTGGGTTCGCACACACCTGCGTTCCTGTGGTTCTGTTTCACGCTCACTCGATACCCACAGCGCGTGCTTCTCTTTACACCTTTAGCGGTGGATGTCTTCCTGCCCAGTCAGACGCTGCATCCGTTATTCCCGGGACTTTCTTCTACGATGCCCGGCTAATACAGCCACCCCGAAATTTCTCTGGTTCTGCTCCTCTGCCCCGTGGGAGGAAATAAATGCTTGTCGCGCTGTGGCTCAGCCTCGGGGTGTATGCCCACTTGTTTGTGAGGTAGAAAAACAAACCGGCTTTGCCTGGGTTTGGTGTGGCTTGTTACTTTTTTTTTTAATATTCATTTATTTTTGAGAAAGAGACAGACTGTGAGCAGGGGAGGGGCAGAAAGAGGGAGACACAGAATCCGAAGCAGGGTCCAGGCTCTGAGCGGTCAGCACAGAGCCCAATACGGGGCTCGAACCCATGAACCCGGAGACCATGACGTCAGCCGAAGTCGGGCACTTCACCGACTGAGCCCCGCAGGCGCCCCGGGGTGGATCGGTTTTGCAGAGAATACTCTCTCGTCACCACAGGGGTGGAAGGAACGTGCGGGCACTTTGCAGCCTCCTAGCACCTGGCGGAGCCGCAGTGACAGCGATACCCTTTTCCGCCACAAAGAGCCGGTAGCTCTGCAGCGAGTGGGCTGAGCCAGGAGCGGGGGTGGACGTGCAGCTTCGAGCCTGGGGAGCAGGGTCTGTTCACGCGGGGTGGACAGGAGCGGCTGGGGTGCAGCACGGAATCCACTCGGGGGGTGACGCCAATCTCCTGGTGGTGCGGGGGTGTCTTCCTGGGAGAGCTCAGCATGGGGATCGTTTTCGATCCGCCCAGCGCCGGCAGCTGCAGGGCAGGCTGGCCCCAAAAGGAGAGCCAGGACGGACCCGGAAACGCTTCCTGTGGCCCCACGGCCAGGTCCCACCGGGGTGGGGAGAGGAGCCACCCTGTCTGTCACCTGCAGTGTGGAGCGAATCGCATCTTCCGGACGAAGGGACAGCCTGGTGCACTGTCTCCGGCTCCCTGTTGCTGCTGGGGCGTTGATTCCTGAAGCGGCCCTGCCCTGGCTCTGGCTCTGGCTCCGAGGGAAGATGACAGTTGCTGTTCTGGCACCTTTTCTTCTCTAGTGAGATGCATTCCTTCGAAGGACGTTCTTGACCTTTGTGTCCGGAGAAGGTGCAGACGGACCTCATTCTCCTCCGAGATGTCAGCGTCTCAGCCAGCAGCCCCGGGCAGCGTCTGCATAGACATTGCAGGCAAGGGACTGGGGAACCCGGGTCCCTGCGATCAGACGTGTCACCGGGGGTCGCACAGGCCACCGTGTTGGAAGGGGGAGCAGCCCTCTGAACGTGAGGCAGCCCAGGATGACTGCATGGAAGAGGAGGCCCTCTCTGGGCTGACCCCGCGACTCCAGTCTCCTTGCTGCCTGCTGAGCCAGCTGGGACTAACTAGCTCACTGGGGACAAAAGAGAGCCAAGGCATCAGGAGGGGGGGGGGTCATTTTTCTTGTGTGTTTTGTTTCTGAAACACAAAAATGGCCTCAGACCCAAAACATTTTTCCCCTCCTCCTCCTCCAAACGGTAAACGTGTCCGCCCTGACTGGTCTGGGCCTGAGCTGGGCAGATAATCTGGATTTCTCTGCATGCAGGTCTCTGCGGCTGCCTCTCCCCAGGGGCAGTTCCTCGGGTCCCGGCGGCAGGGGAGGGGAGGGGGAGCGGTCAGAGAAGCCCTCTGGCTATTGGGGCCACCCTGCCTGCTCCTCCCTGAGCTGGGGGGCGCCTGCAGCCGTCACACCTGGCCTCGGGGTGCCGAGGGAGCGTGGGACAAGCTGAGGGCAGAGAATGGGCTCACAGCACCCCCCACCGCCCAGGTGGGGCAAGGGCAACGTTTCTCGGACACTCCTGGCGGCCCAAGGCCTGGGGAAAGGAAAGACGGCGGATGGTTGGCTGATGGAGATCACGGTCGTGCAGGAAGGAGTCTCTTCAGTGTACAGAGAGCTTCGTAAACTGCGAGACAGAGACTCCTCCGGAGCCTCATCTCCAGAAACCTATGGACTCTGTTTCCTAAGCCCTAGTGTCACCGCATCAGGGTGGAAGGGGGTTACGTGCTGGCCACGGTGACGTGGGAAACTGAGGCAAATGAAGCACTAAACTCCCTTACTGCCTACGGCCCACTGACAAGTGCTTGAAACAGGCAGAGGGACCTCCCTCTAGGAGCCCAGCTGCCTCGATGATGACCTTTGCTGGGGACAAAAGGGAACCTTGGCTTCACGTTGTCCCAGCCTCGAGGACCCTGTAAGTCTGCTTCCTTTATCCCAACTGCCCCAAGATGTACGCTGACAAGCCTCCTCCAGGCTTACGGCCCCCGATAGGCATCTGAAGCGTCTCATGCCTGAGGTTTTATTAAACGGTAATAAACGGTGTTTCCCTGGCGACAGCTGGCCACTCGAGGTCCTGGAAAGCTCTCTTCCAAAATTCCTTAGAGACCTGCTCTAACCCTGACCCCCTCCCCACCTGAGGGTGTATAACCAGTCACTCGTCGGGACCCCAGTGCAGCCCTTCCTGCCCGCGGGTCCCGTCCCCGTCCCCGTCCTTTGACCAACTCACCGCTGCACCAAAGCCGTCTGCAAGAATTCTTTCTCAGCCGTCAGCTCCGGACCCCACCGTCATCCCCCAAAACTTCATCTGTGATAACAGGTGGCAGGAGGCACAGGTGAGCCATTTGTAGACTCCGTAAAATAAAATGCTGCATCATTTTTGTGACGGTGACCTGGATTTAGGCTGTCCAGGGGGGCAGGGTGGCGGTCGCCGCTGAGTGAGAAACAGGGGTGATGGGGACCTGCACTGACAGCCCTGGGACGGGCCGGTCTCTGGGGACAGTTGTGTTTCGGAGCAGAGTGGAGCCAGCCTCCCTCTGGCCGCACCTGCAAGGAGCCGGCGTCCCCAGAGTGCCGCCAGCGATGCGCCCGCACCCCCAGCTCCGCCGTGCCGTCTGGGGTGGCACCTCAGGTCCGCGCAGCTCTCCCTCCCGGCACAGACAGGCCACTGGGCCCGCTCGCATCTGTTGGGGGTGCAGGGTTGCTCTGAGGCCCTCCCTGACCCGTCTCTTCCCCATGTCCTCGGGTCAGAGGGAAGCGCTTCTACTCCCCCAGGGCCCCCCCTGCAATTAGGAGCCTGCACCTGAAGCCGCCTCTCAGGGCTGAGCCAGTCAACAAGCGGTAATTAGGGCCCTGTGGGACCTCCGTCTGCCCCCCTCTCCCCTCCCCCCTCCTCTGGGACTCTGAGCAAGAAAGGAGTTTGCTGCCTGGAGCTCAGTTCCTGCTCTGACCCATCGCCGTGCCCGTGCCCGTGCCCGTGCCCGTGACCGTCAGGAGGCCTGTCTGCACTGCTAGGGCCTCATACGGATGCGGACACAGATGCTCAGCCCAGGGTTGCCCAGGAGATGCCGTCGTCAGAGGCTTTAGAGCCCGAAGGGGCTGCAGACGGTGTGCCCCCCGGGGACAGGCGGCGGGGACCGGAGCCAGGCTCGTCCTCACTGTCTCTCCGGAGCTCTCGCACAGCCGCCTTGGCTGGTCCCCAGGGTCACGGGAAGATTGGCCCCAGGACGGTTTAAAGGGGCACGTCCCTGACATTGCTGTCCCTCTGGGTCTGCACGTGCTGGGGGCAAACTGCGCTCCCTCTCTCCCCGGCCGGGGCACCCACGCTGTCCAGCAGGCAAGGGCAGGGCTCCTTCGTGAGGGCGTGAGGGTGTTGGACAGCTTGGCAAGGACGATCCCTAAGGCTATGCCAGCAGCCTGGTCCCCGGAGACAGAGTCTGTGGGATTCTGGCGCCTTGTCCCCAAGCGTGCAGTCGTGCAGTAGAAAGACCCAGAGCTCGGGGTCTCCAGCAGCAGGAGCATCTGCTTGATCTTGGCTCTCTAGTCTTGGACGATGAACGCGGGCTCAGAATTGTGCTTCATTACAGTAAGAGTTGCTGAACAAACAGTACTTGCCTATAGTCATTTATTTATTTATTTATTTTTAATGTTTTATTTATTTTTGAGAGACAGAGAGAGACAGCATGAACAGGGGAGGGTCAGAGAGGGAGGGAGACACAGAATCTGAAGCAGCTCCAGGCTCCGAGCTGTCAGCACAAAGCACGACGCGGGGCTCGAACCCATGAACCGTGAGATCATGACCTGAGCCGAAGTCAGATGCTTAACTGACTAGGTGCCCAGGTGCCCCTACAGACACTTATTGATAGCAGGGCGGGAGGGGGGGGGCGAACGGCAGGGAGTGAAGATTTTAGGAATATCCCTCAGAGGCACAGCCTTGCTCTGATCAGCTGTTTCTTAGCTTCGCTCAGACTAGGGGAGGGGGGAGGGGACAGAAAAGAAATCATCACAAGCTTTTGAATTAGACCCAGCCTGAGTCCCATGCCCGGTGCCTTCTCATTCTTGCAGCGGGGATTACGTGAGGGCGTGCATTTGAAGCTAACAGCACGTGGCAGGGGCTGTATTCATACCGGGAGTCTTTGGTTGCCAGGGATCCAGATCTCAAACTCAGATGAGGGAAAGGAAAATTCACTGGCTCCAACAGCTTCAGGTATGGCTGGATCCTGGTGTCAAACGCCGGTGAGGACCAGGGCTGTGCGTGTCTCCTCTCCGAGCTCCCAGGCAGGCTTCCTTTCGTGATGGGTCCTGGCTATTCCAGACAGTCGTCTTAAGGCTCCAGAGCCTTAAGATCATCTTTTCTTTCCCCACAGCTCACGGGACGGATTGTACATCACAGAGGATGCCAGACCCATGGGCCCACTTGGGGGTCAGGCGGTTGGTCAGGGAATAGCAGACACTTTCTGGCCCCGCCCAAGAGCCCAGCTGCGGGCCCGCTGTGTAGGTAGGTCCCGCCATCCTCCTGGGTTCCAGCTCAGGGCTTTTCCAGAGCTAAGGCGGGGTTCCCTGGGGGCAGCTAACACCCCCAGGAGCAACCCCAAAGTCTGTGACTAAGGATAAACTGAGGCAGAGAGCCAGCCCACCTGAAGCGCATGCACGGAGAGATTCTGGTTGAAGGGAGGGCAGGGGTCCCGCGGGGCATATGGCCCCTTCTTGGGCCCTTGCGTGTTTTGGGGACAGCAGGTCATGTCTCCTCTTCCTCTGGCAGCCCCAGCTTCAGTGAGGGACTCCCTGAGACCAACTATTTCCCCCTTTGGCACTGGCTTCCTGTCGCTGCTATTAACGCATTACCACACACGTGGGGCTTGAAGCAACACAAAGTGATTGTCCCACGGCTCCGGAGGCCACAAGTCTGAAATCAAGGTGTCAGCAGGGCCTCGCTGCCTGCGGGGGAGAAGCCTTCCTGCCTCTTCCAGCTCTCGGTGGCTCCAGACGGTCTGGCCTGTGGCCGTGTCCTCACAGCCCCTGCTTCCAGAGCTTGCAAGCCTCTCTCTGTCTTTCTTTTTTTAATGTTTATTTATTTTTAAGAGACAGAAAGAGAGGGAGACAGACTCTGAAACAGCTCCAGACTCTGAGCTGTCAGCACAGAGCCTGACGCGGGGCTCGAACCCACGGACATTGAGATCATGACCTGAGCCACCCAGGCGCCCCTGCAAAGACCCTTTTTCTAAACAAGGTAACAGCTCACGTTCTGGAGATTAGGATTAGGGGTGTGTTCTCCAACCTACCACACGTTTTTGAGCAAACTTTATAACTCCGAGGCCAAATATCTCAATCAGTCTGTCTCCCATTTTCTTTGGGACTCTTGTTTCTTTTTTTTTTTTAATGTTTTTTTTTTTCTAGGAGAAGAGAGAGAGACAGCGTGAGCAGGAGAGGGTCAGAGAGAGAGGGAGTCACAGATTGAAACAGGCTCCAGGCTCTGAGCTGGCAGTCAGCACAGAGCCCGACGCGGGGCCCGAACCCACTAACCGTGAGATCATGACCTGAGCCGAAGTCGGATGCTCAACCAACTGAGCCCCCCAGGCGCCTCTGGGACTCTTGTTTCTAACCTTTCTGAAAACTGTCAGATATAATTTTAAAAGTAACAATGTAAAGCCCCAGATAGAGTGCATGGGTCCTCTCAGTATGTAAATGACACAGAACTGGGGTGATCCAGGCTCATCAAGCATTCATTAAGCACCTACTGTATGCCAGGCTCACTCACCCCTCACAATGACTCACCATCCCATTTTATAGGCGCAGAAACTGAGGTCCAAGATTGTAAGGAGGTCACACAGTCCAGGCGAGGCCTGGGGTCCACGTCCAGTAAGTTCAAGTGCAGGTTTTTGCTCTGGATCTGCTGGGCTTGTCTGAGGCCACTCACTACATTGGGGTCACTTGGAACATTCGTTAGTCCAGTCCAGACTGGACGTTCTACATGTCACCTGGACACTTCCCACCCTCCCCGGACCCCTTTCCCTTCTGCTTTGCGCCACCAGGCTGGGCTATTCAAGGTCCCCAAGCAGTAGACACCTTCCTGTGTGGGCACAGACGTCCCCTGTCCTGACGGTCCCTGGGGCGCGGGGCTCCTGTGCCCGGGGGCGACAGGCGAGGGTGCTCACAGCTCCTTCCCCTGTTCCACTGCCTGCCCCCAAGGACCCCAAGGGTGAAGGGTCTTCTCGGAGCCCCCAGCCCTCCCGCACCTCTGTCCCCATGCCACACTCTAAGGGACACCGCTGACCCTTCTCTTCCGCCTCTGAAATCTGAGCTGTCACCACCGGGGCAGCCCTGTCCACCACGTCCCCCTCCCTGGTAGGAACACAGAAGCATTAAATTCTCCACACTCTTCAAAGATCATTAGCCGAGAGCAAGCTACCCACTGATTTTTCTTTTACTTCTTCAGGTTCTGGCCAAACACAGGGACTTTAGGCCGCGTTGGAGGGCGGGGCACTTTTCCCAGGCTCTGCCTTGTGTCCTTGAACTTGCCTTCTGGCCGCCTCATGATCCCCGCAATAGGACACACACATGCACGCGCCATCCCAGGGTCAAAGACAAGGCCAGCCTTGTGCTCGGGGGTGGGGGGGGGAGGGATGGGGCTGCCACGCCCCCTCACCCTGGGGCCCGGAGTGGGGGTGGGGGCGGGTGGATCTTGCTGATCCTAAAAGAGTCTTTAGGGTGCTTCTCTGATTCTTATAATGTCTTTTCCACAGAAGTCACTGATGAAATCCTTTTTCTCCAGGGTATTTTATGCTGCTCAACAGACCTGTCCAAGCAGGCGTCCCAGACCATTTGAAATTCTCCCGCTGCTGTTTGTGCTGGAGACAGTGGTTCTGAAATGCGGCCGAGCCTGGTCCCCAGCCTGGGCGATGCCTGCTTTCTGCGAAGTCTGAGGTCTGGCCCCGCTCTGGGCCTGGTCCAGGAGAGCGGTGCTGACACAGATGTGCTCTGCGGCCTTGGAAATGGCCGGCTGGGGGCACCTGGGTGGCTTAGTCGGTTAAGCGTCCGACTTTCGCTTAGGTCATGATCTCACGGTTCGTGGGTTCGAGCCCCGCGTCGGGCTCTGTGCTGACTGCCAGCTCAGAGCCTGGAGCCTGTTTCAGTCTGTGACTCCCTCTCTCTCTGACCCTCCCCTGCTCACACTGTCTCTCTCTCTCTCCAAGAAATAAATAAAAAAAATATTTAAAAAAAAAAAAAAGAAAAAGAAAATGGCCGGCTGGTGGCAAATAAAATCCGACGCTCTGCTCCGCGGAGGCTTAGCCTGGGGCTCGGGAGCCCTAGTGCCAAATAGACCCTTTGTCCATCTGTCACACGTTCCCTCTGTGTGGACCCCACGGTGGCTTGAGGGGACCTGTAGTGAGGGCTCCGGGCCGTTCCAAACCGCCTCTATAAATAGCCGGCCTCAGGAATTCGCGCGGACTGTTTTCACAGGTTTGCGACTTCGTTTTTCCAGTAATCCAGCGGAGTGCTTCTGGGCTGGGGCCGTGCGAAGGGAGAGCTCGGAGGGGGCGGGAGGCTCCCTCCCTGCCTTTTAGGAGGGGTCGCCTGGGGGCCGGGGCTGCTGGCCTGCCTGGCTCAGGATCCCTGCGCTGTCACTGGCGTTGTGGCCAGGACGTGACGCTGGTTATCTGGGACAAGCCGTGGTGCCCACCAGCAAAGGCATCTCCCCGGGCCTGGGCCTGGCCCGCACAGCTGGTAAGCATCAAAGCGAGACAGAAAACACTGCGTAACAGGAACCAAGTCTGGGCCGTCACAGGCGGTCGTCTGTGGGGGGAGACCCCTTTCTATCAGTGCTGAATGCTTTAACTCGGCCGCGTACGCTTCTCTAAGCAGCCGGTCACCAGGCAGCTGGGTGAGCAGCGCAAATTCAGCGACCAACCGGGTTTTGCTTCCTTGTCAGTGACACAAGGGACGTAGCCCAGGGGGTCTCCAGCCCCACCGGATTCAGCTCAACAACCTCGACTGAGCCCCGGGCCTCCACGCACGCAGCGAGCCGCTGGGTGAGGGTGCCAGGAGTGGGGTGCCGGGGGCCTGCCGGGAAGGGGCCACGGAGGGCAGGGCAGGGCTGTGCCCGCGCCGGGGAGCAGAGGGCACAGAAGAAGCAGGAAGTGGGCCCTCTCGTGAGCAGATTGTCAGCTGAGCCTGGACAGAAGGCTCGGAGGGAAGTGCTCCCGGGGGCGAGGAAGAGGCGCCGGGGGCCGCAGCGGAGGCGCCGGCACAGCGCAGTTGTGCATCACGGAGGTCTGGGAAGGTCAGACAAAGACGGACAGGGCCAGGACTCGAGGAGGAGGCCAGCGTGCCCTCACGGGCATCCCCCCCTCTGGCCCCCTGGCCCCGAATCTCTCCCTCCTCCCTGCACTAGTCCTGACGTCCCAGCTCCTGTTCCCTGGCTTCATTCATTCCTTTATTCTTTCATTCGGGAAGTATCTATCGTGTGCCTCCCATGATGCTCTGCTGCTGACCCTCTCAACACCTGTGCATACCTGTTACGGACGCAGATACCCCACGTGGACCCCCCTCCAGCCCCCAGCACCCCTCACCCCTGCTTTCCCGACGTTGCCACTTCCAGCTGTTTTGGGGCGACACCTTGGTTAAGTCTGGTTCCCCCAGGAGCGTCCAGAGCGCGGACCCCAAGACAGCACGGGCCCGGGAGACGGGACCCTCGGGCAGCCAGCGTCAACAAGGCTGCCAACAGCAAGCCCCTTCCCTGTCTTCCCTCCACAGCCAGAGGAATGATGGATTTGGGGCGACTGGGCTCTTTCGCAGAGCAGCGAGTGGTATTAACAGGGAAGAAATAAACTCAGACGTAGACAGCTAGAAGCAGAGACTCACTGAAGTTTTACCGGAACGTCCCCTGTCGGTGATTCGTTCCCAGTTGTCCAGGGAACACTGCAGGCCTCCCCCAGGGGCCGGGAGAAGCCCCCTCCTCCCCGGCTTGGGTGTTTGGAGCGACAGGCCATTCGTGATCGCTGCTGAGTTCATGGTTGAATCGTGCAAATCAGGACAGCTGTGCAGACCACATGCGTTTGCCTTCTCGAAGGGAGGCCTGCGGGTCCCCCAGACAAGAGGGGGCCCGGCGGGGCAGGGACAGAGGACACCAGCCCGGAAGACACCGCGGAGGTCCCTATGGTCACAGGCGACCTGCGGAGGGTGACAGAGAACAGGGGTGCACCCGTACCACCGGCCAGCCTGGACGTGAGGTGCACCCACCTTTCGGACTGACGTCCCTGCGGAAGGGCCTCCTTGAGACCCGGGCAGCCCTCACTTCAGGTCGCCTCTACGCCTTTGACTAATGGCTGACCTGACATCTTTCAGCGAGTGACCTTGTTGCAGCCGGTGATTCAAATATCTTTCAGCGTCAGAAATAATAAGCGCCTCCGTGAGATGAACAAGCAGAAGCTTAAGTTGAGTGCAGATTAATGGGGTTTTAATATTCCTAATTTAATCACTCTTTTCTGTCGCTCTGTGGGCAAGATGATGTAGCGGCTAATTATTTTTTTAACCATGATGGGGATCTTTCCTAATCAATTTTATATTTAACATGAATGAAGGGAGAGCCGTGATTAATGAGAGAATAAATCTCACCAAACAGGCACAAGCCAGCAATCAGTTAAAAATACGGCAGGATGGGTTTTTCTGTTGTTGGTGTTTTTTTTTTTTTCTTCTCACGGAGCAAATCCTTCAGGGATGAGCGGGAGCCCAAGGCGAAGTCTGTTTCATTCCGCAAAGAAGAAAGACGTTAAAGTTTTTAAAAAATGTGTAGGTCGGAAAGAAAGAGCACACCTGTCTTCTGAGCTGAAACACTGTAACCTGAGCAGTGGCTCCTGGGAGCCCAGATGACCACCTTCTGATGCAGCCTCGGGTCAGCAGCAGCCTAACGTGACGTCATCAGTCACCCACCTCCCTTCCTCTCTTCTCATCGGGTCAGTTTATCATCTGACAGCGTGGCAAAAAGACGGGCAACTACGGGGCAGCTGGAGACCCCATTCCCAGAATCGTCATTACAGAATATTGTTACACAGGTTCTATTCTGTTGTTAGTTCATGTTGTTTGTCTGTTACTTTGCCGGATTTGTAAATTCCGCG
The DNA here is from genome assembly GCA_017311185.1 of Proteles cristata cristata. Lineage (NCBI taxonomy): Eukaryota > Metazoa > Chordata > Mammalia > Carnivora > Hyaenidae > Proteles > Proteles cristata. The sequence goes on along the minus strand of JAESUZ010003315.1, from coordinate 445,835 downwards.
TCGTCATAGGCATGAATGCAGATGTAAAGCACAGCACACATCGGGTTCTGTATCATCTGAGGTTTCTGGGGTCCCCGGCCCCCCGCCGGGAGGAAGGCCGGTCTGGGAATGCTTTTCCCGCAGATACGGAGGGGCTCTTGTGTGTTCAAAGGCTGCTGCTGCTTTTACCTGCTGACCTTGGGCGTCTGTTTTCTCATCTTCTGAAAGCGGGCAAACGAGGGGGGCCTGGCTGACTCAGTGGTTGAGGCTTCCCACCCTTGATTTCAGCTCAGGTCACGATCTCACAGTTTGTGGGTTCGAGCCCCGCGTGGGGCTCACAGTGAGGAGCCTGCTTGGGATTCTGGGTCCCTTTCCCTTGCCCCTCCCCTGCTCGCTCTCTCTCAAAAAGGAAACCGAGAGGCGCCTGGGTGGCTTAGTCGGTTAAGCGTCCGACTTTCGCTCAGGTCATGATCTCGCGGTTCATGGGTTCGAGCCCCGCGTCGGGCTCTGTGCTGACTGCCAGCTCGGAGCCTGGAGCCTGTTCCAGTCTGTGACTCCCTCTCTCTCTGACCCTCCCCTGTTCACGCTGTCTTCCTCTCTCCTAGAAATAAATAAAAAAAAAAAAACATTAAAAAAAAAAAGGAAACCGACTTTACAAAGGGTGGGGGGACAATGATGTGCCTTCCTTGGGACCTGGTGAGGGCTCAGCGGGCCACCGCACACAGCGCCCTGCCGGACATGGATGTGCCCTGGAAGCTGTGTCACAGGCCGGGGCCCCAGGGGCTGGCTGGGATGTGCTCCCGGAGAGCAGAGCAGGTGAGCACGAAGTGTGACAGGAGGAAGGAGTCCACGCAAGGGGATGACATCAGGCTGAGCCCACGGTTTGGAGACAATGGTCACATCCAAGTGCGGTCCCAGCTGGGCGCTGGGGAGCTGACAATGTGCGGCTCGTTCATCCATCCCGTGCGGGGGGCGGGGGGACAGGGGAGACATACATTCCCAGGCACTTCCAGCGCTTTTGCCGACCAGCCTGAGGGCGCCTTCCGCATTCACAGGTGCAGACACGCAAGGTGACACAGACAACGGACAGCGACGGCCCGGGGGCGGGCTCTGCTCACACAGTGGGGGTGTGAATGGGCACAGACCCCTGCCTGGGGAAGGAGATGGTTGGATCATATGCGAACTAGTGCCTCGGGAGCTGTGGGTCCCGGAGGCCTGGAGAGAGCTCGGTGCAGGGGCCCCACCCCCAGGAGGACGCCGAGGGGCAGGCGCCAGACCCCATGGGCCAAAGGGGCCCTCGGCTCCGCACTTCTCACAAGCAGAGGGGGGGTGTTTGATGGCAGGAATGCGGTGCTTCTTAGAAGGTGAGAGTTTGGGGGCTCCTGGCTGGCTCAGCCGGTGGAGAGTGCGACTCTCTATCTCGGGGCTGTGGGTTCTTGCCCCACGTGTAGGGATTCCTTAAAAAATAAAATCTTTAGGGGCGCCTGATTGGCTCAGTAGTTACATGTCCAACTCTTGGACTTTGGCTCAGGTCATGATCTCACAGTTCGTGGGGCCAAGCTCCATGTCAGGCTCTATGCTGACAGCGAGGAACCTGTTTGGGATACTCTCTCTCTTCCATTCTCTCCGTCCCTCCCCCACTCATGTTCACTCTCTCTCTCAAAATAAATATTTAAAATAAAATCTTTAAAAAAAAAAAAAAAAGAAGGGGCACCTGGGTGGCGTAGTCGGTTAAGAGTCCGACTTTCGCTTGGGTCATGATCTCGCGGTTCGTGGGTTCGAGCCCCGCGTCGGGCTCTGTGCTGACTGCCAGCTCAGAGCCTGGAGCCTATTTCAGTCTGTGACTCCCTCTCTCCTGACCCTCCTCTGCTCACGCTGTCTCTCTCTCTCTCCCTGCTACAAATAAATAAAAAATAAAAAAAATTTAAAAAAAAGAAAAAAAAAAGAAAAAGCAAAAGCAGGTCAGAATTTGCACACAGAACACAAAGCAGGGAGAGTGCAGAGCGGGCCTGGCCGACCGAAGGAGCCCAGCGCTGAAACGGGCCCCCAGGAGAGCTCAACAAGGAGGTTTGAGCAACGACCGGCAGGATGTATTAGAGAACAGTGTTCGAGGCAGTGGGCATAGCAGGTGCAAAGGCCCGGAGGCAGGAATCTGCCTGGCCCTCGGGAGGGAGAAGGGAGCTGGTGTGGCCACAGAGAGGGTGAGGAGGAGTATGCAGGTCTGGGTGAGGCCCTGGCCCTGCTGAGGACGGTGGCTCCTCTGTGGGTGGTGGGAACCCTCCCCGGGAGGGTCAGAGGCAGAAAGTGCCGTGTTACAAGTCCGGGTGCCGATTGGAGAACAGTCTACGGGGCATGGGTGGGAGATGACGGCGGCCAGGCCAGTGTGGAAGATGGGAGGGGCTGGGTCCGAGGCGGAGCAGGGAGGGTTCACTGGGAGACTGCGTGTGGGGGGCTGTGAGGGGCAGAGAGGAGTCAGGAGAAATCCCAGCCTTCGGGCCGGAGCAGGCGGAGGCCGGGAGGTGCTGTGAGTCCAGATGGAGGGCGGGTGGCGCGTGGGTGTGGAACGGCGGCCAGGTAGGGGTTTGTACCCGTTCAGTCTAAAGCAGCCAGCAGGCACCCAAGGGGAACAGTGGAGGATGTAGCCGGGATTGGGGTGTGGGGCTTGGAGAGAGAGACCAAGTGGAGATACTCGGTTTGGCCCTTATTTATGGTGACCTCAGTTCTGTAGAGAGAGGGCCTGGGGTCTCTCAGTCAGACCTGCCTTGGACCCTGGATCGCATCCTTCCCAGCATGGAGCTCCTCCAGGAAGCCCTCTGAGCTTGCTTTCCCATCAGGAGGGAAAGAGCGAGGAGCGTGGACTGTCAATCCCGGGGCTCTCAGGGCGCAGCCACAACCCCCCGGGCAGGGAACATGATGAACACTGGCCTGGGGCTGAATGGGTTTTCAAAGGTATAATTCTTTCATAGACATTAAGCTTGCTTGCTTGCTTTCTCTCTCTTTCTTTCTCTCTTTCTTTCTGTTTATTTATTTACTTTGAGAGAGAGAGCGCGAGGGCATGTGTACACACAGGAACCGCCAGAAAGAGAGAAGGGGACAGTGAATCCTCAGAAATCCCTGTGCTGTCAGCGCAGAGCCCGCCATGGGGCTCGATCCCACGAACCATGAGATCATGACCTGAGCCGAAATCAAGAGCCAGACGCCTAATGGACCGAGCCACCCAGGCGCCCTGGCATGTAACTTTCTAAACTCAATTCTATTTTCCCTTCTCTTCCCCAGCCTTCCGGATGGGAACTGAGGGGCGCCATTTCCTGGGGACACAGGCCAGCGGCCCCACCTGGCGGGGGCCCCACCCACGTGCCTTTCTCTGCCCAGAACGTAGGATCCCGGACAGGGAAGGGCTCTAACTTCTCCTTTCCACCTGCCCTCCGAGCTGATGGCCTGTTTCCCACTTGACCTTAGAAGTTTTACGTAAACATCGTCTTGTGTTTAATTTCCTTTGTTTGGGGAAGTCAATTAAAGGTCTCCACGGAATTCTATTAAATCGCCTTTCTCCCGAGCGAGTCGTTGAGGCCAAGTTGTAAAACTTTGCAAGGGGGGAAGTGAACTTGTGCCCTGAAACCCCTTCCTTCGCCTCAAGAAAAACCAGAGGACAGAAGCGTCTGCAGAGAAATAAATAGAGCTGTGATGCCGCGGGTTTCTTTGCTTCCTGTTCTCACGGCCCCTTTTGTCCACACGAAAGCGGGGGAGGGGATGGGGGGGCTTGGTTCCCGCCTGGCCCCCCACCCCGCCCCCCGAATTAGCTCCTCCCTTTTGAAACCAGGGTGCCTGGAGGCACATGGTTACCCGAGAGCCTCCTCTCCATCTGCCAAGGCAGGAGGGGGAAGGCGGGGCTCTGATGACCTTGGGGGGGCTGGGGGGCGGTGTAATAGCTCTTCTGGTTGAGACTAAAACTCAGAGGGGTAAGTCCCTGAACATTTTTCTCCCTCGGTTTTTAAGCCGTTCCTGCTTCAAGGAAATTGAATCCATGTGTGTTTGGATTAATTGCCTAACTCCTAAAAATGTTGTTTTGTAAGAGCAATTTGAGGTCCAAAAACCTTTTTGGTTGCCTCCCACCCTTTGTGCACGGCCCCAGCTGGGGGGTCCGAGCGAACCGTCTGGGGCCAGGGCGGAGCTCGTGGCTGGATCAGGACGAGGAGGAATTAACAGCCCCGTGAGGGGTTCGATTCGCCCACATGAGGTGGGCTTCCAAGCCCTGCGCTGAAGCCCAGGGAGCTTCTGGGTCCTGCTAGGTCCGGGCTCTGGGGGGAATAGGGTTGAATCTGAGGTCTCCTTTCCCTGGGTCTGATTTCCGGAACTTGGCCATCTGGCTGGTGGGACAAATTGCCCCTGAAGAGGTTTCAGGGACCTGAAAGGATGAGCTGCTCAACCTGGGGGATGTCGCTGAGGGCAGAGGTGTGCCTCTTTTCTAGAAAGTGTTCCAGTGCTCAGGCATCGAGACTGATGGGACGGCCCTCTGTCGTGGCTGGAAGAGGAAGAACCCAGCTTCCTGAGTGACCAAATCCACTGGGAGGCGGGAGGGTTAATGCCCAGCCTGGAGCCTTCCTCTCTCTGCCATCCCCAGACCTCAGTTTTCCCATCTGCTAAATGGGAATAACCTCTGACCTCAAGGGGTCCTGAGAGCTGGTGTCAGAGCTCCTGATGCTCCCAGACCTCAGGCGCCCCTCCCCCTCCCTCCCAGGGCCACCTGCAGGCCCTCCTTCCGTCTGGCCTCGTTCGACGGCAGGCCCACCTGGCCTCTGACACCTTCCTGATGGCTTAACCAGGGCCTGCCTTCCGTTCCCTAGTTACTGCTATGAACCGCAGTGACGAGCGCCTAAGCATCTCCTAGGGTTGTCCCTCCCTCTAACCCCCTCCCCACACGCACACTCCGGAGGGGGCGGCACAGCCGCAATCGGTCAGCTGAATTCCCTTTGGCCTCGGGTGTAGATCGATGGGGGGGGGGTGACGCCCCAGGGTGCCGCGTTCTGACCCTAAGAAGGTAGACGCTTGTGAGTAATTTCTCCCGAGGACTTGGCACAGAGGGGTGGAACGGTGACCTTGGCTGTTTCAAAAGACGCCGCTGCGAGGTTGGGGGAGCACGGCCTGTCAGGAGCCAGAGGAGGCTGGTTCTGAGATGCGGAGGAGCGATCAGCGGATGAAGGGATGAACGGCTGCCCTCCACGCAGACGCGCGAGTATGAGGAGGGCTTCCACCTGCGGCCACGGGGGTGAACCCTGAAAACGTGGCCACGTGAGAGAAGCCGACACAGAAGGCCACATGCTGCGGGATTCCCTTTAGATGGAGCGTCCGGAATAAGCAGGGCCGCGAGACGGGAGGCTGGTGGGTGGCTGGCTGGGGCCAGAGGCGGGAGACCTGGGGAGCACTGCCTGCGAGCGCACCTCTGCATTCGAGCGGACGAAAGTGGTCTGGAGAAGGTGGGCGGGGCTATGGAGGGGCTTTCAGAAGAGGAGGCAGGAGCTCGGGTGACTTCTAGAAGCCTTGCCCAGGGGTGGCGAGGTGAAGGTGGGAGGGGCCGTAGAGGGTGCAAGAACACGGATTCAGGAGTCTAGAGTAGAACGGATGAGGAGGGGTGGTATATACACACAATGGAACACTACTCGGCGGTGAAAAAGAATGAAATCTTGCCATTTGCAACAACGTGGGTGGCACTAGAATGTATCACGCTAAGCGAAATAAGTCAGCCAGAGACAGACAAATATATGATTTCACTCATATGTGGAATTTAAGAAACTTAACAGATGAACACAGGGAAGGAAGGAAAAACGATAGTTACAGAGAGGGAGGCAAACGGTAAGAGGCTCTTAACTGAGAACAAACTGAGGGTTGATGGGAGGGTGGGGGTGGGGAAAATGGTGGGTGGGCACGGAGGAGGCACTTGTTGGGACGAGCACTGGGTGTCGTATCGCAGGAATCTATCCACAAAGCCAAGAGTGCACTGTATACACTGTCTGTTAGCTAACTTGACAGTACATTACATAAAAAAATAAAATAAAATAAGGAAAAAAAAAGAGTCTGGAGGAGAAAGAGGTCTGGAGCCAGGAGTGGGGTTCAGGGAAAGGAGGGTGTATCACACGTAGGGGCTTCTGTAGGTATATCTTAGTGCCCGATTAGGGAATAAGATCTTCCCTCTGATGGGCTGACTGTACCAGGAATACATTTTTCCCCCAAAATGACATGTGAAACACCCCCTTTGCCTTTAGACTTTACCTTTTGTCCCGGCCTCATCTTTATAAAATTATTTTTATTATTTTAAATATTATTTATATTTGAGAAATTGCAAATGGGGAAGGGGCTGAGGGTGGGGGACAGAGGATCCCAAGCGGGCTCTGTGCTGACGGCAGCGAGCCCGATGCCGGGGCTCGAACTCACGAACTGTGAGATCGTGGCCGGAGCCGAAATCAGGAGTCAGACACTCAACTGACCAGACCACCCAAGCGCCCCATGAACGTGCTCGGGAAGGAACTAGAGACAATCAGGTAAGGTATTTCGAACGGCAACTAAGCCACGTTTTGCCCAGTGTTTGCTGTGTATTTGACTCTTCTTTCTGTCCTTGCCTTGGGGACAAATAACCAAGAGGCAGACTTGTGGACTCGTAGATGGAAACTTGTCACTTGTCAGCTGGTCCCGTGCCGGGTCCAGAGGGCTGACATCACCCTCACACTTATACCTGTTCCCTGGCTACCTGACCCAGCCCTGGCCAATCACTGGGCTCCATCCTCCTGACTTATTCCAAGCCAGGCTAATCAGGCGAAGGCCGTTCAGTCCCGAGGCCTCTGCTGCGTTGTCTCTCAGTCTTGCGGGGCCAGTGGCCTGGAAGCTTGGAGATGCTATTTTTGCTTCTACTCGAAGAGGGTCTGCCTGGGGACAGAGCTGGCCCAGAGCTGGCAGATCTGAGACACAGAGAGCAATTCCTGAAGACGTGGTTTGCACACTGAGGTCCAACCATGTGGAACATTCCCGACTTTCCAGTTATGTGAGTCCACATACCCCTCTCCTTTTTTCCCTTCAGCCAATTAAACCAGTCTTGGGTCCTTTGTCAAGAGTCCCTCCGGCGCCCACGTCAGGTGCCTGCTGTTTTTCTATTAAAACCACGCAGGGCTGGTTGCTCACTTGTGGCCTGGCGCACGGTCAGGTCCCTCTCCACGCTATCGCAAGGCTCTCCCCACTGTGGCCTCCTTCTGCGTCCCGATTCTCTCTAGCGAGTGGCACCACGCCTTTCGGGGAAGACCTCTTTGTCCACCGAGCCTTGAAAAAGCTTGCCTCAAACTCTGGTTAGTGCCCACCTCCCTCGGCTGCTTCCGGGGGGCAAAGGGGGCCGGGGAGGGGTGAGAGTGGCTTGTGTTTCCCCCTCGGTCCTGCCTTTGCTGACCAAGCCCCATGTATGCACATTTTGGGGTCCCCCACATTGTCCCTTTACCGTCCCTCTGGCCCGGGGACACGGGTCATTCCTCCAAATGACACTCAAGGGAGTATTTGAGTGTGAGCAGCTGTGGGATGGAGGGAGATTCACACCACAGCATGGCCAGCGGTCAACCCCGGTTCAGCCATACACAGCTCGTTCCTATTCTCCCCTGGCCTCCCCCCGCCAGCCCTGACAGCCAGCCAGCCAGGGGCTCAGGCGCCCACATTCCTCTGCTTGTACCCAGCGTGCTTCGCAGTTCAATCCCCTTGCATGTTTCTCAGGCTGATGTACCCCTCCTCCCTGTCTTCACACTTCCGCCCCAGCTGATAACCTCGGACCCCCACTTCCGCGGGACAGGGGGGCTGGCAGAGTCTGTTAAGGCCCATCTTTTTCTTCTGTGTCCTCCGCAAGGCTAGGGAGCGGGTGAGATGTACTTCCCTGCAGACGGGATTTATGCCACCTTCCCTGGGAGACACGCTCACTCTGGGTTTTCAATACCCAACCGTTTTCTCGGCAGCCTGCAGTGAGGTCCCCTCCCCCACCCCACCCGCCATCCCTCCCCCAGGTCCGGCTGGCATCAAACTCCTGTTTCCAGACCCTTCACCCTGCGGACCTCTCCCCTAAATGCATTCCTGTTCGCTCATGTCTTTCTTACACCGAACGCTGGCTCCTGGCTGCAATGTGCCCAGCAGCCCGCAGTTCCTATGAGCTGGAGCCGCAGGGCTATTCATGCAGATCGGGGTGTGCCCGCTCCTCTCCCCTTCAGTGTCCCCATTGGCCGCCGTGAAGCTTGCCACCTTCTGTATGTTGTCAGCAGCTTCCCACAAGGGCATCCTTCTGTCGGGTCAGCCTGCCTGGTTCCGAACGATGCAACGTGAAAGAAACGTGAATGCTCTCCGGCAACATCTGACCCACTGGAGTCTGCACGCTGGGGCATCTTGTTTAATTAATTTTGAATCTTGAGTCTATCATCATTCATCTGAAGCATCCCTCCCAGGTTTACGCCATTTGCAAATGTGGAAAGCACACTGCTACATCAGTCCACTTCTACCGCAGAAGTGCCGATGGGCACCGGGACAGAGCGGAGCCCTGTGGCCCCCGCTTGGACCCTCCGTCCAGACTTTCTCACTGTGCGCCGTGCCCAGCGAGCTACGAACCTCCCTCTGGTTCCGTCATGGAGCCCTTTGTTTGACCGCCTGATCTACAAATATTCATGCAAATCGGCGTCTTTGCCGGAGACTTGCTTCGGATCCACCAGCCTGATAACTCGCCGGAGACGGTAGCAAGATTCACGCGGTGCGTTTTAGTCTTAGCGACTTTCCAGTTTAGTGTCGCCTCCCTGATGCACTCCCGAGCTGGCTCTGTAATCGTCTCACCCTTTTCTGAAGATTTACAACACATTTACTGGCCTATTATATCCAGAGGTTTCTTATCTTCCTTCCTTTTGAAAACGCAGGTCAGGAGTGGTTCGTGGCCACTGTTTCAACACCTCCCTCGCCCTCCGTAATTCCTCGAAATTACCAGTAGTAGCTCTGAGATGAAGGCTGCTGGCGGCTTAGCCACCCGGGGAGGCGCTTCATCAGGGGCTGGGGAAGGAGCTCACTGATAGCAGCTCAGGTAGCTATTTTCTCTTTTACTTGCATCTCATTGCAATCCCGTCTTTGCATTTAAGGCAACACACAGCTCCCGAGCTCTTGCAATATGTGCTCTGCTCGGTTTTAACGTTGCCAATTTGGAGACCATTCTCTTTCCTGGAACAGGCAGACCCAAGATGAGAATTGTGCTTTTTTGCCTTCTCTCTCTTCTTGAGTGGGGGTTTGGGGTGTCCTTGTTCACCTTGATCTAGAAGTTGCTTTAAAGAGTGTGTGTGTGTGTGTGTGTGTGTGTGTGTGTGTGTGTGTGTGTGTGTGTGTTGGGTGTTTTGTGTGTGTATCTTGAGGCTCCTGATTTGTTCCCAGCTCTCTGCTGCTCTCATCAAGGGCATGCTCTCTTCTCTTTCTTCTAGCACTTTGGGTTCATTTTCATTTATTTACTTATTTTTTTAATGTTTATTTATTTTTGAGAGAGACATTGCACGAGCCGGGGAGGGGCAGAGAGAGGTGGAGACACAGAATCCGAAGCAGGTTCCAGGCTCTGAGCTGTCAGCACAGCACCCGATGTGGGGCTCAAACTCATGAACTGTGAGATCATGACCTGAGCCGAAGTCAGGCACTCAACCAACTGAGCCAGCCAGGCACCTCTCTTTGGGTTCATTAAAAAAACAACAACAACATTTAATTGAGGCATGATTGACACTTAAAAAGCTGTACACAGCTAATGGATGTGAGTTGAGGAGTTTGGCGATTCGTCCATGCCCTGAAAACATCACTGTAATCTGTGCCACAAATATCTATTCTTTCTGAAAGTTTCTTCCCAGCTTCTTTACTCCTATGGTCCTAACACTTAACATGGATCTACCCTCTTAGCAAAAGTTTAAGGGTAAAGTATAGCCTATGACGTACAGTATATTTTAGGGCCCATTCCTCCTGCATAGTCAAAACGTTGTGTCCTTTAACTAATCCCTCCCCGTTTTCCCCTCCTCCCAGCCCCTGGCCACGACCATTCTATTTTCTGCTTCTGTGAGTTTGACCCTTTTAGATTCCTCATGTAAGTGGTATCGTGCACTATTTGTGTCTCTGTCTTATTTCACTTGGACACACTTGTTTTGGTCTATTTCTCAGTAGTCTGTTCTGTTCTGTTGGTCTATGTGTCTAATCTTATGCCAACACCACACAATCTTGATTACTGAAGAGATAAAGTCTCAGAATAGAGTAGATTGATTCCTCTTGTTTTACTCTTTTTCAAAATTGTTTTAGCTATTCCTTTAAGTTTCCACTAAAATTTTTAGGGTAATCTTGTCTACAGCTATGAAAAATCTGGTGGGAGTGCCTGGGTAGCTCAGTCGGTTAAGCATCCGACTTTGGCTCAGGTCATGATCTCAAGTTTCGTGGATTCAAGCCCCACGTGGGCTCTGTGCTGACAGCTCAGAGCGTGGAGCCTGTTTCCTATTCTGTGTCTCCCTCTCTCTGCCCCTCCCCTGCTCACATTCTGTGTGTTTCTCTCTCTCTCAAAAATAAATAAACATTAAAAAATTTTTAAAAATTCTTGCTGGGATCTTAATAGGAATTGCTTTAAGTCTGTGTCAATTTGGAAAGAATGGGCATCTCTACTATGTCCAATGCATTAACATGGTATGTCTCTCCATCTATTTGGGTTTTCTTTTATTTCTTTGATCAATTTGTATCGTTTTCAACATATAAACCCTACACTAAATTTTGTTAGATTTACACCTAAGTATTTCTCTTCATTTTTTTGGGGGTGCTTGTAAATGGTATGTTTTTTTTAAATTTTGGTGTCTGTACATTTATTGTTAGTATATAAAAACATGTTAACCTTTTGTGTGTTTATCTTATATCTTGTCACTTTGCTGAACTCACTTATAAGTTCCAGGAGTTTCTTTTTAAAAAAGTTATTCTGTGGAATTTTCTTTTTTTTTTTTTTTAATTTTTATTTTTTTTCTAGGAGAGAGAGAGAGAGAGAGAGAGACAGCGTGGGCAGGGGAGGGTCAGAGAGAGGGAGTCACAGACTCTGAAACAGGCTCCAGGCTCTGAGCTGGCAGTCAGCACAGAGCCCGACGCGGGGCTCAAACCCACGAACCGCGAGATCATGACCTAAGCGAAAGTCAGACGCTTAACCGACTAAGCCACCTAGACGCCCCACTGTGGAATTTTCTAAGTAGACAGCCATACCTTGTGCAAATAGATAGTTTTATTTCTTCTCTTCTGATCTGTATGCCTTTTATTTCTTTTTCCTGCCTTATTGCACTGGCTGGGACTTCCAGTGTTATGTGGAATAAGAGTGGTAAAAGCAGACATCCTCCCCCTTTTCCCAATCTTAGCTGGAAAGCAGTTAGTCTTTTGCTAATAAGTATAATATAATCTGCAGATACCCTTTTTCCAAACAAGCTCACATCCATAAGCTCCTCATGGACATGTCTTTTGGCGGACTTCCATTCAACTCAGTGCAGGTGGGAGTGCTTGACCACACCTTGCCTTGCCAGTGTCCAGTCGGGGGCTGACCGCTGTGGCCTCAGGGCTGAGCGAACAGAAAGTGGGCCTGTCTCTGAAGAGAGACCACTTTCCACCAGCATTACCGGTGGAAGGTGAGACCTAGTTGTGTGAGGTGGGAATGATCTGCAGGCAGGCTTGCTGCTGCAGGAGTCAGGGACAGCCTCATCTGACAGATGCAGATGGAGAAGGAGGAGCCTTTCTCCGTAGATTCAGGGGATGCTAAGCTGGGGCTTGCACAGGCCCAAGGGAATCTGCAGACATTCAGGGGCTTGGCAGCGGGGCCGTGAGCTGGGCAGGGAGCAGGCTGGCTTTGGGTAGCTGAGCTGTTCTCCCGAATCAAGATATTTTTAAACTAAGACTTAAGTCCTGAGCTGCACACCAAGAAGGACTCTATCTCTTCACCATCTGTAATTGCCTGTGACCTTCTAAATCCCCCCATCTCTGTGGGTCATGTTTATCTGGTTCCTGTTGGCTGGCTGGAGGCTAGGTTGTCATCCACCAACCCCAGTCTCTCTCTGAGGCACAGATAAAATACAGTCCTCATCTGCAAGAACTCCCTACCCTGGGGGAGCGAAATGAATCAAACCTCATCCAAAGGCACCTAGTAAAGGCTGTAACAAAAGCTGTGGGCGTGGATGGCTGCTGGGGTCCAGACTGAGGGCTCACACCCTCTGACAGTTGTGGAAACGGAGACTCACAGCAGCAAAGCCACTCCCGTAGGCACACAGCTGTTAATGGCGAGGCCGGGATTCCACACATAATCCATGAGTTGTCAAAGTCTTACTCTTTCTGGAAAAGCACCTATTGCTCGTGAGCGCAAGGGCAGGGGTGATACTGTTGGGAGTGCTGCCTGAGTAAGGAAAAGGGGACAGCGGAATGGGGCAGGAGGGCCCCCCAATAGGTGCCCTCTCACAAAGCCTGGGGGTTACCTCGGAAGCGAGCTCTAGACTGGGGCGCGGACAGGGAGGGGGAAAGCGTTCTGGGCTGTGTAAGCGGGCAGCATGTACAAAGGCTGGAGAGCATGAAGCTGCTTTGCTGGGGTTAGAACATTCCAGAAATAAGACAGGGTGGGGGTTGCATGGCAGACAGGGCCTGGAAGAGGCCTCCCGAGCCGTGTTCTGGAATCTGGCCTTTATCCGAATCATGGAAGGGTCCTACCTAAGCAAGGTAATCTGCCTCCTCCCGAGGGGCTGGAATGTTCTGGAACATGGTGGGTGAGCATGCTGCCAGGCTCCTTTTGGAGGATGCCCAGGCCCACAGCCCACCCCCACCAGCTCCTTCCACACCCCAGCCCAGCAACCAGGCCCCCAGCTGCAAGCCCAGTGACCCACACTCCTGATGAGAACATCGGCGGGAACTGAGGCCAGGAGAGCAGGGGCGGGGGTGGGGAAGTGGAGAGGGGGCTGCTGTCTGGCAAAGACCGCGATGCCCCCCTCGCCACATGTGGGGACCAGGCAGCAGTGCCCAGGTAAGGGGTGCAGGTGTGTGGTCAGGGTGCCCGAGGCAGAGGCCATTCATCTGTGGGGCCTCGTTTCTGAGGGAGGAGTGATGGGAAAGGCCAGGGATGAGGCAGCCTGCCTCTGGCCTCTCTGCACCCCTCTCGCCTCCTGGGGGGTTGGGGCTCTTCCAGAGCCTACACAGGAACCCCTTCTCCTCTTGGGGGCGGGGCTCAGGTCATGTTTGAATTTGAACTTCTTCCCACCGGTTGATCCCAACCATGCGATTCATCTCCTTCCCCCGGGGTGGGGCCAGACCCGCGCTGAGCCTGCCTGGCAAGGCAGCCCCTCCTCTGGGCCCCCCAAGGAGCTGTTCCCAGGTAGCAGCAGCAGCCCCCCACCCCCACAGCGCGGGGAACACGGACCCTCAGCCCTGGCCCCTCTGCCTCCCCATGCAGCCAGCAGGTTGCCATGGTGATGAGCCAATGTGAGCATCTCCATCTTAATGCCAGAGTCTTTCCAGGCTCTGCCCCTCCTGGCCCCCAAGGCAGCCCTGGGTGGCGCTCAAATAGCAAGGGGGGACCTGGACCAGCAAGCGGAGGTTGGGGGGGGTCAGGGATGATCGCCAATCCGGACACCGTCCTGAGTTACTTCCTTGGGCGGGGGGCCGGGGGAGTGCCAGGAAGAGGTATGAGCAAAGAGTACAGTGCTTGGTGGACTTTTATTTGGGGTGAGGGTGGTGGGGTGAGGGTGGTGGGGCGAGGCTGGGCCTCTGCCCTTGAGCTTTGAATGCCAGCTTGGGGCCCAACTGACCGAGCAGGGGCTCCCCGCAGAGCTAAGCTGCTCACACATGCTGACCTACGGCCTCGGAGGAGGGAGCGGGGCGGGGACCCTGGACTGCTCCTTCCGACCCTGACCTGCGGTCTGCACAGAACTGAGCTCCGGCCTGAGTCCCGTGCTCAGTCCTAAAGACTCAGTTGGTCAAGGGCTGGAGCGCAGTGCTGGGGGGTGGGGCTCCCCTCCCCCCCCCAGCTCGCCTGCTTTGTCCAGGCACGAGCTTGTCCACCTGGCAGGCCACCCTGGAGACCAGGGGGTGCGGTGAGCCACAGATGGTTGAGGGGCCAAGAGGCAGCACAGTAGGTGTGCCCACCCCAGCCCACGTGCTCGCCACCCACAGAGGTGGGTCTGACGGCCAGGAGGGGTTAAAGGGATCCATTTCCTAACCCCTCAGGGTGCTGTCAGGACCTCCTTCCTCTCTCTCCAGTTCTCCGCTACTCCACCATCTCTAAGTCACCAATGTGATGCTAAGTCTCGGATGTCGGCTCGGCCAGGCGGTAGCGCCCAGTTATTTAACTGAACATTAATCTAGGTGCTGGCTGTGAAATACGTGGTTAACACGGACACCGAGATGACTAAGTAAAAGAGATCTCCCGCCAAAGCAGGGGTGGGCCTCCTCTAATCAGTTGATGGTCCTAAGAGTTCCCCCCCCTCCCCTCCCCCCCCAAGCTTTCCCGGGAAGAAATTCTCAAGACAGAGGTAGCAACCCCTGCCTGCGTCCCGCCGGGCCTGCCCTAGGGGTGTCAGACTGGCCGGCGCCACGACCACATGAGCCAACCTCTTCAATCGAATCTCTGACGAGATCTGGCTGATACACCAATCTCCCCTTCCCCCCTCTCTGTCTCCCTCTCCCTTCCCTGCTCCCCGTCTCCCCTTCTCTCTGTGTGTCTGTCTGTCTGTCTGGTCTCCACCCTAGCTTCTTCAGGACTCCTGTCACCCTACCTGGACTCTTCAACAGCAAACAAAAGCCCAGGAACTGACCCCACAAACAAGAATCCACTTCCTTCCCTCCTGTGCCTGTGCTCCCCCTCTGGCCGATTCTGCCCTTGGAGGGGACAGGGGCGAGGCCGGGGGCGGGGCCGCTGAGCCCCCTGGGAGGGCGAGAGGCTGAGACAACGCTCTCTCTGTGGGTGGAGCGGGGAAGGAGGGCACGCTGGGCCATCAGACGTCTGTCCTGCGTCCCATAAGGTTTTGTTTGGCGATCAGAGCCTATGGCCGATGGGGGAGGATGGACCCTCTGGTTTGAGCTGCTCCTCGGTCTGGGCTGGTGGCTGAGGCCAAGGGAGGGACGTGACTCAAGGGGGCCCTTGCAGTGAGCCGTGCGGGGCGGGTTGGCCCTCGGGGCTTCCGTGCCCTTTGGGCCCCTGCCGTCTCTACCGCGGGGCTGCCTGTGGTCAAAAGAGCTGGACGGAGGAGGCAGGTATGAGCAGTGGAGGGTCACGTGGAGACGGGGCCACATGGCCCTGAGGGTCACCAGAAAGGCTTCAAGGAAGAGGTCATGGTGGAGACGACCTTGAAGGACGTCTGGGCTGCGGCCTTTCAAGGACAAGGCAGGGAGGGCATCATGGAGGGGGTGACGGGAGGAAGGGTGGCAGCAAGGGGACAGTGGGGGGCATCCACCGGCTCTGCGCCGGGGCTCGGCACCTGCGTGGGGCGGACCCGAGGTGGCCTGGGCCACGTGTGGGTGGCCCGACCTTTCCGGCAGGCGGTGGGACCTTGAGGGTTTTGGGCACGCAGGTGACATCCCCAGCGTAGAACCAGGATGAGAGGGACGGGGTGGGGGGAGGGCAGCGGGGAGATGTGGCCTCGGACTGGGCGCAGGGCGCTAGCTGTTCAGCCAAGGGGACCCGGGAGGGGAGACACACAACTACGGGGACCCGCCCCCACTGAGCGGCAGCGGGAGCACCGGTCACCAGCACCGGCGCTTGAAACGGACCCAGGGGCTCTGCTTGGAAGAAGCTGCTCGTAACGCAAGGGTCCAGCTCATGACTGGACGAAGTACGACCAACCTACGTTCTCGTAAGTTTGGGTCTCCTGCTTCTCAGACTTTTTAGTGTCAGAGCCCATCGGTCACCCCTGTTTGTCCCTGCTGTCACTGCACCGTCCAGGTCCCCAGGCCGGAGCCCAGGACACAGATGGTGGAGCCCCTGTGGGCCCCCCCGTCACCCCTGGCCTCCCCTCCAGCCCCCCGTCACCCCTGCCCTCCCCTCCGGGCCCCCCTGTCACCCCTGCCCCTCCCTCCGGCCCCCCCCCGTCACCCCTGCCCTCCAGGCCCCCCTGTCACCCTGCCCTCCTCCGGGCCCCCTTGGTCACCCTCTGCCCTCCCCCTCCGGGCCCTCATTACCCCTGCCCTCCCCTCCCGCGGCTGCACAGTCTCCCCAGGCCCCAGGGAGAGGCTCTTCCTACTCCTCCAGGTCCCGCAGCCGCGGCCTCCGTCGTGGCTGCCTCCCTCCCGTCTCCACGCGCCGTCCTCACGTGGTTTGGCTTCTCCGCACCCTTTCCCTCTCTGTTTCCTGGTAGGACGCTGGCCTTTGGATTTGGGGCTCACCCACATGACCCAGCCCCATGTCACCTGCGGTGTGTAGCTTGACCACATCTGCGAAGGCCTTTACCCCAAATAAGGCCACACTCGCACCGGTTCCGGGGTTTGGCACGGGACCCACGTGGGCACCGCACACCCACCACAGGCCGGGGTCGAGAGGTTGCGGTCCGGCCCCAGCCTCCCAGGGCCCCAGCCCTCTTCCCCAAGACACCCGCAGGCTCCCCCACACCCCTGCGCCCATGCTCCTAAGGGAGCGTGCCCCCCACGACCTGCTTTCCCACAAAATCCGCCTACTTGGCTTTACCCCCTTTCTCTCCTCCGGCCCCAAGAGTCCCGCTTGCCATCTGGGTGGGTGAGCGTGTGTTCGAAGCCGCGGATTGGATCTGGGACACGATCAGACGCGAGTTTGAATCCCGCTTCACACATGAACCGCTGTGTGTTCAAGGTCAAAACTTCAACTTCAGGGCGGTCTTCCTCTCCCCATCTATAAAATGGCGATAAGAAGACCCCTGCCCCTTTGGTTGCAAAAATAGTTCTGGAACCTGTTTCCTCCCACCCCCTCCCAGCGATTTCTCTCCGCTAATAATAGACTTAATTCTTTAAATTTAATTTGTTGGAGGTTTGATATTCAATTTGAAAAACCCTAATGAATTATTAATATTTGATAAATAATAAAATTTAATATCTATTAACTTGGGCTTAAATATATAAACCGTTTCATTTCTTCATTCACTGCCTACTTTAAAAAGTGGACAGGGCGCCTGGGCGGCTCCGTCAGTTAAGTGTCTGACTTGGGCTCAGGTCATGATCTCGCGGTTCGTGGGTCGAGCCCCGCGTCGGGCTCTGTGCTGACAGCTCAGAGCCTGGAACCTGCTTCAGATTCTGCGTCTTCCCCTCTCTCTACTCCTCCCCTGCTTATGCTCAGTCTCTATCTCTCTCTATCTCAAAAATAAGCATTAAATTTTTTTAAAAATTAAAAAAAAGGGTGGAACAGACAGGAATGACTGCTTAGAGACATCAGAGCCTGGACAGTCCTGGTGGTGCCCACACCCCTGTTCTCTGCACCCGCAGTCAGGCTGCTTGTGGGAGAGGGAGGATTAGGAGAAGGGGGGTGGTCATCCCTCGCACCCCCAGACCCAGCAGGAGCTGCGGCTCCAAGGAGGCTGAGTTACTGTTGATCGACGATGAAGCATCACCAACAAGGACAGACAGACGTCCCGTCGCTGCTGGGCCTCTGCAGATGTGGCTGCTGCAACGTGGGCGACCCCCCCACCCAAGGCCGGGGCAGGAAGGAGGCTGGCTTCTTACAAACAGACACACCGAGCTCCCCATTTGAATAGTAATTGGCATTGATGTGTGGCGGGCGTGTGTCTGGTTACACCAGCCAGCGATCGGTTACCGTGAGATTCTGGAACACCACGCTGCTCCCGGGATTGTTCGTGTTTCGCGTCTCCCCAAAGATCAACTGCTTGCCTTTCACAGAGACCACGCGCTAAGTGACAACCCACAGGACTGGCTCTGATCACGTCCCACACTCAGAAGGGAAATGTTTGGGGTGGGTGAGCCCCAGGGGTCCTCTGATAATTGCTTGGCTCAGGGGCTTAAGGCAAATGGGTAAGTGCCTTCCTGGCCTCCTTGCCCTTTAAGGACGCACTGGGTTTGGGGCACCCTGCTGGCTCAGTTGGTGGACCCTTGAGCTCGAGGTTGTGAGTTCGAGCTCCACGTTGGGTGTGGAGATTACTTAGCGCAAGCCTGGGGAGCCAGGGCTGGTGTCCTGGGGTTTCCGGGGCTAGGGGCTGGTGTCCTGGGAGGGTCCGGGGCCAGTGCTGGTGTCCTGGGGTCCGGGGCCAGGCTGGTGTCCTGGGAGGTCTGGGGGCCAGGGCTGGTGTCCTGGGGGGTCTGGGGACAGTGCTGGGTGTCCTGGGGGTCCGGGCCAGGGCTGTGTCCTGGGAGGTCTGGGGGCCAGGGCTGGTCCTGGGGGTCTGGGAGCCAGGCTGGTGGGGTCCGGGGCCAGGGCTGGTGTCCTTGGGGGTCTGGGGCCAGGCTGGTGTCCTGGGGGTCTGGGGGCCAGGGCTGGTGTCCAAATCCGGGGGCCAGGGCTGGTGTCCTGGGGTCTGGGGGCCAGGGCTGGTGTCCTGGGGTCCGGGGCCAGGGCTGGTGTCCTGGGGGGTCTGGGGGGCCAGGGCTGGTGTCCTGGGGGGGGTCCGGGGGCCAGGGCTGGTGTCCTGGGGGGTCTGGGGGGCAGGCTGCTAAAAGCCGGCCGCCACGAGTGCTTCTCCCACCTGCAGGCCCCGGCGCCCGCCACTCTGGCTCGCTGAAGGATTGCAGGGAGTTTTAAATGGGGGAGAAGGAGCATTTCTGATCTCATTTTCCAGTATTTCAGCTGTGCCGTAATCTATTTACCACACAATTTGTGTCACTTTGATAAGCGGCTGCTTCGAGACTGCAATTATTAAAATCAAGAGCGGGGACAGCTTTCAAGTCTCTCAAGAATTGTAATAAATGTTTGAAATTAGTCATTACGGTGTTTGCCGTGGCTCACATCATACGGTCCATCTTGGTGACAGTCACTTCTTGCTCACGCTCTTCCTGGTGACGGTGGTGAGGGTTTGGCTTCGATGCTCCATCATGCGGGGGCTGGGTGGAGGGGTGGGATGGCCGGCCGATGGGACCACCCCACCCCGCCCCTGCCGCCCCTGCACCCTGCCCCGCAGCACCCCCCAGGCTCAGCCCCGGAAAACCCTCTTTCAGCCTGAGCTCCAAACAGGAGGGAAATGGCTCAGAAGCACCTTTTTCTTCCCGTCTCCTTTTTCTCCCCCACAAACCATTGGCTCTATTTCTCTGCAGGCTCCACGGTCTCCCCTCCACCCCTCACCCCTGCCCAGCGGTGCATCTGGCTTCACCATGTCCTCTGGGCTCGTGGGAAGTCGCCTGGCCTCAAAGACGGCACCTGGTGGGGGGCTTCAGTTCAGCAGAGGGTTGGGCACCAGGAAGGGGGGAGGAGGGCTGCGCAGGGAGCCTGTGGGCGGATTCGGCAGGAACCCGGCATGGGGAGGGGCCTCCGAGAAGAGTGCTCCTGCCTCCGCGGTGGCCCGGGCAGCTTGTCTCAAAGCGATGCCAGGAGACACCCGTCAGAGCACAGACATGTCAGAGGTGCCAAGACCCTGCCCGGGGCGGCGGAGGCCTGATACTGGCAGGGAGGGGGTGGGAAGGGCCGGGGGATGCGCATTCTCTGACTGATGAGAAGACTCTCCTTCTGAGGGGTCCCCCGGGGCTGGTGGCATGCCCTCTGAATGCCCCTTGCCGTGGCGCAGGGCTCAGGTCCATCCCAGGCCATAGAACTGAAGGGCCAGGACCTGTGGGTGCTCAGGGGGAAGGGGGTCAGGGTGGCGCCGCTCTGGGTGATGGGCTTCTGTTCTGTGAGGAGAGGCCGGGTAAAGGAAGTCCCTTGTGCCCCGTGACAGGTACCCAAGATGGGCATATTCCTCTCCTTTGGGAAAGGGTTCAGCAGGGCAGGGGCCCAAAGCACAGATTCTAAGTGGCATTGCTGAGGAGGGGTGGGTGCGTGCAGGGGTGGGGTGAGACAGGCAGGCAGCTGAATCTACAGCTTCGCAAAGAGGCTGGGGGTGTCCACCCATAGGCCTCCGAGCCTCCTAGCTGGGCTTCCCTCCCAGCGAGAAAGGTTGTGTTTTTTGTTTCTTCCTCTCTCTAGTTTTATATATAAAAGGGGAAAAACAGAAGACTTCTTTTGGTCTGGTTTTATTTTTTTTTCCTTCATTCTTTAATGTTTGTTTTTGAGAGAGAGAAAGAGAGAGAGGGAAAGAGGCAGGGAAGGTCAGAGAGAGAAAACGACACAGAATCCACAGCAGGCTCCAGGCTCTGAGCTGTCAGCACAGAGCCCGACGTAGAGCTCGAATCCACGAACCGTAAGATCCTGACCTGAACTGAGGTCGAACGCTTAATTGACTGACTCACCCAGGCGCCCCTCTTTTGGCCTGGTTTTAAAGGAAACATATTCTCACTGCAGAGAATTTGGGAAAATTTAGATGAGAATGAACACAAATATGTTCTTGCGAAAAATGCTGTAATTCGCTAACCTGGAGAGGAACACGTGGCAACTCAGTGTATATTTTTGTAATCTTTGCTTTTCAAGCACTTCAATTCTCATTTAGGTAGTTACAATTTCCTTCCTTCCTTCCTTCCTTCCTTCCTTCCTTCCTTCCTTCCTTCCTTCCTTCCTGAGAGACGGCACAAGTGAGTGAAGGGCAGAAAGAGATAGGGAGGGAGAGAGAGAGAGAGAGAGAAGCGGGGCTCAAGCAATTCAGGGCTGGAGCTCACACGCGGCATTTGAATTCCCAAACCGTGAGATCATGACCTGAGCCAAAGTCAGGCGCCCATTTCTGTGTATGTTTATGTGCATCTTTCTGCCTCATGTTCAGTTTCGGGTCTTAGGTTTTGGCTGTACAGCGGGAGGAGTAAGTAGGGCAGAGCCCGCACCCCTGAAACGCCTCCCTGTGTTACTGCAGCACCTCCAGGGCACGGGCTCACACTCTACTGGCTTCTTGAGGCCAAGCCTGGGCCAGCGAGACACCTGACCGTGGATCAGCAACCACTTTACTGCAAGACCTGCCCTTGGACCCACGGTCAGGCCTCAAATCATGAAGAACAAAAGAATGACTACACACCCGAACCCTAACGGCCTCCCCGGCAAGCCGGGCCTCCTTCCAAAGACAGGCCTTGGGGACATCTGGACCACAAAGGGCGCTGGTTGGATGGTGGGTGTCTGGGCCCTGCCCGGACCCACTGAACCAAATCCTCAGTGATGGAGCCACACGGTGTGACCGGGAAGCACCCCGGCCAATCCCAGGCAGGACTGCAAAGGGCGTCCAGTCCTCACTGACATCTAGTGACATGGGTGTCATTAGCCACACGGCGAGTGATAATTGTGGGCTTGGAGAGGGAATGTGACTTGGCCAAAGTCACCCACCCAACAGGGATCAGAGCAGAATGGCCCTGTGGCCTCTGGCTCTTCCCGCTGGGGACAGAGAAAGAGAGAGGCACCCAGGACGGGGAAGGGGTTGCACCACCGGAGATCGCCTCAATGCCAGAGTCATGTTCATGCCACCTATTTTTTAAAGTAAATCTTTTAATTTTAGAATAGTTTTAGATTTATCAAACAAAAGTGTCAGTAACACAGAATTCCCATACACCCCATACCGAGTTTCCCCAACTATTGACATCTCATATCAGTTCAGTACGATTGTTAAAACCAGTGAGCCAAGGCCGATGTTATTAGCTAAAGTCCGTGCTATATCCCGATGGCCATGGTTTCCCCCAAGTGCCCTTTTTCTGTTCTAGGATCCCATGCAGGTCACCGCGTCACACTCAGGTGTCACGTTTCCCCAGGCTCCCCATGCCTGGACTAGCTTCTCATCATCCCTTGTTTTTGATGCCCTTGACAGGTTTGTGGATAACTGGCCTGGTGTGTTGTAGAATGTTCCTTTGTGGGAATTTGTCTGTCATCTCCCCCAGGATTAGACTGTGCTTGTGGGGTTAGGGGAGGAAGGGCACGAAGAGGTAAAGGTCACATTGTATCCTATCAGGGAGCCAAGACTCATGGCGGCCATGTCAACATGGCTGTTGATCAAGACCTTGACCAGCTGGCTAAGGCAGTGTTTCTCTGGCTTCTCAAGGGAAAGGTGCTGTTTCCACCCCTTTCTATGCCGTTCTCTTTAAGAGGAAAACACATGCTGCCCATACTTTAGTGGTGGGGAATTGTGCTCTGCCTACTGGATGGTGGAGCACCTACCGAAACTATATCACGAACTCTCCTGCCAGGGGGATTTGCCCATTCTCCACCATTTATTTATGTACTGAGTCATTTATTTACGCCAGTATGGACTCATGGATATTTGTTTTATACTTTGGGTTCTACACTCCAATACAGAGTTTATTTCATTGCTCAAGCTATTCCAGTGTCGGCCATTGGGAGCCAACTGGTGCAGCCACTTTGGGAGACAGTTTGGCGGTTTCTTATAAAAAAACTAAATATACTCTTACCATACGATTGAGCAGTCATGCTCCCTAGTATTCACCCAAAGGAACTGAAAACGTATATCCGCGTGGCACCCTGCACACGGATGTTTTGAGCAATTTGATTCATAATTGGCAAAACTTGGAGGCAATCAAGGTGTCTTTCAGAAGGTAAATGGTAGACAAAGCATGGTCAGTCCAGATAATGGACTATTATTCAGTGCTAAGAAGAAATAAGTTAATAAACCAGGAAAAGGCACGAAGAACCATAAATGGATATCACGCAGTGAAAGAAGCCAATCTGAAAGGCTCCACGTTATGTGATTCTAACTGAGCGACCTTCTGGGAAAGGAAAAACTATGGAGACAGTGAGAAGATCAGGTCGCCAAGGGAACGGAGGGATGAATAGGCAGAGAAAAGACTTTTAGGACAGTGAAACTACTCTGTATGACACTATAATAGTGGATACGTATCATTATACATCTGTCCAAACCCACAGAGTGTACGACACTAAGAGGGGACCCGGATGACCACCCTGGACTTATGATGATATGATGCTTCCAGTATAGGTTCATCGTTTGTAACAAATGTCCCCTCTCTGGTGGGAGATGTTGATAGTGGGGAAGGGTGTGCGTGTGTTTATGGGAAATCTCTGTACCTTCCTTTCAATTTTGCTGTGAAACTAAAGCATCTCTTAAAAGTCTTTACACAAACCTGGTGTGCCTGGGGGGCTCAGTCGGTTGAGCGTCCAACTTCGGCTCAGGTCATGATCTCACAGTTCGTGGGTTCGAGCCCCATGTCGGGCTCTGTGCTGACAGCTCGGAGCCTGGAGCCTGCTTTAGATTCTGTGTCTCCCTCTCTGTCTAACCCTTCCCCCACTCACATTCTGTCCCTCAAAAATAAACAAACATTAGAAGGCATTTAAAAAAGTCTTTACACAAATTAAAAATAGAAATGTATATACCTGTGTAACCAGCACTACAATCAAGATACAGAGCATTTACCTCACCCCTAGAGCTCCCTTGCATCTTTCTGGGGACACTGCCTTCCTTCCCCACAGGCTTACTGTCCCTGTAGTTTTTTCTTCTCTAGAATTTTCATATAAACGGAATCCCAGAACTATACTACCTTGGTGCCTTATACTATCTCTGGCTGCTTTCATTTCGTCTAAAGCTTTTTTTAAAAATTAATTAATTAATTATTTAATGTTTTATTTATTTCTGAGAGAGAGAGAGACAGCGTGAGCAGGGGAGGGTCAGAGAGAGAGGGAGACACAGAATCTGAAACAGGCTCCAGGCTCTGAGCTGTCAGCACAGAGCCCGACGCAGGGCTCGAACCCACGAACCTTGAGATCATGACCTAAGCCGAAGTCGGACACTTAACCGACTGAGCCTCCCAGGCGCCCCTAGTCTATAGCTTTTGAGGGGCACCTGGCTGGCTCTGTCAGTGGAGACTCTTGATCTCGGGTTGTGAGTTCAAGTCCCATGTTGGGTACAGAGATTACTTAAAAATAAAATCTTCAGGGGCGACTGGGTGGCTGGGTGTCTGACTTCAGCTCAGGTCATGACCATATGGTGTGTGGGTTTGAGCCCCGCATTGGGCTCCCTGCTGTCAGTGCAGAGCTTGCTTTGGATCCTCTGTCTCTCTCTGTCCCTCTCCCTCTCTCTCTCTCAAAAATAAATAAACATAAAAAAATTAAATCTTAAAAAAATAAAGCTTTTGAGAGTCATCCATATATCATATATTAGTATTTCTTGCCTTGTTTATCAGAGGGGTAATCTTTCAGTGAATGGATGGACCTCACTTTGTTGACCTATTCACCAGATAATAAACTTGTTTGGAGACATGTTTTTATTTCTCTCAGGCAACTATGTAGGAGTGAGATTCCTGAGCTCTATGGTAAGTGTATGTTTAGCTTTTCAAAAAACTGCCAAATACCTTTCCCACGTAGCTGTGTCATTTCCCAGTCCCACCAGTGCTATTTGAGAATTAGTTCTGGTTGCTCCGTAACCCCGTCAACACTTGGAATTTTCAGTTTTTGATTTTAGCCATCGTGGTTTTGGTTTCCTCTGGTTACAAATGATGTTGAGCACCTTTTTGTCTTGCCCCCCCCTTGTATAGTTATTTAAAAAGTTGAATTATTACATATGAGCAACTCCTGAACCAAACATTTTAGAAGTTTCTAGTATGAACAGTGGGAGTCTCTTCCTTTCTCCCCGTCCCTGACCCCACCCCCAGAGGTGACCACTGTTATCGCCTCCTGAAAGGTGTCCAGCCTTTTAGACCTCTGCCTGTGTGTTCACGGTCTGCAGGCACCCAGAGATCGTCCTTCTGCGGAAGAGTCATGAGTCCATTCTTTAACAGGTCCCTGGCCGTGCTGGCATTTGCGTCTCCCTCTCCCCCCACCCTCCTGTCCGGCCCACCACCAAGCCTGATGAGCTCTCACCCATCCCTCGTCCCCACCGGCCCCACCTCCATCGGAGTGCCACCTGCTAAGGGGACAACAGCGCGGAATCCTGGCCTCCTTCTAAGTCATCTTCCGTGAAGCGCACCTCCGGCCATGTCGCTACCCCACGCCTAAGCCCTTGGTGAATCCCCATTGCTCTGAAGACAAAACCTCCCTTCCCCCCCCCCCCCCATGGACACCACTCCCTTCCACCGCTACCCTCGGCACAGGCTGGGGATGCCTCCCGCCTTCCCCTGGGAGCTCCCGCCTTCTTTGGGACTTTGCTCCGAGACACCACTTGCTCAGAGACGCCTTCTTGGACCTTCCGCCGCTGGGGTGGGGGTGGGGCTCCCCTGTGCTCCTCTGGGCACCAGTCCCCTGTCCCTCCTTCTGGGTGCATGTCACAGAAGTGCGTTTTCATGGATCCAGGGGTCATTTGACGAATCCCCGTCTCCACTCCCTTAAGCAGATGCTACATCCTGAGGGCGAGGTGGGTCTCGTTTTGCAGAGCCCTGGGCTGTGGCTCTGGCCACAGCAGGCCTAGCAGGGGCCTAGCTCCCCTCGGACGAGCAGGTAGGTTTTAGGGCTGCAGCTGACCCCTCTTCCTGTCATTGCCGCGCGCTCCTGTGAGGCTGCAGGACACCCCGGGCGAGGCTTTGCGCCAGCCAGCAGGGCAGGGATCTCGGCCCTGAGGGCCACCTTTCACCCCTGGGAATCTGCTTCAGGCCAGTGTATTGAGGTCATACAGTTTCTGGATCCTTTCCGCCTTCCCCCCGGGGTCCGACTTGTCCCCAGGGCCTCCCACACGAGCCCGACTCGGCCTCGATTTCTGGGTCACCCAAGCTGGGACGCTAGGTTTTTAGCCCCTGACTTGGCTCTTTACCCATTCGGATTCTCTGGATTCTGTGTAGAAAGACCTGTTTGAAGCCTTTGTTTGGGGGCGGGGGCACCCCAGATGTTCCGTGGGTGTCCCCTTGTGTGAATCACTGTAGCCTCAACCAGCTCACCTCTGAATTGCCTCCATCTTCTTTCCCTTCTCCCGCCTTTCAAATCACCCTCCAGGCCTTCCTGCGCTGGCATTTAGACATGCAGATCTTGGCTCCCGTTTTGCATGAATGTTTGACCTTGGGTAGAGCTGTTTGCCAGGATGGATGTGCCGTGCCTGCATTTAATCACCGGGAAAGCCCAAGCCTCGAGAAACCATAGACACCCAATTCCCCCAGCCCCTGCTTCAAGACGGCAATGAACTTCTGAGAAAGAGCTAATCAATAAATTGAACAAACAACTCGGGCGGCTAACCCTCTCTGTCAAGACCTTAATTACAACTGTGGAGATAAATTGGGGATCGGGTGGGGGCGCAAGAGCTGGGAAGCAGGTGGGGGGCTTAAAGCGGCCCGGATTTCTCGGTGGGGGGCGCAGGGGGGCAGAGCGATGTTCTCCCCTCAAGGGGACTGTGTTTTCAGAGGCTGGGATTTGATTTCTGGGAGGTCACAAGAGACGGGAGGTGGTCCAGCCACCTGTGTGCCTCCCCTGCCTGCACTGGGCTAAGAGCACGGATGGCTTTCCCGTCTGGGCAGACCCAGCACCTTGGAGACCCCCCGTGAAATTATTTTGAAAGGCATAGGCGCCTCTTGGCTGTAGGAGACCCGGGCTGAACCCACCGCCCTCCTCAGCCGAGAACCCACACAATTGCCCTTGGCCCGTCCGTGCCTCTGAAGGCGGGTGATCCTGGACGGGTCGATGGCCCAGAGTGTCTCTGGGTTCGGGGGCCATCCCGCTTCTACAAGACCCCCCTTCTCCCAGGGGGAGGAGCTCTTGCCTTGAAATACATATTTTAGTTAGAAAAATAAAAAATTATAGATCTATTCGACGTCTGCAGACCAAATAAAACTCAAGGCTCGCAACAAGGAAAATAAAATGCAAACGCTTCTTCTCAAATCACCACCCGGGAAAAGACTGATAAGACTACAGTGTCTATTTGGAGTGTAATTTGCTCGGGGCCCCTCCTGCTCTCGGCTTTATAATCATGGGAGGGAGTGTGCGCATGTGTGTGTGTGTGTGTGTGTGTGTGTGCGGGTGTGTGTAAGACAGAGAACAGGCAGCAGCTAGCAGCACGCTGCCTGCCTTGGGGCCGGAATTTTCCACGGCAGTAAATAAATCTCCCGTCCTCTGAGAGGTGGTGGGCAGAGAGGACGGGAGGGAGGTACCAGCGTCAGCTCCATGTTTACTGCACACACAGAATATTTACAGCTCCGTCTTTGGTGTGAAATGTGGCTCTTCCAGACCCCACGAAGGTCACTGGAATGTCAGGAGAATTTATGGGTGTTTTACGGCACATTTGTGCCGGCAAGCGAGGCGACGGGACTCTGTACCTCGGTCCCCAGCGCAGAAGGGAGACACCCACGGAGGGGAAGGAAGAGGGAGCAGCTGACTGAGAATCAGCACACCCCCCCCACCCCATCCCGCTCATTTATGCCAGCACGATTCTGTTTGTCCGCGTGCGTGTAGAACATATGTTAGTCCCAGGCTGGGGAGGGGAGGTTAAAATGTGCAGAAGAGATGAACAATTAGAAGACGCATGAATCACAATTCTGCTTCTGCGTCTACTGTCAGGGCTAATCATTTCTGGGGTCTTACATAAGAGACTCTGCATTCATTAAATCCAGTAAGTCTCTGAGTCGAGCATCGTTCTAGATTCCAGAATCCTGGCGCTGGGGCAGGATCCTCCAGATAGTAAAATCCGCGGCTGCGGGTTTTATTTGAGGGAGGCAAAGCCTGAGGAATGTTGTGTGATGTGCCTTCACGTTAGCAGAGCGATTCGGGGGATTCTTTTGGACGTCAGCTCTTGGAAGCCTCTGGAGAAAGTGGGAGGTGGGGGTGGGCTCCGGTAGCTGCAGGCTTTCTGTTGTTTTCCATGTAGATTCTGCGTCACAGCCATGGGCTTCTTTGGTGCTGGTGCTGATCCAGGTCCTCTTGAATTCGGGGAGGCGATTACTGGTTCTGTGGCCCCATGCACCGCACACAGGACAGGGACAGGGGGAGGGCATCCGAAGTTGTGGGCCAGCGACGTGGCTCTGGGGCCACAGAGGAGAGAACAGCAAAGCCCCTGGCCGGTTGGGGGGGGTGGGTTCCATCAAGTAGGGCGGGGGAAGCGGGCTCGGAGAGAGCAGGGGCCCCGCCCAGGGCTCTGTCCCAGGGCTGCTCCTCGTCCGCATGTCGCTAGCCTCGTCCCTTCTCGCTCCAGACCCGGCCGCGCTATCTGTAAACGTCTGTCATTGAATTAAGTGATCTGCCACCGGTGTGGGGTTTCCCAGCTCTAAGGACGAAGTGGGCACCCCGTCCGAAATAGCGCTGTGGTTGAGTCTGTGCTGACGTTCAGAAGGGAGTGAGTCTGGAGGTGATGGAATTGTCAGAAGTACATGGAAACGAACAGGGTGAGGGAACGCTTCTCTTTAGATCCCATGTCAGCGAGTAGAGAATGGCGGTGGGGGATGCAGCCGACGCCCATGTGCGGCCACAGGGACAGGGAGCAGGCCAGCCGGCCAGCCAGCCAGCCAGCCAGCCAGCCACGGAGTCCATGGATCTAGAGCTGGGGAGCCTGAGCCTGGGGGTCGGGACACTCTTGCTGTCGAGTACCCCTCCCACCACTTAGCAAACACCAGGAGGAACATCATGGGGGGGGCCCGGCGGACACGGGACCCGTGGGCAATGTGTGCCACCCGGCGTGACGCACTGGGAAGGGCACACATCGCTTGCGTGGTTTTCGCGTCACAGACGCACCCCCCGAATCCGATCATGCAGGAACATCAGAATGACCCAAATCGAGGGACGGTCTACACGGTAACTGGCCAGCATTCTTCAGAAACACGGTGGTAAAGGCACAGGAAGGCTGAGGTGCTGTTTCAGATGGAAGGGAGCTAAAATGGCAGGGCAGCTGCGTGCCGCTCGTGATCCCGGGTTAGGTCCTGGGCCAGGCAGCATGTGGCAACGAAGGGCATTATTTGCATAACTGATGGGGTCTGAATAGTGTGTGAAGCTGCTCAAGCTGCTATAATAAGATGCCACAGGCGGGACGTCCCAGATCTGGGCTGCATGGCCGGCCTCTGGTGAGAGTGCTCCTCCTGGCTTAGAGATGGCCACCTCCTTGCTGGGTCCCCACGAGGTGGAGAGGGACAGAGAAACGGACAGGGGAGGGAGAGGGACAGAGAGAGGGGAGGGGAGGCAGAGGGAGAAGGGGGGAGGAGGGGG
This sequence comes from Proteles cristata cristata, assembly GCA_017311185.1. Lineage (NCBI taxonomy): Eukaryota > Metazoa > Chordata > Mammalia > Carnivora > Hyaenidae > Proteles > Proteles cristata. Next base: position 416,743 of record JAESUZ010003315.1, on the reverse strand, counting down.
GAGGGACAAGGGGAGGGACAGGGAGGGCTCTGGTGTCTTTTCTCATAAGGGTCCTAATCTCACCATGGGGTCCCCCATGACTTCATCTCAACTCGATCACCTCCAAAGGCCCCAGTTCCAAATACCGTCACCCTGGGGGTTAGGGCTTCAGCACGTGAATGGGGGGAGGGGGACACAAGCATTCAGCCCATAACAAGTATGAACTATGGATTCGATGCTAATATTTTATCAGTGGCAAATGTCCGGATTTTGAGAACTGTAGTGTTATATTTGTGTATGGTTACATAAGACGATGTCCTTACTTGTAGGAAAATGCCGACAGAAGCATCTAGAAGTATTTAGAGAGTAGGGGACGTGAAGTCTCCAACTTACTCTCAAGGTACAGGGTAAAGAAAATAATGTGCCCAGAGAAGGAGTCTGTGATAAAGCACAAAATGCAAATACATAGTGAATCTGATTTAAAAAAATCCACCCACAAACACAGCTCAGTAAACGGTGAAAATGAAGTCGGCCTTGAATCAAAACCTCCGTGACTTGGGATCAGCGAGTCCTCTGGTCTTCTGAGGTTGGTCTGTTCGTTTATGATCTTTCAACACAACCATTAAATGTGTTTTTCCAAAGGAGCACTGTGGCTAAGCAGCCGCCGAGAGGCCGTTGCTCATTTGTACTTTCCCCACAAGTACCCTGTAGAAGCTGGGTTATCAGGTGCATCCGCCTGGCCAGCCACAAAGTGGCCCCGGTCATGAACTTGTCTCCCGCCCTATCTCTCTCTTTCCTTCCCTCCCTCCCTTTCTTTCCTTTTCTTCCTTCCTTTTCCTTCCTTCCTTCCTTCCTTCCTTCCTTCCTTCCTTCCTTCCTTCCTTCCTTCCTTCTTTTCTTTTTCCAAGTCAATACTTACTTTGACAGGAGAGAATGGCTTCTCCTGTCTCACTTCCCTTGGCTCCAATTTTTCCAGATAAAAGTGGAAGAAACGGTCTTGAAAGCCTTCCGTGGGAAAAAAAAAGAGCAGAATTGGAAATTAAATATTGCAATGACATAAAACAGTAAGCATCTCTGCCTGACAGCTCTGACAGCTATTTGTTCTAGAAAACAGCACGTATGATGTCAGTCCTATAGGGGAGTGTGTTTGAATTAAGATAATTGCAGCGAGTAGGACAACAAAGACCCCATGTCGTCAATCAGCCTTCACAAGAAGCTGGGTAGCGCCTTCCCAGTGGCGGAAACGTGTGCCCGCGGGGAGAGGCAGGTGAGCGAGGGCTGGCTCCTCCAGAAGCCGGAGCGCTTTGCTTCTGGGACCGTCTCCCTGTTGGGCTGGCCTTCCCGGGACACAGCTTCTCCTTCTCTGGTCAAGCGTTTCCGTTCAGGACGTGCTGTCCCGATGACACTGTACCGATGACCCAAAGCTGATGGCTTTACCCGCCGTCCCTGGAATCCCGAACTTGAAATCACAGCTAACCCAGACTCAATTTTCAGGGCAGTTTGGAGGACGATTCAGGGCCTGCCCGGGACGGCCCGACCCCCGAGGGGTCCTCCCTGCCCACAGGTTCTCTCCCAGCTCGTGCTGGTTTGAATCTTTCCTACAGTAAAATGCCCCTGAGAGAGTCACCACTCAGAGCCCAGTTAGGCTTGAGAGAAGTTTCAGGGGGAGGACTGGGGAGGACTGGGAGCTTCTGAAGCCGGATGGGTGGGGAGCAGAGCGGGAGGAGGCTGTGGGTGGGGTCAGGGGACACAGCAGAAGACCGAGGGCTCGCTGGCCCCAAACTGGGACCCTGGCTGGTGGGAGCCTCACTCCTCCACTCCCAGCCGGCGGGCAGGGCAGAGGCTCCGTGATGCGCCCGCACCCCCTCCCGTCGCCCTCTCCCCCAGGCACCTCTGCATTCCAGCCTGAGATGCGGCATTCAGTCCAGGACGGACAGGTCCTCAGTGTGACCCCGGAATCGCTGGGTGTGGAGTAGCCTCCCTCCCTGGGTGCTGTTTGGCATCGTGTCCCCCAGAAATGTCCACTGGGAACCTCAGCATGGGACCTTGTTTGGAGAAGGGATCAGGCAGGTGTAACTGAGTTAAGGATTCGAGATGGGACCATCTGAGACTTAGGAGGGCTCTAAATCCAATGACTGGGGTCCTCAGAGAAAGGAGAGGAAGACGTGAGACACACACAGAGGGGAGATGCAGGGAAGCCACGTGACAGCAGGACAGAGATTGGGCGACGGGTCACCAGCCACGGAGTGCCAGGAATGGCCCAGAGCCACCGGCAACCGGGACAGAGGCCGGGATGGCTTGTCCCTAGGAGCCTCGAGAAGGATCGAATCCGGCCAACACCATGATCTTGCACTTCTGGCCTCCGGAACTGGGAGAGAATGCATTTCTGTTGCTTGAAGCCTCCCAGTGTGTGGTGATTTGGTAGAGCAGCCCCAGGAAACACCCTTCCTTGCACAAATGCTGAGTGTCTACTGTGTGCCAGGAGGCCTAGAATGTCCCGGAAGTGTGATGAAGGCCAGATGCGCGGCCTGGCACTGCTCTGCGTGGCAGGGGCAGGGCTCTGGGGGCCAGAGTTCGAGACCCCCTGGACTTCCCGTAGCCATGTGCTGGGTCTCAGTGAGCGGATGGGGCACCGCGCGGCTGGCCCGTGGGTGCTGAGCGCATCCGAGACCGTCCTCATGATCCTGATGCCCCAGCGCCTGGTCTTTCGCTGGCCACGATCCTAGCTCTCCAGACGCCCAGCTCTTAGCTCTTAAAATGAAATGCTGTTCTTCTACTGAGCAGACGTAGTTTCCCCGAGAAGACCTATAAAATAAAGAATAAAAATGAACATTTCAAAACATGTTTCGGGGCAATGTAGGAAAGCCATAAGACCATGATAATGGTGCCAGAGACCTTGCCAGAGTCTGGTCCCCAAGGAGGCCCAGGCCCCTTGCAGGCATCATGGAAACGGCTGAGGACTAAGGGGGAACAGCGAGCCGAGAGGCAGAGTCCACCTTCCGCAATCCAGGTGCCACAGAGGTCCCGGCTGACCCGGCTAGTGATTTCAGAGTTGGTAACTCAGGGGAAGGAGCCGTGGCTGGGGGTAGTGCTGGATTCTAGTCAGGGACCCGGGGCCTGGTAGAGAAAGCGGGGCACACAGATGCGGGCTGGGGGCCGGGGAGGGCCGCAGAGGCTCACGCCTGTGTTTTGGGTGCTCGCAGCCCGATGGGCAACAATGAAAACGCATCTCACGATTCCTTTGGTGCAGACCAGCTCCTGGGTGTCACCAGCGTAATGCCATTGGTATCAGACACTTGTCACTGGGCATTAGGTGCATCGGGGGCTCTTACTCTCCTACAAAACTGAGTGTCTTCAACAATAGAAATCTAGCATCTCACCGTTCTAGAGACCAGAGTCCAAGACCAGGGTGGGCTCCTCTGAGGATGGGCTCCCGGCCTCCCTCCTGGCTGCTGGGGGTTTGCTTGGCTCACAGATGCATCGCCCCCGGTCTGCGCCTTCATCTGCACATGACCTTCTCCCCGTGTGCACGTCTGCATCCACATCTCAGCTTTCCGTAAGGACACCAGTCTTAGTGGGTCAGGACCCCCCAAAAGACTTCATTTAAAGTTTTTTACCTCTTCAAAGACCCCACTTCCAAGTAAGGCCATATTCTGAGGTTCCAGGGTAGGACTTCAACATGAGAATCTGAGGAGACAGAATGCAGCTCAGGACAGAGGGTGATAGGAATTTCTGGTTACTATTGTGGTGTAAGAAGTACCGCAGAACTTGGACATAAATCGGTAACTGTATGATGCTCTCAGATTCTTAGGGTCAGGATTCAGAGAGGACACTCGTGTCTGGGATGGCTCCGCTCGGCCCTCGGATGTCTGGGAGTCAGCTGGGAAGATCTGGTAGCCGGGGGTGGCTCAGCAGCGGGGGCTGAGATCAAGCTGGTGCTGTCTTCTCACACACGTCTGATGCTGGCCATTGACTGGGCCATCAGGGCTTCCTCGTGTTGCCTGCACTTCCTTACAACATGGCGGCCTCGGGGCAGTCGGTCCAATCATGTGGCTGCTGGTGCTGTAAGGGTGGGCATCCAGCCTCAGACCCATCTGCTGTCAGTTCAGGTGAATCCCAGGCGTGCTCCAAATTTCACCAACACGGGGAGAGGGTTTTGCAAGTTTGTTTATTTTGAGAGAAAGCAAGAGAGAGAGAGAGCGAGTGAGCGAGAGAGAGAGTATGCATAGATATGAACAGGGGAGGGGCAGAGAGAGAGAGGGAGAGAGGGAATCCCAAGCAAGCTCTGCACTGTCAGCACAGAGCCTGACTCGGGGCTCCATCTCACGGACCAGGAGATCATGACCTGAGCTGAAACCAAGAGTCAGATGCTTAACTCCCAGAGGGTTTTAGAGTCCACACTCTGCTCCGAGGAATCAGATTGACTCCCTTCTCCCTCACGATCTCCCCAAACCCCAAACTGTGGAGAGAGGAGCCGTGATCTGATCATTCAGAAGCACGTCAACTTCTGGGTGACTCCCTGGACCTGAGTGCTCCCCAGCTAAGGTCGTTCATTCATTCACGGATCCATTTATTCAAGATATGTTGGCTGAGCATTCTCCCCCACCCCACACACACATACACTAGATGCTGTTCTGAGCATGGAGACTGGGCAGGTGGGGTCCCTGCGCTATTGTGTTCAAATTTTAGCCGGCAAAGGCAAACAAGATACATACAAACGACGATTTTTTTAAAAATGTTTTTTATTTATTTCTAGGAGAGAGAGACAGCATGAACAGGTGAGGGTCAGAGAGAGAGGGAGTCACAGACTGAAACAGGCTCCAGGCTCTGAGCTGTCAGCACAGAGCCCGACGCGGGGCTCAAACCCACGAACCGCGAGATCATGACCTAAGCGAAAGTCGGACGCTTAACCGACTAAGCCACCCAGGCGCCCCAAACGATGATTTTTTTAAATATTGATTTTTGAGAGAGGGAGACAGAGCATGAGTGGAGGAGGGACAGAGAGGGAGGGTGACACAGAATCCGAAGCAGGCTGCAGGCTCCAAGCTGTCGGCACAGAGTCGGACGCGGGGCTCGAACCTATGAACTGCGAGATCATGACCCAAGCCGAAGCTGGACGCTTAACCGACTGAGCCACCCAGGCGCCCCTAAACGAGGCAATTTTAAATAGTGATAAGTGCACAAGAAAAATAAAACTGGATAAAACAAGGGAGAGCAAGGGCATCCTCAGACTGGGAGGTCAGGGCAGACCTGACTTTACAGGGTGGGGCCCGGGGGGCGGGAACAGCGTCCTTCTTGGAGGAACCCCCCATCCCCTGCCCCAACCTGGAGAGGAGACTGGGTTTTATTCTAAAGGGGATGATAGGTCCCTGAGGGGATTTTGTCCCTGCTCCAAGGGCCCGGGGCTGGGGGTGTGGGGTGGGCGCTTCGAGCCCCTGACCAGGCTGCGAGGGTTCACAGGTATTTACACGTGGGTGTTTGTTGAGCGAATGGTTTAATTATCGAAGCGCTCTGCACTGGCTTCCGTTAATAATGCAGTGAATCTCCGCAGTGGGTTGCAGTCCATAAAGGAGTAAATTGCCCAGGAAAGTGAGGTGGCGCCGGGGCTGAGGAGAGTCAGTGCGTCGTAGGTCATTACCAGGAAGAAGCCCATGGCGGTGGGCACGCGCATTCTTACAACCCCGTGCATCGGAGAGACTCAGGAACCGCATCAACCAGCTTCTCAAAAGCCCAGGAAAGAGCCGGGCTCGTGCAGAAGGTGGCTGGGCCCGGAGGGGCCTGGGGTCGCTGGCCCAGGAAGACAGTGGCCTGCGCACTGGCACCAGGACCCGGCTGTGGCTTGCTGACGGCCCTAAGTTCTGGCCGGTGACTGTGCCTTAAAACCTTTATCTCTATAGCAGCATTGGAAGAGCAACATAAACCGGTGTCAGAGGGAAAGCTGGCTGTTTCTTGATCGTCTGGCTCCTGACTCCAGAAGCACGGTGCACAAGAGAGGTCGGAGCGGGGGCTTCGCAAGCTCTGCTGCGTGCCCCTCGGGGAAGGGGACACAAGGGAGCATCTGTCCCCCCGTCCCGCCTCGTGGCCCGAAGGACAGAAACCTGGTCCAAACGGCTCTGGCAGGGAGGGAGGTGTAATCAGGTGCTGGGGGTAAGATGCGGGGCTCAGCTGCCCGGCGTGAAGGCGGGGAGCGGGCTTCAGGGCTTGAGCCCCAAAGACAGCCGGACGGTGAGCCCCCCAGGGCAGCAGTGGCTGTCCTCACGGAAGTCCCCCAGGAACCACACGTGGCCTAAAGTAGGCACTGGATACATACTGATTGAGTGACTAAATGAACGAAAGCCCAACAACTGAAGACACAGAGAGGAAGAGCAAGGACATTCATGTAAACAGCCTTGGGCGCCTGAGGGCTCAGCCGGTTGAGCATTGGACTTCGGCTCAGGTCACGATCTCACGGCTCGTGGGTTCGAGACCCATGTCAGGCTCTGTACTAACAGCTCAGAGCCTGGAGCTGCTTCAGAGTCTGTGTCTCCCTCTCTCTCTGACCCTCCCCTGCTCACGCTGTCTCTCTCTCTCTCTCAGAAATAAATAAGACATTAAAAAAATTATTTTTTAAATACTTTATAATTTTGTGACCACCTTTTTAAGAGCTGTGTTTAAAATCTCGTTTGCTAATCCCAGTCTCTTTATTACCTCTGAGTCCGTGTCTACCAACTTGGTGTTTCTCCGGAACAGATCATCACTAGTAATTTTTTTTTTAATGTTTTATTTATTTCTAGGAGAGAGAGAGAGAGACAGCGTGAGCAAGGGAGGGTCAGAGAGAGAGGGAGTGGCAGACTGAAACAGGCTCCAGGCTCTGAGCTGGCAGTCAGCACAGAGCCCAACGCGGGGCTCGAACCCACGAACCGCGAGATCATGACCTAAGTGAAAGTCGGACGCTTAACCGAGTAAGCCACCCAGGCGCCCCAATCACTAGTAATTTTTTTGCTAGTGATTGCTGGTAATTTTTGCCATATGGCTAGTAATTTTTGACTGTCTTCCATATATGTCGATACCACATTATCGATCGTCTGGATTATTTTGTCTTTATTTAAAGAGTATTAGCCTTTGTTCTAACGGCTAGTTAATTTACTAGTGAGCCGGCTCATCCCTGCCGTGGCGGGGTGAATCTTTCCGGGTAAATCTGGAGTAGCTCTTACTGGAGGCCAGAGCAGCCATGGTCCTAGGGTGCGGTCTCTCCAGAGAGTCAGGGACAGTCTTGAGTATCAGTCCCGTGTCTGGGCTTTGGTTGGTCGGAACCTCACTGCAAGGAGCAACGATCCCCTCTTTGCTCACAGATCTCCGAATGCTGTTCTGTGCTGGGCCTCGTGTAGGCTTGCCCTGTGCATAACCTGATTCACATTTGGCCCCAGACTCAAGGGAACCCCATGCCAGTGTGGGGACCTACTTCTCTGCCTAGGTCCCTCCACTCTGGTATCCTACTTTGCAAATTCCAGATCCTTCAGCAACGCTTGACTCTGGTCTCTGTTTTTTGCACCCAAGCTCTCTGTCTGGGGCCAAACATGCCTTGGTTGGGAAGAAATTCTAGGTGAGGGTGGAGCTTGCACATTTCCATTTGCTCCCAGATCTTAGCCTGCGCTGCCTGCCATCCAACGTCTATTGTCCAAAGTAACACTGCAGCTCTCTTTATTTTATCCAGTTTTGAAGTCAGGGGGGTAAGTCTGATATCCATTATTTTGACATGATAAAGCTGCTACATCTTTCTTTTTAATGTTTATTTTTTTATTTTGAGAGAGAGTGTGTGCACACACGAGCAAGGGAGGTGCAGAAAGACAGGGAGAGAGAGGATCCCAAGCGGGCTCCGCACTGTCAGGACAGAGCCCAGCACAGGACTTGATCTCACGAACGGTGACATCGTGACCTGAGCCAAAACCAGGAGTCGGTCCCTTAGCCGACTGAGCCCCCCAGGCGCGCCGTCTGTTTTGGATCCTGGAAACATTTCTCAGGAGCCACCGCATCCATCTCATACTGACCCTTCCAACTAATTGGACAGAGTAACATAGCAGACATAGGACTAAAGCAGTCATGGTCACTGAGTAACCCTCTCGGTCTGGGGAGGTCCCGCTTCCCTGAGCACATGTGTGTCCAATCCCTGGACTGCACCAGGTTCTGTTAGCCCAGGAGGGCCGTCCCCGAGGCCCCCAGCTCCCTGTCCCCAGCTCCAGTCTCTGGGAGGTCCACCTCTGCTCAGATGTTGGTCCTCGAAGTTTTGTATCTTTGTTGTAAACTTATACTGGGCAGAATGGTGTCTACAGAATCTACATGTGTGATCTTATTTGGAGAAAGGGCGTTTACAGCGATAGTCAGGTTGAATCGTACCAGAGTAGCGGGGCCCTAACCCAGTGACTGGTCCTTGTAAGAGGAGGGAGGCATAGAAGAAAGATGATGTGAGACACAGAAAGGTGGCCATGTGAGACAGGCAGAGAGTGGAGTGACGCATCTATAAGCCAAGGACCCCGGAAGCCACCAGAAGCTAAGAAAGGCTGGAGCAGCATCTCCCTTGGAGCTTCTGGAAGGAGCCAATGCTGCCCACATTGCCGTCTCAGACTTCTGGCCCCCAGAACCCTGAGAGATTACATACCTGTTCTTTGAGGCTACCGATAGTTTGTGCCTAACAAATATTCCAATGATAGACCGTTTTATTAAGCTGGTTTGGGTGGGTGTCAGTCCCTTTGAATCATGGGAACGGTCTTAGCCTTCGCACCCCCTTCTTCCTTCATGCGTGTTTGGAAATTCTGTTTCCTTTGGACCCGTTGGTTTGCGGATACCTTCTCCCCCATCAGTGAGCTATTCTTGCCCTTCATACACCTTTCACCCTGAGTCACATGACCTCCTCTCTGGGCCAAAGACCTCAGAGGGCATCTTCCAGGTCTTCCCAGGCACCAGCGTCTGCATCCCACCGTCAGCCCCGAGGGAGGAGAGGCCACTGGGGACCCTGGCGCCTCCCACAGAGCCTGATGGATGGGTGCCAGTAGGGGATGGTTTGGGGAGGGAGGATGAGGGTCGAGTCTGTCTGTGGGTCTGGTCTGAAGCCTGTCAACCAGGTTGAGTCCGAAGAAGCAAAGAGTCCTGTTCCCTAGGGCCCTTCCCCGACCCCCAGCCTCTGCCTTCAGTGCTGAGTCCCTTCATCTGCCAGATGCAAACCCGAAGTGAAGGACCCCCGGGACCCAGGATTATGGACACTTACAACTAATGCCAAATAAACAAGACGAAATTATGTGTAATTACTCCTAAAGTCATTTACTTGTACCAGTAATTGACCCGTGTGTCCTTTAATCTTTAATGCTTTCAAAATTCGGCCTCAGGGAGTCATCATGGTTATCGACGTTCGTCATGGTGAGGACTCTGGAGACATGAGTCATTGGTTAAGATGTCTTCAAAAGAAAGAATCAATTTAAGAAGACAGGACGCTCACACTTCGGGACGAAGGGATGCGGGGTGAGGGGCTGTGGCCGGCCACGTGTTCCTGGCCCAGATGACAGTGATGAAGGTGGTGGGGACGATGAAGCCAGCACTAAGAGTTCCTGATGGACCCGCAGGGGCTACGAATGATCTGGATAAATCCTCCTAACAAACCTTTAGGATGGGTGTGATCACCAGCCTCGTTTTCCTGGAGGCGGGACAGGTTACCCCCAACCTCACTCACGGCTCAGTGCTGACGCCAAGGTGGACCTCAGTCCCGTGGGAGCCTCAGACCCTACGCGGCTGCCCTCATCCGGCGGCCCACGGCCTTGGTCCCGCACACGGGCCCTCCGGGGACACCACGCAGGCACACACCCACCCCCGCGCAGGTCACCTCCCTCACCTTTGCTTCTTTTGTCTGCAAAATGGGGGCGATGGCCCCTACGGCACGGTCTGCTGTGGAGATGAAGCGAGGTTACGTGCATGTAGCTGCTTGGCCAACAGCTTCTCTCGGCTTTCTTCCGTGCAAACCGGAGTCAGGGGATTGAGCAGAGCGCCTGCCTTTTCCTTCGCGTCCCCTAAAGATAAAATGTGGAGAGACACCTTCCTAGCTTTTGTTTTACCCCTTTGAGTGTTGCCAGAGCCAGTGCTCTGAATGTGCTAAACACACACGGTCTCTCTCACACACACACAAACACACACACAGCGCTAGTTTTGTAAGAGTTACAAATCTCCCTTCAAATAGATTGGAAATAGTGACAGTATCATATAAACTCTTTGGCTTGGCAACTCAGTTCCGCAGTGTCCAGGAGCCTCTTATCTTATCTTATCACGATCAGTAGCGGGTCCTCAGGACTTTCATCTTCTTGCAGGAACTTCTTCTGAAAGTCCCCCCTGCCCCAGCCCCTGACAACCACCATCCTACTCTGCTTCTCCGAGTCAGACGTCTTGAATGGCCGGAGCCCCGCAGCTCTGGTCCTTCTGTGACTGGCTTACTTCACCAAGCATCAGGCCCTCACGTGGCACATTTCCTTTGTGCATTCATCTAGACATTTCTCCAAAGAAAACACACCGATGGTCACCGGACATAGGAAAAGATGCTCACCACCACTCATCATCAGGGAAATGCCAATCAAAGCCACAGTGATGGGGCGCCTGGGAGGCTCAGTCGGCTGAGCGTCTGACTCTTGATCTTGGGCTCAGGTCGTGATCCCAGGGTTGTGAGATCGAGCCACCCACTGGGCTCCGCACTGAGCGTGGAACCTGCTTAAGATGCTGTCTCTCTCCTTCTCCCCCCTCGTGCACTTTCTCTCTCTCTCAAATAAAAAGAAAAATAGGGGCGCCTGGGTGGCTTAGTCGGTTAAGCATCCGACTTTCGCTTGGGTCATGATCTCTACGGCCTCGTGGGTTCGAGCCCGCCGGGCTCTGTGCGACTGCCAGCTCAGAGCCTGGAGCCTGTTTCAGAGTCTGTGACTCCCTCTCTCTCTGACCCTCCCCTGCTCACGCTGTCTCTTCTCTTTCTCAAAAATAAATAAATTTAATTAAAAAAAAAGCAAAAAGCAGGTGCGGCAAGGTGTGAAGCTGGGGACGCTGGGAGCTCTCGCGATGCTGGCGGGAATGTAAAAACAGTGCAGCTGCTGCGGAGGGCACTGGGGCAGCTCCTCAGACATTAGGAAGAGCACATAGTCCAGTACCGCCCTTAAAGGTACCTCGTGACCTTCTGTCCCCCATCCTGGTTCCGGGTCCTGCAGCCAACGGCAGGTGGAGGCCAAGGAGTGATTTCTGAATGGAGGCTCTGTTAGAGCCGGGACGTTACCGCAGGTCTGCGGTTGGAGCTCAGGTGATTAGAAAAATGAACATCCTGGTGTCTGGAATCTTCCGCCAGGAGGTACTTTGAAGAGGGCCAGAGAGTGCAGGTTCCTCCTAGGATTTCGAGGCCTGGGCTGGGCGAATCCCGACGCGGCAGCCCTTCCCGGGGGCCCATGCCTGCCCCCTCTGTAGCCCCAGTGCCCAGCACGGCTGCCTTCCTCCTCCTCCCTGCAGAGCCGGATCCTGGCCGACCCTCCCCCCCCCCACCCCTCCCCCAGGCCAGCAGGCTCACGGCCAGAGCTCCAGAGCTTTCCCTGATCCTGGAGAGCAGCCTCAGAGCCATCACCTGCCTTCCCCGTGGGTCTCCGGTCTAACCAGACGCGAGCCTTGCAGGTTCCCCCTTGGGATTCTCTCTGAATCCCCCCATCCCTCCTCCTCACCCTGAGACCAGGTGGTGCTCCCCCCCAGGCCGCAACATCGGCCTCTCGCCTGGTCTGGGACCTGCCCCGGGACCAGCAGCCCAGGTGCGTCCCTCACGTTCCCGGCCCCTCCCACCACGACCCCTTCTCCTTCTCCCCGTCACCAGTGTGCACCCCGCCAAGGCCAGGGGTCCCTCGTGGGGACGGCACCCCCCCGGGGCCGATGCCCCCTCCTTCCTGTGGTTTCCTCCTCAACGTCGGTTCCCCGGCTTCAGACTGGGCCACGCTTCCGCCTTCGGCTCTGTTCCCGCCACGGAGCCACGGATCTGGACTCAAAGAACGTGCTCACACCCCACGCGCGGGCGCGGTCAGCACCAGCCCTGTCCGTCTCCCTACGTCCCTCCGGAGCTTGGGGTCAGTCCCAAGCCGGCCACGGCATCGCTCTCCCGACCCCCCCCTGGACGCCGAGCTCCCGCAAGGCAGCACCCGTCTCCCCCTTTCTCTTGCTCCCCACGGCCCAGCAAATTAGCCATGCTCATCCCCCCACCCCTGCCTGAGGACTTGGCCGAATAAATTCATTTGGGGCTCATTTTCTGGCTTCCTGCTCGGTGGGAGGGAGCTGCATCCCTGACCCACGGGGTCGCCCGGCCCATTAAGCCTGGCCCCAGATCCCATTAAACCGAGGGGGAGGGAGCGTGTGCGGCCGGGACTGGCCCCAGAGACCCCACACACTGGGTCAGGCTATTTAAGGAGGTCAGCGCAGGCGGGAAGGGCTTGCGGCTAATTGTCCCCGGCATTAATCACCGTGTGCTGCCGGGGGCTGGTCTGTTACAATGTGTTAATTTGGTAATTACTGGGGAGGGGAGGCTGCTCTATCACCTCTGTCTTTATTTTTTAACTGATATGAGCCGGAAATGGGGAGAGTGAGACACTCCGGCAGCAGCTTAGATGGAGACGGTGCGGAGCGTCTCGGTCTGCCTTCCTCTCCCGCCAGCCGCCCCGACCCCTTGCTAGTGCTCGGCGCCACGGTCTCCCCACCCCGCACCCCAGCGGGGAGGGGCCCCAACACTAGGGGCCCCCGCACCAGCATCAGGACCTGTTTTCTGGAGAAACAGGACTGGAGCCCACACTTTATGGGGATGACAGTTACAACGGCCAGAAGACTCCAGATGCCTGCCTGCGCCCCCCTCCGAGGCCTGGGCTGCACCTGGGCAGCCTTGTCTAAGGGGCTGGTGGCCCCCACTCTCCCTGACGGGGGCTTCTTTTTAAATCGCGGCTCCAGGGAGTCTTCCTTCCACCGCCTCCTCCTCACCGCTGTCCTCCTCATCCTGTCTCTTCTCCCTGATTGTCCTGGTGACGACTCAAACACCAAGTCCCGCCGGGTGCTAACTGAGACATCTGGGTGCTTTGTGGGGCCGTGCTAGGTCATTGCATGTGGGTTCTTCCAGGCTCCACAATGCTGCAGGCAAGGCACGCGGCTTTCCAGAGCCTCACAGCACCCGGGGTGGGGAGCGCCACCCTCTGCCACCGGAGCCCAAGCGTGACCTGGTCCTCGGCCCCTCGGGCGTCTCTGGAACCTGCTTTCCTCCCCCCGATTCCGTCATGCAGAGTCTGAATCCTCGTCCTTCTAGCAGCCGGGGGTGGGGGGCCTCTCCCTTCAGCCAGGCTCTGCCCCTCCAAGCCTCTCTCTCTGCTGACTCAGGACACGGCTGTTGGGACCAGACAGACTTGGGTTAAAAACATGGAGGAAGAGGCTCCTGGGGGGCTGAGTTGGTTAAGCGTCCAACTTTGGCTCAGGTCACGATCTCACAGTTTGTGGGTTCGAGTCCCGCGTCGGGCTCTGTGCTGACAGCTCAGGGCCTGGAGCCTGTTTCAGAGTCTGTGTCTCCCTCTCTCTCTGACCCTCCCCTGCTCACACTGTCTCTCTCTCTCTCTCAGAAATAAATAAAACATTAAAAAAAGAAAAACTTGGAGGGAAAAACCCAAGGGCTCCTGGTGGCCCTGCAGGGTCCTCAGTGACCAGACAGACCCCCGTCCTGGCCCCGGGTGCCCCTCCTTCTGCTCCAGCCACTGCCCTCCTGCTCTGCACCATGTCTGGGTGGATCACGTTCCTCAGGTGGGTCTACATGCAGCCAGGCTTCGAGCCAGGATCTCCAGGGAGAAGTTCGAGGTCGTTGGGTACTCGGCTGACCCGGCCTAGGGTTTTTCTGCCCAGGATCCTCCCCATCCTGCCCCGCACTTAAATCACGTCCAACCACAGCTGTGTCGCGCCTCCGTGCCTTTGCACGTATAATCGAGCCGCGGGAAAAGATCTTGAACCTTCTGGGTATTTCCTCCAGCCCAGCAGCCTCCCTGCATCTCCTTGGTGAGACCTCACCGATCCCTGCGGGTCTCCTGTCCTTCTGGGCCCTTCAGGTAGGCGTGGCCGACTCTGTCCACCTCTCGTCCTTGTCCTCCTGGGCTTTCATCCTCTCTCTGTTTACAGGCTCTGATAATATGATGATGCAGGGGCCTCACTACCAGAGACACATGGGTTCAAATCCTTAGCTGCCCCGCTGACGTTTCTGGACCTCGGGTAAGTCCCACAGCAGCTCTGAGCCTCAGTTTCCTCATCTGTGAGCCACAAATACTCAGCCCATTTTTATTGAGTACCTACCATGTGCCATGCATTTCAAACCCTTCTTTCTGCCTGCTTCCCACCACAATCCTGCGGGGCCGCGTGGCATTACAGATGCCAACTACACCAGGCTCTGTCCTCGAGTGTCAGGGGCCCTGCCCCACCCCCCGGACCTCAGACCACTCTCTGGCTCTGCGGGTACCTGCCCACTGCGCTGATGCCACCTGCGCCATTACGGAGCCCCTGCCAAGCATCGAGAGTGCAGGAAGCCCTCCATCTTCTAAATAACCACCTGCCGCGTGGAGAGATGGGTCTTCTATCAGGCTTGTAGCACCACCGAGGATATTAGATGGGATAACGCACGTTGTAAAGCTTGACCTAAAACACATCACTAGATACGTGTTAGTTGCCTTCCCTCCCCGCTTGCCCCGCCCCTGCCAGAGTCCACAGGGGGTCACGTTCCTCACGGACAGCGTGCACGGCTTCCGTGTCCAGCACCCAGCACAGCCACCAGCACATCGTCGGGACTCGATGCGTATCAGGATGACGACACTCACATTTCTGATCTGTCCACCCGTTTCTGGCAGCACGAACCCCTCCCTCCTCCCTTCACCCATCTTCCATCCACCTATTCGTTCATCCAGCAGAGCGACACCCCTCAGGCATCAGCCGCTCCTCTGGGCTAAGGTCCCAGAGCTCGGGAGCCATCCCCCTGCGTCCAGAGAGACAAAACCCCGCCTGCGTAGCCTAACCTGGCCGGCCAATGCAACAAGGCGATGGATAAAACAATGAAACGTGAGGGGTAGGCATGATTTCCTTCCCCGAGAGCAGGGAATGTTGCCCACACAGTATGTAGAAAAGTCCTCTTGGAAAAGGTGACATTTGATCATTTTAAAGGTGGTATATATCTTTGTTAGCATTTCCAAAAGCGCAGAAGATAATGCCGTTGTTCTATAACCGTCACTCAGAAATCACGGCACCCCGACACCTCGTCTTTCCTCTTCTGGGATGTACAGATCTGGATTGTGGGTTTAAAATGTAACATCACACTAGACACTTTGTAGCTGTGGTTGTTTTCCCATTTCCTGTGTATCGATATTAATATGTATTTTTTAAATTGTCACCATAAATATATGTGAGCGTTTCTACCTTTTCAAAAGAAGAATAGATTACTGTACAGATTCTAGACAATCAAGATAAGGAAGAGAATAAAAAGAATGTACAATCCTACCATTTAACACATTGGTACATATCCTTCCTCTGACTTCCTTCCTTGTAAAAGTAGAACATACACAGCACATGTTCAGATTGTATCTGGCTTTTTCCTGATAACGTGTGAAAGCCTGGAGGTGGTAGGCTCCAAATGACCGAAGTTACAATCGTGCAAAGTGACCGGAGTTACAGTCGTGCAGAGTGACCAGGGTTATAATCGTGCAAAGTCTGGACGGCAGCATTCGGACCGCAATGCTTTGTTTTCTGCCACTGACTTTGCCAAGTCATTTAACCTCTGACCCCAGGTACCATAAGTGCAAAAGGAAGTCCAGAACCCTTCCTGGAACTTGAGCCTCAAATAAACACCAGAAAGCCAAGGGTGGCCAGGGAGAAAGGATGAACATGTATGAACATGAAGATTTTAGCTGGTGAGGTCGCCCAGGACCCAGGAACAGCACAAGCAGGGGAGGGGCAGAGAGGGAGACACAGCATCCAAAGCAGCTCCAGGCTCTGAGCTGTCAGCACAGGGCCCAACGTGGGGCTTGAACCCACAAACTGAGAGATCATGGCCTGAGCTGAAGTTGGACACTCAACCAACTGAGCCACTCAGATGCTCCCCCCACCTCTTTTTTTCTTTTTTTTAACATTTATTTATTATTGAGAGACAGAGAAAGACAGAGCCCGAGCAGAGGAGGGACAGAGAGAGCCAGACACAGAATCTGAAGCAGGTTCCAGGCACTGAGCTGTTAGCACAGAGCCCGACATGGAGCTCCAACTCACAAACCGTGAGATCATGATCTGAGCTGAAGTCAGAGGCCCAACTGACTGAGCTACCCAGGGGCCCCCTGTCACCTCTTTGCCAAAGCTGTCTGCTATGGAAGTTTCTGCAATTTTGCCAGTTGGATGGGTGCAAAGGCTTATTTTATTATACCAATGTGTGTTTAATTTTGAAAGAGACTACACATCTTCCCACATGTGTGGCCTTGGCCTTGAACTTCACACTGCCAGATGTTAAAGGGACATCCACGGGGTGACGTAAGTGTTTGCATCACCAGAAGGCAGTGACATCATCTCTCCTGGAGTCCTGTCCGCGCCTCTAGCTCTGCCCTCCCCTCTAAGGTGAGAGGGGACACAGAAGACCCCCGGGGGGCAGTCCCCTGCCTTTAGCCTGGAGCCCAGGCAGCCAGGACCCACAGTCCTCGAATGAACGTCTTCCAACCCTGAGCCCTCTTTTCGGTGCGGAGAGCAAGGATTCGGAATCAAGAAAAACCCAACGTCCGCAGCCACAACGTCTTCACTGAAAATGCAGAGTGATGCCAGGGAGGATGGACATTGAATGCGGCGGCTCGAGCACCGGAACGAAGGCTTCGTGACATATTTAAAGCAACGCTTTGACACTCGGGAAATCATAAGATGAATTGGGGGAAGCCAGGAGCCGTCGTGAGCAAGGCGAGGCTTCCCAGGCCGATTCAATTGTGCGATTTCAGCAACGCACCCTGGCATGTTTGTTAATAAAGACGCAGAGCCACGGCGACATGCGGTGTGTTTTTGTTTCAGTCCATTGTCTGCCTCTGGAGAAATGGCATTGGAATCATATTGCATTTTCAGGTCCGATGAAGCCTCAGTAATAAAAGCATCTTATGCAAATGCGTTGTGGTGCAAAGGATGGCATGTCACATACCGTAAATCTTATGGTAACCGGAGCCCCCGTTACTGCCCGGTTTTAACGCATCATGATAGGAGGCGATTATTTCAGACCAAGAAGCTGCCTCTCCTGGCATTCTGTCTCTGCCTGAAGCTAGAGTCTGTTTGCTGGCATGGATTCTCGGGGTGCGGCGCTGGGGGAGCCCAGGTGACCGTGAGTGTGGCCTGGAAGGAGACGAAGGCTCACCCTTTCACTCCGTGTGCCTGCACACCTCTGTCCTGGATCTGGGTGTCCTGGGCGCATCACCGACAAGAAGGCGGGCTCTGGATCATGGCGCTGGGGCTGGAGTGACAGAGACGGAGCCTTGCTCTGCCGTGTATGACTCACATGGCCTCGGGCAGGTGTCCTGACTTTTCTCTGCTTCATTTTCTTCATAGAGGAAAGGACCATGGTTGTTGGGAGGATCAGACAGAACAACGCCTGAAAAATGCTTAGCCCAGTGGCTTACGGAGTGCACTGCATCAATAGACTTGCTCTTATAACATTAGTCTATTCACAACAAAGCCGTGAAGGGCCCTGGTGGGAAGAGCCATGCGTGTGCACGTGTGTGTGCGCGCGCGCACGTTGGGGACCTGGGAGGGACTCCGTGGGCTCAAGTGCCCAGTCCGTCCTTGCTGGCAGGTCTGGGCCTCTCTCTGTACCTCCCCTACTGTGAGCCCACCAAGACTTTCCACCAGAACGTTCCCTCTCTGCCCCTCTGACCTACCCCACGGCCATCTTTTCCTTGGCGAGCAAGGCTCCTTCCTGGAGTAGGAGATGGGAATCAGCAGAAGCTCCTCCCCCCGTCAGGACTGTCACATGCCTGCGGACCTGCAATGTCCCCTCCGCTCCCCTGTCCCAGCTCGCCTCCGTCCGGGGACCCAAAGGGCTTTACCCCCGGCACTTTGCAGACCGTCTGGAGAGATGTGGCGATCACCCCCGGCGGGACCAGCAATGGGAGAGGAGCCCAGGCGACCGTGACCTGCCGGGTGTGGGCAGCACGCGGCCCCTCCTGCGGGGTAACCAGGGGGCTTCCTGGACGGAACCTTGTGACTCTATCCGTGCCACACAGAGCTGCCCGGCGGTCCGTGGCGCCCGTCCCAGCCTCACCCCTCCTGTGGCTCTCCTCATGGCCCCGCGACCAAATCCCAGGAGCCTTCAGTGCGTCACAGGACAGGAGGACACTAGCGTCACCAAACGACCCTTTTACAGTCCCCACCTCCCACTGCTGTCCCTTAAAAAAAAAGAAGGAAGAAAGCATCAGGAACGTGAGGAAGGTATGAAAGAGGTTTCAAGGAGGAGCAGCTAACAGAAAGCAGCGTGTGTTTGTGTGTTTTAAAGTGTATTTGTATTTATTTTGAGAGACAGAGAGAGAGCAAGCAGGGGAGGGGCAGAGAGAGAGGGAGAGAGAATCCCAAGCAGGTTCCATGCTGTCATCGGCCAATGGGCTTGAACCCACGAACTGAGAGATCATGACCTCAGCTGGACACTTAACCGGCTGAGCCTCCGGGACGATGGCTGCCTTGTCCGACCCCTCTGCTGGACTGAAAGCTTCTCGGGGAGCAGGCGAGGATTTGCTGGGTAATGCTTGTGACTGCTCCCAGAGAGCGCGTGCCGCGGCGCAGGGGGCAAGGAGGGGCTCCCGCCTCAGTGCAGACGCCACTCAGCCCTCCCCGCACCCCCCCTGCCGGCCAGTTCACCCAACCTCAGGCAGCCCCTGGCTGAGGACAGAGCCGTCTCCCCCACCTTCCCTCTCGCCCTGCCTGAGCACTGGCTCCTGATGCACGGAGTCACTGGTACTTGACCGGGGTCCCCCGTCCCCCCCGGCCTCCTCACCCCTGAGGGACATAGATCCACCCCACCCACCCAGAAATCGTAGTGCTAGACTCCCGAGGAAAGTGGCCACGTGTGTGTGCCAAGGGCAGCTTCCAGAAACCCCGCGAAATGGCCAGAAACGCACCTGGAGTCCTCGGGAGGGAGACGGGAGTCGCTGAGGTCACCGTGGTTTGCAGCGTGGGGAGGCAGGAGGCAACAGCGGTTGAGGCTCGGACTCCCGCCCGTGAGAGGAAGCCAGGGGGCTTTTCTTGAAAAGCCTTGCTGATCTGGTATTTTCAAGGAGGCCATAAACACCCCTCTGCGGGCACCCTGGGAGTGCCAGGCACAGGGGCGCACAGGGGACAGGGCGGGGAGTGGTGGGCACGCCTTGGGACCTCACCTGGGGACGGGAACCAAGACAGACATGTCCTTCCCCGGGGATGCCGCTCGGCCGGCGCCCCCCCCTCCAATTTATCACACAAGGAAACTGGGGGCAGAACAGCCTTTAACCCCCGTGGACACACTGGCTGGGTGGTGGACGGCCAGGAAGAGCCCGCGGCCCGGGACAGTCCCATCCCTGCCCCTGCCCTGCCGGGGCCCTGGGGCCGGAAGCCTAGGGCGCCCCCGGCCTCATCTGTTACACATAACGCGCCGCACAACAGACCGGCTCCCGGCTGCATGGACCGCGGATAAATTACCCACCTTCACGGCGGACCGCCGGCCAGGCCGATTGTCAGGGGTAAACCTTGCTTGGTCACAGGTTAACGCTGACTGTACATCTCTGTCTCTAAGAGATCCACGCTCCCTCCCGCCACAGGGGGAAAAGTAGTTCACGGGTTTGGCGCTTTTCTGTGTGGGGTTTGCCCACGTTTCAGCCAGGCGGGTGCCAAGCAGCCCCTCCTCCGCTCGATGCCACGTCCTGGGAGGCGACCCCTTCGTGACTGCAGTGAGGTCTTGTCTGAGGGCTGAGGGGCGGGGACAGAAGTCACCGAGGGGCAGCGGGGGCGGGAGAGCCTGGGATGGGCAGGGGTGGGTGAGGGGCTTCTCCTCGCCTGCGGGGAGTCAGAGGCCCCAAGAGTGCACTTCCTGGGGTCCGACCGCAGCTTGGCAGGGGCGGGGAGGGGGCGGGCGGCCTCTGGACCCCCTTCGCTCTTCCTCTTTCTTCCTGATCCTGGATCTCCAGACAGAAGACTCCCCCCCGCCCTCCACCTCGTGTGAAACTAGGAACATGCAGATAAGTCAAGTGTAGAAGAGAAGAATTCAGACCAGAAGGGGCCACCAAAGCCCCCC
Source organism: Proteles cristata cristata (assembly GCA_017311185.1). Lineage (NCBI taxonomy): Eukaryota > Metazoa > Chordata > Mammalia > Carnivora > Hyaenidae > Proteles > Proteles cristata. The sequence continues at coordinate 396,462 of JAESUZ010003315.1, read as the reverse complement.
ATCTACCCCCTTTATTGTCACAGAGGAAACAGATGCAGGTGCCACCCATCCGAGGGGACCCAGCTGTGTGCCCGGGTGAACCCCTGGGCTTGGCACTCGCTCCGGGTCTTCCATCAGGGCGATGGAGACTCATTCCACCAGACACACGTCCACACCCGCATCGCTCACACTTGGTATTGATTACGTGTGTTGTACATGCGCCTCTGGACCCGTATTTACGCCCTTCGCCCCCTCTCGGGCCTGCCCTGGTGTGGGCTGGAGGGCGCAGAGAGGGGGCTCGGGCAGGTGGAAGTCTGGGTCGGAGGGAGGAAGACTCCGACCGGAGTGACAGCAGAAGTCTCGGACAAGGCCTGCGCCGGTCAGGTGGCTGTCACAGCAGTAGCACGCGGGGCCTGGAGGGCGGCCGTGCCCGGCCCCGGGGAGGGCAAGGCAGGAGGCAGTAGTGCCTTTAGGGTTTGGGTCCAGGGGAGCCAGCGGCGGGGGCACTGGGGAAGGCGAGCTGACTTTGGCTCTGCTGGGGTGCAGGCGAAGGCTGATCGAAGGCCTCGCTGCCAGGCTTCTGGGCTCCTGAAGGGCCGGGTGTCCCCAGCACGTGTCACAGCAGCCAGCGCGGGCCCAGTGCTTAGCAGGTGGGTTGAATAAACAACCCAGGTGGGACGTGTCCCGCAGGAGCTGAGAAAGGGGGACTGGGGCTGCAGGGGATCCGACGGCACACATGGATCATTCTAGAAGGAGCCCTCCCCCCTCCCGGACTGCTGCCCCCTGGCCTGGTCCGCGCTGAGAGAGGTGCCACAGGGCTCAGGGCTGCAAGGCAAGGCGTCCGGAAAGGAGGAGAGGCGCGTGGAGGGACGTCAGCGTGCAGGAGAGGCTGGCCAGCGACGGAGGTCAAGGAGGCCGCAGGAGGCCAAGGCCGGACCCCAGGTTGGGAGTGGAGAGCTGTGCGCGCATTCAGGGTGGATTGGGACCAGCGACTGGGCGGGAACTGGAGCCCGCAGCTCCCTGGGAAAGACTGAGGACAGGGCGCATGGAGGGGGGAGCCAGACACGGGGGAGACCTTGAGGGCCCAGGAGGGAAAGGGGATTCGGGGAGCTCAGCCCCAGGAACACCACGGGCACCTGCGAGGTGCGACCGGCCTCCGGAGCTGCCACCGGAAGGCATTCAGCAGGGAAACATCCCCGCCAGGGTCGCCTCTCAGGGAGAAAGCAAAAACTGACGGTGCCCCCTTCCTGGCGGAGCTCGGGCGCAGGCGCCAGCATCGCTCATTTGCTGGACTTTTCTCCGAAACTGCGTGAAACTGGAATGAGGAGACCGTGAAACACCATCGGAGGCTGGAGGAGGAAAGGGCTTGAAACTGTGAGGTGACGGGGAGGAGAAATCCGGAACGGCAGGCGCGGGCGGGGTGCTGGGAACAGCGCAGGCCGGGAGGGCGCCCGTGGCTTCCCCTCTCTCCCTGGTCCCCCATCCCTTCCAGAAGGTTCCTGCCCACCGGGCCACGCTGCTGCTGTGGCTCCCGGATGTTGGAGAGCTGGTGGGGCTCCTTGGTCTGAAGGGAGCCGCTGGGAGGAGACGAGATGCCTGCTGGTCGGCGATGTGCTCATTTAAGGCTGTGACACAAGTGACCCGTGAGTCCTACTCTGGCTCCCTGGGGTCAAAGGTCCATCTATAGGGAGGAAGACATTCTTGGTCCTAAGTGCAGGGGCGGGGAGGGGCAGAGGGCCCACTGCCTGGCCACTCTCCCACGAAGGAGGAGGGGAGAGGAGGCCGAAGCGCTCCAGAAGCTTCTGTCCTTTCTCTGCCTGGGAATTTGGGGGTGGCGGAGGCCCTCGGCTCCTGGGCCTGAGCTCTTTCCTGCCCAGGGAACTCAGCACTCGCACCTGGGTGGCTGGCGCCCCTCCTGGTCTTGTCTGCAGAAGGATCTCCTCCCCGAAGGTCGCTGTTAGTATCTTGGGGCCACCAAACCAAAGTGCCACCGATGCGAGGCTGACAGCACAGTGCATTCTCGCGTAGTTCGGGAGGGCAGACTCGGGGTTGGCTCCTTCTGGAGGCCCCGAGGGAGAATGTTCCATGCTTCCCAGCCTCGGAGGGTCTCCCGAAGTCTCTGTGCTGGCTCCTCCGCTTCTCACCTGGTCTGCCTCCACCGTCTGTATCTGTGTCGCCTCCCTGTCTGTCTCCCTCATGGGATCCAGGGCCCATCTTACCGTAATTACAGCGGCAAAGATGCTTATCCTACGTGAGGTCACACTCTCCGGTTCTGGGTGGACGTGACCTTGGGGGGTACTGCCCCGCCCACGACAGCAGCAGAGGGGAGTGCACAGTCCCCGAGGGTGGATGGGGCACCGAGAGCGTCCCGAGCAGGAATGGGCCCGCAGGGTGTGGCCAGGTCCAGGGGGCAGAGGGGAAGAGCCCCCACCCCACCGCCCTGCTCAGGCTCACCTTCTGGAGCCTTCCACCATCCCCCTGTACCCTTTCGCATCTATTTGGGAGAACTGCGATGTCGCCTTCTGATGGGTTATTAGGAATCAGTGACTCAGGAGCAGAGACAAGCCCTCCCAGGAAGGTGATGAGGGCGGGCAGGCAGCAGAGAACAAGGGACAGGTGCCACCTGGGAGGGGTGCCCCGGCTGAGCACTGGCGGAAGGGGAGCGGAGGAGGCCTGGCTTGCCCTCGCCTGCCCTGCCCTCCCTTCCTCTCCCCTCCCCATCCCTGCCTTGCCCTCCCTTGCCCTCCCTTCCCTTCCCTTCCTCTCCCCTCCCATCCCTTCCTCTCCCCTCCTATCCCCTCCCCGCCCCCTCCCTTCCCCTCCTCTCCCCTCCCCTCCCCTGCCCTCCCTTCCCTTCCCTTCCTCTCCCCTCCCCTCCCCTTCCCTTCCCTTCCCCAGGAAGCAGCCAAGATTTAATATGCAGAGGTGGAGAGGCAGGCGCAAGGCGCATCCTCACGGCATGCCATATTTCAAACAAAGACTATACAACAAAGGGCCGGCAGACGCGGGGATTTGTCAGAATTCAGCGATGGGAAAGATTTATCTAAGCTGCGTGGAGGGGCCTGTGACCTTGGGCTTGAGAGCTTTAAAGCGAACAGGCGGTGGTTGAAGATGGAACAAAGAGCTGCTTGTGATTATCATTATTTAATATCATGGTCTTAAACTGTCGGGAGGGGGAATCCGGTGGCACGAGAGAATTGTTTTTTATTCCAGGAGATGTAAGGAAGATGTGATGGAGGGGAAAACGCAGGGGAGGAGGAGGAGGGAGAGGCTGAGGAGATCTCTGAGATGCAGGGAAGGAGAGTGAGAGCCAGCAAGAGGCGGAGAAGCGGGGGGCGGTAAACAAGATGCTCGCTTCCTCTCTCCCCCCTCCCCCTCCCAGACAGGTTCAGCCTCAGCAGACGGAGTCGGGTGCTTGGGGAAGGTGGCCTGCGCATGCAGTGGGAGCAGGGGGTGGGGGTCTACCAGCGCCCCCAGGCTGGGTGTCCCCTGCTACCAGGGAGCCTGGGCATCTCCCTCAAGGAAGCTGGGTGCACAGGAGGGGTGTGGTGCGGCCTTGGGGTCTCCAAGGATCACAGTCTAGGATGGAGGCTGGTGGGAGGCAGAGAGCGCTGGGGTCCTTTCGTCAGGCCCCCAAAAGCGGGCTGTGCCACTCTCGCCAGCTGCGGCAGATCCAGAAAGTTCCAGCCCTCCGAGCTGCGGCACACAGGGGTGACCGAGGGGTGGGAGCCCGTGATCCATCCCATCTTGGGCCACATGTCCCTGGCTGTGGGGCCCTCGCAGGGCACCCTCCATTCCCTCCCGTCCTGTCCCTTTTTGCCCCTTGTACTTTGCCTTCTTTGTCTCAAAGCGTCCCCCCTCCTGAATCGTGTAAGTTCCAGATCCAACGACGATGTGATCGACTAGGTCATGCCCACAACACACCCAGGGCAGATTCTTCCTGGAACGTGCCAGAAGCCTGCTGGGAGACTCCACGGAGCTTTAGAGCCAGGTGGGGTTGGGGGTGGGAGGCGGCGGGCGCAGCTCTGTCCTGGAGCATCCCAGATGCCCGGGCGGGGGCACACAGGGACCCCCGTCTCCTGCCCCGGGGGCGGCCAGTGGTCCACAGCGTCTTTCCACTAGAAAGATTTTCCTCATTTCACACTCGCTGCGCAGGCCACCGGCCAGCTCACACTCCCGGGACCTGGGAAGCAGAAGAAAACAGCTTCTGAGTCCTGCTGGAGGGGAACGAGGCACCCAGGAAAGAGGGTTCTGGAGTGTGGAGGGGGCATCCCAATGTCGGGAGGGGGTCCTCTGGGAAGCACGGAGCGGAAGGATTGTCCTTGGTCTGTAGGAACTCGGAGGCAGACATTCCCAAACCAGCTGTGCATCGGGGCAGCCACCTACCGAAAACCCCAGAGTGGGGGCCGGAGTCTCTGACCCCCCAGCGCAGCCTCAGTCCGAGGACGGGTCCTGGGGCCAACGGCAAAGGACCCCAGAGGGGGCAGGAGGCCCATTTCCGGAGGCAGGAGAAGCAGGGAGCCTGGGATGGAGAGAGGCAGCGCTTTCTCCTTCTTGTCCCCTCCCCGAGGCCCTGCGACCGGGGCTGGGGGGCTGGGGACACTGTGTGAACACGACAGCCCAGGAAGCCTGTCTTTAAGTGGGCTGAGACTCCAGCTCTGGGACACCAGTGGCCTCAGGTCTCCAAGTGAGGGCCCGGCTCCAGGAGGCCGGGACACAGGCAACGCGGGACGCGCGAATATAGGACACCGAGCATTTGCCTCACGTGAGCACGAGGGGTGCCCAGTGCTTTTGGTGGGTGGCCACGTGGTCCTGTGGTCAAGCCCAGGCTGGAGTCAGTGCACCCGGGCCAGCTTGGCCGCCTATTCAAGGTGCGGCCCTGGGCCTCAGCCTTCTCTTCTGTGAAATGGGGGTAAGGGTGGGACCTATTTACAGGGTAATTATGAGGAGGGGTGGGACGATGTGGGGGGAGGGCTCTCTCTCTCTGTTGCTTTCTCACCCCGCCCTTGTCACTGCCTCAGCGCCCATACCCTCGGTCCTTCTCTGCCTGCCCAGAAGGAAACCCGCTGGGGGTCGGGGTGGGGGGGGCTCAACCAGAGGGAAGACGTGCCTGTGCGTTTTCCCCCAGGTGTGAAGCCATCGGCATTCCACGGACCACAGGAGACCAGGTCAAGGCTAAGGTGTTTCTAATCCACAAAATGGAAGGTCAGTCTCTCTCTCTCTGTCCATCTCCCTGTGCCTGTGTCTCTGTGTCTCCAACTTTTTCTGTCTCTCTCCTCCCCCCACCACCCCTAGAGCCCCCAGAACATACACCTAAAGCTGTTGCTGAGTCCGCGACCTCGTATTATCTGGTCCCTTTCTTGCTGGGAAATCCTGCTTCGCATCTAATCCATATCCCTCGTGCTGCAGCTTCAACTTATTTCATGGTCTGCTTTTAACTTTCCTTCATTTCTCTACTTACCAGACTCTGAGGGGTGGAAAGTGGTCCTTTATCAAACACTTCATTCTGTGTCTGGACCCCTCGCTCCTTTTCCACCACGGAAGGGCCCTCGGGGTCTGGCGCTCGGGGATCCTGGGTGAAGCCCTCAGCTCGGCCGTCACCCCGCCGTGGCGGGACCCAGGCTTGGGGTCCTCTTCCTGAGTCGGGGATCCGCTTTCCCTCTGCTTCACGTCATTATTAAGAGATGATGCAGGTCTTGGAGCAAGAACCCTTTGGCTCTGGGAAAATTATGTGTGACACGTTACATATGGATCAGGTAATTAATGGATGCCCCGATTTCCTCCACCAGAACATAAAGCTGGTGAGGACGGCTCTCTAATTCCAGATAATTAAAGAGCCATCGAACTGGCTCGCGCTGCTCGGGGAGCGCAGGCCACTGTCATTAACACAGCCGAGCCCTCTCCATTCTCCACACCTCACTGCAAACCGCCGCCCTCGCTCCCGGGGGGCTGAGGAGCTGGAGGGACCGCGGCGGCCGCCCGTGCAGAAGTGAAGGGGCCACATCCACTGCACCGCAGGATGTCACCCAGGGGAGGCGCCGGCTGCCATTGTCCCCCACCCCCAGGGCCAGCCTGCCCCTCTCTGCCCCCCGCCCAGGTGTGTGTTTGTGTGTGTGCGCACATATACATGCATGTGGGTGGGTGTGCACAGGTACATGTGGGTATGTGGGGGGGATGGAACCCCAGAATGGCCTCCCCAGGGAGGCCACAGGCAACCTTAGAGACTTAGTTCCCGGGAAACTAAGTGCAACCTGGGAAAGCAAGTCACACGGTGGCAAGCAGCCCCGCTCCCTCGCCCCGGCCCTCCCCAACCCCACTGTCTCAGGAGACTGCCTGACTTCCACCTGTCTTCCTCGGAGCTGAGGGCCCCCTGGTTCTGGAAGTGGTGGTCATTGGTGCCTCACAAGATCAATGGCAACCCGGTTCCAAAGGCTCATCACTCCTGCCGCAGGGCGGGACGCAGGCCGCTGCGCCTCCTGGTGAAGGTGCGGGCGGGGGACAGGCTCCGGGGAAGGCGGGCTCCCTGGGCAGTGGCGCTGCGGCCACAGGACGGACCGAATTGGGCTCACCCTGCGCATCTGTCACACTTCCCAATGACTCTCAGCCCCTATCCCGGCCGGCGGGGCCCTTCAGGTCCCCGTGACTCTTTGCCTGTCTCTGTTCACTCCCAGCGAGCAGCCCCCACAAACACGTGCCTGCTCGTTTCCACAAATACCGACTGAGCGCGTGCGGGCATTGGGCTGGTCTCCGGCCGGAGGTGGGTTAGAAGAATCTGCCGCACGGAACAAGCTGTGGCAGCTGGGAAGAGCCCTGGAAACACCCCCACCCCCTCCCTGGGGGGCGGGGTGAGCAGACACGCAGGATGAGCAGGGGCGAGTAGTGGATGGAGATTTGCAGGGGAAGGCAGGGCGAGCAATGGATGAGAAGGGCAGGGGAAGGGAGGGTGAGAGCACAGCGTGCACAGCGGGTGTGTGTATGGCAGGGGTGGGGGAGGGGAGCTCTGCAGGTCACTCTGCCTCAAGTGTCCAGCGTCCTTCTCCCAGAGGGCCCTTGGCCACACCTTTTGGGGAAAGACCTTGAGGAGTCAGGGCATGGCGGCCTGGCTGACTGGCAGTCATTGCCCGCGTCCCCCTCCAGACCCAGGACAGAGCCAGGTTTTCTCTGAAACACCCTCTTCTCCACGTTTGCGTATGCGACACTTCCACTTAGTGAGATTTTTATTTCAGCCTCGCTCTCTCCCCCCAAATCCCAGACTCCTGTCCACCTGCCTACTCACGGCGTCCTCGTGGACAGTACCTCAAATTCAAGGTCAACTCAGCCTCTTCTTTCACGTCTAACCTGCTCCCGCCTCAGCCCTTTCGTTCCCGGACCTTGGAGTCATCCTTACCCCTCCTTCCTGATCTGTCCTTAATCTGGTGACAAAGATGCTTATAAGACAAAGGCAGGGGGCATTCGAGGCTCAGAGACACAGGCAAGCGGCCCACGCGATGGTGGAGGCAGAGACTGGAGGGAGCCATGAGGCAGGAACGCCCAGAGCCCCTGGGGGCTGCAGGAGGCAGGAGAGGCCCTCCCCTCGAGCCTTCGGAGGGAGCACAGCCCTGCTCACACCCTGGTTTCAGACTGTGCAGGAGGAGAGTGCTGTGATGTTAAGTCCCTGGTTTGTGGCAGTCTGTGCGGCAGCGCCGGGTAACCAACGCCATCAGCGCAGGACTGGAGGAATAAGATGATTAACAGCCTTGTCACCATTTGTCGAGAACGAATGTGCTTTAACTCAACAAGGCAGGAAGGACTGCTGCCCCATTGCACAGATGGGGAAGCTGAGGCTTAGCAATTACACAAGCTTGAGAGGCCTCCTCTGGGAATCTGGGAAGAGAATCTCCCGCACAACAGACCCGAGTCTGCGCAGAGCAGAGCAGCTGTCCACATTTGTGGGCTCCGATGACGCACCAGATGTTCACTCCAGTTTGCAGAAGCCCCGGAAGCCAGGTGGCCTGTGGACACCCACTGCGTGGAGTGCCGGCCTCTGACTTTGGGTCCAGGAGCCTAGCTCTGCAGCCCAGCCCTGGCGCCCACTACTACCCTGGGCCAGCAGCCCGGGCCGCTGCGGAGAAGGGGGGAGGGCCCTCCTGCCCATCTGTCCCCCGAGCCTCTTCCCCACCTGACCCGGCACCAACTTCTCGGGATGGACCGAGGGGCGCTTGACTCCCAGCCTCCCCCCCGCCACCCCTCCCCCAGCCCTTTCAGGCCTCTGCTGAGCTCAGTGGCTACACCGCACAGAAGCAGAGAGAAAAATGGTTTTAGCCTCTGAAGCCTTGCCCGGAGATGGAGGTGTTAGTTAGGATTGATTCCGCAGGAGCTTGAGCAGCTGTTCCCAGGATCGATCCCGCATCCGGCCAGGACGGCACTCTGAAACGCAAGTGCCCACGGGGTCGTTTGCAGCATCACCGTGACCTTCCTTTGAGAAATGCGCCAGGGAGATGGTCTCTGCAGACCTCCGCACCCAGTGGGCGCGCGAGAAATGCTGACCGAGTGATCGGAAGATCGGCAACGCCAAACACAGCCCTGCGTTCTTTCCCCTCCGTGGGCTGGAAGGCTGGCTTCTGAAATCCACCTCTTCCCGAGAGCCTTTCCCCAAAGCCCTGGAAGGCTCCCCCGGGGCGCTGCTCGGGGGCGGGGCTCAGAAGCTGCCACAAAGCCATGGGGCTCAGGAGAAAGCAAAACGCAGGAGATGCACCAGCACTTGCAGAGTGATTTCCGCTCTGAAAAAAGATGTGTGTAGAAAACACCTACGTGTGAGCCCTTGGTGAAAAGAAAGAGAGGGGTTTATATAAATAGATACCTAAGTGCAAGTGGATACTTTCCTTTTTCTGGGAAAAAAAACCCCAACATTGGCTAATTTGGAGGGGAGGGGAGGGAGTGGGGTTGGCCAGAGGGCACCTTTCTTTACAGTGGATTCCCTTACAGCCAAAAGCAATCGAAGTAATTCCAAAGGGAAAATAAAAGGTACTCAGGCGGCAGGCAAAATCATGAATTGGAGAGTTCTTGCGGGGAGAGAGCTCCCAACCTTCCCCCCCCACCCCCCCACACCCCCCCGCCCCCCAGACACCTGTCCAGTCCACACCTGCTCTGGCCTTGGTTGCAAGCTCCCTTTTGGATCTGAGCTCAGTTGGTTCCTCTCTTCTGTGGGGATCAAGGCTAATGTCCTCTCCCAGGAACGGTTTCATTGCTCCAGAAAAGCCAAATTCGAGGGAAAATCTTCACAGCCAGTTGTGGCTCCCGGGGGAAGACACGAGACGAAGAAAAAAGCACCGCGTGTGGGGAAAAAGCACTGAGCCTGCCAGCAAACCGCCTGCCTGGAGGCCCGTTCCCACTGCTTATACGCTGTGTGACTTTGGGCAAGTTACTTAACTTCTCTGTGCCAGGTGTCCTCATTTGGGTAAACTGGATAAAATCAGAGTTCCTAATGTATTGATCCATTTATTAGTCCTCAATGAGATGATCTCCACATATTAAGTGTCCACTAAAGAAAGGGAAGCTACGGGGCGCCTGGGGGGCTCAGTTGGTTAAGCGTCCGACTCTTGATCTCAGTTCTGGTCTTGATCTCAGGGTTGTGAGTTCAAGCCCTGTGTTGGGCTCCATGCTGGGCATGAAGCCTACAAGAAAGAAAGAAAAGAAAGAGAGAAAGAGAGAGAGAGAGGGAGGGAGGAAGAAAGGACAAAGAATGAAAAACAAAGAGACGGAGAAAGAAAGCCAGCAAAACCTGGTCTGGGGGCCTTCGAAGGCCAGGCTGGGAGGAGCAGAGAGAGAGAGGGATACAGAGAATGTGAAGCAGAGGCTCCAGGCTCCGAGCTGTCAGCACAGAGCCCGAGAGCCCGACGCGGGGCTCGAACCCACAAATTGTGAGATCATAACCTGAGCCGAAGTTGGACTCTTAACCAACTGAGCCTCCCGGTGCCTCCAGATAGATGTATTTCTGAAAAAAAGTTGTCCCAGGATTGAAAACTGGGAGAGAGAACTCCAGATGGATCCTGAGACCAATTCCTGTTTATCAGCAAGGTGTTTGGGAAGTTCAGACTTAGGCTGGCTTTTCCAGGAGGCGTCGCAGAAGGATGTGTCTGGAGGGTCTGCCCGGGCACCCGAGGATTGTCACCGGCGGCGAGTGGGGGCCGCAGGACGGGGCGGAGAGAGACACCCAACTCTGATGCAGTCACTGCAGATGCCACACTGCTCCCACGGAAGTCGTGGAGTCAGCGTGACTCTCCCGGGGACCCAGCTGGTGAGAATGTAATGGACTGAGTTGTGCCCCCAAATCCGTCTGTGGCGGCCCTAACCCCCACTGTGACTGAACTCGGACACAGGGCCTTGGAGGAGACGCCTGCATGAAATGAGGTTGTGAGGGCGGAGCCCCAGTCCCGTGGGAGCGGTGTTCTGTCAAGGACGAAGGGACACCAAGCTCATTCTCCCCATCTGTCTCTCTCTACTCTGGCCCTGAAAATTCCTGCCACCACAGCCTCTCGGAACATTCGTCCCTTTCTCTTCAACGGAGTGGAGATTTGGGGGCCCTGTGGGGGTCACCCTCCCCGCACGGTGGCCTGGCTCCCACCTTCGGGAAGCACACGTGGGCAATCTCGGGGCTCACCCATTGTGTCCCTTTCTCTCTGAGGTCTCCATCCCTAATACCTGTTGCTCAAAGTCCGAACACAGCTATTTCGTGTATTTTGTTGTATTTTCTAGCTGCCTATGGTGGGAGGGAAATTCTCAGTTAACCCTTCATGGGAAGAGGTATTAGTGTTTACCCACCATCTTGGTCAGGGGCAGAGGGACCTCCACTGGGTTGGCTCGTCCACCGCAGCCCTTCTCCACGGATCTAGAAACAACACTGGGGGCCCGTCGACCATCCGGTGTGTCCGTTCCAATGGGCATTCGGGGACCACAGATCCGATCTCCAACTGGGTCCGTGGATGTGGGGGATGTAATTTAAGTGGACTTGTCCAGGACTCCCTTGATGAATGACTCCCATGCGGTCCCTCTCATAGAGGGCAGTGGAAATTTACCGTCATTGCTGTCAACAGCAGCCTAATGATCGTTATGAATAGTTTACTTAATGGGCTTTCCTGTACCAGGCGCTGCGGAGAGTGTCACCCACATTATCTCCTGAACTCGGGACTCTGCAAAACGGGCACCATTAAAGACTACACTTCCTGGATACAGAAACTGAAACTCACAGGGGTGAGGCCCACATGCCCAAGGTCACACAGAAGGTCCATGGTGGCGGGCAGGATCTGAACCCCCGCTCCTAACTCTGCTGACCGTTCCTGTTAAGCATCATTTCCACCCGTGGCTGCATGAGGCACATGATGCAGATGACACGGGGTAAGAGCAGCAGGGGTGTGGCCCTGTCAGTGGGGGAGCCCAGAAGAAGCCACTACAGAGGCAGCAGCCCCCACCCCCCAACAGAATGGGGCCTCGGCCACCTGGCTTCATTCAGGGACTCCGCCCACACCCACCTGCCTAACCCAATTTGCTCTCTCTCCAGCTCATCCTTTTTTTTTTTTTTTTAATGTTTTTATTTATTTTTGAGAGAGTGATAGAGACAGCATGCACCGGGGAGGGTCAGAGAGAGAGGGAGACACAGAATCCGAAGACAAGCTCCAGGCTCTGAGCGAGCTGTCAGCACAGAGCCTGATGTGGGGCTCGAACCCACGAACAGTGAGATGGTGACCTGAGCAGAAGTCGGAGGCTTAACCGACTGAGCCCCCCAGGCGCCCCCTCCTCCATTTGGTTTTAATCTTCCCCTCTGGCTTTGCTGCTGCTGGCCTGGGGCGGAGCTCAGCCCAGCTCGGCCTGTAGTTTGGTGTGCTTCCCGGACAGGCTGTCCAGCCCCTAGACGGCCCTGAGCACAGTGGGCATAGCGCTCTGCACCCATCCCACCCCAGCAGCTGGTGTAGTGCTCTTGGGCGCTTTCATCAGCCCCCACCGATGTCAGGTCTGTTTCCAGGCTGAGTAGATGCGCTAGTGTAGGCGTTACCAACCTGGGCTCCCCTCAGATATACAGGCCTGAGTTGTCTTCAGGATCTCAAAATGCCAGCTGAAAATCAAAGACTGTGCAGGTCTGTCCTGAATCCCTATTTTATACTAGAACTCACTCCCCCCTGCTCCCCATCCCCCTTACCTTTCCCAGCGCTTCTGTGGCGTTTCTGTCCATCCTATCTCCCCATGGCTGGAATGGACTCTGGGGTTCTTTGTTGGGTTCACAAACGAACCTCAAGCACCTCTAACAGCGCCCGGCGCTTAGTGGGCGCACAAAACCCCAGGGGGTTGAGTGGACGAAGGAAATCCTCTCCCACTAAGCCAAGGCCCTCAAGCCTCTCTTCCCAGAGGGCCGGATGCCGAGAAGGAGCTGTGATTGGCAGGTACATATGTCTCTGATTAATAAAAATGGGGAAACACATTCACACTTACTTAATGCATTCGGTTTTGTTGGCAACATATTGCAAAATACGGAGCCCATGCACAGGAGGCAGAGGACGTACGGGCAGCAGTTAGGGGCAGAAGCAGAGACAGCCTCACTCACCCTGTCCCCCCCCATGTCCTCGTCTGTAAGCAGGTGCCAGCACCGCGGAGGCATTGCAGGGATGCGAGCGGGTGATCCATGAAAAGGTGTAAACCTGACATAAAACTGTAAACTGTCTACGTGTTCATCGTTAGGTAAAAAGCCAAGTCAAGGAAAGACTCTGGCTCATTCTGCATTTGAAGACAAACTCTCCCTTAATGAGCGCGTAGCCCGGGGCAAGGTCGATGAATGACCTTGCACAGCCTCACCGGCACCAGGCCCTGTAGCGGGCACATGTGGGGACCGCATCCAGCACTCACGGCGGCGCGTGGGGCCCGGCACATATCAATGCTCAATAAAGGTGTATTGAGTTCACTGAAGTCCCCAAGCTTCAGTGTCTTTGGTTACAAAAAAAAAAAAAAAACCCGCTAAGCATATCAGTTACACGTGCATGGCTCACCGACTAGAGCCCAGAATGACTACTGTGAACAAAGAGGCAAGGAAGAGACGGAGAGCTTTGCAAGGAAGGGGGGGAACTTTGGCATAACCAGATCTGAATTCAAATGCTGACTCCTCCTCCCCCTCCCCCACTTCCCGGCTCTGCACCTCTGAGCAAAGGACCCCTGCTCAGGCTCTGCTTCCTTCCCTGTCGGTCAAGAGCGCAACGCCTACGAATGGCGGTTACGAGGACCAGGCTCCTGGTAGGTGTTCTGGAACCCCAGTCTCCCCTCTAGAGGAATAGCATATGGCAAGTGCCATCGGTCCTGTGAGAAGTATGTGGCTTGTCACCTTGGGTTCCGTCGTTGTCTCCCAGCAGCATTTCCTGGGGCCGTGCGTGCCGTTCAAATTTTGCAAGAGCCAGAGCTGGCCACCCTCTGTCCCCAACAAGGGCACGTCTGTGGCCAGCCTGGGTGATTTAATTTGGAAATCGCGCCGGTCACTTGCGGTCCGCGCCACTGCGGGTCCCTGCCAAGTAAACCATACCCCGGGCAGAAGGCACCTTTGTGCTCCTGTCCCCTGAGAGCCACGGCGGCGAGCGAGGTGAGGCCTCCTCCTTTGGAAAAGTACACGGCGCGCCCCGCCGGAGCCCATGCCCCGTCTTTATCAACCAGGAGCCTTCTGCCGTTGCTGGCCTGTGGCTGGCTCCGCTCTCCAGCTCCGATGTCTGCCCTGGAGCGATTAGTCCTGATGTCACCGCCAGGATCTGTGCGTCGCTTGGCCCGCAGGGCTGCTGAACGCCCTTCGGTGTTAGGGAGTCCTGGTTCCCCTTAGAGGGGTTCCCGGACACCCAGGCAAGCTGGCATCAGAGTGAATGCCTACCCCGCTGCTTGTGAACCGTCAGGCTGCAGATCTGAGGTTCCGGGAGACTGAACCACTCATCCCAGGTCACACGGCCAGGATGCTGCAGGTCAGGGTTCTGCTGTGTGGATCCCCGAGGGAGCTTTAATCATGAGCCACACAGCTTCTCATCCCTGCGAGGATCCCCCCACCCCGCCTCACCCTGAGGGGCCAAATGTCTTCGTGGCCATTGCTGCTTTGCGGACTCTGCTGCCTCCTTTATTGAGCATCTGTAGAGCAAACTTAGCCAGGAGGGACACAATACCGGAGGGTCCCAAGGAAGGGGACCACCCAGCTCTGGGTGTGTTCTAAGCGGCCCTGACAGGATTGCCGTGGGGTCTCCCGCACCTGAGTCGGGGCCACCAGGGGTCGCAGGTCACCTACACGCTGAAGGGACAGTCCAACCCCTCCATTGTCCTCCCCCCTTCCAGTGACAGTTCTCCTCTGTGGGTCTGGCCGAGAAGCCGGGGTTCCCAAGGCTTCCTGGAGCCTTCATCAAGGGCAAGGTCACCTTCACCTCTCGCCTGGAAGTAGCTCCCTTGCCGACTCATGACTTGTCCCGTGCCTTTGCCACCTGGGAGCTGGGACGGTGAAAGCCCTCGATTCCAGCGTCTGCAATTGGCCTTCGTTTAGCTGATTGAAGTGGTCCAGGGTGCCCAGTGCAATTAGCTGCTCTATTTCATTAGCCTGGGAAAGAAAAGAGAGAAGAGATCATAGGTGAGGTTCAGGGTCAGTCAAGGGTTTCTTCAGGGTGGGACAGAAACACGGGCACATTGGTAGGAAAAAGATGGTTGAAAGAGAAGCAGGAAGGGCATTCCCAAATCAACGCGACAAGTTCCTGGAGGAGCGGCTGGCGGAGAGCAGGCAGCAAACGGGGAGGGAAGGTTATCTTTGCAACGAGATGGGGGCTTCGTCCATCACAGGCTTTGAAAAGCCATTTGGAGCGGGGGCGCCTGGGGGTCTCAGTCGGTTGAGCACCTGACTTCCGCTCAGGTCACGATCTCACGGTTTGTGAGTTCGAGCCCCCACGTCAGGCTCCGTGCTGACAGCTTAGAGCCTGGAGCTGCTTCAGATTCTGTGTCTCCCTCCCTCTGTGCCCCTTCCCCACTCACTCTGTCTCTCACTTGCTCTCCCGAAAAATAAATAAACATTAAACAAATTTTTTAAAGCCATTTGGAGCGGAGTGCTCGCTAAGACCGTTTTTGGCCGAGAGGGAAGAAATCCCTTCTCCCCACCTCCCTTGTCTTCACAAGGACTATCCCACTGCCTTCCAGCTCTGAACTGGCCGCGTCCCGCCGCCCCGCCCCCACTCCCCCAGATGCACGCAGGTGCGGGTGCAGGTGGGACCTGCCCGACTCCACTGCGCACGGGGGGAGAAGAGCATCGTAAGCTGAGTGGGGCAGGTCCTGGGTGGCCCAGGGCAAGGTGAAGCCCCTCAGGGATACGTGGGCCCCTGTCTGCTCCGCAGACTTTGAGGAGCGGTAAGCCACTCCCTCTGTGAAGCGCACAGCATCAGAGGAGTAGCTCACCTGGGCCTGACGGGGGCAGGTCTCTGTGGGCCCAGGCCTCTCACTCCCCTCACCCACCCCTGTTCTGGTATTCCCTCTGCACCTTCACAGGGAAGGCGCACCCAGTGCCAAGGGCCACCCGGCACACTGAGGGGCACAGGTGATGTCACAGGGAGCCTCGTGTCCCAGGTCACCCTGGCTCTAAGTGAGGGCCCGGGAGGCGATTCTTCTGCAGATACAGAAAACTCCTCCAGCCGCAGGTCACCAGAAGCACAAGAGATTTACTGGGAGGCTCCCGAGGCGGAGGGGCACCCACACAATTGGGGGTGTTGGCAAGAAGGGGCTGCGGCTGTGGACTCGTGCTGGGCAGCCCTGCCCAATTCCTGTCTGCCTGGAGTCCCTGCTCAGGAGCCACAGTCCCAGGAGATTGTCTGATTGGCTGAGCTGGGACGTGCACCCCTCCCCCCTCCCCTGCTATCTTGGGCAGGGAGCGAGGGGTGGTCCCTTCCTCCCCTGCAGAGGGAGGTGGGCGTCTGGCCTCATCCTGCCCTGAATGCTCCACTTATTAGGAGGGGAAATAAGACCGGGCGCCTGGGTGGCTTAGTTGGTTAAGCGTCCGACTTTCGCTTGGGTCATGATCTCGCGGTTCGTGGGTTCGAGCCCCGCGTCGGGCTCTGTGCTGACTGCCAGCTCAGAGCCTGGAGCCTGTTTCGGTCTGTGACTCCCTCTCTCTCTGACCCTCCCCTGCTCACGCTCTCTCCTAGAAATAAATAAAACATTAAAAAAAAAAAAAAAGGAGGGGAAATAAGACCCCAGGGGGAAGCAGGATCCCGGGGCAGCATGAGCATGGGGGGCCCTAGGAGCCCCCACATCCCTTTAGGAAGCTCAAAAAAAAACGTCTTGAGCAAGCAAAGGGCCCTGGGAATGCAGACCCTGGTGAGACGCAGAATTCTGGGTGGGGAGGGGCGCTGGTGGAGAATGGGACGGGCAGGCCCTTCCCAGCCCACGTGCTCTATGCAGAACACTCGGCCACTCAGGTTGAAGTTCAGGCAGCAGCCCCCACGCTGGGCGCTAATCTCCACTTCAGACAACATGTGCAGCTAGGGCTGTTCCCGGAGCAGGAGTGTGAGGGCCTCCCTTTCCTTTCCTGGGCTGCTGAGCTGGGCGCCCTGGGCACCGCGTTCATGGAGCCCACCCGCTGCGGCTTTGATGGCCTTGATGGGGAAACCTCTGGGAACAAGGGAAGAGCCCCCCAAATGTTCTGTTCCGTGGAGTCAGTCCTTATTTCAATCAAGAAGGCTCAGTTTTGTGCATTGATATTTCTTGGGGGCTGTGGGGTTTCCTCTTTGCATAGCCGGCCACACGCAGAAGAGGCAGACTGTTTCCAAGGGGAGGGGGTGGAGGGGCCTGGCCTACTCCCCCGGAATCCGGGTTCGGATGGCTCCTCGAGGTGGCCAAGCCTGCACCCTGGGCGGGACGGGGGGTGGGGAGGTGCTTCCCCCAAAGCCACACCCTGCGCCCCTCTCAGCTCCCGTCAGTGCCGGGCTGGGGTAACCGGGCCCCTCTGCATTTTCCCAGGCCGATCTGCCGCCTGCGACAGAGGCTTCGTATTCTCAGCGTCTTCTTTCTCTTGCCAGAATTTGGATTGGAAGTTCCTTGACCCCTGCCCAGACCCTCCGAGGCCCTAGTGAGCACTGCACGCACGGGGAGCATTTCCGTGCCCTCCCCCACCGGCCCACCCGCCAGGCGCCCTCCCGTCTCCTCCCTGCCTTTTCCGCTCCTTATTGCTTGTGTTGATTTGCATGCCATTTTGCTTGTGGTCTCCATAGCAACAACTACCAAATGGCCTAAGGATAATAGAGGGGCTCCGGGGGCGGGTGGGAGAGCCCCAGGAGGGGTTTTGACTTTAAAAATGAATCCGATTCCACCGCATGCTTGGCATGGGGTGGCAGCCCTTCCCAGCCTCCATCACTCACGCCCACTGGTGTCCCTCACCCAGGGGCCTGGTCCCTACCTTCTGAGGGGGAGGGGAGGCAGCGTCCTGAAAGGAGCAGGGGGAGGCCGAGGAGGAGGTGAGAGCATCCACCCAGGGCAACCAGAACCCTCCGGAAGCGTCTCCATCTTGATGATGAAGATGTCAGCTCAAGGCTTGCCTCGTCCCCCGTGTCTGCTTCCGCCTCTGCTTCACCCCTTCTTCTGGGGTCTCTTCCGCAAAAGACACAAAGCATGACTTCACGTCTCAGGCCTGGCTTCTGAGTCCAGAAGCGGGAGAAACAATTCTCCAGTTCCCCACGTGAGTCCAGCCCTGAGCCGCTCACAAAATGCATCCAGAGCTGCGAACGTCAAGGCTTGGCCGGGCCGAAGGGCCAGCGCTGGGGTATCGCCCTCCTTTAAAAATGAGGGAATTAATGCTGGTACAGCCGGGCAGGGGCAGGGGGGCAGAGGGGGTGCGACCCGGCCTCCCCCCCACCCCTGCCTCTCCCACCGACAACCAGAAGCCCGGCCCCTATCCTGAAAGTTTGACTTCGGAGTTGGACTAGGCTCCCGGTTTTATTTATCTTCAGAGCATGTTTCTAGAGAATCTCTCACGGCCCGGTCCCAGGGCTCAGCAAGTCCCGGGGTCCTCTGCCATCCCCTCACTCCCTGCAGGGCTTGGAACTTTGGCCCTGGTGCCCGAGAGCCTGGTAAGAGCGTGGGGTCGGGGAGAACGCGCCTTAGAAAGAAAAAGACAAAACCAAAATGTGTTGCTTGGGGAGCAGGGATAAACCCTTACCAGGAGCACAGATGAGACCCAGGGGGTGAAGCAATTGTTTTGAGCGTGTGTGTGAACGCACACAGGCACACGCACGCACACATGCGCACGCAAACACGTGCATGAACACACCTGTGCACGCACACACGTGTACGCACACTTGCACACAAATACACGCACGCACACCTGCACAAACCTGTGCACACACACCTGCGGGCACAAACACGCACACCCACACAAACCTGTGCACGCACACCCGCACGTGCACACACACCTGCGGGCACAAACACGCACACCCACACAAACCTGTGCACGCACACCCGCACGTGCACACACACCTGCGGGCACAAACACGCACACCCACACAAACCTGTGCGCGCACACACACGTGCACGCACACACAGAAACATGCACACGTGGGACCAGATGTCGCAAAAGAATGGGCCCCACCTGATGGAAATCCCATTATTTCCCCAGGGCACTGGTGGGTCCTCTCCCCTGTCTCCGCACGCCTGCTCCGCCGCCCCCCATAAGCGGAATGCTCAGACTTCTCACTGGGGCTGGCAATTCAGATCAAAGTAGCAACCGCGTGGGGGCGGGGGGCAGGTTTTCAGGGTACAGGCAGGCGGCACGTATGGGCAGGCACGGTACACGGTGTCCTGGGTCAGGCCCTCCGGGGCTTGGTTTAGGGCAGCGGAAGGCAAACCGGGGCCGACGGGTCCAATCCAGCCCCCACCTGGCTTTGTAGTTATTGGCACACGGTGTGCCCACTTGTGTGTGCGCGTGCGCGCGCGCGCGTGTGTGTGTGTAGTCTATGCCTACTTTCAGGCTTCAAAAGCAGAGCTAAGAGCAGACCTACGGCCTCTCAAGCCTAAAATCTTAACTATTTGTCCCTTTAAGAAAAAGCTTCCCAGTCCCTCGTTCAGGGGATTGGTCACAGGAATGTTCTCAGGCTCATCTTTTTCATTTCTGTACAACTGGGGCAGCTGATGGTCCAGCCACTACCTGTCAATCACTATTTTGGGAGAGTTAGTTACTTAAAGGAACATTTATGGGATGCTGCCGTGAGCTGAGAACTAGAGGAACCGAGGATATGCACAGAAGGCGTGCAGAGTGCTGACCTCGGGGGCTCATAGGATTCTAAGAGACTGTGGACTGAAGACTGTGGTCACAGGGGTAACAGAGAAGGTGGCTGGACGGTCCAGGGCAGGCTGGGCGGAGGCAGTAAAGGTCGGCAAGCCTGGAAGAACTTAGGGAAAGCTTCCTGACTGAAGCGACAAGGAGTTGAATCCCCCAAGACCACTAGCCAGCAGCCGAGGAGGGGGGTGTGCAGACGCAGGACTCAGAAGGACCAAGGATGCCTTCCTTTCGGGGCGCGTGGGGTTTGAGGTACCGGTGACACATCCCAGTGGAGATGAGAGCCACCCCACTTAACACCGTGGGTGAGTGTGTGGCATCCAGGAGCGAGAGTCTGGGCTGGAGATGGGGACTTGGGGGCCGTCGCTCCGTGCTCAGTGTGTACAGAATGCCACCTTTCAGGGATAAAAGCTTTGACCACCAGGTAGAAGTGAACAGTCACAGCACTTTGTATTTCAATACGCAGGTACCTGTTCTCTCTCCTCTCTCTCGTAGACTGAACAATGGGAGTTGGCCATGATGGATAGTTGGGGGCGCCTGGGTGGCTCAGTCAGTTGGGCGTCCGACTTCGGCTCAGGTCATGATCTCACTGTTCGTGGGTTCGAGCCCCACGTCAGGCTCTGTGCTGACAGCTCAGAGCCTGGAGCCTGCTTCCAATTCTGCGTCTCCCTCTCTCCGCCCCTCCCTTGCTAGCACTTTGTCTCTCCCTGCCTCAAAAATAAATAAATATTAAAAAAACACAAAAACAGCTACAAATAGATAAAATCTAGGAAACAACAATTTCTAAACACAAGACATCAGGGGACATAGAACGGGGATTACCGAGGGAGGAAAGCGGATGAGGTGGGACCTTCAAGTGCCCGGGCTCACAACCGAGAGAGGGTCTTCAGGCCACAGTAAGGGAGTGGGGAACACGCAGCATCCCGTGACCTCATGGACCTAAAAGGACAGTGTTCAGAGACATCGCAGACTCGACACTTGCCTCCACCTTCTACCGTGAGCCCAGGGGAGGCAGGGAACAGAAACCCCGTCCTCGGTTCCCAAATGGCCACCTGGGGAAAGAAGGGGTCTGTGCTCGGCGGGAAGAGAGCTCTAGGTCTGCAGACTTGGATGACAACGTTCTATAAGGTGAAGTGGGGACCAGGACATTTTCTTTTAGGTTTTTATTTTACTTTTGAGAGAGAGACAGACAGACAGAGTGCAAGTGGTGGAGGGGCAGAGAGAGAAGGAGACACAGAATCCGAAGCAGGTTCCAGGCTCTGAACTGGCGGCACAGACCCCAACGCAGGGCTCAAACCCACGAACCGTGAGATCATGACCTGAGCTGAAGTCAGATGCTTAACCAACTGAGCCACTAGCATCTCGTTTCCGTGATTGTAAGTTTAAATGGCTTCCTGTGCCCAGGGGTTTCCACACTGGTCAGGACAGCGCCGGACACTGTCCTCATGTCCTCTGAGGCTCTTCCGTGGGGTCTGGATCCCCCTCCTCCTGGAAGTGCCCGGGAAGTCCCGGCTGTGGGGGAACAGACATCCCCATCTGTCGAGTTGACAGGTGCAGGCAGGCGGAGGCTGGACTTGACCTCCAAACGGCGTGGCTGGCTTTGCTCTACAAGGAGTCCCTTCCCTCCACGCCCCACCCCCTTCCCTGGACCTGGCACGTGGGCACTGATTGGACACTTGGCACTCAAGACCGCGCCGCTCGCCAGCTCCCGCCCACCTGCCTTCTTCCCTTCTTAATTAACTCAGCAGCAGTAATGTTGTTTCCCTTTGCCAAGATCGGGAGCGGGCATCCTGGCGTGCGCCAGCCCCAGCGGGTGGAGGTGAAGGGCGCCACAAGCCTGGCACTGCCCCTCATTCGAGCAGCTTCCCCGCTACAGAACCTCAGGTCCCTGGGGAGCTGCTGGCTGGTTGAGCGACAGTCCCCGGGCTCAGGGATCTGCATGGTAGTTAAGCGTGAGTTGAGTCAGCACAGGCTGGGTCTGGCTTCTCCCAGGACCTGCCAGTGGGCAGGCAGGCGGGCAGACGTCTCCATCCCGGGAAGGCCTGGCCGGCAGCCCAGGGGGCGGGGCCGGGTGGGAGAGGGAGAAGGAAGGGCTGGGGCTCCTCTCCGATTAACAGGGGCCCTCTAGGCCTCCTCCCCTCTCTGCCAGCCTAACCTCTGTGGCCCCTCTGTCCCAGGCCTGCCATCAAGGCACCTGGTGGGGGCGGGGGGAGCTGGAGGATGCACAGACATCCAGGCCCCAGGCCCAGCCATCCCAACCCTGAGATCTGGAATGCGCCCCGGGGGTCTGCATGTTGAACAATCCCCCAAGATGACCCTGAGGCTGGCGGGCCCCAGGCCACATTCTGAGAACACTGCCCTAGACCTCCCCACTAGGGAGTGGCCAGGCTGGAGGAGACCCCTGCCTCAACTCATCCAGACCTGGTGGTGGGGACTTGTAGACAGAAGCCCAGAGACCAGAGAGAGGCGACCCACGGCAGCTGGCCACGGGCGAAGACAGATGACCAAGAAAGAGCTCCAGACTACTCTTCATCCCACAGCGAGGACCCAGTCCTGAGACAGAAGGCGACCCCGGCGGGGGGGAGGAGGTCATGGGGACACTCTACTGACCCTAAACGTCCAGGAAGTGAGCGCTGAGTCCCTGGGGGCTGTGTCCAGACCCCCTCCCCGTGCCTGAACCCCCGGTCCCTGGCTGCAGGTTAAGACTATCTGATCTGGTTTCCTCCCCAGACTGATACGGAGAAGCCACCTGACCTCTGCCCATCCCAACCCTGGAGGTGACCCTTCCTGGCCGAGGTGACCCTGACTGGGGCCCAGAGGCCCTGCTCTGACAGGCAGGTGTTACCTGGGAGACAGGTCCAGTGTGGACACAGGACTGGGGGACAGTGCACCTTCCAGAATGGCTTCTCTGCTGTCCCCTTAAATGGCTCCTGGTGGCTGTCGACAAACTGGGGCTGAGGGAATAAAGGCAGAGAGGTACCTGGCACCCGGAAGGCTCTCCAATATTTGTGGAAAGGGAGGAAGGGAGCATGGGAGGGAAGAATGATTTTTTACAAGCCAGTGGGGGAACAAAAGAATTCCAGAACCGGATCTAGAATTACAGAACTGCCCTGCCCTCTGGCTGCGCGGCCTGGGCTTCTCTCTCTCCAGACGGTCTTGGGGCTCTCCTCTCTCCAGGCTGTGTCCGCGTCTGTAAGGCACACAGTGGGCCCAGATGCCCTGACATTCGCTCTGACATTCTAGGCTCCCAGCCCTCCCTCCACGGGTGGGATCTTCTCCGGAAATGGCATTCATGGTCTCTGAGCTCCCTCCAGGCTCCCTGACCCGTCGGAGCGGCTGGGGAAACATCTGCCTCCCGGCCTCGTGCAGGTGAGGCTATCAATAACGACAGGCAAGGATGTCAGGCTGTGTCTGAAGCCACCAGGGGCCCAGCAGCCTGCTGCGCTTTGTCATAAAATATGTTGTCACCTGGGGAAGAATCACCACGGATGAAATATTTCAGGAGACAAAAACAAGAGGTGCATTGATTTTTCCACGAGGTCAGACAACTTCTGGGAAGCCGTGTGTAACTCAGCTGTCATGGCGCCTGTCCCCGAGCATTCAGTCAGACTGTGATGTCAGCGGCCTCTGACCCAGGCGGGCTCCCTTCCCTGATCACAGGCTGTCCTTCCCAGTGGCCAGCAGCATCAGCCGGCCCTTCCCGGACTTGGGGTGGGGGGAGGGGGGAGCAAGGATCACCTGGACCCAGGGGACCCAGGAGCTGTTCTTAGCTGCTTCCTACCTGGTCCGGGGGTAACTACGGTCCCTGGTTGGGGGCCAAAGCATGAGAGTCCAATAATCAAGGTGGGGGGTTGTGGGTTCTGGATTGGTTGGTTTGCATTTGAAAAGTGAATTCAGGTGAACTGTTTATAATCTCTAGGGATTGGCTCCCCCATCCCGGGGGGGAGAGGGGCTCTCTCCAGGGCCAGCAAAGCCCAGATGTCAAAGGATCGCCTCTGTAAAAGACCTGCATGTTTAAGACAGAGTTGAAGAGGTTAGCCTTCATTTGCATATGCAAATGCATATGCAAATCAGAAACATGGCACACGTCCAAGCAGAGATTATAACTTTATGGGTCACAGCAGGTGCCTTTTGGGAATAGGATGTAGGAAGGAGCCCGTTCAATAGGATGGCCACCAGCCATGTGCGCCTCTTTATTTTTCTTTTAGTTTTTTTTAATGTTTATTTACTTTCGAGAGAGAGAGACAGACAGTGGGAGCGGGGGAGGGTCAGAGAGAGAGGGAGACACAGAATCCAAAGCAGGCTCCAGGCTCCAAACTGTCAGCATAGACCCCAACGTGGGGCTCGAGCCCACGAACCGCGAGATCATGACCTGAGCCGAAGTTGGACGCTTAACCGACTGAGCCCCCCAGGCGCCCTGGGTGTGACTCTTAAGTACTCGACAGGCCACCAAACTGCAGTGTGTAAAATTTGGAAGACTTTGTATGAATCAAAGGTTGAAAATAGCTCATTAATAGTTTTCATATCCATTGTGTGTTCAAGTGATAATATACTATTTGTCTCTTTTTACGGTAGCTGCTAGAAATCTGAAAATGACCTCAGTGGCTCACAATCCATTTCCATTGGACAGTGCTGCTCTTGACCTCCCGGAAAGGATGGGCCCAGGCATGCTCAACTCTGTTAAAATGTAATATTGAGGGGTGTGATCCTTTACTCTCTCTTTCCAGAGCTAAAAGGACCCTAGAGAAGGAATTGATCCAGCCTCTCTGACCCCAGGCCCTAGACACATGCAGAACTGTCTGGTGAGAAACCATAGCCTTAAAATCCAGGTTGTTCCCAAAGCTTCATGTTTTGACCCAGCTTACTATAAGGCTCAAATAATAAAAAAAAATCAGGGGTGTGTGGCTGGCTCAGAGAGGAGCACATGACTCTTGATCTCAGGGTCGTGAGCTTGAGCCTCATGTTCAATGTAGAGATTACTTTACAAAAAATCAGTATACAATAAGGATAAAAATAAAACCCTCTAGCCTTAATTAATTGATTTGGAGACCTGGGAAATAGGGTGTTGGCTACACTGGCTGCGAATCCCTTCTTTTAACTGGTATGAGTCTTCCTGGGGCTTTTGAACTTGCCCGAGCCCGCCCTGGTGTGGACCGGCAGGGCAGGGCTGGGGTTGGGGTTGGGGCTGGGAAAGTCTTCTCCAACTGGTGGGCTTCCGTGAGGTCTTCATATGAGGTGCTCCGTGTCCTTGATCTGAAGCCAAAACCAGGCCCTGGTTTTGATTTACGGGAGCACGTAAACATCTTCCTGCTTGGCAACAACATCGTCTTTGCATGTAACTTCCCCCTGGGCAACTGGCCTGCATCGGCCCTCGGGAAGGCTGGCGCACTGCTTTCCTTCAGGGGGCCTTCCGGTGCCAGCCAGCTTTTGATAGCATAACCCTGACAACCCCGTTGGGCCATCATAAAGAAGATACCTGGTCTTCGTCCCCAGTTCCCGCCTCCCCGCCCCCACAGAGATCTTCAAAAGCGCTTGGAAATTTCTAGAGTGTTAGGAAATCCTCTTTGTGATGCTAAAGAGCTGCTCCCTTGGCCTCTCCGAGGACTGGCTTCTGCAAAGACTAACCACAGGATTGAAGGTTGGAACAGGGGGCCAGCCAGAGGTCCAGGAGGGACAGAGATGGAGTCTACCCTTTGTAGTAAAACTGTATGCAAAGTTATAGCACCGTCCTGAGTTCTGAGTCAGCTCAGTGAATCATCAAAGCCGGAGAGGGTTAGGTGAACCCCTGAATCTGTAGCCAGATGGTCAGAAGTGAGGATGGCTTGGAGACCCCCAAAGCTGGCATCTAAAATGGGGGCAATC
Organism: Proteles cristata cristata; assembly: GCA_017311185.1. NCBI lineage: Eukaryota > Metazoa > Chordata > Mammalia > Carnivora > Hyaenidae > Proteles > Proteles cristata. Next base: position 371,333 of record JAESUZ010003315.1, on the reverse strand, counting down.
TTGTAAAGGACTTGGTCCTTCGTTTGTGGGCTGACCTGGGGCAGTTCCTATCGGAGCTAAACTACAGTTCACATGGTTGGCGTAGGAACAGACTTGTGAAAAGATGTCATAAAGGACGAACTAAAGTAATAAAGACAAAAAGTCAGCTGGGTGCCATGCCCACACCACCGACTTGGCACATGGTAGCTCTTCTATTTGACCATTGGAACGAATGTTTTATTCTGCTCCTGCCAAAGGCAGGCTGAGCATGAGGGTCCATCCTGACTTCTCGGCAGCTACGAGGCCTTGGGGAGGCTGCCTCTTAGTCCTCTGTTTCCCCATCTGTGAAATGAAGACCAGACAAGATCCCTTCTAAGGGGGGGGGGGACTTAGGCTCTAAAATTGATGATTTAGGGGCACCTGGGTGGCTCAGTCGGTTGAGCGTCCGACTTCAGCTCATGTCATGATCTCGCAGTTTGCGAGTTTAAGCCCCACATCTGGCTCTGTGCTGACAGCTCAGATTCTGTGTCTCCCTCTCCCTCTCTGTCCCTCCCCTGCTCTGCTCTGTCTCTCGTGCTCTCAAAAATAAATAAAATCTATGATTGAGTGTGCCGGGTGTTACCTAAAAGTATGCTTTTAACTCTCACAAGTAGAATATTCTATGCGACTCTAGGCTTACCAATTGGTAAAGAATTCTACTGCAAGAAAGAGGTTCGCTTTCATGGACAATCGTAGTTGACTAGGCGTGTGCTGGTCTCCTCCAGGACCCGTGTGGAGGTTCAAACCTCAGGGGAGAGACGGAAGCCTGGCTGTTCTACAGGTGAGAGCTCGCCCAAACTACAGGCAAAGCACCTGGAAAATCGAATGTTACCGAGCAAGTTCCTTTCTTGAGAGGGAAGGTGTCTGCTCTCACACACTGGAGGGATACCCAGACCACAGCCTCCAGGACTGGAGCAGGGACTTCCACGGTCCACGGTCCACGGTCCATGTCCAGCCTGACTTCGAGATGCCGGGCAAGCCGCCCAAGACTGAGCTGGGCACTGCCGAGTGTGTTAAAAGTGCATTCTGATCTTCTAATTCCATAGCCGTATGCTACTTGGATCCGCAAGGGCTGCGTGCACCTGGGAGGTGCTGTGTCCCCAGATTGTCCCAAGCTCCCCTTCCCCACCTTCTCATTCCCCATTGCCTCTTCTTTGCCGCCACTCCCCACCACCGCACCCCCCCACATCAGACCTCCGTCCATCTCCCCTCTGGCTCTCAGGCCTGATATTTCTTGTTTTACTCTTTATTTTTGAGAGAGACAGAGACAGAGTGTGAGCAGAGGAGAGGCAGAGAGAGAGGGAGACACAGAATCTGAAGCAGCTCCAGGTTCTGAGCTGTCAGCAACACAGCCCCATGTGAGGCTTGAACCCACGAACTGTGAGATCATGACCTGAGCTGAAGTTGGCTGCTTAACCCACTGAGCCAGCCAGGCGCCCCATGGGCCTGATATTTCAAGACATCATTTGCTTCCACCCTCATGCTTTGCTGAAGATCCAGCCCCAGCCTGGAGACGCTGACTGGGGATATAGGTCTGGTGCTCTCCTTGCTCCGGAGCCTTGCCTCATCCTGGCACTGTGGTAGAGCAGGGACTGGGGTCCCTTGGCTCCTCCCACAACAATGGAAATATTGTCAGAATCATACCATCTTCGTGCTACAAGGATCTGGGGCATTTCTGAAACCCCCCCCCTTTACTTACCAACGAGGAAGGTGCAGTGCATGCAGACTGGGTGGTGGCCAGGGGCGGTGCGGGCAGCTTCCCTCAAGGCAGAGCAAAGAGGTAGGAGGTTATTGAACACACCGCAAGGGAGCACAGGGCAGGACAGTGGAGGAGAGACCCTCGGCCTGGTGGCGGTGGTGAGGGGCTATAGTTACAGGACTGCGGAGCGAGGGAGTGTGAGGATGGATGGAATTCTCCCTTACTCGGTAACCTTAGGAACAGTGTCTGGCTGTAACCGGTCAGCTAGGGCCTAAGGCTATTTGGAGGCGGGTTGCTTAACAAGCCTGTTAGTGTCAGCTCAGTGGTCGGCAGTCGCTGTGGGCTCTGGTTTCCATTGCTCAAGCCTGTTGCCTAAACGCAGCCTCTACAGAGGGGACTTAAGGGGCACAGAGGGAACAACGTACCCGCGCATACCTCTTCCAGATGGGCAGGGGGGAGTGCAGGGCCCCCGAGACCACCGCGGGCTCCACGCATTACCAGAAGGGCCCACGGAGCTCAGCAAAGCTGTCCACCCCTGTGAGGACGGTGCACGACCACGGAAGGACACAGGTGGGACTCAGCAAAGGGAAGAGGTGCGTGGGGCCGGGACCGGGGCCACAGAGCCCAGGCATGAGCTTCCGCATGTCCCGTCCCCGGGGAGCCACGTGGACGGGGCTCGATTCTCCCAGAATGCGTGTGACAGCACGCACAGAGCGCTGCCAGCTGGGACGCGCACCTGAGCCACGGGGCCAGAGTTTTGACTGGGTCTCGGTCAGGACCACCCGCGAGCTGACCCCAGTCTGCGGCCCCTGCAGGATCCCGTGGACACCACGCAACCCCAGGCCCCTGGGTGAACACGCCGGGCTCAGAGGCGACCTCCCAGAGGCCAGGGGCAGGGGCCAAGCCTCTCCCTGGGCAGGGCCTACCCTTTACGGCACAGAAGGGACCCCACGGCCCTGCCCGTGGAACCTCTCCGGATATACCAGGGCCTCTAGGCACATAGCAGGCACTTAATAATCAATGCTGGACAGAAGTGGACAAAGTTGTGTTTTCTCTGAATCACACACGATTGTTTTCACTTCCCTCAGGGCCTGCACCGGGCACAGCTCCAGCAGCACCCTGGAGTCAGGAGGAAGGCAGGGTGTCCCCGAGTAGCCAGCCTCGGTGTCCTTTGGCCCCATCCTTATCAGCCAGAGCCTGGGCCTGGCTCACAGTCAGCTCACTTTATCCACTCAAACAGCTTGAACGCAGATAGTTTGACTTTTCACCCCATAGCACATTACAAGTGACAAGCTGGGGGGCGAGGGTGGGGGAGGGGGAGAGAGAGCCAGGACAGAGGCAGACGGGGGTGGGGTGGGGGGGAGGAGGGAGTCAAAACAAAACAAAACAAAAAACACAATAAATACTCAGGAAACCAAATATTATAACTTGCTTAGGGACAGACAGCTTTGGTCACCGGAGCCACCATGGGCGTGACCCTAAGGTCCCCGAGGGCCGTGACTCCCAGCCAGGGAGGGGCATAGTCCTGAAGTCTCAAGGAAGGGGTCAGTGTGATTTATCGCGGGCGAAGGCGGGAAAGCAGGCCATGCATTTTCGGGAGATGGTGGCTGTTGGTGGAAAATCCTCTGGCCTGGAAGACCAGCTCTCCACCCGTGCGGGTTCCGTGTTCCGTGTGCTGAGACTTCTTCGGTCCCTCCTCTTTCTGTCTGCACGCGCCGCTGAGACTGGACGCGAGGCCTTCAGACGCGTGGCTCGCAAGCACCGAATCTGCTTCTGCCCGCAAGGCCTCCCCTCCCAGGGCGGAAGAGGCCGGGCCATAACGGTGAAGATCATTTCTGGACTACACGCAAACTTCAGACCTCAGGGAAGCCTGACGGGGGTGGGGGGTGGGGTGGGGGGGGAGGGTTGGTGGGGGACTTGAAGAAAGCAGATTCCTAGAATCACAAAATGAGCTGAGGTCTGGAAATACCCTGGAGCCTTGGAGGGAAATGGACCCGGGTAGACAGTCGGGGGTGAAGGGGGAGGAGCCGAACATTCTCCCTTCACTTTGAAGGCCTGGGGCTCTGATTCTCTACGACAGACCCAAGGGCCCCCGGGGCTGAGCCAGGCCTGAGCCCAGAACAAGGATCGGCTGGAGACACCGAGTCTGATGGGCCCCTCGCTCTGCCTGGGGGTGTGAGCTTCGTGCCTGACTTGGCGTCTCTCTGCTTCTCGCCTCCAGCCACGCTTCCTCCCTCCGAGTTCAAGCACTCGTCCCTCGGTTTGAATGGCCTTGAGTCTGTCCCGGCCTCGTGCCCCCCGACTCCGTCCGCACTGCTTCCCGACACGCGGGTCAAGATCATTCCCGCCTGGCGTTCTTAGCCGACCCCTCTGGCGAGTTGCCACGCGCCTTCCCCTCCGGGCCTACCCTCCCCCGCACAAACAACGACACCATTCTCCCGGAAAGGGCCACACGACAGCACCTCACGTGTGGCTCCAGGGGCGACTCTGCTCTCCCCGCGGGTCACCCACCAGTCCCTGGAGCTCTGCGGACCCAACGCCAGGCCGAGATCTCGAATCCGGAGGCTCTTCCTCAAATGGGTGCCGTTGCCACCAGCTGTCGGCCTGGGATGTTGTTTGCAAGGCTGGTTCTTCGGGAAGAAGGGGTCTTTAAAGGCCTGCGCCTGCGCCTCGCGGGACCACCCCAAGCCGTGAGCAGCTCTCGGTCAGGGTCGTGGGGGCCTGGCTCTAACACCGCCTTCAGGGCATGCTTGTCTGCGTTGCGCAAATGCTCTTTGTGCCTTTTCTGTAAGGCTGCTTATCTAGTTTTCTTTTTGCGTTCCAGCACGGCCAGGGAGATCCCGCGTTCTTCTCACCTTTTAGCTGTGACTGCAATACTATGTTTGGAGAGTGACAGGCAGTTTTGCAAGGTAATTGTGGACACACGACCCCATCCTAACCTCCTAACAGCCCATGAAACAAGTAGGTAACCGCTCTTTCCCGCCGCCCCTCCAAAGACCCTGTTCTCCTTCGCTCCCCGCCGGCCCTCCGCCCCTCTGCCTCTGCCCTTGACCTCCCACCTCGGGGACTTGCTGGCCATCCCCGCCCCCCACCCTCCAGATTAGACCTTTGAGAGCTGACTGCACATCTGTTCAGTACTCTGTGTTCAGCCACTTCCTGCTGGTGGCTCGAAATGGCCCCGGGTGGGGGGTTTTAATGCCGCCGAACTTGACAAAGGGCGGGTGTCCATCCCCAGCCGCCATCATTCCCCTTGTCCCTCCCTCTTCCCCCAGCTGGTGCAGGTCAGGGCCCCGGGTCTCTGCCCCTCTCAGAGGAAAGTACCCTCTCCCAGAGAAGGACCGTGGGGGCTGCGCGGGGAAGGGAGGTACCTTCCCCCCCCCGCCTGGGAGGCGGTGGGCATCAGGACCAGGAGTTCAACCATGATGCGCCCTGGAACTCATCTTCTCCCTCTTGAGCCTCCTTCAGAGCCTCCTTATAAATGCCAGTCAAACCTTATGATTTTCGTCTTTTCATTATTCAGCGAGGGGAAGGCAGATTAAAAATACATGACGGCACTTTCCGGGTCGGATCGCTCAGCGTGGCGAGGGTGCTTATCAAGGGCCCTTGTTCCCACTGTGATGCCCGCGATATGAAGCCCGGCTCCCCTCCCTCTCAGCACCCCTCACCCCCACCCTTCACCCCCACCCGCCGCGAGCCGGCCAGGGCCCAGGCCACACTGGGCATCTGCCGTCTGGGAAACGCGAGCAGGGCTCCTGCCAAAAGAGGCCAGGCCTTTGTGCTTTATTGAAAGAGACAGGATTTATTTTCATTTTCCTTTGCCTCCTGTGCTTTGAGGTTCCCTAAAGCCAGGGGATTCCGGAATAAGCAAAGAAACCAGATCCCGGCTTTCTGGCTAATTGCCTGGGTGAGGATTAGTTTCAAATCCTCTCCTGCTTTGAAATCTGCCTTCTCATTAGGCTTTGCCGGTCCCCAGGTAGGACAGCTCCCACCCACCCCCCTTCACGTTAAGGACATTTCTAGGAACCTCACCCTTCCTTTGTGCGGGGGTTTAGGGCCGGATGGAGGGCCATGGCGGCTCTGTCCCCGGCCCGGGCTCGCCTGTGTCCCCAGCCCCTGCTCAGGCGCCCCTGACCAGCAGACCAGTCCCTGCTTCCCCGGAAGGCGCCAGGCTGCGCATGAGGCAGGCGGCCCCTGGAGCAGGTGTGCGGAGGCGTGGAGCAGGGGTGGGGTGGCCCGGAGCAGGGTTCAGAGCTGAAGATCCGCCCTCCGCACCACGGGGCGTTGGAGCCAGCCGCACAGACTGGCCAGAGCCACATATTTCCCCGTTTGGTGACATCACTCAGGTGGCCTGAAACTGGTCGTGATGGGAGCACGTACTCCCTGGAAACGCAAACACCGCCTTTGGAGCTTTTATTTTGCTGCAGAGACACCTATTCTGCGTTCACCCCTCCACCCCCCCACCCCCTCCACCCCCCTCCATCCCCCCCTCCACCCCCCACCAGAAGACCTCACGCACCTGCCGGGAGGTGAGCTGGAGCCAGGAAGAGGCGGAGAGTATGTCTGCTTTCCTGGGGTAACAGAGCCGGGACGTAAAAGCTCCCGTCCGGTGAGCAGGCTTCTCTGTTCACCCAAAGCAGCGTGACTGGGGGGTCCTGAGCAAGGCTGTATTTGCAGAGGCCCCCGTGGGGGCGAGTTGGAGAGAGGTGAGGCGCTGTGTCTTCCCTCAACTGTAGGCTTCGGTCCGGTATCCGTTCCCCACGAAGAGGGGGATCTGGGCCCGGGGTTTGGGGGCGGCAAGTAGGGGGTATGATGGGGCCCCTTGGACCCCAAGCCCTGGAGGCCCCACCTGAGGGAGGGGTCGGGAATGGAGCTCGAGGGCCCCGAAGAGGAGATCGGGACACAGCCAGCGGCTGGGAAAGCGGCGCCCACGAGGGCAAAGGAGCCACCAGCGATCTGTCCCAGGGCAGAGAGTCGCGAGCCACTTCCTGGACACATATGGCAGCTGGGCGCCGGCCCAGACGAGGGACCGTCCCTGGTCCGTCCTAATTAAATGAAGGTTCTGGCCCGGCTCCCAGGAGGGCACAGCCCAGCAAGGCAGTGATGCCTCTGACCTCCTCTGCCCATCCCCCTTTCAAACGAAAGGGGTCCTAACGTCCAATTACAGCAGGGAACACGTTGCTTCTTTAAACCAGAGACTCTGACTCTGCTCAAGGGATATTTGCAATTGCCTTCAGCCTCCCCCAAGCTAAAAAAAAATTATATGCTTTCTCTCTTTGCTAAATTACCACATTCTCAGATTGGTGCTGAGGGGGTCCCCGCCGGAAAACCAGAGTGTCAACCCTTTTTGCAAGCCTTGAGCCTGTAATTGGTTTGGAAATACCAAGCGAATAGCTAAAAAGGCTTCAAGGGGATTAATGTCAAGTAACACGTCCCCCGCGAGGGCGTGGGACCTGTCGTGTGGGCATCGGTGGTGGCAGGAGCTGTTAATTTCAGTCCGCGGTGCTGAAATCATTAGGATTCAGGTTTGGGAACACCGCGTCCAGAGCCCCAACCCGGACCCCTGCTCTCTTCCTGCTACACCCTCTCCCTTCCTCCAGACGGACTGGAACAGCACCATGGCCAGCCACACCTGTCCCTGAGCGGCACTGGGCTACGGTGTCCTCTGCCCGAAGAGCCCTCCCTGAGCAGAGTGGCTGTAAGCAAGTTGAAGACAAGTTTTTCCTTCTCTCCCACCTTGACCGGGGTCCGAGCACGCTGGGGAAGAAGAGGTACAGCCCTGCGGCCGGCTCATCAGCCACTGTGGCTCAACCACAGGCCCATTCTGAGCCTCAGTGTGCTCATCTGTAAAATGGGAAGACTGTATCCTGCAGGTCATTATGAGGATCAGATGGTTCCTTAGACCTTCTCCCCCCTGACAATCATCCGATCAAAGACCTAGAGCACCCCAGATTCTTCCTAACTGCCTCATTCTGAGATGCCCCATGACCCCTTAGGCTGTGCACCCTCTTTCCCTGTGCGGAGTAATAAATCCAGTTTGTTCAGCCACGCACGCACTCCCTTTGCAGGAAGGCCCTGACCCTGGCTACGTTCCAAGTGCTCAGTAGTGGCAGGCGGCTAGCGGCTACCATGTTGGACTGCCCGGACATAGAACAGCTCCAGCATTGTAGAAAGTTCTATCGAGCAGCACTGTTGTACGTGGTCTGATTCCCAGTTTGGCTGTGCCGTTACCCGGCTGGGTGAATGTGGGCACATCGCACAACCCCTCCCTCACCCCAGCTTTGGTTTCCTCATCTGTAAAAAGGCAATAACACTGATCGTAGGAGTCCATGAGGTAACACGCGTTAGGCACCTGACATCGCGGCCGGTGTGGCGCTTAAAAATATGCTGACAGAGGGGCGCCTGGGGGGCTCAGTAAGTTAAGCCGCCGACTCTAGATTTCCACTCTGGTCATGATCTCACGGTTCGTGAGTTCAAGCCCCACATGGGGATCTGTGCTGACGGCGTGGAGCCTCCTTGGGATTCTGTCTCTGCTTCTCTCTCTGTCCCTCCCCTGCTTGCTCTCGCTTTCTCTCTCTCTCTCAAAATAAATAAATAAACTTTAAAGAAAATACGTCCACAGAGGCGTTGGTATTTTTCCCTTCAAGAGACACAGCTTGTCTCTCCTCAAATGTGCCTGAACTTAAGGACTCGTTTCTATCATCTAGAATGTGGCTGAGGTGACGGTGTCCTGCTCACAAACCCAGATCATAACAGGGATCATGGCTTCTTCCTTGTCCCCTCTTGGATCGCTCCAGGAGCCACGTGGTGAGACAGCGGGCAGCCTTCCGGAGAGGCCCACGTGGCGAGAAGCTGAGCCCTCCCCCAACAGCTGTGCGAGCAAGAGACCTAGGGGTTCCTTCTGCCCCAGTTATATCTGGAGATGCTGTGGCCTTGGCCGACAGCTCGACCACAGGGTCCTGAGAGGCCCCGGGGCCCCCATGGCCTGACTACGCTGCTGTCAGATTTCCGAACTTGAGACACTGAGATAACAAATGCTTGTTATTTTAAGCTGCTGAGTTTAAAGGTCGTTTGTTACGCAGCAGTAGGTAACGAACGCACGTGGCTCATGGTAGCGCTCGATTCCTGTTAGCCATCCGGGCTGCACCCAGGTGCTGTCTGCCAGTCACCATCCTTACTGGAGATGAGGACGTCGGTGTGGCCCCTCCCGGCATGGTCTTCAGACTCAAAACACCAGGCAGGAAATGAGCGGGGGCTGGGTGTCAGGGCTTAGGACCGGCCCTTGGATACAGCCTGCCACGGAGGTCCCTTCCAGCCTCAGCAGGATTACAGGGTCACTCTGTGTCCACACTTTAGCCCTGGACGCACAGCAGGCTGCCCAGGGAGGAGGATTCTCGTCTACAAGGAGGGGAGTCACCAACGCGGCACAGGAAAGGAAAGTCCGGGAATCCCCCTCTTTGGTGCCAACCCTTCCTCAGCCCTGCCCTCCTGGAACCTCGCCTGTCCCAGCCTGGGCCTCAGACCTCATCACCTTGGTGGCCTCCCTGCTTCCTGGGACACAGCCCGCCAGGCAGGTGGGCGGCTGGAGACTGCATGCCCCACCCCCACCACTCAGCCACCTTGACGGCTCAGAACCAGCGGATGCCCCTGGCCCCCCCCTCCCCCACCACTGGGTGAGGACTCCGGAGAGAACAAGGGGCCGCGTCCAAGAGCCAGGAGACTGGCTGGGGTCAGCACGGCCTCTCCCGCGTGTGTCTGAAGAGCCGTGGTGTGCAAGCCCCAGACCGGAGTGTGCACAGCCCTGCTTCTCTCTCCGCGGCCGGGGAGGGAGGGTGATCCTGCCGCTGAGCACTTAACGAACGGGCCTGGAGCGCCGCGTCCCCGGCTCCCAGACCTCACTGGGCCTGGGAAGGAGTGAGGAGAGGCAAGCCCAGGACCCGGGCAAGCGAATTAATTGAAGGTTAAACTCAGCATTCAGAGGAAGAGGCGTGTCCCCCCGGGTGAGCGCACAGCCTAGAAGCAGCCACCATATTCCGCCAGGCCCTTTGCGGCAGCGCTGGACGGTTATGCAAAGCAGGAAGCTCCTCTCCTTCGAGTGCCTGAGAGTAAACCGTCTATACCCGGGTTAACAATATATATTTATGAGATGTCACCAGCTGCTCCTGAACCTCACATGTGTTTGTTAATGAGAGGTAACCCGGGGTCAGGTTATTATGTAAATAACTCTGAGGAGGGGGTTGGAGGTAACTCCCCCCCGCCCCCCCCCAAGAGAGTGTGGCTTTCGGGAGGCCATAGTGAGTATTGTGGCTTGTTGCTTGTCCTGTGCTCAGGCCTCACTTTACTGATCAGAGGGATGGAAAGGCTGGGTCTCTTCCTATTTGGGCTCAAATGAGCCACACACACACCCCCCATATGCACATGACCAGAGGAAACCCGCATTCTCCCGCCTCCTCCCTGCCCACTGCACCTGCTCCCGTAGCCGCCGCAGACAGGACCCCCTGGCGGTTTCGTCTGTAGCTGGGAAATCACAAACCACCCCCACCGGCCAGGCCCTGAACCAGCTTCGTGCCTCTGGCTCAGAAACAGTCGACCCAGGCCCCGCCAGGAAAGGAGAAAGGGGTTAGCCAAGGAGCCTTCCAGAGTCCTGAGTGCGAGGCTCATCACCGACTGGCAGGCAGAGGTGAGCAGGGGAAACACGGCGGGGCGGGGGGGTGCTCCCAGCTCCCACTGGACGCCAGACCTGGGAGGGGCACTGCAGGCCCCAACACCCACGGCCCACCCCCAGAAGGGGCAGCCAGCCCCTCTGCAGGAGGCCAGCAGGGGACGCCAGCTGTGTGCACCTGCTGGGAGATGCAGGAGCCGGCGTCCAGCAGCGGCGGGAGGGTGCGCCCGCGGGCTCGCAGAAGGTTCCCGGCTCCTCCCGGGGGGGCTCATCCCTTTCCAGTCTTCAGGCTGGAGGCCTGGCCAGTCTCGGGCGTGGTGGGCTCCTTCTGCCCAAAGCTCATGCGGGGCCCTGAGAGGCGCAGTGCCGCCGCTGGGGTGTCCCTATAAACGCGATACCGCGTCTCCCTGCACTTCCCCGGGTAAGTAAAAGCTGAATATACCTCACATGCCCGCGTCACTCTCCGCCTTTGCCTTTGACTCGAGGGAGCACGCCGGAAGTGGTTGATTAAAAATAAATCATCTTAGGCTGCTCCAGGTCCTCCAGACGGAAAGGCAGGGCCCCGCGCCTTCGGGGCAGCCGAGATGAAGAGCCCAGCCCGTGGGAGCTCCCGGGGGCTGGTGCCAGCTGGTTAGGGCCGCTCGTGGGGCTGCTGTATGCTTTACGCCCCCATGCAGGCAGGCCCCAGACGGAGACGCTTGTAACCAGTGGTGGTCACCATACGCCGTCCTTGAGCGTCAGAGCCACGTCTCTTCCAAGGAAGGCAGCTGCCGCCATCTTTGCTGCCGGGAAGAGGGATGGTGGGAAGCAGGACGCTGGGGATGGTTTACCGGGTAGACAAGGTGACAGGGACACAGATGGGCCCAGCTTGGCCTTCCTCTGACCCTTCCTGGACTCGGTGACAAATGCCAACACGCCGGAGGCCGCCACCGCTCCCCACGTTCCCCCTTGCACCCTCCACAAACAGGAAGCCCACTCCACTTCTCTCTCCCAAGCCGAGGGGCCGCACCTCTGCGCTGCTGGCCTGAGCAGGAGCACGACTTGCCCACCCGTGGACGAGAGGCCCCCAAAGGAAGCAGCGTCCTCCTTACGAAGATGACAACGTGACGGCACAATGACACTAACGGCTGACATTTGTGTCTCACTCACTTCCCATGCGCTGCCCCCACTCAATCCTTGCAGCTGCCCCTGAACCCGGCGTGGAGGGTGCACCCACTCGAACCTCGAGGAAGCTGAGGTGAGCAGAGACGGAAAGCTTTGCCTGGGACCCTGCCGCCAGCGCGCCGGAAAAGGGCTTTCGGAGCCACGCCTGTGCTCGGCACCAAGCCGCCCGGAAACTCCACTAGAGGACGACTCCTCCCCCAGGCCGAGGGTTCACTGTGCCTTCAACAGACACCCCCAAAATGCTCCTTGAATGAGATCTTTGACAGACACTCGATGCATAGGCTACCTCAGTACGGGATCTCGCTTTCGAGCTCCAGATGACACATTCTCTGCTTCGTTTCCACCTGCATTGTCTCTCGTTCGTGGGCAGGGCTGCTCCTTCCCCACAACAAGCTGTGTGAGCCAGGACAGGTCACTGCACCTCCAGAGGTCACAGCCCTTCCATCGGTATGACAGAGTCGTAAGGCGCTGAGTGAAGAAGCCAGACACACGAGGCTGCATGCCGTTTGATTCCATGTGTATGGAATGGCCAGAACGGGCAAATCCATTGGGACAGGAAGCCAGTGAGTGTTTGAAGGGGCTGGGGAGGCGGACGGAGAGCCACTGCTAAGAGGGGGGGTGTGGTCTCCCTCTGGGGTGATGGAAATGCTTGGGAACTCAGTGGAAGCGATGGCTGCACAACATCATGAATGTTGCCAAATGTCGCCGAACGGTCTACTTTAAAATGGTTAGTTTGGGGGCTCCTGGGTGGCCCGGCGGTTGAGCATCCGACCTGACTCCAGCTCGGGTCATGATCTCATAGTCCGTGGGTTCGAGCCCCGCATCAGGCTCTGCACTGACAGCTCAGAGCCTGGAGCCTGCTTCGGGTTCTGTGTCTCCCTCTCTCTCTGCCCCTCCCCTGCTCACATTCTGTCTCTTCCCCTCTCTCTCAAAAATAAATAAACATTAAAAAAAATTTTTTTTAAAATTTTTGTAGACACGTCTACAAACCAGAGTGACGCCCTATTGGAAGGTCTTGGCTCGTCATAACACGTTGATTACCGGCAAAGTCAGAAGCCCCGCGACTGAAGGTGAAGGTCGTTCAGCACGCTACAGAACCTCAGAGAAGGGTAGCATCAGTGATGTGACGGCAGCAATAAATGGCAATCTGGGCTGAGAGGTGGGTCACCAGGAGAGTGGGGTGGCCAGGGCCTGCGTTCGAGGTGGGGGGTACTCATTCTATGCAACTGAGGAGCAGGGGAGAGAGCCTTCCAGATGGAGGGACGGGGCCCCAGGCAGGGAACAGGGACAACGGTGGAGGCCACAGACTGGCCAGAGCCTGGGGAGGGAGATCAGAAACATCCCAAACATTCTGGCTCTCCCTATCGCACCCTGGGGTGCTCTGTGGAAAAGCATGACATTTTCCTTAAAAGGTTGGGGCTCTATCCCGACGCTTCCCTAGTTCCCCTCAATGACCCATTCGCATATTTGGGCAACAATTGTTGGATCTACATTTATCCAGCATCGTGCGTCTGGGGACCTTTCTTGGGGAGCTCATCGTCATTTTCTCCTGGGACCCAGAGCTTCAGAGGCAAGGAATGTTCTTCACCAACCCCCAACTTCCCTTTAAAACCATTCAGTGGGGAGCCTGGGTGGCTCAGTCGGTTAAGCGTCTGACTTCGGCTCAGGTCATGATCTCACAGTTCGTGGGTTTGAGCCTTGTGTCGCACTCCGTGCTGACAGCTCAGAGCCTGGATCCTGCTTCAGATTCTGTGTCTCCCTCTCTCTCTGACCCTTCTCTGCTCATGCTGTCTCTCTCTCTCTCTCAGAAATAAATAAAACATTAAAAAAAATTTAAATCATTCAGTAAATGTGTATGGAGTGGGGGTGGGGTCTATACTTCTAGAGCAGAGAAGGGAGCCCGGTTACCCCCTGGGAAGGTCAGGGGGCCTGCCCGGACTGGACGCTCCTCTCCGTGGGCAAACCTCGAGGTAAGGTGGCCCTGGCTCTGCCCACCTCCTGGCGGCGATGCCCCACTTCGTGCCCCCCTCACCCGCCCCCACCCGGCTCTAGAGATAGCTGCGCCGTGGGCTTTATAGCGTCCATTGTCCTTTTCCGCCAGGACGCCCGTGATGCATGCAGTGGTAAGGAGCTTTGAGCTCACGGAAAAGCATGGAGAACGTTTGGATCCCCTCCTGGCTCGCCCTTGAGCACTTTGGGGAGCATCTTTACACACAGATACCGGGCCGGCTTCCTCGTCTTTGAACAGGACACCCTGCGTTTCCACCTGCTCTGGGCCCGTAGACGAGGGAGCCAGTCCTGGGTACAAGCTGCTGATGGCAAACCCGAGGTCGTACAGTGTTCACGCCGTTTCATTGAATCATCTGTTGCCGCAGACTGAACATCGGGTCCTAGTGGGAACCGAAGCCTCCGCGCAAGGGTCTTGGGAGGCAGGGTCTCGGGGAGGTGAGAGGTCACGAGGGTGGGGCCTTCATCAATAGGGTCTGTGCTCTTATAAAAGAGACTCCCCGCACCTCCTCCCTGTGATGACGCGGTGGGAAGATGGAAGACAGTTGTCTGTGAGCCAGGAAAGGAGCTGCTCCAGACACCCAGCCCGAAAGCACCTTAATCTTGGACTTCCAGGCTCACAATAGCAGCCCAAACAGATGAAGGCATCTATGTATTTATTTAAAACAGAACTTCTTGAGTAATGCATATGGTTGAAAATAGTCAAAATGTATCGAAAATCTACCCCAGGGTAATATGGGTGTCTGGCACAGGGCAGGCAAATGGGTGAATAAATGAATGAATGGATGAATCATTTACTGCTGGCGGGGGTGGGGGTGGGGTGGGGTGTGTGTCTGAGAGACCATCAAGGCCCAGGTTCCTCAAACTGTGTTCCAGGAGTTCAGGGTGGGTGTCGGGAGGGAGGGTGGTGGGGAGAGGGCGCCAGTCTCCCCATCCGAAAAGCTGTGAGTCTCTCTATTGTACATAGCGGAGTTCCAAGCAAGATCTGATTTGATAACAAGCTGATTTCCACCGCAGATAAGCAGCCATGACAGGCTTGCCCATCATAGGCTTTTGTAAATAAAGTTTTATTGGAACACGCCACACCTACTCATGCCCAGATCGCCTCTGGCTGCTCATACTACATCAGCCGTGGAGAGAAGTTGCCACAGAAAATATTCTGGCTGCCAAAGCCTGAGATATTTTATTACCTGCCTTTTTACAAAAGAAGTTTGTCAAACTCCTGATCTAGTCTAATCCTCTCCTTCTGTAGGTGAGCAGGCTGCACCCCAGAGGAGGAGGTCACAAATTAAGGTAACAGGGTAGCTGCAAATAAAATTGCAGTCCAGGGAGCTCCCATGCATGCAAATCTTCAGGAGCCACCTCCTCCACCCCCCATGGTTTTATTCTTTTTCCTTTTTTAATGTTTATTTATGTTGAGAGAGTGTGTGAGCAGGGGAGGGGCAGAAAGAGAGGGACAGAGAATCCCAAGCAGGCTCTGCCCTGTCACTGCAGATCCCAACACAAAGCTTGAACCCACAAACTCACACATGGCGAGACCATGACCTGAGCCAAAATCAAGAGTCGGGCGCTTAACGAACTGAGCCACCCAGGCACCCCCAGACCTGTTTTCTACTTTTTTGAAAAAAGTCTATAGGTTTTCAACTCTGGCTCGTTGTTTCCTCCGTGGTGAGCCTAGGCAAGACCAGGATGCCATCTTCCATGGGTCGGAGGAAGGCACAGAAGAGAGGAAGGGGTGAGGTTGGGCGACTGGTAAACCATCAGCCAGCCTCCTTCCAGCTCACATGGAAACAGTCACTACCTCTCGGGCTTGGCCGTTGGATCTGTCGTGCCCCTCAGGAAGCACAAGTGAACAAGGGCTCAGGCACCACAAATAACGAGCAGGGCATGGATTTGCTGCCGATGGAGGAAGCTTCTGAGAAGTAAAGCAACAGCAATAACCCAGGTTTGCCCAACAGTACAGACGATCAGAGTAGGTGGAATGGATACAGCATCAACACCAGCCTGGCACAGCAATTACCTGTGTAAAGGGAACCTGTCCGCAAAAACGGGAAATGGATAAGAGCTTTGCAGTGTTTGGTTTTCAGGAGGGTTATGGGTTTCCGACGCCCACTGGTATTTGTGTGCTGACACTTGGGCAGACCGTGAGAAGCGACGATGTATATCGATGGCTCTGTCCTAGTGGGTGAGCAGACAGCTCGGCTTTGGGGAAAGAGTTGTGAACAGACAGACCTGTTCACAGGGATCAGTGGCTACACCTCTCTCAGCATCTCTTTGCTCCTTGGTAAAGTACATCTACCTCAAAGTGTTAGGGACACGAGAAATTGTCTTGGGCATTTGGCTGGAAGGAACAGAAAACTTCAAGTTACAAGGGGGTACTTCTACCGACAATGATCATGTATGAAGCTTGTTCTAACCCACTCTGAAGGAGCACATCTTCCCATTGCCCATCTGCTGCTGATATCGACCACCTTCCATGACCAGTATGGCTCACTGCCTGCAAGGACATACTCTGCACCAAAAGGAAACCACCTCTGGTCTTCTCGGTGCTGTGCTGAGAAATGGGAAGGATGTCCCTTGGCTTTCCCACTGAGTCTACATTGGTCTTGGGATGGCCTTTTCTCTCTAATGTGATTCTCTCCTCCAGAAATACCTTTCCCACCTTCTGTCTGGCGAAAAGCAGTGCAAACTTCAAAACCCAGCACATATGTCATCTGCCATGTGAGGTTCTTCTTTGCTGCCTGCCATCAGGGGGATGGACTGGACTCTTTGCCCCTATAGCCACCCACTTGCTGCGTACAGGCTCCGTGCATCACAACTGTGGGGGTAAGTGCAGTCTCTATGACGACAGGGACCATTGTTTACCATCATTATCACCATGCAACCCCGTACAGCCTTGACACATGACCAATGCCCAGGAAATGTGGGATGGATGGATGGGTGGATAGATGGATGGACAGATGGATGGGTGGGTAGGTGGATGGGTGAGTGGGTGGATGGATGGATGGATGATAGAAGGATGGAGAATGGATGGATGGGTGGGTGGATGGATGGACAGATGGATGGGTGGGTAGGTGGATGGATGGATGGTGGATGGATAAATGAATGGATGGATAGATGGATGGATGGAGTGGTGGATGGAAAGATGGATGGAGAGATAGATGGATGGATGGATGGATGGATGGATGGATGGATGGATGGGGTGGTGGATGGAGTGATGGATGGGTGTAGTGATAATGGATGAGTAGGTAGATGGATAGGTGGGTGACAGCTTCCAGGAGAGAAAGTTAGTTCCTAGCTTTGGCAGCCCAGTGTTAGGAAATTGGAGTAGGTATCCCAACCCATGGTAGCCCAGAGAACATTTGGGGGCCTCCCCCTCCAAACCTCTCTGTCCCATGCAATGGTCTCCACTCCCCTGGAGACCATGAGCGATGACTTGACAACAGCCCACAGGAAGCGTGTCTCTTCAGGCTACAGCTTTCAGAATTTCCTCCTGTCATCAGAGCCTACAAATGAAATGGTAGCGATGCCTGGCAACCTCAAAGGATCAAAGGCAGCAAGAGAAAAGCAAAATCAAATTATCCTGGAAGAAGAGGGGCTCGTGAAACTGAAAGCAGAAAGCCTGGAGCCTGCCCCGCTCCCCTGCAAGCGCCCCACCCGCCGCTGGACATTTAGGGCAGGGCCCGTGTCTGCCTGGACCCCGGGGGTGAGAGGATGCGCAGCGCGTCTGTTCACAGAGGACTCCTCCAGGCATTTCATGGGTGGAGCCAACACGACTGCCCTTCCTCCAGGCTTTCCCATGCATCTGAATGTTCCTGGGCGACCCCAGACCAGGATGCTGATTCCAGAACCTCTGTGCCTTGTCTGCCTAAAACCAGGAGGCCACTGGGAGCAGTTGGGGCTCCTCCCTGACCTGTTCTCAGTTTTCAGTGCTCGCTGGTGTTGAGTCAAGGGTCGTATGGGGCCACCTGTGCCTCTCTCCCCTTTCGGGAACGGAAGGGAAGCTGAGGGCCTCGCCCAGCCGCGACCTACCCCAGCAGGTGGGTCGAGGTCCCCACGGTCCCTCCAACACTCGGGCTACCTTCCCTGCAGGCCACCAGCCACCAGCCTCGGACTGGCTGGAAGGCAGGTTGCCAGGCAGAGGCGGGTGGAGAGAGGAGAGAGACCAGCGGGGCTATTTGCACACGGATAAGGCAGAGGGTTTGTGTGCCCAGAGGAGTGCCGGCGAGGGCTGTTTGTTCTGGGAGTGGTTAATCCTTGTTCAAATTTATATCCTGAATCTTTAATGCAACTGTGTCAATGAAGCGATGGCCACGTTGCTCCACACAGCCGGGCCCGACTTGCCGAGTATTTGACATGCTCGAGGGGCTCCGAAGGCCACGGGAGTGTGTTGAGGTCTCCAGCCCCCGTGCTCACGCTTCAGGGAACCCTGGCACCCCCGACCTCCAGGAAGGCTGGCCCGGGGAGAGGAACCCAGGAAAGCTGGGCACGGCCACATCTTGTCCCGGGTGACGCTGACCCGGCTCGTCTCCCACGCACGGGACGGAGAAACGGTGCTGTGACGCGGCCCTGGGTGGGAACCTTGTCTCGCTCAGTTTACAAGTATTTCTTTTTTAAAATAAGTTCTGCTGTTGGCTGGGTGTTGAGGGCCTGAAGCCAAGTTCAAGCAGTGCAGACCGGGTCGGCCGTTAGGCCCCCACATCAAGGGGACGGCAGCCCGGAGGAGGAGGGCGAGCTCCGTGCAGGGGCGGAGACCGGAGGGAAAAGGCCGGCGCGCCCCCTCGAAGCAGCCGGGAGAGAACCTTCACGGCCCCCACCCCCATCCCCGGTGGGTTTCGGTAAGTGCTTGACCTGCTCTCAGGGCGAATCCCTCACTTGTGGCACTTGTCAATTGTCACGGTATAAACGCTCCCACTTGGGCCAAGGCCACGCCGCCGATGGGAAGTCACCAATCTGCGCAAGATGCGGCCGGCGCGTCACCCAGGCAGCTTGCATGCGACTGTGAGCTTTCCTCTTTTTTCTGCGGAGCCGCAAACGCAAAACATAGGACACGTGGAAGGAAAAGGCAGGGTTGTAACCAGAGGAAGCGTAAACAAAGAACCAACACCTTTGGCTGCTGGTGAAAGGGCGAGAGGCCGGCCGGAGGCCCGCGCGGAGACAAAAGTAGTGGGGAGCCCCAGGCATCCCAGCCTGAGGCAGCAGGGCCAAGGGGACCTCGCAGAGCCCCCCGAGGCTGCTCGAGTCCCCAGGGAGCATTCCTAAAGGAGGGACCCCACGCTGGTGCCAGGTCACTGGCGGAGGCTCAGACACCTTGTCTGTAAAATGGGGTGATCGTAACCCCCGCCCCCGCAGACGGCCGTCTCCGGAACCTCACGAGCTGATGCACTGAGGGCTTGGCACGGCGCCGGGCGCCCAGGATGCGTTCACTCAGCTGTCACCTGACGCTAAGGACGCTCGGGAGGCGCGGGCCCGGCGGCCAGCGGGGAGTAACTGGAAGGCGTGGCTCTGGTTATGTCTGTACGGAACCCCACCACCCCGTCCGGAGAAGGGGGAGAGAAACGTCCAGCCGTGGGCATCATCGACTCGGTGCCTGGAGGGTTTACCTTCCCCGCACCACCCCCCAGAAGGGCAGGGAGGGAATCGGGGATCTTTATGGAGCCTGCAAACGGGGAGGGGGGGTACTGACATCTGAGACAGGCACACAGCACAGCTGGGAAGAGACAAGGACAGTGAAAGAACCAAGTGAAAGAGGGAGCACGTGAGCAGGGAGAGCAGAGCCGGTTTTCCGAGTGAGTCCTGGCCACACGTTCCCAGCCTGAGGGCCTTGGAAAACAGCAGTCTTCTGTAGTTTAACAAGTGTCCACCCAAGGGGGCCCCATGCTGACACCAGCCTGCCTCTCCCCTGGCTGCCGCAGCCTGCTGAGTCCCAGCCGAGTGACAGGGCTACCAAGGCGCTAGTTCTGACTAGGGTGTTAAGGGTTGCTATTAATGTATTACCCTTCCCAGCTATTACTTTTATCTTTTAAGCAGTTCTCTCCGTGGCCTCACCAGAAAGAATGAGGAACTGGCAATGTCTGCAGCCATGTTGTCCACTCGGGAGGCTGACGCCCTTTCTCCTTCCTCTCTCTTCCAGGACTGAGGACCCTGGGGAAGCAGGGCCGTGGCCGAGCACTGAGTTTGCAGTGTGGGTAGAGTTGGTAGCAGGGGGATTGGAGCTGGGGGCAGAGCAGTGCGTGGTGACCGCCAGGCTCGTCGAGCTGGATAGCACTGGGCTGTCCCCAGTCGGCGGGCGGGTGTCCTCTTCCTCCGGGAGAGGGGGCAGTGCTTCTGAGGGTCCTTAGGCCTTTGACGGCCTTTTCTGGCCTGACCCTCGTCTCTCTGCTCACCGTGGGCCCCCAGCAGAGGCCCGCGGAGGACTCCTTCTTGCCGTCGATGTGGACCCCAAAGGGCTGAGGGCAGCCCTCCGACCTCACATCTTCAGATGACCCAAGGAGGGCGGGCCCCCACCAGCCCACCCCGGGCCCCAGACCCGCCACCAGCTCGCGGCTTCCTCATTCCCCAGAGACTGGCCTTCAGCAAGTTTAGAATTAGCCGCCCAGCCACCTTGTTAACATGATTCAGTGCTAAATGATCTGATTAAATGGGGCTTCCTATGGCCCAGCTGGAGGTGATAGGCTCTAGCAAGGAATTTGTTTTACCTCAAACTGGGATGTTTAACCCCAGGAAGGAAAAAAAAAATCCCTACGCGCTCCCTTTGCCTGATTCCTCTCTCTCGTGCGTGAAGATGTGCTGAGCTGACGGGCCATTTGCAGGGACGGTTGGATGGAGCCAGATTCGGTGTCGGGAAATGGCATCTCCTGTGGCCACTTAAGAGAAAGTAGAATGTGAGCGAGGCGGGGGCCGAGGCTCTTTCCCTGTGCAGGGGTGGGGCGTGGGGGGGCCTCTGGCGTCGGGAACACAAGTAGCCGTAAGGGACCAGCCTGTCTCAGCCACGCCCACGTGAGCCTCCGCCATGTTCCCTAGGGAGGCACTGACCTCAGTTCAGTCTGAGCCACAGGAAGCCTGCATCTGTGCGGCCTCTGCTGTCCCAGAGACGCGCCAGAATGCCGTGGGGGTGGGGGTGGGGGGCAAGAGAAGCGTCTGGAGATCAAGGATTTTGTCCCACACCATGGGACCTGGGATTGACTTTGGCCCTGCTATTTACTAGCTGTGTGGCCTTGGGCAAGTGACTTAATCTCTCTGAGCCCTGGGGCCCTGGTCTGTAAAAACACACAGATAATAACAGGAGTCCCTCCCCATGTGATTGGAGAACTGAATGAGACACCCCAAGTGAAGGCTGCGTTCGGCAGGGCTCAGGATGAGGGAAAGATGCAGGAAGATTCCACGGGATGTTAACTAACTAGAATTTAAACAAACACATAAAAAAAAAAAAAAAAGGAGGCGGAAGATCATTCAGGATGTCCTCCCTGTCTGTGACCCAGAGGCCCCATCCCAGCACACATGCTGCGGGGACACCTTGCGCAGGGACATCTGGAGACATACACAAAAATATTTATAGCAAATTATAGCACAACGCCGGGAGGAGGGGTCAAATGGGCATCAGGAGAAGAGCAGGTAAATAGATAGCTATATATTCTCCAGGGGAAGATCGAGCAGCTTTAGCCACGCACAGACTCCCGCAACACGCATGGCCTGAGCGATTAGATCCCCTTGCCAGAGGATACTGAACACGGAGCTAACCCAAGCCAGGCAAAAACCAAGATCCCGACCAGAGCATGCAATGTGCAGTCTATTTTTTAAAGAAAATCAATCCATCAATCAATCAATAGAAGGGGGTCTGGTGGCTCAGTCAGTTAAGCCTCCGACTTCAGCTCAGGTCATGATCTCACATTTGGTGGGTTCGAGCCCCGCGTCGGGCTCTGTGCTGACAGCTCAGCCTGGAGCCTGCTTCGGGTTCTGCGTCTCCTTCTCTGTCTCCCTTTCCCCTCCCTGAGTCCCTCCCCCATCAAAAATAAACGAACATTTAAGAAAAAAAGGAAAAAATGAATTTCACAGCGCCGGTGAGTGGATTTCTAAGGATAAAACTCTTTGCAAAGGCCAGGAAGGATAAACACAGACTTCAGGGCTGTCCCTGGCAGGCAGCGCTGGCGGAAGGGGGGCCGGGGGGTCCCGGGGGTTGGTGATGTTCTCGCTCTGCCGGGGCTTTGCACGTACTCATTCCATTATACGCTCGCCACCCATATATTTGTGACACCGAGTCTTTTCCATGTCTTGAGATGATTTTTTTAAGGGCTGCCTGGTGGCTCAGTCAGTTAAGCATCCAACTCGGTTTCAGCTCACGTCACGATCTTGTGGTTTATAAATTCGAGCCCCACGTCAGGCTCTGCTGTGCTGGCGGCGTGGAGCCTGCTTGGGATTCTCTCTCCTTCTCTTCCCCTTCTCTCTCTCCCTCTCTCTCAAAATAAAGAAATAAAAACACTCTTAAAGGTTTTTAAAAAGATGATTTTTGTTAAGATAAGGAGCAAAGGCCTTTTAAAAATCTCTCCTTCCGGCTTGCAGATGAGGGAATGAGGAGGAAGCGAACTTTCCCACAAAGGACCGGCTACTTTGGAAAGCAGTTCGGTGGCTTCTTATGAAATGCAATATACACTTGCTGGATGACCTGGTGATTCCATTCCTTGGTATTTACCCAGGAGGAAGGAAAACACATGTTCCTACCGAGACTCACAAGCAAATATTCACCGCAGCTTTACTTATCACAGCCCCAAATCGGAACCAGCCCAGCTCTCCATCAACAGGTGGAGGGGAAAATACACCGAGGTCTGCCATTCAGTGGGATACTACTCAGCAATGAAAAGGCTTGAGCCGCGAACACGCAAGCCATGTGACAGATGGATGGCCAACCCGTTACGCTGAGTGAACGTAGCCACTCAAGGGGCTGCATACTGTAAGTTTCCATTTACAGAAGATTCTAGAAAAGGCAAACTATAAAAGGAGAGATAGCACGAGGGAGGGAGCAGAGTCCTTTAATCTGGATGCTGAGCCCAGGATGATCCTGGCTGACACGGAGCCCGTTGCACTCTGTCCCAGGTGCCCTTGCCTTTGCTCCACCAGGAGACCCCAGGGGTTTTCCTTCCAGCTGGAGCCGTCAGTCTACCAGATCCAGCACCCACTCCCACACTCCTCCTCCCCGGTCCTCAATATGTCGCTGCCCCGTCCCCACCCCCCAGCCCACCTGGCTGCAGATGTATCTGCTGTGTTCAGGGTCAGCAGCCCTGCGTCCAAGCCTGCTTAGACCTCAGACCCCTTCCCTGCCTCGGAATGTCCATCGGTCTCCCCGTGACTCACCCCCACCCTGTGCCCTGGGTCACGGAGTCCCGCCTAGTGTTCACAAGGCCTCTCAGGGGCCTTGTAATCTTCCCGGCCTTGCCCTCAGGCCTCCTGTGACCTGTGGGCCCAGCACCCACCCCCAACTGGCACTTGTCTGGCATCGGGGCTTGTACGGAAGGGTCTGGGGTGGACGCATGGACCTCAGAGCCTGCCCATGTCACCTGTGAGCTCTTGGAGCTCGGTTTCCGAGCTTGTGAAACTGGAGTGAAGATGGATGCTCGCGGGAGCCCGTCGCAAAGAGCGTCCTGCTGAGGTTATTTTGACACCCGGTGGGGCAGATATGTCCCGGGACCCCACACCAGAATGCATGTGTCCCCAGAGCTCTGCCACTCACGTCACCGCTTGCTGTACAAAGTCAGAGTCTGGCTCGTCCAGCGCCGTCGTCTTTGCCAGCTTTCCCCAGGGCCGCCGGCCGCGGGGGTGTCTGCAGGGCCACGGGTCATCTGGGCGGTGGAGGAGGAAGCAGGCACTTGCCAGAGGTTTGAGGGCCTGGCCAGGCTGGGAGGAGGCTGTGTAAGCACACTCTGCCGCTCTATCAGGTGCACACTGGCTCCAGCCACACTCGCCCCTTTGCTGGTGGGGCTTTAATTAAAGCAGTCAGGGGGCGCCTGGGGGGCTCAGTAGTTGGGTTTCTGACTTCGGCTCAGGTCATGATGTCGTGAGTTCGAGCCCTGCGTTGGGCTCTGTGCTGACAGCTCAGAGCCTGAAGCCTGCTTCGGATTCTGTGTCTCCCTCTCTCTGCCCCTCCCCTGTTCATGCTCTGTCTTTTTGTGTCTCTCAACAATAAATAAATGTTAAAAATAAAAAGCAGTCAGGCATCTGTAATAGTGGTAATCTCCCAAATAGGCCTTTTAGCAATGATTCCTGGGGAATGTTCCCCGGGTAGATGGCTCCCTTTTTAGAACAACGGTGGGGCGGGGGAGGGGTCTTTATACCTGAGAGGGAGTTTCCCAGCATCCTTCAGGCTATGATGGTCAATGACAGGGCATGCTTTCCCTGGGGCATAGGAGATGGCTTCTGCCTGGGCTTTCTTCCCAGAGGAGCAAAGGCTCACTGAGCCTTGAGCTCTGGACAGGCTGGAGAATGCTAGAAGATATCAGAGAGGACACCTTTGGGCTCAGAACCCAAAGAGCCTGGTGCAAGTCCTGTCTTTACAACACCTGCCGGCTCTGGGACTTGGAGCAAGTCCCTGCCTCTCTGCCTCATCTGTGCCTGGAAAATGGGATGAAGACCTCACGGGTTCCTGGGAAGAACAGGTGAGATGAGATGAGATGAGCAAATACATTCCAGACCCGTGAAACATGGCCATAACAGGACCGTAACGGCACGTTCCAGAACATTCCTGTTTAAACTCCAGCCCCTTCCCCGGTGCAGGGCTTTCGCACACTAGCATTGATCATCTGGGCTGCCAATACCACCGATGGCCAGGTGTTCAAAACCAAACAGGCCTCGCAGGAGCTCCGGGCAAAGGTCAGCGCCGTGGTTCCGGCCCTCCACCGCCCAGAAGCTGCCACCGTGGCCAAGTCATTAACCACGTGGGCCTCCAGCTCCCTCACCGGAAATGCGGTGATCGTAATCACTGGCCAGTTTACAGCCCAGAGAAGGCGGAAGGATGGAATGCGATCGCTCCAGGACCCGTGCGCCCTGAGGACACAGTGGGGTCCCCAGGAGCCGCCAGCCCCAGGCCCCTCCCTCCCTAAGCGACCGGGAGATCATCCAGGGCGACAGGTGCACTTCCAAGATCACGCTGTGCCCTGCGGCCACGTGCTCTAAAACTCAGGCCTCTTGTCTCCTGGCGCTTTAAATTAACATCCACACTTTGGCTGCTATTATCGCTGGCAACGTTTCCCTAAAGTTTATTAAAAATGTACGTACGCCAGGCGCTGCTCCAGGCACCTCTCACGCGTCGTCGTATTGAGTCCTCACAGTGGCCCTACGAAGTCCGTTGTTTATTTACTGCTGTTGTTGTTTCTCCTACTTCACAGATGAGGAAATAGGCACAGAGAGGCTGAGAGATCTCTCCAAGGTCACACAGCATGACGGACCCAGGTCTGTGTCCCTGCAGCGCATTGCACCACACTGCCTCTTACCCCAAAAACCCTCGCGGCCACTCTGATAGGTTGGCACACCCAGCCACTCTAGCCGGGGGGGAGAAGAAGTGGGGGTCGCTGCCGACCTAGCCTCTCTGGAGTTCTTCAGGATCTGCGCTTCCTCCCCTGCCTCTCTGCCACCGCCTTGCCACCGCAGCTCCGTTCCCGGCCACCACACAGCCGGGTCACCCGGGGGGCTGCCCTTCCTCTCTCAGGTCCTGTCTCCTCGAGAAGGGGGCAAAGAGGCCATGAACTGAGGCCGGTGAGAGGGACGCCGCATTGCCACCGCTCAGGTCACGTCTCTGTCCACCAGTGGGTCCTAAGCCCCTTACGCTGCACCAGGCGCTGTTCTGGGGGCCCGACGTGTAGCCAAGAGGAAGCTGGTGAGGCCTGCCTTCCAGAAGCTGGTGTTCCAGAAGGGTGCCCAGACCCCACGGCCGGAGGCAGACCTTGACCATGGCTGCCAGACACGCAGTCCAGGAGACAGGACGGTGGGAGAGGGTTTGGGGGGGTGGGGTGCCCACCTGCTCCTCCAGCAGTAACAGGGCACCAGGGAGGGCAAGCCCTGAGTGGGAGAGGAGAAGGGAGCTGCGCAGGGAGCGCCGCAGAACTGAGGAGGCCGTAGGTCGGGGCCGGGATGCTCTGTCCCTGCACGCTGGCCGCGGCGGCACTGGGCCCCGGGGAGCCCCCTCCACTGGGCAGCCCGGTGATGGAGCGGACCAGCCCGGTCCCCCGGGTGTGAACAGCGCTCCCCATTCTGCCAGCGAGACGCAGGAACCAACGGCAGAGGCGGGGGCGGGAAGCGGCCCCTCCCACGATGGGGTGATCCCATCGCCCCGGGCCTGCGGGGCAGGAACTTGCTGGCATCGGCCTCCTGACCTGCAGAAGACCTGGCCCCCCACGTGGGGTGGTGTGAGCAAGCGGTGGTGCTGGGGGGCAACTCACTAAGTCCCCGGGAGATGCCCACTCACCGGTGCCCACGGTGGGGGTGGGGAAGAACCCGCCCCCTTAAGGGCCTGTGACCAGGAGATCGGTGGATCAGGGGGCGGGGGAGGGCCTGGAGCCCAGCCACGGGGCTCTGTGCAAGGCCCTCCCCAGGAAAGCCCCCTCCCCTTCCTGCAGGGGCCCCCAGGAAGGGAGCCTCATTACCCAGGAGCTCCCCCACCCCATCCTCAGCCAAGGAAGCCTTCATCTCTCCCTCGGAAGGCCTAGGACACAGATAAGTCTCTGTCCCCAGATTTTCTCCCAAATATTTTTTGATCCATGGAGACTAGATAGCCTCCAAGCAAGAACCCAGCCCCCCGATGATGGAGGAGCCTAGGGACAGAAGAGCATTAAAAATCACGTTCCCGGGGCGCCTGGGGGCTCTGTTGGTGAAGCATTCAGCTTCGGCTCAGGTCATGATCACACGGTCTATGAGTTCGAGCCCCATGTCCAGCTCTGTGCTGACAGCTCAGAGCCTGGAGCTGCTTCAGATTCTGTGTCTGCCTCTCTCTGCCCCTCCTCTGCTCTCTCGCTCTCTCTCTGTGTCTCTCAAAGATAAATAAACATTAAAATCTTTTTAAAAAATAAAATCACATTCTCCTTCAGAAGGTACAGGCAGGCGTGGTGGGCTTGCTCTGGGTGGTGGGGTGGGGGCGTCCCTTCCAGAACCTGATTTATCGCTGAAGCAGGGCCGCTCCGATTCCAGCAAGCAGTGGGTTTAGCAGAGCCAGTTCACTCCTCCACGCTGGGCCCACGGCACATGCCCTTCCTGGAGGTGCATCCAGCCCCGAGGACCCCAGGGACCCCCAGGCCAGGGACATCTGGAGCATGGGGGGTGTTGTCACCTGGAGGGACCTGCCCCCTGCCGTCAACATGATTTCCAGGCTAGAGACTGGGACACATCAGGCGTCCACGGGCTTGATCTGATGTGAAAAGTGCTGTGAAGACATCACAGCCATGCTGTGTCTGGCCGCGAGTTCATGGAAACGCGTGTGGAAACGAGCACAGCTGTGAAATCAGCTCGGGGGACCTGGTGCCCAGGGAGGGGCCTGGGTGGGACAGGATGCTCCGGGCTGCCAGGGACCGAGCCCTCACCGAGGCTCCTCACCCTGGACTCCACGTAGCCCCCTCCCCATGTCGGCCGTTGCAGCCAGACATCCCCAGGAGCCCCGTCTGTGGGTCAGCACCTCCTTGTCCACCTCATGGGACATGGCAGGTGTCCCCATTGTGCTGGAGGTCCCCAAGGACAGGCTCTGCTTCCGGCTTCTCTGTGTCTTTCTCTGGACTTGGAAAGGGCAGGGGGGCACCCACTTGGTGGTCCAGGGAGGGCTGGACACCTTGAAAAATGGGAAAGGGGTTCACTCTACATGGTTACCATGGGGTGACAAAGAAAAAGACAGGGGAAGAGTAAGAAGGCAGTCTCTCCACCCTTCCCCTCTACCAGCCCCCCCACCCTGTCTCCCCTCCCTTCCTTCCCCTTCCTTCCCCTGCCCTCCTCTCCCCTCCTCAGCGCTAGAAAGACAGAGCCTGGTGATGCACCCGGGTAGGAGGCGAGAATGTGCGGCCCCCTCCTCCTGGAGAGAGAGATACTTGGCTCAGCAGGGGTCTCAGGGAACACCCCTACCTCTTACCCCACCCTTGCCCACAGACCACCCTTCTCTGTGCCCAGGGCCCCTTCAGACCTCTCAGATCCAGCCTGGTTGGCTTGCTGCTGAGTTAACATTGAACCAGGGGAGCCAGATTGGGTGGGTGCAGCCACGTGGGACCCGGGCTACACAGTAAACGTGCTGGGGGCCCGGGGGCCTCACACACACTTGCCCCTCTTCTCTGAGTAACGCCCAGGTTAGCTCTGACCCTGAGATGGAAAGCATTTTGAAATGTGACCCCCCACCCAATGCAGGTGGAGAGGAGGAGGCAGCAGAGGGGCCCCCCCGGGAACCTCATGCACCTGCAGCCAGCACCCCGACCCCCTCGTGCCCTTCACTGACCCCCCTGCACTCTAGGACCTGCAGGACACAACTGTGGGGACCCTGCCCCAAAGCCCTGGCTCCCAGCCCCTCCCCCGCTCTCCCCGGAGCCCTGACTCGCTGACTGAGAATGGTAATCGCAGGAGCAGGGGTTTTTCTGTCTTTTAGTCAAAATCAATGACAATGACAGAGTTATAAGGTGAGCCGTGGGGAGGAAGAAGAAAGCACCTGGTGTCAAAATTGATGCAGGAGGCAGTTAGAGGAACCTATTAGGATTTCAGTTGCCTGAGGGTGTTCTGCTCGGCACACGGCGCCGTGATGCCAGCGGAGCCCCTGGCGGGCGGGCGGCCTTCTTCCACCGCCACCTGTCATCAATGTGGAAGGCGCAACATCGCAGCGATTAGTCCGGGGGGGCCGTGGCGGAGACGTCTCAGCCGCACGAGGGGCACAGGAAAGCCCCGCAGGGGACTTAAGAATGGCATCCCGGGGAGGGAGAAGGCGCGGCCCCGAGGCCACAGCTGGGGGTTTCTGGGTGCCTTGGGCCCTCCGAGAACCAAATCAGTGCCACGCACTGGGGCTGGTCCTCACAGGTACAGGAAGCCGGGGTAGACACAGGCTGAAGCGGCTGCTGCTGCCTAATGTTCTCCATTGTTCCTCCTGGCAGGAGGCCAGCACGCAGGCCAGGCAGCCCCCCTCCCCCTCCCCACCCCAACTCGCCAGGCTCTGCCCCCTGAGCCGCACTGGCTCCCATGCTCCCCAAAGAGAGAAAGGCAAATGGGGATGAGGGTACTGCTGGGCCTCCACTGTCTGTTGGGGAGAAGATCGGGGTAGCTCAGGTCCTGGAGCCTTGACCGCGATGACGCCCCAGGGACAGGGAGGTTGCCTGCCTCGCAGAGCTGGCTGTGGTGAGTGGAATCAGAGACGGAGAGTCAGCACCCATGCGGGGGCGGGGGGGGAGGGGGGGGATGCAGATGAGGTTGTTGACCTGGAGGCAAACACCAGAACACAATGCCTTCCTTTCCAGCACCTGCCATGCCCAGCTTCATCGATGCTTGTGGGACCCCCTGTCGGACTCTGGTCACCAAGACCATAGTGGTTGAGTGACGGTACAAGACAGTGCCTCCATCATCAGGGTACCCAGACGGGTCCCATCCTTGAGGAGTACGGGTCTGCTGGGTGCTCAGCACCCGCCAGGCTTCTCCGAATCTTCCTCGCTGCCTGGGGAGGGGGCTTTCTGGTCTCCATGTCACCGATACTGATACCGAGGAAACAGACAAGGTCAAGAACCAGTCCAGGGATCACAGAGCTCAAAGCAAGTGGCGAGGCTGGAATTTGAACCCGGTGCCCTCCGATTTCACTCTCTTCCCTCCAGACCGTCCTGCCTCAGAAACAAAATCTGTCACTCTGGGTGACTCACCTCGCCCCGGCCACCCCGTGGTGGGGGGAGGGGGCCGCCCCAGGTGCCCCTGCAAGTTCATGTTCATGCAAGCATCTCCCTCCGGGAAGTGCGAGGAGAGCAGAGTAGGGCTGGGACGGACTCGGTGTGGGATCGCGTGTGGCTAATACTCCCGTTAAATAAATACATTTTGCTAATTGGATTACTCAGACAGTATAATATACTACTGGATTTCCAACACGATGCTAATAAATTGTGTGAAGAACTTAATCATGTTAGCATCCCGAAAGCTTGTAAGAGATGAAATTAGAGAGTCAGGCCAAGTTGACATCCGGGGCTTTGGTGAGGCTTTCACACCCACGGAGTCTCCCTGCGACAGCGCCCTGAGTGGGAGGGAGGTGGGGGGCGGAGAGGGGGAGAGGGGAATGGGTTCTCAGCCAGAACATGAGAGCCGCTGTACCCCCTGGTCCCTGGGATGGACGGAGGGGCTGCAGAGGGAGGGAGGAAGATTCCTCGGTAGGTAAAGGCCACCTCCCCCTTGCATCAGCCCTCGTCACCAGAAGTCCATGGTGAGGGCAGGGCAGGGCCAGGGGGCTGTGGTTCCCCTTAAGGGTCCATGCAGGTCGATGACAGCACCCAGAGCCCAGGAGCTACCTCCTTGCTGGCCACCAGTCCTCTCCCCAGAGACTCTGGGCCGTGGCAGCCACAGAAAGGTTGTGAGAAGGGCCTTCAGTTTTGGGCCAGGTGGCTGAGACTAGACCCCCTCCTTTGCATTAACCCCCTGCCCAGGAGCTCCAGGGAGAGATGTGTCTTCCTTCCCTCTCCCACCCGGAAACAGGGTGGTTGGTGTTTAATTAACATGGTCATAGACTTGACTGGTGAAGACCGGAACCTAAGAGCTTATGATCTCTGCATCGCTGTCCTGACCCCCACCTCCCACCCCAGTCCACCAGGAAGGGCCGAGGAACAGGACTTCTGCTGGAGATGAAATAAAACCTGCCATCCCACCAAGCACACAAAGATCAAAGTAAAGGCAGACTCTTCAGGGCTGCCTGGGGGGCTCCGTTGGCAAAGTGTCCGACTCGATCTCAGCTTCTGTCTTGATCTCAGTGTGGTGAGTTCAGGCCCGGTGTCAGGCTCCAAGCTGGGCATGAAGCCTACTTAAAAAAAAAAGAAAAAGGAAAAGAAGGCAGATCCTTCGAACACGCACACACGTGTACACGCGCACACACACACGTGTTCATGTGACTGTGAGCACATACGCACGCCTGGAATCAGCCCACAAACAGGGCCGTCTCTTTGAAGACCAGAACCTCATTAAAATAATAACTGGCTTCTGTGGGCTTCCCAGGCATTAATGCAAACGTTTCTCTAACTCTTCAGGTTCAAGAGCATCAGTCTGTACAATTCTAATTAGCATCACAAAATCCAGTTATGCAGGAGGGGAGAAAAGACTCTCTTCTTGTTTGATGCTTCCTGGTAATTAGCAAAAACAATTACTGCAGCATCCGGAAGTTTCAGTCTGGAAGATGCCAGGGCGCCCCCCGTCACCCCCCCGCCCAGCACATTAGGAGTTAGTTCTAGAAGTCCAAAGAAGGCCACGATGAGGGATGCTCGCCCCACACGTGACTTGTGTGCTTGAAGGCAAGGAACACACCACTGCCTCTCCACCCTTCCCACGGCGCCCCTCTACCCAGGCAGCCTACTTCCCGCTCCCACACATGCCCGAAGCCACAAGCCTGTTTCACACACGTCTCGCCCACGAGCTTACAGACCTATGCATCTACCCATTCAGGCAACAAGAGTCAGAGGTGCCCCCCGTTGACCGGGCTTTCTGCTCTGTGCCCCTACCCTGCAAGTGTCTTGTTTAGTTTATTCAACACAGGCGTGACGCTGACCTTCCATGTGCCTGTGCTAACTGGTGAGGATGTAAGACCGGAACAAGACAGCCCCGTCTTCAAGAATGTCACATCCAGGATGCAGGGGACACATCCTGGGAGACCGAGCCCGTGCCTGGTTCAGAGGGGGCCTGGCTGTGGGGCAGGTGGGCGCCTCTGCCCCTGTGCTGCCCAGCTGTGTGCCGTTCCTAGTCACGCGCTCCTGGCGGGGTGCGCACAGGCTTTGTCTCTGGGTCTTCAGAGGTCATGGTCTCACCCTGTGCTCCGGCCTGAAAACCAGAGTTCATGGCGAGCAAGTCGCACAATTCACTTCCAAAGCGAAGGCTAGAGCTTGATGTGCTCCCGTGTCCTTGATATCCTACGTCCTTCGTTCCCTGGAGAAACAGGAAAGGAGGAGCCACAGTCCTTCAGGAAGGAAGCATGCAGCGCCTCCTGTGCCTTTCTCAGCACTAACCCAAGGCTGTCGGGTGTACACTGAATGAATGAATGAGTGAATGAATGAATGAACTAAGCAGTCCCCTACCTCCCCTCCTCCTGGTTATAAGGTGTGCTCAGCACTTTCTCATTAATAAGCATGTCCAGGGGGCTCCTCAGTCAGTTGAGAGTCTGATTCTTGATTTCGGTGCTCAGGTCATGATCCCAGGGTCATGAGTTCAAGCCCTGCGTCTGGACAGCTCTGTGCTGACTGCAAAGAGCCTGCTTGGGATTCTCTCTCCCCCTCTCTCTCTGCCCCTCTTCTCTCAAAAAAAAATAATAATAAGCATTTTCGGGTCCATCACCACATTTGCACTTTATGAGCACCTTGATGCATTTCCAGTCTAGAAAAAGGCCGTGTAAAATCCTCGTTTCCTTGGGCTCCTTCATGCTTCCTTCCTCCTGGCCATCCGTGTCTCTCCTTTGAGATTTCTGTTCTCAGCGTGACCTTCTGATAACGTCTTTGTTGCGTGGGCAAGGCCAGGGGACCACAAGCCATTCTAATGCCACTCCTTGCTCCAGCTGCACCCCAGCTCTTGGGTCACAGGGTTAAGACCGGGGACAGACAGGGGGAGGGAGCCTGAAGCTCAGCGGGGTCTCTTGGTCTCCACTCTGCCCAAGCCTGGGGTGCTCAGCCAGGGCAGAAGGAATCCAGGGGCAAATGGAGAGAAGTCTGTGACGGTTACGGATACCAAGCAGTGGTATTTGCTGCAAAAGGAGGTAAGATAATAATGTGAATAATTTACACCCCAGGATCCAGGTTGGAATCCACGGTCACTAAGAAGGGAGAAGAAAGGAAGTGGGTGGGGGGCAGAGGTGTCTGGGAGGAGAGGAGAGTTCCCAGCTCAGATAGCAGTGAGTGTAAAGCTCGGAGGGCAGAGAAAGTTCTGGCAGCGTGACCAGAGTGAAGGACAAGTAACTGAGGAAGTGGAGAGCCAGCAGGAGCAGAGGCAACAGCCAGCTTCTGCCTCACGCCGGAGCCGACGCGTGGACCAGCGGGAATTTTGTGGACTGGTGGTTAAATCCGCCCTTTTAAAAATTTTTAATTGTATAGGGGCGCCCGGGTGGCTCAGTTGGTTAAATGTCCGGCTCTTGATTTCAGCTCAGGTCATGGTCTGAACGCACTGTTCGTGGGTTCAAGCCCCGCATCGGGCTCTGTGCTGACAGCTCAGAGACTGCTTGAGATTTTCTCTGTCCCTCCCGCTCTCTCTCGGCCCCTCCTCTGCTCACGCTCTCTCTCAAAATAAACACTTAAAAATGTTGTTACAGGGGCGCCTGGGTGGCTTAGTCGGTTAAGCGTCCGACTTTCGCTTCGGTCATGATCTTGCGGTTCGTGGGTTCGAGCCCCGCATCGGGCTCTGTGCTGACTGCCAGCTCAGAGCCTGGAGCCTGTTTCAGTCTGTGACTCCCTCTCTCTCTGACCCTCCCCTGCTCACGCTGTCTCTCTCTCTCTCCTAAAAATAAAGAAAACATTAAAAAAAAAAAGGTTGTTACATAAACTTACAATGAAATAAAATGTGTTGAAAAACAATGGTAATAAAAACTCAAAACGCCCCCACTCACTAAGTATTTCGCTACATTTTTATGATTAGCTACACCCTTGAGGCTATTCGTCTTCCTTGTATCTGTAAGGTGGAAATATTATCTAATGGGGAGCACCACCCCTTTCTTTCCACCTCCACGCTTGGTGACGTCACGCCCTTAGTTTGAAATTGGCTGCAAGGGAAGGATTTACACCACGGCAATTGGCCAACTCTGCAAGTCAGAGTTTCATTCATGCACTGTTGCTGATTATCTAGACTTGAGAACATGGTCAATGTTAATCAGATTCAATGTTAAATGGGCTTATTGCCGGTATGTCATGAATGTCACCAAAAAAAGATCGTCCAATGGGGGTTGAACCGCAAGTACGGCTACAAGAAAGAGCTCAGCAAAAATCTGCCAAAAGCATTCTGAGTATCAATTGGCAGCATGGATTTGCAATAAGGAACATCGCTGCTTTATTATCATCTGTAAACGTGTGCCTCGCACAAACTTAGAATTTTTCTCAGTAAAACTTACAAAAAACGCAGACACACACGTATACACACACATTTGTTTTTTGGAGAGCAGGTTGCCAAGCATTTATCTGCACACCGTGGTCTGGGAGCCACGTGACAGGTAGAGGGTTTGGGCTGGATTAAGAGGGTGTCGCCGTTCCCTAGGACTGAGTGCAGAGAGGGGTTTGGAATCACACTTGGGTTTTGGACACTTGTTGGAGATGGAGGACAGAGGCAGGGACGAGGCTGTGAAAGATGCTCAGCACGGTGCACACGCAGCGGCAGCGGCAGCGGCAGCCAGGGGTCAGTGCGCAGGACGCCGCTGAGGCATCAGGAACAAAGCCCACTGCCCACTCTCATGGCCAAGGTTCAGGGCCTGCAGCCGCAACCCTGTTCGCACACTATTCCCAGGGAGCGTCAGCCATTCTTGGGGCAGTGTGGTTGATCAGCCTCACGCCAGAGCCGCCAAGACTGAGGGTGAGTCTGCTTTAAAAAACAAAAAAAAATTATGCATTTTTGACAGAGCGAGCGTGAACTGGGGAAGGGCTGAGAGAGAGGGAGGGAGAGAGGATCCAAAGTGGGCTCCAGGCTCCGAGCCATCAGCATTGAGCCCAACGCCGGGCTCGAACACAGGAACCACAATATCATGACCTGAGCCGAAGTCGGATGCTCAACCCACTGAGTCTCCCAGGTACCCCAAGGGTGGGCGTGCTTTTGAGGGGCTCCCTGCAGGTCCCCACCCGGGGCGTTCCCCCAGCCTGGCTTCCGCTCCATGCAGGTGGGCGAGATGTCCAGCCACCTGCCTCTCGTGGCCTCTGCCGTGGTGTCTCTCAACCCGGACCCTGACAAGCACCAGACTGGGCAGCTGAGGCTGGAGGGGACCCCTCCTCCCTCCCTTCCTAACTGGCTGGGGAGCACCCCCCCCCAAGGCCGTCCCAGGAATGCAGCTGCAGGGAAATTCTGCAGGCTGTGGGGCCTCGCACCCCATGCCTGCGACACAGCAAGAGGCCGGCAGCCAATTCAGCACATTGTCTGAGCCCCTGCGTGGTGTCACGGCGCTCCTTCATCCAGATCTGTGCCCTCGGCCCCTCTGAAGTGCGGGAGACAGATCGCTGATGGGCTGAGGCGTCTGCTCTATAAGGTTAAGCGTGTTTGCCCGAGAAATACGGGTAATGCTCTTCCCATGTATGACCTTTACTGTATGTGGAACACTGTCCGTGACAAAAATGCCATCTTTTAAATGGTTTTCACACCAGGGTATCCGGTCATTAATCATGGTGCCTGTGAGTGCCCAGGGCACCGCCGAGGAAATCTTGGAGCCCGCATTTGATGCCGGGCAGCTGCCGGGTGTGAGCCTCCGCTCCATTATCATGGCCACGGCCCCGTGGCGTCCAGGGCCACGGGGACTCCCCAAGGGCTCAGGGCCAGAGCTGCATCCTCCATTTCCACGGTGGCAACATCCTCACGCCCCCAGAGCTGATAAATAACTCGTTCTAATGCCCCTGCTGAGGATGTGTGTTTAGCATCTACAGTGTCTGTTCTGTTGATCTCGGTCCCTCTCCGGCCGGAAGCAGGGGCATTGTTCAGGGTTTGGGGGGGGGCGCTGGCTGGCGCTGGCCAGCTCCTACCTCCCCCTGCACGCCTAATTGCAGGACTGGCAAGCGACAAGATTCAGGATATTCACTTCCACAAAGACGTTCTCTGATGTCAGCCGGGAACATCTGCGCGGTCCAATTAGGTCGCCACCAGCCACACGTGGCTCGTGAGCCCCTGGAAAAAGCTGCTCCTAATGACAGGGGCTGTGAAGGGAAATACGGACTGATTTCAAAGCCTGGTACGGATAA
Source organism: Proteles cristata cristata (assembly GCA_017311185.1). Lineage (NCBI taxonomy): Eukaryota > Metazoa > Chordata > Mammalia > Carnivora > Hyaenidae > Proteles > Proteles cristata. The sequence continues at coordinate 335,704 of JAESUZ010003315.1, read as the reverse complement.
CAAATGCAAAATATGTTCTTAACGAGTTTTAACGCTGACTCCACGTTGACATGACTATGCTTCAGATACAGCGGGTTCAATGGAATGTATTATTATCAGATTTAATTTTGCCTCTTCCTGTGGCTCATTGGATGTGGCCCCTAGACCATTTACAACTCCAGGCGCGGCTCACACTGTACTTCTGTTAGGCGCCCAGCTCTCGGCCAGACACGGTTCCAGGCAGAGACCCAGCCTGGGTGCGGGGAAGACGCTCAGGGAACAGAAGAGAAGGCCGGGCCCCCTCACAGGTACCGCCAGCCTCACAGGTGTGGGCGCTGCACGCGCACAGACGTCCGTGCAAACCAGCACCTGGAGACTGTGTTTTCCAAGCCTGATACTCCAGCACAGGTAAGTCGAAACACGCTCTGCTTTATGAGCAGATACTCAGTGATGACCTTGAGGGTAGACAAGCAGAGGCAGCCAGGCCCCCGCCCCGGAGTTCCCCTTTCAAAGGGACTGGGGGTGACCCCAGTGGGCAGACGGTGGGCGTCCACCCCAAGCAATGCCCTGGAAGCTGTTCAAATATCCCCTGCCCTGCATGTCGATGCAAATGCCTGTCCTGGGCCAGCTCGTAAAATGACCAGGAGACGAACGTTAAGTCGCTGCACCACTGAGCCAAGGAACTTCTGACGCGTTCTGGATGTTTCTCAGGCCACATCCGACTAGACGCCCATTTCCACCACCGTCCGCAAAAGTACCCGGGGTCCCCGCCCTGTGGCTGTGAAAACGTTTCTCCATCGGAGTCCTTCTGGGTCTGACTCTCACACAAATGGAGAGTGAGCACCTTCTAGGGCCGAGGGCTGTGGGCTGGCCTGTGCCCTGAGGGTGTGCTCTCCCCTCCCCCTGAGAGGTCTGCCTCGCAGACTTTTTGGAGCGGCCCTGATTACCAGACTCTCTGCGTGCTGAGGGCTCAGAGATGGACATCTCACCCCTCAGCAGGCGTATTAACTGGTCATTCCAAATACGTGGGTGCATGACAGGAGGCCTCTGAGCTCCCCGGGGGTACTTAGCCCCGCTGAGGATTTGGAAATGCACGTGGAGGGGATGGAGGAAATGATGCCGCGGCTGTTTGAAAAGACCAATTACAGGTGCACAGGAGGGTCAAGGCAAGAAGGACATTCTGGGCGGGGGCGTTATGTAAGCCCATCTCGGAGGAATGTGGCAAAGTGAACTTGGGGAAAGATGTTGGGGGAGGGCTGGAGGCCCGGGTGGTTTGGTTTCAGTGAACTATACAGGTCAAGGCAGGGAGTGTCAGGAGATGGACAAAGCTGGAAGAGCAGACGGGGGTTGGGACAGATGGGCAGGGGGACCTTGAACGCCCACTCAGGGATCCCCTCTTTCCCTGGGGGCAATGGGGCACCACTGAGGGGCTCCGAGCTGGAGCAGATGAGGTCAGATTTAGATTTTCCATGGGGCGCCTGGGGGGCTCAGTTGGTTGAGCATCTGACTTCAGCTCAGGTCGTGATCTCGCGGTTTGTGAGTTTGAGCCTCGCATCAGGAACCTGCTTCGGATTCTGTGTCTCTCTCTCTCTGCCCCTCCCTCGCTTGTGCTCCGTCTGCCTCTATGTCTCAAAAATAAATAAAATTAAATTTAAAAAATTAGATTTTCCATAAACCATTCTGGCAGCAAGCACCTGGAATAGAATTAACACCGAAGGGACACTGCAGGTGCCTGAACTCGGTCACCGGAATTAGGAGCAGAGAAGAGGCAAAGGTCCAAGAAATATTTAAAAGATGTAATTGGTCGGACTCGATGTCAGATTCAAAGCAGGGGTCAAAGGAGACCGCCTGGGGGGCACTGTGTGCCTCCTAGAAGCTGGCTCTGGTTTCCAGACCAGAGAAAAGCCATAGGCAAGCCTCCAGCTAAACCCAGAACCGCATCCACCAAGGATGCAAGCTGCCTTGCAGCCACGCAGTGGCGGCCGCTGACCTCTGGCTGGCTGTCAGGCGGCCCGGGGCACAGGGGTGACTGGGGGGCTGCCCACAGCAGCGGGTCAAACCCAGCTAAGCACCTAAATAAAGCCGTGATTGTAATGATGATTGAGTGGAAGCGCCTCATTAATTTCACGGGCGGCGTGGGGACCGCCAGATCTCGCTTCCCGAAACTCACTGTTTGCCTGGCCCCGAGACAGCCCCGTGCGACGTCTGGTTGGGTCTAATTAAAGTATGTAAATTTAATGGTTCAGTAAGTAAAATCGCCTTTATTGTTTGGAACGGGCTGTGCTGTAATTTATGGGCCTGGCTGGTTCGTCCGCTGCATCTCTGTGATGGAGGAGGTGATGGCCACGGAGCGGCTGTTATTACAAAGAACTCAGGGTAAGTGTGGAGAAAAACTCAGCCCCGCAGTCCCGGCCATCACAGAACCAGCCAACTAAGCGCAGACTGGTGGCCGGCCGGGCGCCAGCGCAGGTGCTCTGGCCCGGGACAGGCCAGCTGTGAACAGCCAGGGCAGGTGCAGGCTGGGACCCTATGGGTAGGAGCCTGGATTCCTGGGTTTTAAGATGCATTAGAACTGGGAGCACTCTGGGGCACCTGGGTGGCTTAGTTGGTTAAGCGTCCAACTTTGGCTCAGGTCATGATCTCACGGTTCGTGTGTTCGAGCCCCACATCGGGCTCTGTGCTGACTGCCAGCTCAGAGCCTGGAGCCTGTTTCAGTCTGTGACTCCCTCTCTCTCTGACCCTCCCCTGCTCACGCTGTCTCTCTCTCTGTCTCCTAGAAATAAATAAAACGTTAAAAAAAAAAGAAAGAAAGAAAGAACTGGGAGCACTCTTAGAGGGCACGAGTCTACACAGTTTAGCGTCCCTCCACCACCCACCTTCTGACCTGACCCTACACTAGTCCTTGCCTCCTCCACATGCACCGCACGCCTTGCCTGCTGGGGCAGGGGGCCCTGGTGAGGGGTGGGGGCCGGCAGGGCTGAGAAGGCTGAGAGATGACCGGCAGGTGGACAGAGGTGGGGCTCAGCCCCAGGGCAGAGATGAGCTGCAGCGCCAGGAAGAGGGTCTGCGGGGACCCTGTTTCTCCGTCTCGCTGTGAAAGATGCCAGCGCACAGCGATAGGAAGCGTGGGCTCCGAGTTCCCCTGCACTCAGGCGGGAAGCCAGCGCGGGGACAAACTTGATCCTCCTTCCGTTTGCCCAAGATAATTGGCGAGTTCGCCCGACCAGGTGCCAGCCTGACGGCAAGGAAAGGGTGAGCAGGCGACCACGAGCCAACTTGGGCCGCCCATCAGCTCCTCCATCGTCCCTGCCCTCAGCCTCCCTTCCGCCTCCTCCACCCTCTCAGAGACCCTCACCCCCGAAAAAGCCAGTACTGAGCACTGAGCCCAGAGAAGACGGCTAGTTCCTCTGCTTCTGTGTGTCACTTCGGTCCTGGGTAAACCGAGTTCCCACGGGAAGAAAATCTGGTACCAAATGAGTTAGGGGAGCCTGCTAAGAGGGGAAGCTCTGGGAGCTCTAGTCAACAGGATTCCATCTTTAGAGTGTGGGGTCGCAAGGAAGATGGGTGGCGCCTCCCACAGGAAGGGTGGATTGTGAGAGGGGCTGAGAACACGTGGCCCCTCCCGCACAGCCGTCAGCTCCGGTGGGGGCCGCCCGTTCCAGAAGAGGCTACGGAGGACCCTCCTGAGCTGAGCCCCCCATCCAGGTGCTGGTTCTCTCCCTCATCAGGTTTCAGCCCGTTCTCTCCCCCCGAGATTGTCGCTATCCGGGTGGGAATAGAGAAGCATGGCCACCTCGCAATTTTCCACGGCTGCTTATCCACTTTGTGGATTATCTAAAGCCAATTTTTGCTTCTAGACCAGCATTATTGCACCCAACGGCCCCTCCCCGCCCCACCTGAGGCGAAGGAGGGGGGAGTCTGCTCATCTGCGACTCAGCCTCAGAAAAAAAGCGTTTGGGAGAGGGACCCAAACCAGGGTGGAAGATGGGTGCTTCCTCATGAGATAAACACCCGGGATTTTCCATCACGTGCCTTGCTGATCCCCATTAATACGATCAGAACACCAGGCTGAAACGAAGCCGCCTCTGTATTTGCTTCCACTTCCCTCCCCCCCGGGGGGATGTAGCCCCCCAAAACAGACTGGTAATTACAGACTGCTTCTGTCCGCGTTAACGGTGGCGAGGACCCACCGGCGTCACCGCAGGCTCACCGTGTGCCCAGCACCAAGTCGACTCAGGCGGTGGAAATCTACAGAGACAGAGAGACTGAACCCATACATTGTGGCTGGGCCCCCAGGGAGGGGACTCCCAGGCCAGAGTCGGAGCGAACGTCATTTAATCAAGAAGGGAGGGCAGAAAGCGGCGGCGGGGAGTGAGGACCAGAGGCAGCCAATGGAAGTACCTCGTTCGTTCGATTCTCACCGCGGGCGGATGGGGCTCCGATAGCAAGTTCTGGGAGCCGGAGTGCCCCGTCCTGGAGCCTGAGAGGTTTTCCAACAACACCCCACATACCCTTGGTGGAGGGCTGCTTCCGGGGGCATAATTCATCAGCCCTTCTGGCCCATGCCTCTACCTCCAAGGACCCTGACTCAGGCAGTGAGCAAACAGAGGTCAATGTCAAGGGGCTCTGAGTGGGGCTGCTACACCATTTTAAGAGGAAATTACTCCCCAAGGCCACACAGCTAATGGCAAACAGAGATTCTTCTCCAGAGCCCACACTGCCACCCCCCCTCGCACCCCGAACCATGACCCTGACAGAGGCCCCCTGCCCGGCGATGCACCTGGGGGGCCTGCCTCTGTGGGCTCCCCACGACACGCAGCTCCCAGGTCAGAGGGCAGGTCGGCCTCCGTCTGACTCTCCCCCGCTCCATTACCCCTTCTGGTAGGAGGACAGAACAGCACCAAGGTCGAAGGCCAGGGACTGACCTTGAAAATACTGTTTTTTCCATTGGCGCAAAGCAGGCTGGGCAGGAAGGCTGCATCCTGGAGAACCGGAGCCCTCACACCTCCTGCTGGGGACGGAGAGGGCGCGGCCGCTAGCGAAAGCAGTTCGGCGGCTCTCTCTCCGTAAGCTAAACAGGACTATCGTGGGACCCGGCAATTCCACTCCTAGAAACACACCCAGAAGAATCGAAAATAGGTGTTCAGGAAAGAACTTGGATACAGATGTTCACAGTTGCTCCCTGTACAACGGCCAAAGATGGAAATGACCCAAAGTTCCCTCCACTGAAGAATGGATGAGCAGAGGGTGGTCAATGCATACACTGGAGCGTTGTCTCCGCCACGGAAAAGGGCGGAGTTCCGGTACACGCGGCCGCACGAATGGACCTGGGCTCCGTTACGGGAAGTAATGGCCCCTATGGTACAATGTCTATTTACACCAAGTGTCTCGATGGAGAAATCTATGGAGACAGAAAGCAGATTCCTGGTTGCTGGCGCTGGAGGGGGACAGAATGACGTGTGGCTGTTTTATTGCGGGGTCTCCTTTTCAGGGCATGAAAATGTTTGGGACCTGGATAGTGGTGATGACTGTACAACCTCATGAGTGTACTAAACACCACGGATGGTATTTAAAATCGTTTAAATGGCAGGGCATCTGGGGGGCTCAGTCGGTTAAGCATCCAACTTCAGCTCAGATCACGATCTCATGGTTTTTGGGTTGGAGCCCTGCATCGGGCTCTGTGCTGACAGCTCGGAGCCTGGGGCCTGCTTTGGATTCTGTGTCTCCTTCTCTCTCTGATCTTCTCTCTCTCTCTCTCTCTCAAAAATAAATGAACATTTTTTAAAAATTTTAATCGCCAAAATGGTAATTTTGCGCAACGTATATTTTACCACAATAAAAAAAAGTAGCCACCCACCCCAGAAGAAGGAAGTGGCAGTGAGGTTATAAACATTTACTGCACATAATTCAGAATGAGAAATCGTGACTCTTTTTCATGCCCGGAACGGAGCCTGGGGACAAACCCAAACCGATAATAATAAAATAATAAGACCTAACAGCTGTGGGAATAAAATCGTCCCTTCGGCTCACATGTGGATAATCGAGAGTTAACTCTTAATAAAATAATAAAATGCAGGAGCAGCGGGAATAAAGATTACCTCCTTCGCCAACTGCCAGAGACCATATTCATAAAATGATGACTCCCTTTTTTTATTTCCTTCATTTTATTATACAAGATGTAACTGTAGCTGGGCCGCTCCCCAACTTCCAGGGGAAGGTTATTGTCAATCAAGATGAAAAGTGTCATAATTTAAGTCTGTCCCAGCCTGACGGGAAGGTCCATATGGTCTTTAAGCGAGGCGCGTGGAGGGGAGGCGCGTGGAGCCAGGATTGGCACTGTCACCGGCAGACCGGCTTCCCACCAGACCTTTGGGGACCACATGGACCAGACGGTCATGTGGACGAGTCCCTACGCCCTGGAAAAAGCTGGAAGAAAGGAGCAGCTTGGGAGGAAAGATTACAGTGACAGAACACGGAGAATCATTGATTTCCCCTTTTCTCCCCTGCGGCTGCTTAAAGCTGGAATCTTTAGAGCAAATAATAGAGTCTGGAAGTCTGGGGGTCAGCCGCATCTGGTTTTGCTATTGCTGCATTGCTTTGGGGTTATTTATTTATTTTTTTTTTTTGGTCTGATATTGGGAAGTTTGTTTAGTTTTGCAAGGAAACTAACCTCACAGGTGACCAGGCACTAAAGGGTCATGTGTTGTCCCGCTTGTCCTTGAACCTGTACTCAGCCAGGGCTCAAGGATCCACCTCCAGAAGGCAATGCCACTTCAGCCGGAGGCACCCCAGTCAAGAGGGACTCTTGAAGCAGGACAGCCCCGGTCCGTCCGGTGTCCAGCGTTGCACACAGAGCCTCCTCAGAGATTCCTCCGGACACCCCCGTGCAAGACGGGGCGACTCGCCTTTGCCCCTTCCCGGATCCCTTATGTGGAGCCTTCCTCTTCTCAGAATGAACAGAGCGGGTCCTGCCTCTGTCTCTGGAGCCCGCCACCTCCGCCTCCCGGGCTGTTGTTTTTTATTTTAAATGAGCACCGTGCGAACAGCAATGTAAGTGCGCAAGCAAGCAGCCTGTCTCGTCCCGCACTGGCCCCCGGGGGGTCGGCCGAGGTCCTCCCGGGAAATCAGAATATTGGGGAGGCTCCCGGAATTTCCGGCGACAGCAGCAGAAGGTTGCAGACAGCGCATGCCTACCACGCACACACGCACACACACGCGCACGCACACACACTCTCTGGAGCTCTCTCCACTCTCACGAGCCCCCACACACCTCATTGGCATCCAGTCCCATTAACTGATTGCTTCTCCCGCTGTAATATTCCGGGCTGTTCCGCAAACCTCCTTCTGTGTCTGCTTCCCCGCTGTCCTTTTGAGAGAGGCCTGTTTTGATGAATATTAACGCCCCGCCTGAGCCTCTTTCCCAACCGTTTTAAAGGGCAATTCCTCTTTTCGGCAGAGGCACCGATCAATCGATACAAAGCAAGGATGGGGATCAATGTGCAGGGTGGAAGAAGCGGACTCCGGGGGCTTTGGATGGCCACGATTGGATCGCTTTCTTTTTTTTCCTCTTTTCTTTTTTCTCCTCTCCCCATTCTCCTGCCCAGACTGAGCTCGTGCGTGCTGGAGGCGCTTTGCCTCCAGGATGCATTGCTCTGAGCCCAAAGCCACCAAATTACCTCTGAAACGACATGACGGTCAGCTGGGCAGGGCAGGAGGTGTCCACCTGCGGCACCATCCTGCCCGTCCTGTGTGGCCGCACCCCTCCTCCGCTCCAGGGCCCCTGCTCTGGGGGAGGTGGGCGGCCCCCTCGCTTAAGAAGCCAGCCTCTCTCTGCGCACGAGCTGGCCTGGGCCAGGGCACCAGCCTGGGGTGGCGGCAGGCCCCGAGGTCCCCTGCCTGCTCTCCCTCCCCTCCCTCTCCCCTCCTCCCCGCTCTCCTCCACCTGCCCCACCCCTTCTTTCCTCTCCCCAGATCTGCTGTAACTGACATTTTCCGTGTGACAGGCTCTGTTTCCCTGCCTCCGGTTGTCAGGGAAACAGGCGCAGAGGATCGCGGCCAGGGAGCCATTAGCTGCCTTTTTAAGGGGCCCTGGACATAAACAGCACTTTCCATAATGGGAGCCGGGCACAGAGGTTTAAAAAAAACAAAACAAAACAAAACAATGCAGAAGAGGGGGCTCAAGTAGAAAAAAAGTCAGGGGGGAAGGCCCCCCCGTACCGGGTCAAGGGGAGAGTGAAGGATGAATAGACAGATCCCAGAAAGATTTACACTCTTCTGGACAAAACCAGCCACCTTCCTGAAAGGTCTGATTCCCTCCGTGATGTGCAGAAAAGCAGACACCTGGCCCCCAGCCCTGATGCCTTCACTGAGCCCAGAAACCTGCCTGGGGCTGTGGCTGCAATGAGCTGGGGTGGCGGGGGTGGGGGAGCATCCATTAGGATCAAAACCCTCGGGCTGAAAAGATGCTGTTCATGAGGCAGTAGAGGCCATGCAGACCCATCCCTGAAGAAAGATTAGGGGTCCTTGTTTCTCAGGGCGCACTCGCGCCCTCCGTAAACGGGGGTAGAGGTGCAGGATTGGGAGAAAATGGCTGAAGAACAAAGTGGCAGAGGGGAGGGTGCCCCCTCTTTCAGGAAGCCAGCTGGGATTGAGTAGACAGAGACACCTTCCCAAAGCAGCCCCTTCCCCACCCCTGTTGTTTGCACACATATGCATGCACGCATGTGCATGGAGGTTCACGTGAGCAAGTCTCGGTGGACCCAGTCCTCTGCAAGCTTGGGGGGAAGACTGTTTATTTGCAGACTGTCCAGGGCAGCACCCTCTGGCTTCCCTGCAGCGTCTTGCTCCCCTCCATCCTCACCTCGACCCCAGCAGAGGAGCGACAGCTTCCTGCTCCAACCACCCGCCAGCCTGTATCCGCATCCGCCCAGATGTCTATGCCCCACCCACACTCCCAGTTAACCAAATACTAGCACTCGGATAAACCAAATTTCCCGTGATGGCGAATAACTATTAGTTGTTTCCACAGCATTGTCATGAAACATCTTTATATCCTGTTTGTAAGGAGTTTAAGTGCCCTCCTCTCTCTGGGTTTCAGGTCTGTGCCCCCTGGTCCTCTAAACTCTGTAGATTCAGACGGGAACGCGCCGTTTCCCACATCGGCTCCTTCCCAGGGATACCCTAATGCAAAGCCTCAGGGTGGCCCATCCCCCCCCCACCCCACCCCCGCCCCCGCTCGCTCGAAGGAACCGTCAGCACATCTGTCAACTTTGGATTCTGTCTCTTGAGTGTTTCTGACCCCCTCTCCTACTCCACCCCTCCTGCTTCTAGCATTTTCCCTGAGTGATGACAGCTGCCCTGGTGGGTGCCTGCCCCCGCCAGCATCCTGTGTTCTCCCATCCACCATCCACCAGGCCGCTGCCAGCAAGATCGCTCCTTCCTTCCACTTACCCGCCCCCACCCCGCCCCCCAGGGATTGTACTTGAAAGCACCTGATGCAAAACCCTTAGCCTGGCGCTCATCACCCTTCGCCTTCTGACCTCGACTCCGCCTTCCAGATCCTTCTCCTGCCTGCACCCTGTCCCCTCGCCCTTTCGCACCTCCATTGTTCCAGCCTGGAAGTTTCCACCTCCCTATCCTGGCTCTGCTTAGCAATGCCCACCCTCGAAGCGCCCCCTCCCGCCAGAGCCTCACCCGCCCCTCCCTGGTCACATCGGTACCGCCTCCATTTAGCCCTCACCTCTTCTGTCGAGCACCTCACCTGAGCTTCGGCCCATGTTTGCTGTGTCCTCGGAGGGCTGAAGACTCTTTGCCAGCTGAGAATTGGCCAACACCCTGCACGGCCCACCGTGCATAGCAGGTGCACATACCTGTCATCTCTCTGTCCCCATGGAGGGCCTCGGGAGGGCAAAGACAGACCTCCTGTAACAGAGGGGCCCCGTGGTAACATCTTGAATGGCACACGCACGTGGCACCCCTGTCCGTGCCCAGGACAACACCCCCGCGTGACAGAAGATGGTCGAGACAAGAGGTGAGCCTCCCTGAAATGGTTCTGCCGAACATCTTCGCGATGAGATGTCAGAAACATTTTAAAGGGTTCAACATGGATTCGACTTTCTTCCTTAGCAACAAGCGTGAGGAGGAAAAGAACACGTGGTCCACAATCCCACAACCCAGATGCCCCTTTGAGATGGTTTTTTGAAAAGGAATAATTCCCCCTTGAAAAGCTAATTCACAGCACATGTTGAGAGGTGGTCAGTCTCCCGACGTGGGGTCAGGTGGTCCAGGATTATTTGCAACGTGGCCGGCGGCAGGCACACGGACTGAAGCTCATGCGAGAGGGGACTCCAGACACGGGGCAGCTGTGGCACTGGCCTGAGGGAGGGGTGTCCCCAGAGCCCGTGCCGGCGGAGCGGGGGAGGGGGGGGAGGCGGAAGGAGGCAGGTACCAGGCAGGGGGGATGGGAGCGCTCAGCGTTCTGTGTCCGGGAGCCAGGGAGTTGCTAACGCACAGACATAGTTGAGAAAAATGTCACTCGATCACATCGAAGGAGGCCGAAAAGAGGCAGCCAGGCGCCCTTGAGAGGTTTGTGCTGCAGGGGAGCTGGGAAGGACAGAGGCCAAGGTGGAAACGCTTGCGTGGGGCAGATGGCTTGTAAGTGCCTTGACCTTCTCAACAGCTTACTCAATGTTGTTGTGCTATATTTATATACATGTCTGTTTTAAACTCAGGACCATCACAATGGAGCCGTTGTGAGATCAGGTTCAGGAGACAAGGGGCCTGAAGCAGGTCAGGATATGGATATGTGCTGATGCGGATACGCACGCTAGACAGAAGCCAGGTGCAAGGTCCCTCTGTCTATGGGGTCCCTCTGTCTATGGGGCACCTCTGTCCATGGGGTCCCTCCATCTATGGGGTCTCTCCATCCATGGGACACCTCTGTCCATGGGGTCCCTCCAACTATGGGGTCCCTCTATCTATGGGGCACCTCTGTCCATGGGGATTCTCCATCTATGGGGTCCCTCTGTCTATGGGGTCCCTCTGTCTATGGGGTCCCCTCTGTCTATGGGGCACCTCTGTCCATGGGGTCCCTCCACCTATGGGGTCCCTCTGTCTATGGGGTACCTCTGTCTATGGGGTCCCTCTGTCTATGGGGCACCTCTGTCCATGGGGTCCCTCCATCTATGGGGTCTCTCCATCCATGGGACACCTCTGTCCATGGAGTCCCTCCAACTATGGGGTCCCTCTGTCTATGGGGCACCTCCATCTATGGGGCACCTCTGTCCATGGGGTCCCTCCACCTATGGGGTCCCTCTGTCCATGGGGTCCCTCTGTCTATGGGGTCCCTCTGTCTATGGGGCACCTCTGTCTATGGGGTCCCTCCATCTATGGGGTCCCTCCAACTATGGGGTCCCTCTGTCTATGGGGCACCTCCATCTATGGGGCACCTCCGTCCATGGGGTCCCTCCGTCTATGGGGTCCCTCTGTCCATGGGGTCCCTCCGCCTATGGGGTCCCTCTGTCCATGGGGTCCCTCCGTCTATGGGGTCCCTCCGTCTATGGGGCACCTCCATCCATGGGATCCCTCCCTCTATGGGGCACCTCCGTCCCTGGAGCACCAGGAGACCTTTCTCTTTTCCTTCCTGGATCAAAGAGCACTGGCTGCCTGGCTCCAGCCATGTGTATTGGATCCAAATCAATTGCCTTTGTTACTTTACTGGTGCCACGGTCCCTCGGATTCTTTTTCACGCGGCAGATTCGTGTACGCTGCTAAAAATACAAACACATGACTCACAGCTTCTGAAGATGGAAAAGAGAGGGAACTCTGAGTGGCCTTTCTGCTCCTTGGAGTCAGGCCGGCGTGCCAGCGCAGGCCGAGGGCCTGAGAGCAAGCATGGAGCTCGCACACAGCTACAGAAGGGGCAGAGACAGAGGCAGACGTCCACGGGACTGAGGGGTCCGGCGGACCCAGGGCTCTGGGCTGTCGGCCACATCCTCAGGGCATGACCACAGTTGGCCAAAAACCTTTTGCACCGTTTCTTTGAGTTCTTCCTCTGCTCCGCTTTTTGGGGTGTTACCCTGTGAGAGCGGTAGAGACCTCAGTGCTTGTTTATGTCTTTCGTATCCCGCCAGTTCCGCCACCGTCCAGCTCAGACCAGGCTTGGGGTGCAGCGAGAGCCTCCCCGACACCCCCAGATGTGCCTGCTGTTCCCAGACTGCCCATGTTGCACCGGTGCAGACCAGGCTCCTGGGGAGATGCACAGGGGCCCAGCCTCACCCAGGATGATGAGCAGGACAGGCCCATGCCCGCCCCTCCTCTCCTGACCCCCCCCACTCCCCGCCGCGGACCTCGAGCCCAGCACCCTGCCCTGGGAATGAATGCCTCAGGCCTTCCTGCCTCCAAGCTCGCTTCTGCCCTGGGGCCGAGACGCTGGAAGAGGTGAGACTCTGGAATTGGAGACTCTGGTTCGGGCAGCCTCCACCTGCTCCTCATCCAAACGAGGGCATTAGCAGATGCCCCCAAGGGTGATGGGAGATTAGGAGACGTAAGCATGTAAGATCGCCAACCCCTCGCCCGGCCGGAGAGGGGCGCGTGTCGTCACGGAGTAACACGCATCACTCGTTACCGTGTCCGCGCCCGGCTCTGCTCTCCCGACGTGGGAGACTCACCCCCTCCCTGCCCCACATCTGGGTCTTTGGCCCCTCTCCCTCCTGGGCCCCTCAAGGCTCTGAGTCACGGACCGTTGGCTGAAAGGCAAACTCTGTAAAGTCCTCACTCCTGGGAAGCGGCAGCTGAAGAAAAGAAAGCCCTCAAGAGAATTTTCTTGGCAGCCAAGGCCCTCCGATGAATCAGGATTCTTTTCAGTCCCTGACTTTCTTCCAGGCGACTCCCTCCGGGCACCAAGCCGGCACCAAGCCGGCAGCCGTGGGCGTGCAGAGGACACAGGAGAAAGGAGACGGATCTGTGCTCAGGAACAAGGTGCCAGTGGGTCCCCGCCGGGCTCCCGAGGAGACCTGTCCTGTGTCTGGAACTGAGGGGCTAGAGGGCCCTTCCCGCATGAGGACCCCCCCCCAGAGGCTGCCTCCCCCTTCTCCCTGAGGCATCCCCTCCCCGCACCCCCTGCACTCAGCTCCCTGAAAATCACCTACCGAGTGGTAGTCAGTGTGAAACAAGGGACAGCGAAGGGGACTTGGGATGGGGGAGGGGGGCTCTAAGACAAGAATGTGACCAGAGGTGGCTGGCCACTCGCCCACCTGGGGCCAGTGCCTCCGTGCCCAGCGCCCCGGGACCCTCCAGCCCTGAATGGCCACCAGTGCGAGTGTCAGCCACCAGGTCAGCTGTAGCCAGCACTTACCCCACGCCTGCCCCGCTCTGTTCTCTTCTGCGCACAGTGATCAGCAGACAGCGGGGCAGCCAGGGTGCCCGGTCTCCAGGACCCTCAGTCACGGTGGGCACTTAATGACCGGCCGCCCCACCGGGCCTCCAATGCACTGGAAAACGCTGGAAGGTAGCTGTTAGCAGCAGACCACATGAAACAGCGAATCGATCCAGCTAGAGGTCTGGTGAGTGTGCCCGGGCCGCCACACACACACCCCCTTTGAGGGAAGCTGGGCACGGCCACCTTGATCCATAGGCAGCTAATTATCCTGCAGCCAAGCCCTGTGGGGGGGGGAGGGGAGTGGGAAGTGGGAAGAAAAGCCCATAATTAAACCTTTGAGTGCAAACTGTTCTTTCCATGCTGGAGACTGATTGAACCAAAAAAGAGGTTTGTCCCGCCAGAAGGTTAATTCCCAAATTGGCCACCCTGGTTTAACTCGGAGTTAAGTGGGACTTCTTTTTTTTTTTTTTTTTAATGGTGGACTGTTAGAATTTTATTTTTATTACCCTGCCTGCCAGAATGTTCCCTCTCCGTTGCCCTTCTGGGTCAGGTTGTTGTAAAAGCGGCCCCAACGGGCTCAAGCCTGCATCCGTGCCGCTGCGGCCGATTTGGGGCTCGGCCGACTGACTGGCTTTGCCGACAGGAAGAGCAGATGTGACGGAGCTCAGGCTTGGGAAGCGCTCGTGGCCTCGGGAGCCCTAGGACCGCCGCGGAGGGAGTCCGGGCTCACCTCCCGGGGGGCTGCTTGGGCCATATGCGCCATCTGAGCCGGGGTCCTGGGACCAGCCAGCCTGTCGCCTGCTCAGATGTGAGGGAGGCCGTCCTGGGTCCCCAGGGCCCCAGCCAAGCCACCATGTAGAGCAGCCTGACCCGCCCCTATGATCCATGGAAAACAAGAGAAATCACAAACGCGGTTCTCAGTCACCCAATCTGGGGTCACTTATTCTGTTTTTTTTTTCTTAAGTTTATTTATGTTGAGAGAGAGAGAGAGAGAGAGAGAATCCCACGCAGGCTCCATGGCATCAGCTCAGAACTGGATTCAGGGCTTGAACTCACAAGCCTCAAGATCATGACCTGAGCTGAAGCCAAGAGTCAGACGCTTAACCAACTCAGCCCCCCAGGCACCCCGTCCTTTTTATTTAAAAGTGTCTTTCCATGCCTGGAACGGCACACCGTAGAGAAGGCACCCAGTGACCTGGTTTGCATGGAACACACACGTGCACACACACACGCGGGCACACACACACTTCTCCGCCGTCACTTACCTTCTAAATGACCGGAGACACATGAGTATGAACCATCCTTCCTGTGGAAAAGCCTCCTTGTACCTACAGCGCCTGGCAGCCCTGTCCGTGGATGGGGCCACCTGCATGCTCTGGCCTCAGAGATGGTCACTCTAAACGCTGACCAAGCCACACCCCCACCCCGGGTCCTAGGTCACCTGCAGGGACTGCGCCCCCTCCCTCAATCATTTCAGCCAACGTAGGTGTGACTGGAGCTTCTCGCTGCAGCCTGGGCCCCTTCCTTTACCACCTGTGTTGTGATCTGAGCCTGAAAAACGGCAGAGCCCTCCAGCCCCTCCCCTTGCACCAACAGGGCGCCGAACTCACCTGCCCCTACATAAAACCTTTCTTTAAGTTCATGCATTTATTTTTGAGACAGAGAGAGATCGAGCAGGGGAGGGGCAGAGAGAGAGACACAAAATCAGAAGCAAGCTCCAGGCTCTGAGCTGGCTGTCAGCACAGAGCCCATCATGGGGCTCGAACCCACGAACCGTGAGATCATGACCTGAGCCAGAGTTGGACGCTTAACCGACTGAGCCATCCAGGCGCCCCTATATCACCTTTAAAAAAGAACAAGATATGGGGCGCCTGGGGCTCAGGGGGTTAAGCATCCGACTCCTGGGTTCGGCTCAGGTCATGATCTCCCGATTCATGAGTTCAAGCCCCACACTGGGCTCCATGCTGACAGCTCAGAGCCTGCTTGGGTTTCTCTCTCCCTCTCTCTCTCTCTCTCTCCCTCCCTCTGTGCCCCTTCTCCACTCGTGCTCTCTCTCCCTCTCTCAAAATAAATAAATAAACTTAAAAATAAATAAATGATTTACGTATAAAACAAAAGCTAAAATACAATTTCTACAAGACAAATACTAGAGTAAAAGCACATTTTAGTGCCCAACATCTAGTGGGCTGTGTATCATTTTTTTAAAAGTGTGAGGAACTCCCAGATGCAAGGTTACAGATTCCTGACTTTTCCGACTTTTCTCTAAGCAATGACTCCTCCGTCTGCATGCGATATGCCTAAATGTTTTCTAGTGACAAAAAAGAAAACGTTATTTTAGCAAGTTTAGGTACAGACCCTGTTGTCCCCAAAGAGACCCCACCCCTCCTTCTATCTGCCCTCCCTTATGCGCGCGCGCCGCACACACACACACACACACACACACACACACACACACACACACACACTCATGCTCTTTCAAACACTTGGGAGCTTTTCCCAGATCAAAGGACAAGCAATGAAAAGCAAGGGCTTGATTCTTCTTTATCCAGTTACCACTTTACTGGGGCCCAGGCCTCTTCGGGGGATGGGGGGGATGGGGGGCACTGATGAAGCTCCCAATGAAACGTGTTGGAAACAGCAGCCAGGAACCTCCCACTTCTGGGAGGAGAGCAGCCCCTCTCCCACCCACCTCTGCCGCAGGGGAGCGTCACTGGAATTCCCCGTTTGGAGGCGGGAGGTTAAGGGAAGGTCATCTCTCTCTCTCTGTCTCTCCCTCTCTCCTTCTCTCTCCCTCCCAGCCCCGCCCCTCCCGATGGGGTAAGGAGAGTGTCTGCGCTCAGGGGAGTTTGGGGTCACACCCATCTGGCATCTCCCCACACCCCTGGCCTCTCTGCACTGCCAGTCACTTATCCGGTGCCAGCCTCAGTTCCCACATCTGTAAAATGGGATTTTTACATCGGCCACCCTCAGAGGGCATTTTCAGAGTCTCCCATGGCAGGGCTCATAGCTCTTTCGTAAGTTGTCAGCGGCTGCGCCATAAAGTATCACGTTGTCGAAAAACCCAGTTTCCATTAATGGAAAGAGAGAGAGAGAGAGAGAGACAGATGACAGATCTTGGGAACGGTGTGTGTGGCCCAGGAGGTGTTTCAGCATGAAATGATCTCTGTGGCCCGAGGGACAGGAGGGGACAGGCACAGGGAGGCCCCAGAGCCAGGGCGGGGGTGTCGAGGGGAGGGGTCTCCAGGCGGCCCCCTCCCGCCTGCCCCTCCCAGCAGACCCCGAGCCGGCTCCTCTCCTCCCACATCCCCTCCCAACGGTTTCCAGGAAGGGCTCGTTGCCATGGGAACACCCGTCCAATTATTCCACTTGCAGAAAATCACTTCTCAGCCAACTTGGTTGGAACACATTCCTTCTGCAGAGCAAAACCCACCTCTTGGGCTTTCACCTCCCTCATAACCAGAGCTTGGAGTGAAGAGATGGGGAAGCAGGCAGGAGCCCCAGGCTTCAAGAGAGGGGGTCCCCGGGGCAGAGAGGGTGGGGGTTGGGGGGGAGGAGAGCCCCCAGGACGCCGCAGGTGGCTCCCTCGTGTCTGCAGATCGGTGGACCCGTGGGAGCCCCTGAAGGGGCTGAGGGATAGCGGTTCCGTCCCTCCCAGCCAGGCTCTGCCAGACGCTGGGCGTGCAAAGATGCCTTTGTTCTTTCAACGGAGGCTCCCAGCCAGGCGGGCAGATCGGTAACTGTAAGCGATAGAACCGCACTAGGGTTTGTTCAGAGGAGCGAGAAGTAACCCAAGGGAGGAGAGAGACTGAGGGAAGGCAACTCGGAAGCTGGGTTTTGATGTACAAGTAGGAGCTTGCCAAACAGACAAGGGTCGAAGGCGGGTGCTCTGGGCAGAGGAGTAGGGCCGCGGACATGAGAACAGCAGGCAGGTGAGCGGTGCCCAGCGCAAAACCCTGATGGGGAAGTGAGGGAGGTGGCGAGGCCTGAATGGTACCAGTGACAAAAAGAACAGAAGAGAATGGCAGGTGGGGGTCACAGAGGTGGAGTGGCAGGACCAGACCTGCACCCAGTTCTCAGCTTTGGGACCCCAGGGTCAGGAGGAAGGGTGCACAGTAAGTACCCCGGGGGCCAGCTGAGATGCCCTTTGTGCCCAGGGCTCCTCAGCGGGATCCTTCCACCGCCACAGCCCCCGCTGGGCACAGTGCAACGCGTTGAGTGAAGGGCTGGCTTTGCCAGGCCAACTCGACCACGTGGCCCCCCCCAGGGAAACCCCCTTCCCCCGCCCCTCCGCCGTGCAACAGGGTGCAGCCAGAGTAAGAGGCCGTCTCACAAGTAAGCAACCAAAGTCACAATCAGAAATGGGTGGGAAGCGGGGCGCCTGGGGGTTCAGTCAGTTGAGCGTCTGACTTCGGCTCAGGTCATGATCTCGCGGTTCATGAGTTCAAGCCTTGCGTCGGGCTCTGCACTGACAGCTCCGAGCTTGGAGCCTGCTTCAGATTCTGTGTCTCCCCGTCTCTCTGACCCTCCCTAACTTGCACTCTGTCTCTCTCTCAAAAAAAAAAAATTTTTTTTAAATATACATTAAAAATTTTTTTTAACTTCAAAAAATAAACCAGAAAGAAATGGGTGGGCTGAGAAGCCGTGTGGAAACTGGCAGTGCTCTGGGGCACCTGAGCCCCGCCCCCGCCAGACGCACACCCTCCAGAACATCAGGACGGCAGGAGGCGCAGGAAGATGGTGTCATAGACGGGACGTTGTTGTTTCCTCCAAGGTCATATGTGGAATCCCAGCCCCAGGGAGATGGAGTGAGCAGGCCGGGCCTTCGGGAGGCGGCCAAGGCACCAGAGGTCAGCGCCCTCATGGAGAAGGAGCCCCGCTCTGCTTCCTGCGGACACGGGGAGGGGAGGCCGGCTATGAACCAGGCGAGCCACCCTCCGGAACCGAGAGAAGCGACTGTCCTTTGCTTGTAAGCACGCGGTCTGGGGCGCTCCGTTAGAGGCGCCCAAACAGACAGGGAGGGGCAGACGGGGCGGCCCCCTGGGCGCGAGCCTCCGGGACAGCTCGGTGCCCACCTGACCTTCGTACCCGCTTCCCTCCCGCAGGACTTGTTCCTTCTTCTGTTCTTTTATGCTTATTTATTTTTGAGAGAGAGACAGGGCGTGAGCAGGGGAGGGGCAGAGAGGGAGGGAGACCAGACTCGGAAGCAGCTCCAGGCTCCAGGCTGTCAGCACAGGGCGCGACATGGGGCTCGAGCCCACAAACCGTGAGATCATGATCTGAGCCAGTCGGGCACGGCCACCTGCCACGGAGCCCCTCCGGCTCTTGGGGTGGACGCTCAGGTCTCTGTCCCTGCCCCCTGTGCCTTGGACGGGCTCTGAGACCCAGAGGTAATGACTTATGTCAACTGACCCCGCAGCAGACACAGCGCCACCCGCCCCCCCAGCAGAGCAACGATGGCGTGACTGCGGTGTGGGGAGCTGTCCGCCGGGCTGCAAGGTCCCCAAAGGTGCCGGCCCCTCGCGTCTTCCTTCCCGGGCCTTCACCCTGTGCCCCGCACAGCGCCCGCACGCGGGAGGTGCTCCAGAAACGCACGCTAGCGGATGAAACAATGAATAAATCCTCCAAATGCAATGCCCTTAAAATCCCACGTCTAAGGCGTCCTAACCCCCTGTTGGCGGCGATCATCTACCAGGGCACAGGGAGCCTGGGATGTATCTGGGGGGAAGCCCTCGAGACTTCAGCCAAGCCCCGGAAGGGCCATTACGGCCACAGCGGCTGCGAGCGAATGAACGGCCCGCAGAACCAGGCAGGGTGAGTCCAGACACCGGGGAGTGGAGGGGGAGGGGAGGGGAGGGAGGGGGAGGAAGGGGGCAGTGGAGGAGCAGTGGAGGGGAAGGGAGGGGGAGGGAGGGAGGGGGAGGGAGGGGGGAGGGGAGGGGGAGGGGAGGGGGAGGGGAGGGGGAGGGGAGGGGGAGGAGAGGGGGAGGGGAAAGGGGAGGGGGAGGGAGGGGAGGGAGGGGGAGGGGAGAGGCGAGGGGAGGGGAGAGGCGAGGGGCGAGGGGAGGGGAAGGGGAGGGGGGCTGAGACCGTGGGACAGGCTGGGGCAGAAGGTCCAGGGTCACATGTATAAGGTAGCCAGTCAGTGCTCTGGGGGCCATTTGATTGATGCTTCATTGAGATAAACCTTACCCCCCCAGCAACCCCCCCAGCACATCTGGGCCCCCCCACCGAGCAAATGGACTTGCACACACACCCCCATGGCATTCCTAAGTCCCCAGACCAGCCGGGATCATTTCTGTCTGCGTCTCGCTCTCCCAGGACAAGGACCTCACTGCTGACCTCTTGGGGCCTTTAATCCGTGGCCCCTGCTGGGGGACGGCCCCCTGGCTTTCCAGGGCCTCAGAGGCCCCTCACACGCCCGACCCCCATGTCGCGGACCACGCAGTGATCTTCCGTCCCCGCAGGGAGGAAACTCTTGAACGAGGGGGCTTTGCAGGCCTGTGTTTGAAAGCCAGCGCCTGCAGCTAAGTGACGTTGGACACGTCTGTCTCCTGGGACAGAAATTTCCTGTCTATTCTGTGGAGGCAATGCGGCCTCACTGCCCCTCCCCCGGGACTGCAGGGAGGGGAGGCCGGACCCAGAGCTCCCCGGTCCCCCCATCCCCCCAGCCCACGTTGCTCCGAGGGCTACTGAACACACCGTGACCCAAAACTTGGAAGGTGTGCATGACAAAGGACTTCCACGCTCTTGCGTACACAGACAAGCGTTAGGTGTGAACGTCAAAATGGTAGGAAATTTGAATTCTGGAGGCAGAGCAGACGTTGGAGCAGGACTCTAGGGGACAGACACAGGGACAGACGCGCCCCGACCCCAGGGGCACACGCTCTGCTTCACCTGTCGCCTCGGCCATGGCCTCGCCCTGTCCTGGCCACGGGAACATCTGTGGTCTGAACACCAGAGGCTCCGCACGGAGCCAGTGCCTCCAGCGGCCCTCGGGGGGACCGAGCACCCCCTCCCCCCCAGGAGCAAAATGACACAAGGCACCCGGGCGCGAGGCCTCTCCAGACCTGAGCAGCGCAGGTCCCGGGGTTCGGTTCCAAATGTCCCCGTTCTGGGGAGAAGCAGGGTTTCATTTTCGCGCTTGTATTTTAGGACAAAGCTCTGCAGAGCCAACCCGACTTCCTCACGATTTTATCAAAAAGGAGGGCTGTTTGGGGCTTCCCTAAAGTACACTCAGGGCGTCATCTCACCGAATACCCGTTCCGCTCCGGAGAGAAGGAATCTCTTCCTTCCTAAAACAATACAAAGGTGGATAATTAGAGTGTAATCATTAATGGGTAATTTTAGAGGCGCTGAGCAGAGTTCATAACATCATCCTGAATAGATCTGCACTTAACTGAACTCCTGTTTCTCTCCCTTCTGTGATTTTTTTTTGTGTTATAACTGTAATTATTTTAATTGGGATTTTCCCTAATGAAAACAAAGAACACTGCATGTGGGAGAATCGGCTTCTGGGGAGGCCACGGGAGCCCCGTCCCCTGCCTCAGCGCCCGGGCCCCCGGGGACTCCCCCCCATCTCCGGTGGCTTCTGGTAGCAGGTGCACGCCGGTGGGGGGTCCGTGCGCACGTGTGTGTACGTCTATAATGTGCTGCGCCAGTCCTTAGGGACTCCATCAGCGCGGTGATGCGCATTCCAAGGGGGAGCACGTCCTGCGTCCCCATCCTCCAAAAGCCACCTTCCAGAAGCTTCCACTCAGCATGGCACACAAAGAGAATACTGGCAGGTCCTGCTCCCTGGGTACTTAACATCAGGACGTGAGGAGGCGGCAGAGGGGAGCCCAGGCACAGGCTAGGGGGTGACAGAGCCCACCCGGACCTGTGCGGCCGGAGTTCTGGATCCTCAGACTCTGCTCTGTCCTCTGGTGGGTCCTCTTCTCTGGGAGGCTCTCGACACCTTGGCCACTTAATTCTGACTCAGCAGTTCTCATGTCCTGCACTCCTGACCACAGTCTTCACGCTGCTAAACCCCCTCCACTCGGGGCCCCACCCTCTGGGTTTCTCTCTGCCCCCGACCCCAAGATCCTGAGGGGCCCCTGATTCTTAGAAGCATCTTTCATTGGAGGGATTCTACCCTAAGCTTTCTCTAACGCCGCCTGGCCCGCTCAGGCCGCCTTCTCTGGCAAACGCAGGACTGGGGGTGCACACGGAGGGGTCATTCGGGTCTGTCTGGGGGCTTCCGGGCAGCAAGGTGGTCCCACCGCCCAGGGCTGCACGGGCCAGACATTTTTTGCTTTTTAAAGAAAGAGAGAGAGAATGCACGGCGGAAAGGGACGGTGGGAGAGAGAGAGAATCCCAAGCAGGCCCGACTCAGCACAGAGCCCGACACGGGGCTCGATCTCACGACCCTGAGCCAAAAACGAGAGTCAGACGGTCAACCGGCTGAGCCCCCCAGGCAGCCCTTTAGGGTCGACATGTGAATGGGTCTTTCCAAGCGGAGTTGATAGGCCTGCGCTAAGTGCTCAGAGGGCTCAGAAGGGAACAAGAAGGGTCTACGGGCGAGGAAGCTCCTAGTCGGCTCCCGGGGACGCGGTCAGAGAGCAGCGAGCTCTGGGATTACGCAGCGCGCATCTTCTGCCCTGAGACTTAGGGTTCTAGATGGGCCAGGAGTGGGGAGTAGGGAGTGAAGGGCCCGCTCAAAGAAGTCTTTCCTCCCCAGCAGACAGAGGGGCTGTCCCTGGGGCCCAGGCTCCCTGACTGCTCAGCACGGGCCCAGCCCGCCTCTCCCCCAGTCACCACAGGACCTTTGCTCCGCACAGCCAGTCCCTGGGAGGGAACTGTATCTTCCCCGAACGAAAGCCGTGGTGGAGGCCACCATGTGGCCGTCTGCGGGGCCAGCAGGGTTCAGGGCAGCGGAGGACTCAGGGGGCGGGCAGGGCCTGGACCTGGTCTCTGGAAGGAGGGGTCCAGGAAGCCCACCCTCCCCGGGGGCCCCTCCCACCCGCGCGGCCCAGCCCCGGGGGGGTGGGGGAGGCACAGCTCTCGGGACCCGGCCCCCCTCTCCCCGTGTCCCCGGCCACAAACCTTTCCTCCCTGGGGTGCTGAGGGCTCAAGGGAGGAAGCTCCACCCTGATTCTTCATTGTTTTTAGAGAAAAGCCGGTTTCTGCCAAAAGGAAAAAATTAAAATGGGAACAGCCTTTTCCCCTCTGAGAACTGTTTTCTCTTCATTAAACCCTCTGGTCTGGCTTGGCCGGCCACCAACCGTGGGCCAAGGGAGAGCTTTCTCCTCCTTGGCTGAGGAGCCTGTCCCCCTGTCCGTGAAGGTCCAGGGCCCGTCTGCGTGGATTGGAGGCAAGGAAAGAGGAGGCGCGAGTCAGGAGGATCCGGTGGGAGGGGGGAGAACGGAGGGGGCGACAGGCGGGGGCCCCTCCGGACCCCAGACCCCCCCACCGGGAGGCCAACCCCTCTGGGCGCACGAGTGACGGTTCTGGTTTTGAAAACCCATCAGTGCGTTTCTACAGCCCCGAGGCCTCAGTCATGGAGCGTGACCCCCTTCCCTGCCTCTAACCCCCCCCCCTTGGAGGCCTCCCCAGGCCCCGGCTCCCAGCCTGCCCCGGGCGCTCCCCACTGAGCCCCGCCGAGCTGTGGGCGGCTTGTATTCCCTTTCCGGTTTCCTCTGACTCACACGCTGGGCGGAGGGGAGGGGTGGCAGCCTTGTGGGGGTGGGCCTGCTCGTGCCCCTCCTGGGAAGATCCCGGGGTGACTGGGTCCGCGTCCAGCCGCAGCTCGTGGCCGGCTCGTGGCACCCCGCCAGGGCCCAGCCCGCCCCGGGCCCCGCGGCCGGGCGCTCTGCCCATCCGTCCCGGGCAGGCGGCGGCCGGGAGCTCGGCTCGCAGCCCCTTGCCAGCTCGGGGGGGGGTGGGGGGACCTGGACCAACGGGCATCGAGATGACGGTAAGTCCACGCGCGGGGAGAAGACCCGCCGCCTCCCACCGCCTCCAGAGAACCCCAAGAAAGAGGGACAAAGGCTGCGGTGGCTTTACCTAAGGGTCGGGGAAGGGACACAGGGTCTGAGATGCCCGCGGCGGCCCGTGCACCTCCTTGCAGCTTTCACTGTGGCCTCACCGACCGACCTCCCTGCGCCAGCACCTTACCCTTGGCCTTGAGCACAGCGGAGCGGAAGGGCCGGGGACCCAGCACCTTCCTCCCAAGAAGGCAGCCCGTAGTCGAAACCCACAATCCTTAGTGGTGATGTACTCCGGCTCCCTCGGGCCACCTTCCCCAGGGTCACACACCCAGGTGCACACCATCTCCCAACGGTCCATCATTCCCCACCGCCCTGTGGACGGGGAAAGGCAATGCCATGTCGCCCCCTTTCCCTGCCCCCGTTCATGCAAACCACACAACTAAGGGAACTGGTGAGCGGTCAGTGCACTCTAAGCCAACAGGGCGATGGGGCTGCCCAAGAAAGCTGATACTGTCTCTCGCTCCATTATTAAAGGTATTGTCTCCTGAAGAAGGGAGGTGATCATAACTCACCGTCCTCCACACTGGCCTGGCATCCTGGCCCATTCTTTAGTTTCGGGTTGGGGGGAGGTGTTTGCACAGAGATAAAACCAAGTTTATGTGAGCTAACCAGGAAGGGAAGGGATCTTGAATCCAAGCACCTTGAAAAAATGGTTAGGAGCGCAGAAGGTAAACTCAGGGACCAAAGTCGCTCTGCAAGGATTCTGAAGGACTCTCTGCTGCTCCAAAGAAAATAGACTGGGGGCGCCTGGGGGGCTCAGTCGGTTGAGCGTCCGACTTCAGCTCGGGTCATGATCTCATGGTTTGTGAGTTCGAGCCCCATGTCAGACTCTGTGCTGACAACTCAGAGCCTGGAGCCTGCTTCAGATTCTGTGTCTCCTTCTCTCTGCCCCTCCCCTGCCCACGCTCTGTCTCTCTGTCTCTCAAAAATAAATAAATATTTTTTAAAAATTTTTTAAGAAAATAGACTCATTCTGCATGGCCCCATGTAGCAAAATTAAGATGAGTGGCTGCCAGCCACTCTGAAATACAGATTTTCAGCCTTCTAAATGAGAAAACATCATAGCAGTTCTGGCCGCCTCAGGATGACGATGGCTTCCATCGTAAAGTACTGAACTCCCCGTCCCTGGAGGCATCCAGATGCTGGGAAGCCAGTGTTGGGTGTACCACCAGCAAATTTATAATTTGGCACCATCGATCAGCTAACAGACTACTGCCCCTTTGATCGATATTCGATAATATTCTTGAACATTTTTCGGCGTGGGGGGAGAGGGTGGGCTGCTCGACATGCAGGAGGGTGGCCAGGGGAGCTCAGCCCACAGCTCTTACTGCGTAACCTTGCTCTCTGGGGCCCCCACATCACCCCCACCCAGAGCAGCTCATCAGAAAACAGCACTTTGAAAAGTCCCCTCGGAAAAGCCTGGGAAACAGCACTTTCTGCTCTCAGCACTGAGTTGGGTCGAATGCCCCTGCCCCCATGTGGTGCCCCCGCCAAGCCGGCCTGTTCCTGCCTCTGACATCAGGTGACCTTTTACTGCCTATCACCCCACCAGGTCGCCCGACGGAACTGCCAGCCGTGCCCCTTGTCCCTGGAGGGGGACCTCCCAGCTGCCCTCCTGGCCTGGTCGGACTCTCTGAGCAAAGCCCCAGGCCCATCTGGAGGCTCGTGCAGGTGGTCGAGCTTCCTCAGGGACCTGGGGACCGTCCCTCCTCCCCGCCCCAAGGCCTTCCTGCCCAGCTCTCAGGGACACCAGGGAAGGGAAGCCCGGTGCTCAGTGCTCCTTGAGAATGGATGCTGCTGAGGCCGGGGCGTTGTGGCAGCTCTTCTGTGCCCCGAGTGAGGGGCTCTGGGCTCCACCAGGGCCCCTGTGACCGGCCCACCCTCCTCCCCGCCTGTCCTGACCACTGCTCGCGGCCCCTTCCAGGACAGAGGACTCTAGGGAAGGCGGTTCCGGTGCCCTGTCCTCTCCCGCCGGCCCCTCCCGCCCTCTTGCTGTCCAGAACAACTCCATCCCCGAGTGCCCCCCTGAGCCCAACCCCCCCATCGGCCTGGCTCCCCCAGAGGCCACACTCGCCTCCCAGTAACCCCCTCTGTCCCCACCGCCCATTTCTTCATGCATGTCCCATAACCAGAGGCCCAGAGGGGGGCTGGCTGTCCCATTGTCTGCCCAGGGAACACTGGGGGACACTGAGGGACACTGGGGGACTTTGGGATGGCCAAGCGAGATCTGGGGGTGTCCTCTCCGGGATACCTCCCCCCTCACTGTCCGCGAGCTATTTTGCCATTCTGCAAGTTGTCGCAAACTCACAATAAGGCAAATGGCCTCGTCCATGAGAAAGGCAAGTGAGCCGCCTTCCGTGGAACGTGGCTGCCGCTGCCCCGCGCAGGGTGCAAATTCGCTTCAGCGCTCATGGCCTACGGCCGTCCGGCTCCTAAAACCGCTGTTCCACGCTGACGTCGTCACTAATTCGAGAATTAAATAAGCTCTTTGACACACACATCTGCAGTACTTGTAGGAGAGCCGTGAGCTTAGCTTCCAGCAAAACAACCCGTTACCAGGCAGGGTCTCTCAGGACTCAGGGCTGGGAGGTCAAGTTCGGGGGGCAAGATTCGGGGGCGGGGCACGCAAGGGTTTCTTCTCTGTCCTGGAACCGAGAGGGGAAAGGAACGTCTGTCCCCATAACCCCCACCCCTCCCCCACTGGCCCCCTCTGCCTCTGCTCCGCGTCACCCCCCGTTTCTGCAGTTACTGAGTGACCTTTAGATCCCCATGTCGCCACTGCAAAGGCCGCCTCTCCCCTGAAATGACTTACAGCGTTTCCGACACAGGTGGCATTTGGGGCCGGGGCCTGTGGCACGCGCGGGTCCGAGCCGGTGTCACAGAAAACTGGATGCTCCCAGCAGGACCACGGACGACACAGGAAGGTCACTGGTCCCAGAAGCGGGTGTCACGGAGAGATCTCGGGCCTCTGATTCAGGACAGGGTGGAGGCTCAGCCTTTCCTTGCTCCTCGTGGTCGACAGAAATGTCCCCATGACAGCAGGGCAAAGCCAAGGACCAGGACCAGGACCCTCGGCTGTGGGGGAACTTCACGCGGTGTAGCCACACCCCAAATAGTCCCTCGAATGACTAAGCACGGAGTTAGCACCGGGCTCGCCAATTCCATCCCCCTGCATCCGTCCAAGAGAAACAGAAATGTTACGTTCAAACACAGCCTTGTCCACCAATGGCCACAGCAGCGCCACGCGCGACAAAGAGGCGAACCACGTAAATGCCCCTCATGCTGAGCGGATCCTCAGGCGGTCTCTCCCTCCAGCGGACTATTATTCGGCCATGATCCAAAAGGAAGTACAGACAGACGCCGCTCGGATGAGCCCGGAAAGCGCGTCGCCGAATGACAAAGGCCGGCCCAGAAGGCCACACGCCGCGTGATTCCGATTCTGTGAACCGTCCCAGAGGCAAATCCACAGGCACAGAAAGCCGATTCCTGGTGCCAGGGACAGGGGGACAAAGATGGGGACGGGGGATGGGGTGGTGGAGGCTGGCGGGTACAAGGCTTCTTTCCAGGGTGATGACAACACTCTGAGGTCTGCGCCGTGATGACTGCAGACATCTGGGAACGCTTCGCAGCCCCCTGATCTGCTCAGGTTCAGCGGGTGGACCGTACGCTGTGTCTGTCTGCGGGGATGACCACACGGAGGGCAGACGGGGGCGGCACCGGGGGGCGCTAGCCTGACAGTTCCGCTCCCACGTCCTGGAGGCTGCACGTCTGAGATCCAGGCGGGGGCAGGCGGGTGTCCCCCCCGAGGCCTCTCTCCCCGGCTTGCAGGGGCCGCCTTCTCGCCGCGTCCTCACAGGGCCTCCCCTGGGGTCACACGCACCCCTGGAGCTTCCCACGCTCCCTCCTTTAAGGACACCAGACAGGCGCCTGGGGGGCTCAGTCAGTTGATTGTCCGAATTCCACTCAGGTCATGATCTCGAGGTTCGTGCGTTCGAGCCCCGCGTCAGGTTCTGTGCTGACAGCTCAGAGCCTGGAGCCTGTTTCAGATTCTGTGTCTCCCTCTCTCCCTGCCCCTCCCCTGCTCACGCTCTCTCTCTCTCTCTCTCTCTCAGAAATAAATAAACATTAAAAAAAAAAAAAAAGAGTACAGCAGACAGATGGCATGAGCTCCCCCCCCAACTCATCTTAGCTCACTCACCTCTGCGGGCCTGTCTCCAGACACACTCACAGTCCGGGGCGCTGGGGCTTAGGGCTCCCACGTGCAAACTTCAGGGAAGACGTAATTCAGCCCATAATACTTGTATCTCAATGAAGCTGTTCCTTAAAAAAATAAAATAAAAAATCCCCACAGCCTTTAGCAAAGAAGGGGGTCTGACTTCTCCCGAGAGAGGCCACAGTTAACCCCCTCTTCGTCTCGGTGCTGAACCAGACGACACCCCCTCGCTGCCCGGCTCTCACACCCCCTCGCCGCCCCGTCCTCAAGCAGGCAGACGGGGCCACAGGCAGTGCGACGGGTTGGAATCTAACACACCTGGTTTCAACCCAGCTGAGCAGGTGGACCTGGGGCCTCCGGGAGCCAAGGTGACAGAGGTCCCTCCAAACGCCCACCGACCCAAGCCCACGGACACGCACAGAGCTCTGCTGATGGGAGCCTGGGAGAGGCGCACCAGACAAGCCCCCCGCTTCCAGCCACAGGCACCCTGCCCCGGGGGGCACCGGCTGCACGAGCCTGAGCTGGAGGCTGGGGTGTGCGGGGTGGCTCCGTCCTCTCTGCTGTCCCCGTCCCCCCCGGGGGGCTCCACCCGAATGCAGAGCAGAGCAGGGGCCCCCAGAGGGCCGGCTCCCCACACACAGAGCTCTCCACCAGGCCACAGCCGGCAGCCCCCCACCCGTGCGACATGTGAGGAGGGGGCGGCCTTGGGTCAGAGCCCCTCTTCTTTGACAGCGAATCCCTGCCCTTGGTGCTGCGTCAGGCCCCGCACCCCCACAGGCCTGTGCGGGTGAGGTGACGGGCGTCAGCCCAGGAACCCGCCCCACCCGTTAGCGGCTGCACCCATTCAAGGAGGTGAGAGCCCTTCCGGGTGTGGCTTTGGCTCCTCTCCCAGCAAGTCCGGCCTTGGGGCCAAGGCGGGGAAGGGACCAGTGGGGTGACAGCCGCACGGGAGGGAGCCTCGGCCGGGACCACAGGAGACCAGAGATGTGAGCCACTCGCCGTGGTCACAGGGCATCAGGGACCCAATGACATGGGGGTGCCCACAGGTCAGCGCCTGCCCGGCCCCAGGGACGACCCTGTGCTGGGGCCTCCAGAGCAGCAGCTGAAGGGCAGGGCGGGCAGGGGTCCGGGAGGGGGGCTCCGGGCCCTGCGGGGGCCCTGCTCGCCCGGCACTGCGGCCCCGTCACCCCATTCATCATCCATCCGTCCATCCATCCACCCACTCAGCAAAGTCTGCAGGACATTAATGCCTGGGACGCTTGTCTCATCAGCAAGTGCCAGCTGTCTTGCCTTCTAGATTCTTCCAGAATGGGCTGCTTCTTATCTTCTCCAACCTGTCACCTTGTCCCAGACAACTCGATCACTGCGCTAGCCTCCCCCTGCTCCCTGACACACACATGCACAGACACACACACATGCACGCACATACATATACATACACAGTCATGCACATACACACACGCACATACATATACATACACAGTCACACGTGAGCACATGCACGCACGTGTGTGTACACAGAGACACATCACACGTGCGTGCATGTGCACATGTGCATGCACATCCATACATATACATGCACACTCACGCATGCACATATGTGCATACATGCATGCGCATACACACACACACACAAACACACACTCACACACACACACACCCCTGTGCAGTATAGCACAGCACCCTCTCCCCCACTTCCATCCCGTTGGGGTAAGAACCATCACGCTGACAAGCCCCGCCTCCCTGGGGGCCTCTGTCACCCCGGGGAGCATCCCACTGCCTCAAGGCCACGCCACCTGCCGCTCCCTGGGCCCCGAACCCTCTTCTCACAGGCACCGCGAGAGCTCAGCGCACTTTCCCCCCTTCTCCCCGAGGTCTTCCCCCACCGCATTGTCCACATGGGTCAGCAAACTTTCTATAAGGGGCCGGAGGGTAGGCGGCCTCAGCTTCGTGAGACAGCCCGTGTCTGTGGAAACCGTTCAACTTGAAAGCAGTCATCGCAGGTAAGGGGAACACATGGCTGTGTTCCAATAAAACTTTATTTGTAAATCCAGGTGACCATGAGCCGGATTTGGCCCGTGGCTGATCTAAAGGAGCAACTCCCACCGTCCTCTGTCTCTCCCTCTGCGTGACTTTGCCCGGCGGCACTCATCACCGACGATGGCACCTGTTATCTGTCCACTTCTTCATCTGCCTCCCCGACGGGCACATGGGAGCCTCCGGCACAAAGCTTCTGGTTCTTCTGCTCATTGCTGTTCTCCGAATCCTAAAACAGTGACTGGCGCATGCTAGGAACTTGATGTTTTAAAAAATAGATAAAAAGGTCACAAACTTCAAAATCTAATGAAATCAACACAAAATCGTAGCTAACATATATGTAAATACATACTCATATTGCATAGCTACGCACATGTTTGTATTATGTGCGTTACATACATTATACATGTAATATATGATATGTGTGTGTGTGGTGCATGCGTGCAGGTGCGTGTACACACATACCTGTAGGGCTCATTTGCCAAAAGCCCATAAGGAAACGGAACCAAGGAGGCATGAAGTCACGTGCTCAAGGTCGCAGGGCTGGGAGGGGCAGAGCTGGACAAACCCAGTTCCAGACCCCTTTCCCATGAACTGAGGGGAGGGATGGGACCGGGGTCTGCACCCGTGACACCACACATCACTCCCCACCTCCAGCCGCACGCGCCCCCCTCATCCACAGCGCTGTCTCCTGTGGCGTCTGCACCCACCTGGGTCTCCAGCCCGGCCCCCCAGGCGGCATTGGCAATGGAGCAGGTACTTGACTCTTCTCCCCGCGGCTGACCCGGAGAAGGCCAGCAGAGCAACCTGTCTCCCTCCCCTCCCCCCAGGTCACCCGGACAGGCGGCCACCTGCTCCCTGGTCTCTCCTGGCTCTGCCCGAAGCCTCTGAAAAGTCATGAGGACTTCAACTCAGGAAAAGAAAAGGATCCTGGCAGCTTTTAAAGCTAATTTGCCACAGAGGAGGAAATAGCTTTGATTTTAACAGCGGCTCGCAACAAAGGGCGGTGAATAAAGGTGAAAGGTCTGTCGAGATTGTTCATGCCTCCTGGACACCGTTCTCTCCATCCTCCTCTCTGTCTCTCTACTCAAGAACCTCTCTCCACCTGCACCCATGAAGGTGAGCTTGAGATGCCCCTGCACCTGCTCAACGCGGGGAGGGGGGGCGGCCTTGTAGATGATGGGGAGACACTCAGGGTCCATAATCACGGCTCTTTGGGTGGGCTCCCTAGCAACAGAGAAGGCGGTGCAGGTAGGGTGCACAGGGCTGCAGACGGGCTCCCGCAGGCTCCGGCCTCAAATGAGAGGCTCTCCAAGCCTTATTTGGAAGGGAACTCGCCGAGTCTCTGAGCCTCGTGAGTCATCCAGCAGGAACGCTTGTGACATTTCATAACAAATAATAACTCCTTACCTCCGCGAGCTTCTCAACAGGCTGTCACATCAGCTCGTTTCACCTGCTCAAACCTGTGCATGGGTAGGTCTGATGTTTCACCAACCAGTGAGGGGCACGGAGCCCAGCCAGCCTGGTCCAGGGTCACACGGGGAGCAGTTGGAGCGAGCACAGAATCCGGGCCTCGGGCTTCCGCCCCAGGGCTGGTCAGGCACCTACCCCTCAGAGGCCAAGCCTCCTGCTTCTCCGATGCAGAAGACAGTGCTATCGCTTAATGCATGCACATTGGGCCCTCAGTTTAGACCAGATACTAAACTAAGCCTAATGCAGGAGATGTAGGTGAGGAAGGTATGGTCACAGAATCTCTGGGTCAGAAGAGGCTCTACTGGAATGCCAGGCTGGTCTCTCCTTTACAACAGTTTGCATTGCTTCCCCACGGCCGCGTAACAATACCACCACAACCTAGCAGCTAAAAACAGCACTGAGGTACTAGGTCACCTCTCTGTGGGGCAAGAGTCCAGCATACTGGGGCACCTGGGTGGCTCAGTCGGTTAAGCATCTGACTTCGGCTCAGGTCATGATCTCAGGGTTCGTGAGTTCGAGCCCAGTATCGGGCTCCTTACTGACAGCTCAGAGCCTGGAGTCTACTTCAGATTCTGTTTCTCCCTCTCTCACTGCCCCTTTCCCCCCTTCGAAAATAAATAAAAATGTCAAAAAAAATTTTTTAAAGCCTGGCACAATTTGGCTGGGTCCTCTGCTTCAGTCTCACCTGAAAGCTGCAGTTGAGGTCAGGGCTGTGGGCTTATCTGAGGCTCAACTGGGGAAGGATCTGGTTCACAACTCCTGGGGTTGCTGGCAGAATTGAATTGTTCGTGGCCTGCTGGACGGAGGGACTCAGTTTCTTGCTGGCTGCTGGCCAGAGATCACCCGCAGTTCCCAGCTGGCAGCTGGCCATGGCTTGCCTTCAGCTCCTTGCTGGGTGGGCCACCCCAACATGGCCATGAGCCCAACCCCAGCAAGCGAGACAGTGTCTCAGTAAGACTAAGACAGATGTCACAATTCACGTGCCATGACCACAGAAATGACCTCCGTTAGAAGCAAGCCCCAGGCCCCACCCGCCCATAAAGCCATGAACACCCTCAGGAGGGACTGTGGGAACCAGCTCGGGGTCTGCCCACTGCATCTTCTACGGCTTCCGTGGCTTCCTGAAGGTCTCCAGAAACAAGCTGCTCATTAGCCCACAGGGAAGCCTGTTCCATTCTGACGCCACCCGAATGGTAGGAGAGTCCTTCCTAAGAACACAACCACACCCACCTCCCTATGACTTTTGCTCATTGGCCAAGGCCCTGGAATCCGGAATAACACAGAGCACGTCTGCTCTGGTGGAAGCTGAGCTACAGGTGGGCAGGCGCAGTCTGTACTCTCAAAGAGCAGGGATGCCAGAGGGTTTCACGCACATCAAAGGTGCTTAGTAAATATGCGCTAGGAGACCCAAGAACATGGCTTGACTCAGCAGGGGCTGCTGCGGTGCCTGAGACACAGCTAGGTCCAAAGGGAGCTTGCTCACCCATAGATCTTGGAGGACAGACCATCACCATCTTCCTGAGGACCCCTGGGAACGTGTCACTTTTACAGGACCCGGTCCAATCGCACTGCTAGAAAAAGCATGACTTCCTCAAGGCCACACGGCTGGCGAGCGGCAAAGCCAATGCCCGGAGCCGGGCCCCTGGTCTTCGGGCGTCGCTCTGCCTCTGCCTTCAGACAGGGAGGACACCAAGCAGCCCCGGACCCTGCATCCTGGGAGAAGGCACCGGAGGCTGCTTCCCCGCCCTCTGTGAGCTGTCTCGGTCCCCAGCCGGGCAAACCAGATGCCATCGCGTCCTCCTGACCACGGCAGGCTGGCAGCGGGCCCCGGCGGGGCTGTGACGGGGATCCAGGAACCATAATGTTGCTTACTGCGCACCTGCTGTACTTTCCGGAAGCCGGTGGCCTCTTGCACCGGGAACAGCCACATCCCAGGGTGTTTCCCGGGGCATCGGGGCCCTCCCAGAACCGACAGCTGGACCCCGCCTCCAGGCGCTGCTCCATGGCTGCTCAGGAGGGACCCCATGTCCCCTTTCAGCACAGGCTCTGACCCATGACAAGCGAATGGATGATTGAGTAGAAGCGGCTCCGGAGCCTGGCTGCGAGGGTTCTCCGGAAGCAGCGTCCCCGTGAGGAGAGGCAGGACCCACAAGCCTGTCTCCTTCCTTGGACACTTCTTGGTCACCCCTGTCACCGCTCCTCCAGCCCCTTCGGCTTTGCGGCCTCCAAAGGGGCCCCTCCCACCAGCCTTCTCTTCCCCTTCTGCAGCTGGTGCTCGATGATGCCTCGATAAATATTATGAATTAAAGTATTAGGATCGGGCACCTGGGCGGCTCAGTCAGTTAAGCGTCCCAACTCTTGATCTCAGCTCGGGTCACGATCTCGTGGTTCATGAGTTCAGTCCCGAATCAGGCTCTGTACTGACGGCAAGGAGCCCGCTTGGGATTCTCTCTCTCTCTCCCTCCCTCTCTCTCTCTCTCTCTCTGCCCCTCCCCCACTTATGTCTATCTCTCTCTCTCAAAATAAATAAATAAACTTTTTAAAAAATTGTAAAAACTTAAGTATTGAGATTATCGCTGTTCCTTTCTCTTTCGCATATTAACAGCCGCAAGGTCCTACATCTAAAACAGTGTTTAAGCTTCCAGAAACTTTCCACGTGGCAGGCTTGCGGTCACTTTTACTCCTGACTTTGGATCTTTACGTTTCAGACTTGGCGGCCACAGCGTGTACTAAAATGATCAAGTCATAACCGCTGGCATTTACTGAGCAGGGGCTCCCGCCACACACTTCCCACACCCCTCATCGGGTCATCCCCAAGCTTATCTCCCACCCCCACCCCCCTGAGGGGTTTTGTGGGGACTCTGCTGAAATCAGATAGACTCCCGAAGACCCGGGTGCTGGGTTCCCCTTCCACGGAGGAGGCACACCTGAATTACCCCATTCCGCAGAGAGCAAAACTGAGGCTTAAAGAGGCATGCAACTCTGCTTCAGAACTTTCCAGAAAATGAGCAAAGAACTTGATTCAACAGCTCTGCAGAGAAAATAGGCAAATGATCAAGAAGATGAAGAGGTGCCTGCTGCCATCAGTCCAAATCCTAACCCTAAGAGTTCACACTCCCTTAGATAGCTGTAGCTTTTTTTTTTTTTTTAAATTTTTTTGACGTTTATGTATTTTTGAGAGACAGAGCGCAAGCGGGGAAGGGGGCAGAAAGAGAGGGACCTTTTTTTTTAAGGACACAGCAAGTGGTGGGATGTGAAGAAATCGAAGCCTCACACCCCGCTGGTGGAAATGTAAAATGTTTCGGCCACCATGAAAACAGAGTTTGACGGTTCCTCAGTTAATCATAAAATCTCCATATGACACGGGATTCCAGTCGTACATATAGACCCACATTGAAAACAGATAAACAAATACTTGGGCGCCCACCTTCCCAGCAGCACTGCGCCCAATCGCCGGAGATGGGAACCAGCCACATGTCCGTGAGCCAAGCAATGGATGAGCCAAGTGTGGTCTGTCCATCCAGCGGAGGTTCGCTGAGCCCTTAAAAAGGAGGGGAACACGGCCACCAGCAATGATGGGGGTGACCCCTGCGAATGCGAAAGAGGCCAGCCGCAGAGGTCGCCCACTGGATGATGCCGTCCATACACAATGCCCGGATTAGGGCGATCTGTAGAGACAGAAAGCACATTAGTGAGGTGCCCGGGGCTGGGGGAGCTGGGGGGGTGGGGCTAACGGACACAGGGCCTAATCCGGGTCCATGAAAATGTTTGCACCTGCGTGGAGGAGGAAGTGGTTGACCAGTGCTGTGAACCCGCTAAATGCCACCGAATGGTTCACTTCAGAATGGCTCGTTAGAGGGGCGCCTGGGGGGCTCAGTCGGTTGAGCGTCTGACTCTTGATTCCGACTCAGGTCATGATCTCACGGTTTATGAGTTCAAGCCCCGCGTTGGTCTCTGCACTGATGTCGAGGAGCTTGCTTGGGATTCTCTCTCTCTCTCTGTCTCTCTCTGCCCCTTCCCCGATCGCTCGCTCTCTCTCTCTCTCTCTCTCTCAAACTAATTTTTTAAAAAACTTTAACATGGTTAATTGTATGTTAGGGAGATCCCACTTAAAAAACAAACCCATGCCTCAGGTCACGCAGTGGATAACATCACAGCTGCCATTTACACGCACTCCAGCCACCTTCCCATGAGACTGCCCCCCTCTTCCCGGACGGCAGGAGCCCCTGCGGTGCTGATCGGCACCCCCGCACTGTCCCTCCAGCCACATCTCTGCAGAGCCCCTCCCCACGTGCACTTCTGCTCATCCCCACAGGCTACCTTCCCCGCCTGGCCGTCTTCTACCCCGTGTGGCTCTCCCACGACCCGCCATCAGGCCATGGAACACCATCGGGGGATATTTACCAACTTTTCACCAAACTACTGCAAACTGCCTTTCATGACATGACTGAATAAAACCCAGCTGGGCGCCCCTGGGGAGGACAGGACCCAAGGCAGGTCACCTCCTGAGGCCATGCACTGGCACCAGGCCGTGCTTCAGCTGTTCCTCTCTCCTGTCCCGAGTCAACCCCAGACCCTGCCTGGGGCCCCTCTTCTTCCCTTTGCTGCTCCTACCTTGGCTTAGACACAGCCAGATGCTCTCTGGGGCTGGCTCCCTGCCTCTGTGTGTGTGTGTGTGTGTGTGTGTGTGTGTGCGCTTGCAGGCACACGCGCATGTCAATGCAGACTACAGTCAGATAATGATGCCACCGTCCCCAGAAGCCGGCAGTGAGGGACTCTAACTGCGGTTCACTCCCAGCCTCCAGCAGCTGGAGAGCTGGGGACACTGGGGTGCTGGCCAGGCCGGGGACCCCCCTGTCTTTTCTGTTTGTAAAAATGTTATTAAGAAACAGAGGTGGGGAGGGGGCCCACCAGCCTGCCACAAGTGGCCCCCTGGGTGAGGACGTGATGTGGAAGACGGGGTCCCTCTGGCAGCCTTCTTCTTGGGGGCTGCAGAACTCGAGTGCCTACTGCCTTCAGAGGGCGGGGGTCCCTTAATGCCACCTGAAGGTTAACAAGCCAACGTGAGCAGCCATCCAAGCTCCGAGCGCCCTATGAGAACCCAGCTCTCCTGTCTCAAGGGTGCGCCAGGCAGGGAAGAGAAGCAAGTCGGTGGATGGCTGTTCTGGGAATAGGGAACCTACAAAAGGGCACATGTTCCAGAACCTTCCATGCTGACTCAGTGAGCTGTAATGACAACTGACAAGCCCAACGGAATGGTCCCTCCGTCCTCCCCTCTCGCGGCTTGCTCACCCAGCCCAATGTTTCAGCCAAGCTCTGGCCTCAGAACCTCCCGGCTCCCAGGCGGGCCTGCCAGTGAGCTGGACCTACAAGCCCCAGCAAGACCCCAAGCAGCGAGGCCGGTGAGGACGCGTGCTCCGCCCCTGCTGGCCAAGGCTTCACCTTCCTCTCTGGCTGGCCTCGCGGCCACTCCCAGCCACCCACCGGCCCTGGGCGCACCAGAGGCAGGAGAGGGCTCAGCCTGTCCGAGGCTGGAGTCGCAGCCTGAGGTCTGGCCCAGCGCTGCTGCTAACTCGTGTGCCACATTCAAGCACATCCCTTCCTGTCTAGAGCCTGTGGTCCTCTCTGTGAAGGGACAGAATCGTTCCAGGTGACACGGACCGTCCCTCTCCGCCCCTGGCAGCACATATCTCCAAGGGACCTGGGGAGAAGTGAAGCAGGTGTGTGGCACTGGTGACCTCCAAGGCCACGGGTGGGGTGGGCTGTTGCCTGTGGGCACGGGGTCCCCACGGTCCTAGAGAAGGGTCTCCACGGGCTTCCCCAGAGCCAGGGGCTTTCAGCAGAAGTCGTGTGCATCATGAGTGTTAATTACACTAACGAGAATAGTGACCCTCCCAATCCCAGCCGGGCTGAGCGGGAAGGCGGCTGCCTTAAGGGAATTGTAACACCGAGGAGACGAATATTCTTAGAAACTAGAGGAACCCCCCCGGGGAGAAGAAGGAGACGAGTTCTTGGGCCCCAGGGCCCTTGGGAGAAGCAGGGGGGCAAGGTGGTGCTACCGCAAGAGGCATCATCGTGATGTCAGGGGCTTTCTAGCAACGGGGTGAGCTGACGTGATGGAAGGGCCGCCGGAGCGAGGAGCGAGTCCTGCGCTGCTGCAAATAATCAGGTACATTCAGGGGACCATGCGGGGCAGGGTGGGGCGCAGTGTCTGTGTCAGTCAGACCCATGGGAGAGATTGGACATGGAGACGGAGGTGGAGACGGAGGTGGTGGTGGGGGTGGGGGTGGGGGTGGGGATGGTGGGGTGGGGTGAGGATGGAGGTGGGGGTGGGGTGGGGATGGAGGTGAGGATGGAGGTGGGGGAGGTGGGGGATGGAGGGAGGGTGGGATGGGGTGAGGATGGAGGTGGGGATGGAGGTGAGGATGGAGGTGGGGGTGGGGGTACAGGTTGGGATGGAGGTGGGGGTGAGGATGGGGAAAAATGGGGATGGAGGTGGGGGTGGGGGTGGGGACGGTGGTGAAGATGGAGAGAGAGAGATGGAGACAGACAGAGACAGAGATGATAAGCTATTTCCTATTAAGGCGTTAGCTCGTGCCTTTAGAGAGACTAAGAGGTCTCGGCCAAGTGCAAGCTGGAGGCCCGGGAAAGCTGGTGGCGTGAATTCCATTCTGAGGGCCGGAGAAGACACCAGAGCTCAGCAGTCAGATGGAGAGAACCCTCCCTTCCTCCGCCTCTTTGTTCCATTCAGGCCCCGAGGACCGGACGATGGTGCCCGCCCTCACCGGGGAGGGGGAGGGGTGGACTGTGCCTCACTCAGTCCACTGATACGCACGCCAGCCCCTTCCAGAAGCACCCTCGCAGACACACTGAGGAATGACATTCAGCCCGCTGTCTGGGCACCCCGTGACGCCATCACGGCCTCTACGGGCACCCCCAGACCATCTCTGGACACTTTGCTGCCCCACAGACGCCGCGAGCCCAGGCCTCTGCTCACCTCTCTGGCATCACCGCTGGCACCCGCCCCTGTGTGACCCCAGACCCCTGGGACCCTGGGAGCTGCCCCTGCCTGGACCAGGCACGCGCTGGGCCCCTGCCTCTCCCATACCCGTTCTTCCACGGTAAGCCTTGCCTCTTCCGGGGAGCTGCCCTCACTGGGTCAGAGACCGCCCTGTCCCTCACCAGACCCAAGTCCCTCAGGGACAAACGGCCACAAACCCAGAGATGCACACGAGGGGGAAGAACCAGGGGCTGCGAGGGGGGCACCGTGGGGAGGACTCGGACCGGGTAGGGGGGCTGGCGGGCTACTTCAGAGCATCGGGGTGCCGGGGTGCCGATGTAAGCAGGTATTTCCAATCCTCCTTTATCAGAATGCTTGCGTGACCCTGAAATCACCCAATAAACAGTTTGCAAGGCCCAGAGTCAAACCCCAGCTCACCAGCACCTTTCAGAGACGAGGCTGGCCTCCCTCCCGGAGGAGGCAGCCTCTCCAGACTCCTGGAAGCCCCACCAGGGCCTCCTCTGCCAGCAGTTGCGTGAAGGGCTGAGCCCTTGGTGCCAGCAGGGAGGGGGAGGCAGGAGAGGCGAGGATGGAGGGAGGGAGCGAGGGAGGAGGGCGGGAGGAGAGTGCTGCCTCCTTCCCCAGGGAGGCCAGAAAGCTGATGCATACGGTCAACCCAAATCTAATCTCAAGGAGGAACAATGAAAAAAAGGAAAGGTCTGACATTCACCAGCCTTTTGCACCTTCTGCCTGGGGCTTGAGAAGCGGGTCCGTGGTGTAAGCCTCTGCACTTCCCGCGAGTGCAGGAGTCATGGCCGCGTGGCTCGGGCCGCACTGGGGTGCATCCCGGGGCTGTCTGACCCTCAGACCCCTGGGCTTCTGTCTCGTTTACAGCCAACGATTCCCATCAGGGTCTCCCTGCGTTTTCCCACTGTTATCCAAGAAGGGTCGGGAAGTAAGAGTTGAGGCTTTGCTAAATTTAAAGTTTTTTTAATGCTTATTTATTTTTGAGACAGAGAGAGAGTGTGAGCAGGGGAGGGGCAGAGAGAGGGAGGCACGGGGAGAAGCAGGTTCCAGGCTCTGAGCTCTGAGCTGTCAGCACAGAGCCCGACGTGGGGCTCGAACCCACGAACCTTGAGATCATGACCTGAGCTCAAGTCAGACGCTTAACTCACTGAGCCCCCAGGTGCCCCATGGCTTTGCTGAATTTAGAATGTGAATCTGGAAAGGGCCGGCATGTGGCCCGACCCCTCATTGCTGCAGAGTCTTAACACAGAGGCCAAGATCCACACACCCAACCTGCACATGCAGACTCAATAAACGATGCCCACATTGGGGTTATTTTCCCGATGCGTATACATGCAGTTGTGAATAATCAGATCCAAACTGATGTGAAACCACTACTGAATTCAAAGTAGCTTTTTTGTCACTGTGAATTTTCACCACCAAGGGATCCTAAAAATAAAGCATCAGCATGTGAAGAGATCCTCAAAGGGTTTGACATTAAAATGCCGTTCGCAGACCTGAGAAGGTGGGGAACCTCGATTCCACGGCAAAACCTTTCCTTCTACCCAAGAAAATACAGTCTGGGGAGGTCAAGAGGCTTGGCCAGAGTCACACGACTGACCCAGGATCTGACCCAGGACCCCAGCAAGCCCTTGACCCTGAATTCCCAGTCCTCTATAGAGCAGGACTGTGGAGCGGATTCGGCAAAAAGATCTGGGCACAGTTCCCCGCCCATAGTAGGACTCAAAACCGGATAGAGAGCACCACCGTTCATATTGTGGTTACTGCCAGGACAGCCTGTAGTCTGGGCCACTTCCACGTGCGTCTAAGCCACTGGGGCCCTGTGAATTACCTGGCCGTGCGCACGCACCGGGGGGCCGGGGGCCACGCGGCCAGATGTGGTACAGGCCCCGCACTGCTCCTCCATCCCTACCCTCAGGTGGGGGCTGAGAGGCTCCAGAGCAGCCGGCACTTCCCCCCTACAGCCCAGCTCTCTGAATGGCCTCTGCGGGTGCAGGCCTGTGTCCCGTGTCAAAGAGGGACTGAGAAACCAGATGAACAGGGACGCCTGGCGGGCTCTGTCAGTTAAACATCCGACTTCAGCTTAGCTTATGATCTCCCGGTTCATGAGTTCAAGCCCCGCGTCGGGCTCTGTGCTGACAACTCAGAGCCTGGAGCTGCTTGGGATTCTGTGTCTCCCTCCCTCTCTGCCCCTCCCCAGTTCACACACACTCTCTCTCTGTCAAAAATAAAAAAATTTTAAAAAAAGAAAAAGAAAAAAACAGATGAACAGTTCACTGCTTAGCAGCAACGCTTCAGAGAGTCATCAACCACGGGGTCGGTGGGTCAGGGTGGAAGGACAGATGGACAGACGGATGGACGGATGGATGGGGTGGACGAGTGGACCATCTTCTCGCAATACTCTCCGAAACTGCAGCCAGCCAAGCACTGAGTGAGATGGCGAAGATGCCAGAAGACATTTCCAGAGAGTTTAACCCCACCAGGCAGCTGCCCAGAGTTCTAGCACCTCTGATCCCCCACGGGCCAGCGCTGCCTGGAAGAGGAGGCCTGGGGTCTGAATGCGGACTAGGAAGAATGTATGAACACACACCGAGGAGGGAGAGACACGAATGTCGTCTGAGTCAACGCGGCAGGTGCTGCGGGAGGAAGGGTTCTGTCTGAGGAGGATGTCAAGGCCCTGACCCTGACCCTGGACAAAGGTCGGAGGTCGGCCTCTCCCGCCAGTGGCTCAGGGCCGAGGGGAGCCATCTGGGGCTGCAGAGCC
The DNA here is from genome assembly GCA_017311185.1 of Proteles cristata cristata. Taxonomy (NCBI): domain Eukaryota; kingdom Metazoa; phylum Chordata; class Mammalia; order Carnivora; family Hyaenidae; genus Proteles; species Proteles cristata. The sequence continues at coordinate 294,808 of JAESUZ010003315.1, read as the reverse complement.
GGTCCCCCACCCTGCTGCTCCCCTGTGGGGGGCGAGGGGGGCTGTCTGCGCGTCCCCAGGCCTGCGTCTATTTATAACCTGCACTGCTTGTCTTCTTTGTTTTTTGGGGCTTCTGCATCCCAGGGTCCCCTGTGCTTTGTTCTGCCGGAAGGAACACGGCTGCCTGGCCTTGGATACTGCCACTGCCGAGGACCCCACCTTGGTGGTGACGACAGAAAGCGCCCATACACACACACACTCTCACACACACACACACACACACTGATGCGTGCACACATGTGTGCACACAGACACACACACCGAAGCATGCACATGTGTGTGCACATACTCACACATGTGCATACACTGGAACGTGCACACATTCACGCACAGCCACACATATGCACGCTCACGTGCACACACACAGCACACACACAGCGACACACGGAAGTGTGCACACACATATGCACACACTCACACATGCACACACGCACGCACTTGTGTGTGCACATGCCCACAAGCTGACCACTCAGTGGCCGGGGCTCTGCTCTGCCTCCCCCTGCTCCCAGCCCCGCCCCCACTGACCCCCGTCCCCTGTTTCACACAGAACCTGGTCCCTGCCCTGGTCAATGCCCGCACTGACCTCCAAGTTTGAAAATCACATCCCGTTCGTCCTGCAAACAAAACCCCAAGCAGACCCCAGTGTAAAGCCAGCAATCCTTTCTGTGGACCCTCACCAGCCCCCTCACCACCCCCCTCATTCAGCTGGGCGCTGGCGGAGCCCACACGGCTGCACCCTGACCAGGGTGGACGTCTCAGGGCGGCGGAGGGCGTGTTGATGGCCGGGGCCACAGGGCGCACGGAGGCCAGGCTGTCCCCTGGGAACTCCTTCGAGCAGCCCGTCTCCGTCACCGAGACCCTCTGCGGGGGTGCGGATCTCCCCATCAACGGACGACAAGCTGGGCCACGCCCGCGGTGCGGATGGCTGCCCCGGGGACCCCGCAGTCACTCCTGCAGGGAGGCACTGGAGCCCAGCCCTCGGGCCCCCGAGACTCACAGACCCTGGCGGAGGCGCCCCAGACGGGGAGGGAAGGGGCAGCGGGCCGGACAGGGGCCGACGGGCGTGGGCCGCAGCGGACAGTCAGGCAAGGGTGGCATTCCAGCTTTTAGAGAATCACCAGGCTCTTCCTCTCTTCCTCCAGACTTGGTGTTTTGTACATGTGTGTGCACGGGCGCTACACCGCTTTTGATCGCTTCTTCCTCTGACGAAAAGAAAAATACCAAAATAAATGGCCATCCAAGATCGACCCCGCCCCCGCCAGAGCTCCCACTGAAGAAATGAAAGACAAGAAAACCCCCACCCCCCAAGTCTCCCCAGGAGTCCTCACACCCCCTGGCTGTGGGCATTGCCAGCCTGCCGCCTAGACTCAGGCCAGACGTGGGAGCAGGGCCGGCTGGCACTGGACGGGCGCATTCCAACCACCTCCAGCAGCGCTTGGAGGCTCAGCCTCCACCAAAGGGCCCGAAGGAAATCTGCCGGGGGAACGTCCCTCCAGGCTTTTCGCCATTATTATTAAAAGGCAGCGCGGCCTACAGATTAAAAGCCGGGACTTGGCTCCGACAGGTGTGCGTTCAAATTCTGCTCTGCCGCTTTCTAGCTGTGTGACTTTGGGCAAGTTACTTAACCTCTCTGTGCCACATCGTCTCCGGTGTACAGAATGCTGATGACACCGACGCTGCCTCCTTGAGTTACTGGGCAGGGTGAACGGCAGAGCAATCAGCTGGCTGCCCCACAGACAGGAAGGAGTCAATACTGAAGATATTATTGCCGTGTTTATTTACAGCGTGTTAAATAGTGAACTAGGCGCGCCCGGGGGGCTCAGTCGGTTGAGCGCCCAGCTTTGGCTCAGGTCATGATCTCACAGTTCGTGGGATCGAGCCCCGCGTCGGGCTCTGTGCTGACAGCTCAGAGCCTGGAGCCTGCTTTGGATTCTGTGTCTCCCTGTCTCTCTGCCCCTCCCCCGCTCATGCTCTGTCCCTCTCTCTGTGTCTCTCTAAAAAAATAAACATTAACAATTTTTAAATAAATAAATAGTGAACCAAATGATTCTATTCACAGCAAACTGTAACTGGTCCATGACTTGGGTCAAGGTCAACTTCCAGCCCCGCCCACTCAGCAGGGATCCCGCTGCCCAGGGCTGAGGAGAGGCCAGGGGTGTCTCCACCCCCCCATCTTCTTTCTCTACAGCCTCGGGTGCCATTGCACACCCACGCCCCACCCGTCCCCACCTGCTCGTCCAGCCTCAGACATGCCTTTCTCAGGAAGCACAATGAGGTTCTGTGGAAGGGACCAGTTTCCTTCGGGGGCTGCCCACATGCCCCCGGAAGGGACTGCCCTTCCCTGGGAAGAATAAAGGGCTATACTCTCCAGCCCTCCAGTTTCCCCCCCACCCCGCCTTCTCCATTTACTGACGAGCCCAGAGAGGGTAAGCAACCTGCCCCAAGACACACAGCAAGGTAGCGGCAGAAGCCTCTTGGGGTTCTGAGTTCCAGCCTTGGGTCTTCTCCACAGGCTGGTTGACAGCTGAGTCAGCTTCATGTCCAACGACGGAGGGTGAAATGGGCCCTCGGTAAGTAGGACAAACCCCTCCCGCCTTCCCTCCCGAGCCTCCCAGGGCGCTCGCACACTCCCTGCTGTCCTCACGCTGCGGTCTCAGTCAGGTCGCCTCTCCTCCTTGAGGCTTGGCTGGAGAAGACACTAACCGGGCTCAGGGATGGGTCCGGGGCAGGGCAGGTTGCAGGGACAGACCCGAGCCCGGTCCCCGGGGCCCTGGGGCTGGCTCTCCTCTCCCCACCCGAGCCGCCTTCGCTCACTCAGAGGCCCCTGGGAGCCTGCACCGCCACAGACAGCTGTCTCCAGAGAGAAGTCACAGGGTGACTCTGTCCCACGCGCCCTCCCTGGCACCTTCCGTGGCTCCCAGCCCGGCGGGGAGAGCTCGGAGGACGCAGGGCCTGAGGCCGGGGACAGCACAGCGGAAGCGCCTTGGGGACCCCGACTCTTCTGTTCGGACGAGTGAGGAAACACCAGGCGCATCAGCCAGACGCGCTTTCAGGGACTTGGTCTCCCTTGAGATCAAGGGGGACGCAGGGCGGGTGCTCCCCCCCCCGCCTGCTGAGGTGCACCCCGCCCCCCCCACCGCAGCACCTCAAGGACCAGGTGGGCCAGCGGCACCTGGGCAGGGACCTAGCGGAGGGACACTCGAGAGCATCACACGCACACGACGGGGTCGCACAGCGCTGCCTGGAAGAGGCGGACTGTGAGTCAGCTTCGGAAGAAGAGGAGCCGGGACTAACCTACGTCCTGGTCTTAAAGCGCTTCCGCCTGCTTGTCTCAGGCTGGCTTGGCGGGGCAGCCACCTGCCGGGCGTGGTTCCCGTGGCCGTGGCCGTGGCCTCCAAGCGACCAGGTGACCTCTGAGGCGCCCCGTGCAAACCAGGCTGGGGCGGGGCCTGCGTTTGGCTGGTTTCTAGAGCATCGCTGAGTGTCATGGTGAGTGACTGTTCCTCGGAGTCACTGTCACTTTTCCACGGTGACTTTCACTTTTTCACGGTTGCCTGGAGCAGTGAGAGACGCCAGGAGGCGGGGCCACACCAGAAACTGCAAGGGGCGGGGCGGGGGCGGGGGCAGGGCTGTGAGGGCGGAGCTGTGAAGGGGGCGGGCTGGGAGGAGAGGCGGGGCTGGGGCCGGGCAGTGAAGGGGAGGGGGTGGGGCGGGGCAGTGAAGGGGCGGGGCAGGAGGGCGGAGGGTGATGAATGGGGCGGGCTGGGAGGGGCGGGGCTGGGGCCCGGCGGCAGTGAAGGGGCCGGGGGCGGGGCTGGAATCCCAGCTTCCTGTCAGCCCCTGGCAGGGCTGAGGATCCCCCCACAGACCTCCGGGATCCTCTAATCTGGGGAGAGGGGCCTCCCACAGCACCAGCAGCGCCTTCACACACACACACACACACACACAGAGCACACACACACACCACATTCCGGGCCCGCCCGGCCGCCAACACAGTGTCTCGGCCAAGGAGAAGGGGGGCAGACGCCCTGTCCCGGAGCCGCCTCAGCGGGGAGCCTGTGTGAGAGCAGCGAACCGCGTCCCAGGCACTGGGCGGACCTCCGTTCAGGCTGGAAAGAACAGGGGTTCCGCGGACGGCCAGAGCGCCCCCCGCACCCCCCGCTCACCCCCACCCCCACCCCCCACACCCCCCACACCCCGCTCACCGAGCCCCACAGCCTGCCTTCGCTGGAGCTCACTGGGCCCAGCCCTGCCCCCGGGGGTTGGGGTCTGAAGCAGGGCCTCGAGAGGCCTGCACCCCCTCCCCCAGCAGCACCGCCTTTGGGTGTCTGGGCAGTTCATCAGGGAAGCGCTCGCACTGCGTTCAGACTCCAGACTCCACCCCACTGGCCCAGCCTGGGCGGCCCCTTGGCCCCTGGGGCTCGCCCCTCTGCAGGTCTAGGGACCGAGGAGGTGACAGCACAGACCCCAAGGCTTCCCCGAGAAGGAGCCGGGGGCAGCCAGCCATCTGGGTGAGCCCGTGAGGAGGAGACTGCAAACTGGCCCGCACCCTGCAAGCCCAGGGCCCCCCTCGCCCCACCCCTGCCTCCACGTCCAGACACGTCTGCGAGCCCGGCCCTGGCGACGAAGCCCGCTGCCTTTCTTTAAAAAGAATAATGGACAAACATCATATCTGAATTGTGGTCCATGCAGACGGAAGAATATTATTCAGTGCTGTAAAGAAATGAGCTATCGGGGCGCCTGGGTGGCTCAGTCGGTTGAGCGTCCGACTTTCGCTTGGGTCATGATCTCGCGGTTCGTGGGTTCGAGCCCCGCATCGGGCTCTATGCTGACTGCCAGCTCGGAGCCTGGAGCCTGTTTCAGAGTCTGTGACTCCCTCTCTCTCTGACCCTCCCCTGCTCACGCTGTCTCTCTCTCTCCTAGAAATAAATAAAAATATTAAAAAAAAAAGAAATGAAATGAGCTATCAAGCCACCAATAGACATGCAGGAACCTTAAACACACATTACTAAGTGGAAGCAGCCTGTCTGAAAAGGCCACATACGCTGGGATTCCTACTATAGGACCTTCTGGAAAAGGCAGATCTATGGAGACAGGATCAGTGGCTGCCAATGGGGACGGGGCAGGAAGGATGAGCCGGAAACATGGGATTTTAGGGCAGTGAAACGCCTGTGTAGGACACTAGAGTGGTGGGTACGTGTCATCACACATTTGTCTAAACCCATGAATGGGCACCAACATAACCATAATGTAAACTGGACTCAGGCCACTAATAATGTACTAGGGCGTGTGTGTGTGTGTGTGTGTGTGTGTGTGTGTGTGTGTGTGTGTATGTGTGTTGGAAGTGGAAGGTATATGGGAACTCTGTACTGTCTGTTCAATTTTTTTGTAATGTTTATCTATTTTTGAGAGAGAGAGAGAGACAGAGCGCAAGCAGAGAGAGAAGGAGATACAGAATCCAAAGCAGCTCCAGGCTCTGAGCTGAGCTGTCAGCACAGAGCCCGAAGCGGGGCTCAAACCCACGAACCGTGAGATCATGACCTGAGCCAAAGTGGGACGCTTAACTGACTGAGCCACCCAGGCGCCCCTGTCTGTTCAATTTTTTCTAGAACTGCTCTAAAAAATAAAGTCTGTTCATTAAAAAAATAATAAAGACACATTGCACACAGTACACATTTTGTCATGTGCCCTGATTAACTCTATCATGTTCTATATTCTCAATCTTCTGGTGCCCAGACCCTTGCTGACCCTGGAGGAACTGACACCCCCCCCACACACACACACACAAGGGCTGGTGAATTCCCAGAGGGATCAGACCCTTGTGCTCAGAGGGAGTCCATCTTTTCATATACAAACCAACCCAGAGCCCACACCCCAACCACCCCCTTCACAGACCAATATTCCTCTGTTCTAATCACCCCGGGGCCAAGGACCAGACAACAACTCGCTCCAGGAAACACCCCAGAGTCCACTGACGTGATTCCCACCAACCGATCCTAAGTCCGCTTGCCCTGCCTCGCCCATTCCTTCCCGTGAAAACCACAACACAGGCTGTTGATCACGCCTTCCCTGTGTCCCTCTGCCTCCTGACTGACCTTGGTGCTTCCCCCGTGGCCCAGCGAGGCGGCAGGGCATGCCCCCTCCTCTTGGGATCTATGAGTCATAAACTATCTTTTCAATGGCAGTTGTCCCCTGATCTGCTGGCTCACCATATTTAAATAAAAGTAAAACCCACATTTGAAAACAGTGGTGGCCTGGGGGCCAGTACCCCTGAGGCACTGGACGCTGTCCCCACCCAGGACTCCAGTTGGGAAGATGACCTTGGCTTAGTTTCCAAGGCAACACCAATAAACTCTAAACGAAAGGGAACTTTCGTGCCTGGGGTGCCTGGGCGGCTCAGTCGGTTGAGCATCTGACTCTTGATTTCTGCTGCAGTCAGGATCCCAAGGTCCTGGGATCAAGCCCTGAGCGTGAAGCTTGCTTGGAATTCTCTCTCTCTCTCCCCCTGTCCACTCCCTCTCTCTCTCTCTAAATTTAAAAAAAAAAGTTTAATAAAATAGTTTAAAAAGAGAAGAACTTCAGCCTTGTGGTACAAGATCCATGGTCTCTGGGGCTCCTGAGACCAGGAGCAGGGATGGAGGTCAGCCCCGTATTACCCAGGTGGGCAGATGGAGGCCCAGAGAAGGAAGGGTTCACTTGAGGTCTCTGGGCTAGCTGGTGGCCCACCTTGCACTTGGCTTACGTGGGAAGCCACAGATGCAGAGCGTGGCTGTGTGCTCCCGTGGGCCACCGCCTAGCTGGATGCTAACATACCCACCCGTTCCAATCAGGCTCCGGGGTCGGGATGAAGGGCCCAGTAGTCAAACCGAGAGCTCGCCCCAGGCATCTCGCTCTCCTCCCTGCTGCTGAGCGTCCTGTCCTCACACCCAGGGGACATGCAGATGACATCCTAGGACTGGCACCCAGGAGAAGCCCTCTACCCACCCAGACCCTGCGTCCTCACCCGCGGAAGCAGCAAAGCCAAGAGATGTTGGAAGTGGCTTCTGTGAGCGGAAGCTGACAGTCGCCTTCACCCCAAAACTGGCTGCAAGGACACCCCTGAAACCTAAATGAGGCCGGCCAGAGGGGACAGGAAAGGGAGCCAGGCTGTCGTATCGGGTGATGCTGTGTATCAGGCGGTGGTCTGAACCCCAACGGGCCTGTGGAGAGGGGGTTCTGGGGCACGGATGGGGTCGTGTGGGGGCGGGTGGAGAGGTGGGTGGGCCCTCCTTAAGGGTAATTCGTTAAGTAGCTGCCGGGAACTTATCAAGGGGAGCCCAGATGAGCAGTAGGAAAAATAAATTACCACTTAGATCAGCAGCAAGACTGGCCGGAGCCGGGTTTTTTTGTTTGTTTGTTTGTTTTTTTAGAGAAAGGAGCTGCCGAGTGATGGAAAGGGGTAAATTCATGCCGTCTGGCCGCGTGGATACATCGCATCAAAGTCAAGGTCGGTGGTGCTGGGTTTGGGAGGTGACGGCTTCCCTCTGCCCTGTGGACACAAGCCCAGCTGAGCCCTGTTTTCTGCGCCCCTTTAACGCGGGCCACCCCGTGGGCAGCTCGAGAGGCCGGTGGCGCGGGATGGGAAGCAGGGACCCCGCTCACTGGCGCGGTGACATCCAGAGGAACGAGCTTTGTCTGGAATCCAGCTTCCTGCGCAGAAGGGAGGGAGGTGGCTGGGGGCGACATTGTGTGAAGCGGGGGCTGCTTTGTGCCAGGATCATAGAGCTGTCTGCAGCTGACTCGAACCCCGCCACCAGCACCTGCTGCGGAGCCTCCACCCTGCTCCTGGGTCGTCCTCGGCTTCGGGCGAAGGTCCTGTGTCCTCAGGATCCGGACAAACGCGTCTACTTCACAGATGCTTCGGAATGCAAGCAAGAGCTCTGCAAAATGAGGCAGCCCAGCAACCCCCTCGCATACAGATTACCAGGCCGGGGCGGGGCCGGCCTGCTGGGCGAGCAGGTGTGGAGACCACAAGGGAGGCAAAGGGAGTGTTCGATTTGGGCCCTCGAGGCCAAGACAGCAACCACCTCACTAGTCCTGACGCCCAAGCTGACCGGCTGGGTGAACTTGGAGGGGCCCCTTCGCTCGGCTGCTGTCCAGGCTTCCTCCTTCGAACACAGGACTCGGGGTTCATCTCTGCCAGCCTGTCAGGCTGGGGGCAGATCGAGCGGGCAACGGAGATGTGAGAGCGCTTCTGTCAACCCTGCAGCCCTGAACGAACACAAGAAGCTGTTGTTATTACGCCACTCGCCATGTTCTGTGCTGAGCACGCGGCCACATGCACGTGGGCCTTGGGCTGGCCCTGCCCTTCCGCAGGCCCCCGGGCTCCAGCCTTGCGTGGCCTTCTTGTCTCGGTCTGTCCTGGGGTCCGCCCCATAGCCGCTGGCCCCGACTGTAGTAACAGTCACGGTAGCTGAGCTTCCTTGAGTGCATTGCGTGTGTCAGTGTAGTCCATTCTCTCATCAACCCATTTTTCAGATGAAGAAACTAAGGCTTAGAAAAAGCTGTACTGTTTTGTACCATAGCGCACATGTGCACGTCATGTGTCCGCTCGTCCATGAGACACATTTTTATGGAGGACTTAACGTGTGCCAGACACTATTTAAGGGGCTGGAGTCAGAGTGTGAACAAAACAGACAAAATTATCTACCTGTGTGGGGCTCACTCACCTTACACTGGTGTCTATTTCCTTAACTGTCTCCAATCACTGTTTAAAGTAAGACTCACTTTAAAAGAAACGTTTATGGGGCGCCTGGGTAGCTCAGTTGGTTAAGTGTCTGACTTTGGCTCAGGTCATGGTCTCACAGTTGGTAGGTTGGAGCCCCTCGTTGGGCTCTGTGCTGACAGCTCAGCCTGGAGCCTGCTTCAGATTCTGTGTCTCCCTCTCTCTCTGCCCCTCCCCTGTTCATGCTATGTCTCTCAAAAATAAACATTAAAAAGAAATTTTAAAAAGAGTTCTTCATTCTTCAAAATGTAATCATAGAAGTACTGCATAACCCATATACATGTATAAATACTGTATAACTATAATCCGCTCTTAGGTCTATGCCCCAGATAATTAAAAATTGATTCCCAAACACTGTGCCCCTATGTGCACTGCAGTACTGTTCACAATCACCAAAAGGTGGAAAGAGCCCAAACATCCATCGGCAGAAGAAAGAATACTCGAAGTGTGACCAGTCTGCAGAATAGAATATGCTCAGCGTGAAAACGAATGCGGCGCTGACACACCATGTGGGTGCACCTTGAAAACACGATTCCAGGCAGAAGAAGCCACACACGAAAGTTCAAAGATACTCTAATTGCATTTGGGTGAGACATCCGGAATAAGTCACTGGATAGAGACAGAAAGCAAATTGGGGATATGGGTCTGGGGGTGAGGCAGGGGGGAGTCACGGGGGAAAGGTGGGGGGGCAGAATGGGGGACGGCGGGGTCGGGGCCAGGCGGGAACAGAGTGATGCCTCACGAGCATGGGCTTTCCTTTCGGGCTGCGGACAACGTCCTAGAGCTCGGCCAAAGGCTTGCCAAACGCCACAAAAGTATCTGCTTTCAAACAGTTAATGATTGATTTTATGTTATGAGAATTTCACCTCAATTTTTTTAATAGCGAGACTTCTGGAGCATCTGGTTGGCTCAGATGGTTAAGCGTCCAACTTCAGCTGAGGTCATGATCTCGTGGTTCATGAGTTCAAGCCCCGCGTCAGGCTCTGTGCTGACAGCTCAGAGCCTGGAGCCTGTTTCAGATTCTGTGTCTTCCTCTCTCTCTGTCCCTCCCCTGTTCATACCCTGTCTCTCTGTCTTTCAAAAACAAATAAATATTTTTTAAAAATTTTTAAGGAGATTTCCAAGGATTAGCAAGGGAGTAAAGACGTATCTTTTCCAAGGGAGGTTTTCTCCTTTTTTTTTTTTTTGTTTTGTTTTTTGTTTTTTGTTTTATTTATTTCAAGGAGACAGAGAGAGAGACAGCGTGAGCAGGGGAGGGTCAGAGAGAGAGGGAGTCACAGACTGAAACAGGCTCCAGGCTCCGAGCTGGCAGTCAGCACAGAGCCCGACGCGGGGCTCGAACCCACGAACCGCGAGATCATGACCTAAGCGAAAGTCGGACGCTTAACCGACTAAGCCACCCAGGCGCCCCAGGGAGGTTTTCTTCTTAATGGAATGAAAGGGAAAGAAAGAGAATTGCACACTGCTTTCCAGTCTCCACAGCACTTTTGCCTTCAGTACCTGGTTGGGCCCCCCAGCGACCCTGACTGCCCCCGGGAAGGTAGGGGGCAGGGTCTGTGTCCGTCAGCTCAGGCTGCCATCGAAAAGCACCATAGACGGGACTTAGCAACAGATACTTGTTTTCTCCCCAGTATGGAGGTTGGGAGTTCAAGATCAAGGTGCCTTCTCCAAATATTCTGAGTCACTGGGAATTAGGGCTTCAGCATGTGGATTTGGAGGGACACAGTCCAGCCCATAATGGGGTCCCGGGTGACTGATGAGAAGAAGGAGGCGTGGAGAAGTCAACTCACATCGCAGAACCGGTGCGAGCAGAGCAGGCCAGGAACCCAGGCATCCGGGTCTTCGTGCAAGCATCGTCCCCCATATCTGCCGCATCCAACGGCGAGCACGACCCCGGGGGCCCTCGCTGCTGTCCTCCAAATGGCTGGTGGGAGCCAAGTCACCCGCCCCCACCAGATCTCCTTCCAGCAAGCGCGCCTATGTGGCCCCGGCTCCCTGCTGCTGTGGATCCATCCGTATTTCCCAACTTGTCCGACAGCCGGACCTCTTGGAGGGTCTGGCCTCTGGCTGGGGACTCGGCAATCAGCTAGTTAAACCTAATGAACTGTGTGCCCCCCAGCCCCGTGGGAAGGTCCCGCGCGGAGGCTGCGCGCCGGAGCCCGGAGTTTGTACCTGGACGGATTGATAACGGCGGGTGTGCGCTCGGAATTCAGAGCCGCGTCTTTGTTTCCCATCTTCTCTGAGCATCAGAGAGATTAATTTGTGAGAGTAAACAGACTTCAAACCGGGTTTAGTCTCGGAGCGGCTGCACCTGATTTGGCCATCCTGGCCTCGAGCCTTCATCATTTGGCAAGGAGATGAAGGGGGTGGCGGACAGCAGCGGGGGGAGGGGTGGGGCGGAGAGGATGCCCAGGGACGTGCCCTGTCCTCCAGCTTCGGCTTCTGCAACCAAAGCCAGGCCGGCAGCCAGCACCCCAGAGCTGGAAACAAAAGGAATGAAACAGCTCAAAGGAGCCCCACTCCCCGGCCTGCATCTCCCCACGCCCGCGCCTTGAGGGGCCCCGTCTCCCCACCGAATGCTAGAACGTATGTGTGGCTCAGGCTGCCTTAAAGGACGTCCCCGGTGCATCTAGAGAAGCATATCTTCTCGGGATCAGCCGATTGGCTCCCTTTCCCCCAGAACGGACCCTGCACTCTGCTTAAACCAGCTTAAACCAGAAATGGGGGGTCCCCTTCAAGGTCTCTGCTCCCCTCACCCCTGTAGCTGGCCACCAAGCCCACAGAGCCCATCCTCAGAACCCCCTCGTTCATGGCATAACATGGGGCTCCCGCTCACACCCATCACCTTCCAGCCACGTGGCTCTGCCAAGGCTTATGCCTGCCCGGCCGCCTCCCAGCCTCCATGAGGGCGGCTCGTAGGCCTTGGGCCTTGACCACACTCCCCACCTCCACCACTGGGCTTCCTCTCCCAGGCAACTCCTCTGCTCCTGCGGAACCCAGCGGGACCTTCTCTGCCTCCAAGGGAGCCTCCCCATCTTCCTCCGAGCTCCAGGTACTCCCTCTGCCCAGTGCAATTGAGTAAACGTTTGATGAGTGAATGAATGAACGAATGAATGAGAAGTCCTGACTGCTGAAAGTGAGCCAGTCCAAGGGTAATGGCAGTTTACAACATACCATCAGAGACCCGAAGGCTCCTTGGCTCTCGGGCTCAGTAACCATCCCCCACCCTGCAGGGCATCATTTGGATAAATGGCTATCACCTCGTCATGGGATCTGGTGGGTCTGGAAAAGAGCTACACACCGTGGTGACAGAAGAGACACAGTCCCCACTCGGAGCATGGAGCCTGCTTCTGATTCCGTGTCTCCCTCTCTCTCTGACTCTCCCCTGCTCATGCTGTCTCTCTCCTTCAGAAATAAAAACATTAAAAAAAATTTTTTTAAACAAAAGATGGACAGAGGACCTGAGTAGACATTTATCCAAAGAGATACACAGATGACCAACAAACACCTGAAAAGATGCTCAACATGACCGATCGTCAGCGAACGGCAAATTAAAGCCACAATACATATCACTTTACAGCTGTCCGAATGGCTAGAAGCAAAGCCACAAGACGCAAGCAGTGTTGGCGAGGATGTGGAGAAACAGAAGCCCTCAGGCACTACTGGTGGGGGCGCCCACAGGGGCAGTCACCGTGGGAGACGGTATGGAGGGTCCTTAAAACAATGACACAGAAATACGTATGATCTAGTATTTCCACTGCTGGGCATTTACCCAAAGAAAACAAAAATCCTAATCTGAAGAGATACACGCAGCCCTGTGTTTATTGCAGCGTTATTTACAATAGCCAAGGTACAAAACAACACTAGTGTCCACTGGTAGCTGATTGGATGAACATGTTGTATGGATATACTCGGTGGAATATTACTCAGCCTTCAAAAGGAACAAACTCTTGCCATTTGCAACAACGTGGGTGGAGCTGGAGAGTATTATGCTGAGTGAAATAAGCCTGTGGAGAAAGACAGACATCATATGACTTCACTCATATGTGGAATTTAAGAATCAAAACAAACGAGCCAAGAAAAAAAAGAGACCAAACAAACCCAGACTCTTAAATACAGAGAACAAATTGGTGGTTCCCTGAAGGGAGGTGACGGGTGTGGATTGGTGCGGGGGCTGGAGGCGGGGGGGGAGAACATATCTTTAAATAATTAGCAGAAGGGGAAATGTCACAGACACTTTAAGAAGCAATTTAGGGGGCGCCTGGGTGGCTCAGTCGGTTAGGCGTCCGACTTCGGCTCAGGTCATGATCTCACGGTTCATGGGTTCGAGCCCTGCGTCGGGCTCTGTGCTGACAGCTCAGAGCCTGGAGCTGCTTCGGATTCTGTGTCTCCTCTCTCTGACCTCCCCTGCTCATTCTCTCTCTCTCTCTCTCTCTCTCTCTCTCAGAAATAAATAAAACATTAAAAATTTTTTTAAAAAAAGAAGCAATTTAGAGCAGATATTTTTTAATATTTATTTATTTTGGGGAAAATGCAAGTGGGGGAGGGGCAGAGAGAGGGGGGCAGGGGATCTAAGCCGGCTCTGCACTGTCAGTCTGACAGCAGTGGGCCCGACGCGGGGCTCGAACTCACAGACCGCGAGATCACAACCTAAGCCGAAGTCGGACGCTCAACCGACTGAGCCCCCCAGGCGCCCCGTAAGTTGCTATTTTTTCAGGGTCCTCCATCCCTCCCGAGTCAAACGACTGTCACAGCCACCCCTAATGTAACAGCGGATGGTGCGTAGAAGCTGTATCTGGTGTGATCGTGGGTTATGATTTTTCAAAGGGTCTTTAACTTTTAGAGACACGCAAAAAGGTGGGTTTTTCAATCACCCACATCGTATCTCTTGCAACCCTTGCACTTGCCTGCCCGTGATTGTTGCTTACACCCTGTAAGTAAGTAGTGGTTGCTTAGGTAAAACAGCTACACAAATAAGTAAAACGTGCAAGTGACTCGGTCACATTCGAAACCTCTGATATTCCAGGAAACACCTGACGGGCGCCTGGTGAAGCAGCACCCTCCCACTGACGGCTGCATCTCTATGAAATCCCCAGAATAGCATCCTCAAGGCACCTGCAGAGCACTGGTGGAGTGCCCGGAAAGATCTAGACTCCCGCCTCCCGGGCCCCGCCCAGGCTCCCGCCACCTGCCAGCGTCATCGCCTTCCCGCGACCGTCCAGAGCCCGCACCCTCCTTTCCTGCCCGTTCCTGGCCTCGGCAGCCTGTACGGATCCGCTCACTGTCTGGTAAACAGGTGAAGAGGGGACGCACTGTGTTTAGGGGAAGACCCAGCGCAGCCACGCTGGCTGAGACATCTGTACTCTCCTCGGGGCGCCCAGCCCCGTCCTGGACCTGCGTGCCCAGGCCCTTCCCCGGTGGCCTGGCCTCCCCCCATCAGAGGGCCGCGCCAGACAGACAGCGCCCGGGGCCGGGGGTGGAACCCAGCACTTCTCTGTGACGTCCCGGGCACATTCCTCACCGCCCTGCCCTGCCTCTTCTTATGGAAAATGGAAAAGATAACCGCAAGTCCCTTAGGACTGAACGGGACACAGAGGGACTCGCCCAGCCGGGGTCGCACACAGCACTGGCTGTGGCCCCTTGTGTGGCCCCGGGCTCCTGGGACAGGACAGCCGCAGAGCTGCAGAGGAGTCCCGCCAAGCTGCAGCCCACGGGGCTCCTGACACGCAGCCATTTCCTAGGTGACCCTCAGCCCCTGGGCGCCCCACGCTCCTGCGAACCCCGGCCTCCCCTCGCCGGTGCTGGGGAAGCTCAGACTGCCAAAGCATCCCGGCCGGCTCCGGTCTGGCCACCCTGACCACATACTCACGCTCATCCTGCCAGAAAGGCCAGCCTGTGGTTGGGAAGAACGGCCATTATGGTTTCCAGAAAATTCCTCTGAGCAGGGAGAAGCTGTTTGCCATTCCTGAGGCCTCTCCAGTCGGTATGAATGCGGTTTTCCAGTTAAGCTGGGACTGCTCCCAGATCACTGCTTTAAACAACCACCTCGCCACCCTCCCCGTAAAGAAACAAAATCCTGGAAACAAGCACACGCCCCCCCCTTTTTTTAAATGAACTCTGAGTGTCCCCCCCATTACCTAGGTAGTGAGGGTTGTATCGCCCAGGACACTGGTGGGGGGGTGCGGGGGAGTGGGATATCAGCCCAATGAGGCATCAGCAGCGGGGGGTGGACGTGACCTCCAGGACAGCACGGAGCATCGCAAGAGGAAAGAGCCCAGGAAGAAGCAAGGAAGAGGGACCCCCAAAGAGAAATGGTCAGAGGCCCGGACGGGAATGCACAGGAGGAGGGGAACGAAGAGACAGGCACGCCATGAGGCAGAGAAGGCCGGTGGCCCAGCCACGTCCGGTGGCCGCACAGGTCCTTAGATGAGGCCTCCGAGGCCCGCCGGGCTTGCTATTCACGACGTCGCTGATCACCAAGAGGCACCGTGCCAGGTCTGAGCCTCGTCTCTAAGTGCACAAGCCGCTCCTACCTCCTCCTTCCCAAAATGACTCTCTGCGGACACTCGCTGGCAGCACCGAGCCCCTCGTGCTTCGAGAAGCCCAGCCCGGGACACGTGCAGCCAGCCCAGGGCCAGCATCGAATGCCGGCTCCGTGAGCGGGGCATCCTGGGGGCTCTGGTGAGGTCAGGTTTACACATGACAGCCACCCCGCCAGAAGACCCTCCCTGAGCCCAGGCAACTCACCAAACCAGCAGCTGAGCAAATGTCCCCAGAGGCTTCACCCGTCTGGTGGGGCTGGACCCCTAACCGAGAGGGATGAAGCACAAACAGGTGTGTGCGTGTGCGGGGAGGAGACGCCGTGTGGGGAAGCTCTCCGCTGAGGAGGCTGACCGCGAAAGGAAGAGCGGGAGGGGACCTGCTCGCTGCCCCTCACCACTCACGGGCTCCTTTCTCCGGGTCCCGGCCAGGAGCCCACCCAGAAAGCCCGCTCACAGCCCCAACAGGGGACCCACCGGAGACATCGAATGACTGGAGCAGCTCTTGCAGACAGAGCCTGGGAACAGGGTCCCAGCCCCAGCCCTGCCACGTAAACTCCCGGGCCTCAGTCTCCACCTCCGTAAAGTGGGGCTAGTGATTGATACTTGATCTGCCATTGTTCCAGGGCTATCACTGGAAAGCAAATGATACAGAGACTATCAGGGCAAAGGCCGTTGTAAGGGATTATCTTCATGACCATCTAAAGGGAGGAGGAGGTGGGGGTCCAGGAGCTCACATCTTCCTACAGCAAACACGACACGTTTACATAAAAGCAGTTTCAGGAAGATCAGGGCTGCCCGCAGGGCTCTGAGTCTCAGCACCAGCTTGAGGGACCCCCCGCCCCCCGAGTGTGGCTCAGGCTGTCTACAGAGAGCCCGTCCAGCCCCGGTGAGGGCTTCTCAGATTCGCAGGTACACTGAGGGCTGCCTCTGCGACCCCAAATGACAGCCATTTGCCGGCCCCTTCTTTGTTTATCCTAACCCCATTTTCTGCCTCCAACATCTGTAGCTGAAAATCCCTGCTGCCTCCTGCGGGGGAGGAGTGAGCACCAGAAAAGGAGGCTGAAAACATCATAAAGCAGAAAAAAAATCATTAGCGCCTTGATTCCGCTGACCTGCTGGGCAGCGTCCTGAGCTGAGATGTGGGCAGCCTGCGAGGGGAGGGGAGAGGGAGGGACGACACCCATAAAGGGGGAAAACTAAATAAATAAAAGTCACACGTCGTGCTAGGAGAGGGTCCCCATGGCCGACCAGTGGCGACGGAGCGGCAGCTTTCGGCCTTTCCAGTGGTTTCCATAGCACCGGGGCTTTCGTAATCCTCACCCAAACAGCTCTCCTTCAGCTCACCTTGTGCCGCCGCCGAGCCAGAGGAGGACTGGAGTAAGTGTGACAAATGTGTTGATATCGAGAGAGTCATGGGTGTGTGCGTGTGTCTGTGTGTGTGGTGGGGATCGGGAGGGGGGTGGGGCGAGGCAGGCAGAGCCAGCGTTTCCCTCCAGAATAAGCGACCTCGGTCATTGCCTGGGGCTCTGAGGGCCTTTCTGGAGCCCAGCCCGTGCACACTCGGATTTCGAGAAATCCATGGACTTAAACCCAGACGGGGTTTGCAGGGGAAGGCGGCCGGGACCCCTTTCCTACACAGCAGGTGGCTTATGGGTGGGGAACCCTGAGCCTTTCTCAGCCTCAGGAGTCCCCCCGCAAAGAAGGAGGTGTGGAAGCCCCCCCGCCCCAAGAAGAGTCTGACCACCCTCCACCAGTGATGTTTTTTTTTGTCATTCATTCAATAAGTACTGAGCGCCTTCGTGGGCCAGGCACAGGCCTGGGCCGTGGGCAGAGCCTCTGGCCGGCACCCCCTTCTCTGAGCCGGGCTCAGCACACCCGCAGGTTCGCAGTGAAGCCTCGCCCCTGGTGGCTTCCTCCCCTTTCCTGCCCTTCAGCTCGGACCCCAGGCAGCAGCAAGTCACTGAAAAGGATTCCGGGTTCTCCAATCTCCCTTTCATCTGGGGTTCTCTCTCCCTTTTCCGTCTTCTTTTTTTAAAAGGCTCTTGGGGCGCCTGGGTGGCTCAGCCGGTTAAGTGTCCAACTTCAGCTCAGGTCATGATCTCGCGGTTCATGGGTTGGGGCCCCACGTTGGGCTCTGTGCTGACAGCTCAGAGCCTGGAGCCTGCTTCCAATTCTGTGTCTCCCTCTCTCTCTGACCCTCCCCTGCTCATACTATGGTCTCAAAAATAAATAAATGTTTTTTAAAAAAATTTTAAATAAATTTTTTCAAAAGTAAACATTTAAAAAAATAAAAACTAAAAGCTCTTTAATGGTGGGAAAGTTAGCGTGAAAAAGACAGAAAATGAGACTCAGGAAAGAGGTCTGATGTGCAGCGAGGTGTTAACCTGTCAGAGGCTCTTCCTCTCCAAGCCCGGCAGCGGGACACCGGCCTCCCCTCACCCCTCCTGACGGCAGAGGCAGGCGGTGGGTCAGGGTGGGCATCCGGCCTCATGGCACCGGGTGAGCGCCCACCCTGGGAGACCGGCGTCTGCCGCTGGGTCCCTGTGGGCATCTGATGCAGCCTCACTAGGGCCCCTGAGAGCCGACCTTTCCATAAGGTGTGTGCCTTCTCTACCCAGAGACGCAAGCCACCACTGCCCCCTCCTTTCCACCTGGCACCTGGCCACATGCCCCTGGAAGAGCCGGTTGGGCACCTGCCGTGGAATCCCCAGGGACTCTAACGGGGTAACTCCCTGGGAGACCCTCCGAGTCCGAATGGCCTCCCCTTCCATGCCAGGCATGGTAATCCCCGCCCCCACTGGCAGAGCCCAAGGTTGGAACACGGGTATTCTTCCTCCCGGGGTG
The DNA here is from genome assembly GCA_017311185.1 of Proteles cristata cristata. Lineage (NCBI taxonomy): Eukaryota > Metazoa > Chordata > Mammalia > Carnivora > Hyaenidae > Proteles > Proteles cristata. The sequence goes on along the minus strand of JAESUZ010003315.1, from coordinate 276,619 downwards.
GCCCTGTCCCCGGAGCCCCGGACCCCTCCATGGCGCCAGGCAGAGCTTGACTGAAGACCCAAAGTGGGCCGGGAAATGGGGCCGAGCGGCCGCCCCAGGGCCACCCCACTTGGCACGCGGACAGGGCATGCCAGGTACATCAACGGGACACGGTGGCCCCACCGGGCGGAGGGCAAGCCCTGCGGGAGTCAAGCCAAGGCTCGCCGGAGGCCATCGCAAGGCCCGGAGGACGAGCCCAGGAAGGGAGAGGCAGGTGTGGGACTAGAGGGCAGGGAGCCCACTCTGCCGGCAGGGCCCGGCCCCGGGCGGGGGTGCGGGGAGCATGGGTTTTCCCTTCTCCTGGGGCACAGCGGCCTGGCTCCTCGTCCACACCATCTCACGCCCCGCCTCTAAGGCCCGGACTCCCACGGCTACGCCCCCCACCCCAGGACACGAGCTGTGCCCCAGCGGTTTCCTCTCAGCCCTTTGGAGACTTCCGCTCAGCAGCAGGCGTCAGCCCGTCCTCACGAAGAAGACAGACAGGCAGACAGATGGGGGCCATGCCCCTTCCAGTGGGCGGGGGGCGGGAATCACAGGGAGAGAGCGCAGCCTGGGGACGCTCGTATAGGGTGGTGCAAGCTTGTGTGTGTGCATATGCATGCAACTGTGAGTGTGCAGTGCACGCGTGTGCACCGATGTGTGCAAATGCAGCTGCTCAAGCGTGTGCAGGCGTGTGCCAACGTGAGCGAGTCTGTGTCCGTGCACAGGCGGTGGGAGCCCTCAGCCCAGCAGAGCCTGCGGACAGGAAGCCCCAGGAAGCAGCACTCACTGGGTGCGCCGCTGGCCCGGAGCCGGCCCGCGGCGGGTGCACGGTGACTCGCTCCTGCTGGCCCAACAGATCACGCAGCTCAGAGATGCCTCCCGGGCCACGATGTGCTCTCACACTTCCTCCTAAGTCCACACCCCCCTCGCCCTGGCCCAGCCGGCCCCACCCCCGGCCCCCCAAGGGAGCCTTCTCTCCACAAGGGCCGGCTTCTCCTCACCCCGGAACAAGGCGGCGGGGGGGGCTTTCCTGCCTGTTTCTCCAGGCCGGGTGATGTAAGCTGCTTTTTTCCTGTTCAGCCAAAGAACCTTCCAGGCCTTCATTTGTCTAAAGGCAGAGGCCTTTGGGGACCAGCTGAGCTGGCATATTTCCGTCCAGCATGGCGTTGCGGCCCAGGCTCGGGCTGCCTTTAGGTCGCTGGGACATAAGAAACGGCCCCGCAAAAAGGCTGGAGGGACCAGATTCTTCCTCAGACCAGACGCGCCTGTGGATGTGGACAGCTGGCTGGGAACTGAGCCCAGTCGCACCTGAGAATGTGAGAGACACCCCACCCCCACCCCAGCACCAGGCGCAGCACTGACCACAGAGCGCCCGGCCCCAGCCCTGGTCCGGGACCGGCATCCTGAGCTGTGCAATGGCCCAGACACGTCCAGAGATGGCAGAGAGCTGACCTCACCGTGGAAAACTCTCAGCAGGGCCTTCTCCTCCGGGCCCGCTCCGTGCATTCTCGCCCTCAAGGTCAGGAAACTCTCCTTGGGTGAGCCTGAGCCTTCCGAGACAGAAGCCTGGCTGTGCCCTTCGCAGACCCACCCGCCCTATCCAGGGCCCCCAGATGTGGTGGGGCGCGCGGCATGGGGAAGTCCCCGCAGAACCAGCCGCCAGGGTCAGAGCCGGAGTCCCCTTCCGCTTTATCCAGCTGCCTGTCTTTGAGCCTCAGCTATGAGGTGAGAAGCAGAGGTGAGGATGCCCAACTCAGGGTCTTGTGAAGATCAAATGTACCCTCCACCCGGGACCTGAAGCAAACCCCCTTCCTGCCTAACCTGGACCCCAGGACGGGCCCACTTTCACTCCACACCGCTTGCCTGACCTAGCTCCAGGCCCTAGGCATGCGGGGCCCTGCAGACCCCAATCTCTTTGTCTCTGTCGCTCCCTCCCTCCCTTCCTTGCACAGGGATCTCTCACCCACAGAGACATTTCTCCCTCCTGGAAACCTTTCTTGTTCCCAAGTCTGGCTTGGGCGCCTCTCCTGGGGGGATTCACGTTGTGCCCCAACGTCCACTACCATCGCCCGGCTCCCCGGTGGACTGGAAATAGCTGGTTACCTGCCCCACAGGATGTATGATCTCTCAGAGAGCAAGACGGGCCCATGACCGGCTGCGCACCTGTTACCCGGCACGTAGTAAGCGTCCCTGGTATGCACGTGGGGTGCACAGGCCTTGCCAGCACAGAGCAAAACCCCACCCTGCAGCCGGTGACCCAACAAATGGGACCAAGGTGGGACTAAGACCGTCTGCCAAAAGGCGGCTGGGAGAGCGGCCCGTCTCCCGCCCCAACCCCCACCCTTGGCTCCTGTCCCCCGCAGTCGCTGCCATCTCCCGATGCAGTCTCATCAGCCGTTGCCATGGAGACCAGCCAGCAATCAGCGCGGTGCGCTCCTGCTGCACGGGGCGGGCAGAGCAGAGGTGGCAGCCAGCTGTGCTGTGAGCAAGGACGGGCTCCCAGCTCTGGACTCAGACGAGCCTGGGTTCGGGGCCGGCCCCGCCCACCCCGCCATCCTTCCCACGGTGCTGGCTCGGACAAGTCCCTCCACCTCCCTGAGACACGCAGGTTTTGCAGGATGAGGTGGACCAGGCAGGGCCAGCGTCGCCAATGTTTCATTTTGGGGTTCCAGCCTCTACGTTAGCTTTCCGAGGGACGTTTCCAGAGTTTTCTGTCCCTTTGAACATTTGTATACAATTCTCCCCAACTCAGGTGGGGCTGGAGGAGGAAGGAGAGACTCCAGCCCTTGCTGAGCAGTAAAAGATCGGGTGTGACATTTGGAGACGAAGAGGAAGTCTACACAGCCACTAATGTTGTCCGGCCCCAGGGCCACTGACGTGGGGGCCACACTGGCCACTTGCTGTATAATGAGCAAACCCATCCAGGGCAGTGAACTCTGCTCTCAGACGACTTCCGGTGGCCTCACACTTGCCTGACACCCTCAGTGTCACACTAGAGCAGGGTTAGGGCGGGGCCGTCACCGGGTCTCCTTATTGCTTCCTATGGTGCCTATTTCTGGGGACAGCTGAACATCCCCGTGCCCGCAGGGAGCCTAGGGACAGGAGCATGCGGAAGAACTGGAAGTGGCCCATGGTGCCCAGGAAGCGGGCTCCCTGCCCCGACCCGGGCAGCCTGAACCGGCTCGGACCCTGCGTGGAGCTGAACCCCTGCATCTCAGGCTGGCCTGCATCCGATATGGAACGGGATGCAGATGGGGGGTAGAGAAGAAGGGCACTCACAGCTCTGCTCCTTCGTCTCCTTCCCCTGGAGCTCTCTAGACCCTGAAAGGCAGGGCTCCACCCATCGCCGCTGGACAGGAATCCCCGCCCCAAACCAGCCTGTCACAGCGCCCCTGCCCCCTATGCTCACTGGCCAGACACTCACACCTGTCACAGCAGGCGCAGAATGGTGTCCTGACCTCACTGCCAGGCCGGTTGGGATGAAATGAAGGAAGGAAGTCAACACGGGGATCGCCCCAGATGTATCTCCCTGTGAACAAACTTCGAAAATGCCTTAAAACAAAGATCGGCGGTCAGAGGGCCTTTCGGTATGCTTCATCAATCTGGAAAACGCCTAACAGAATGTCGGAGACAAAAATGAACTATTGGGACCTCATCAAGATAAAAAGCTTCTGCACAGCGAAGGAAGCAATCAACAAAACTAAAAGGCAACCAACAGAATGAGAGAAGGTATTTGCAAATGACCTATCTGATAAAGGGTTAGTATCCAAAATCTATAAAGAACTTATCAAACTCGACACCCCAAAATCAAATAATCCGGTGAAGAAAGGGGCAGAAGACATGCATAGACACTTCCCCAAAGAAGACATCCAGATGGCCAACGGACCCAGGAAAAGATGTTCAACATCACTCATCGTCAGGGAAACACAAGTCAAAACCACACTGAGATACCACCTCACACCTGTCAGAGCGGCAACGTTAACAACTCGGGCAACAGCACAGGTTGGTGAGGAGGTGGAGAAAGCGGATCTCTTTTGCATGGCTGCTGGGAATGCAAACTGGTGCAGCCACTCTGGAGAACAGTATGGAGGCTCCTCAAAGAATTAAATATAGGACCACCCTACGACCCAGTGATTGCACTAGTAGGTATTCATCCAAGGGATACAGGTGTGCTGTTTCGAAGGGGCACATGCCCCCCGGTGTTTATAGCAGCGCTATGGACAACAGCCAAAGTATGGAAAGAGCCCAAATGCCCAGTGACTGATGAATGGATAAAGAACACGTGGTGTCTATACACACAATGGAATACTACTCAGCAATCAAAAAGAATGAAATCTTGCCACTTGCAACAACATGGATGGAACTAGAGTATATTATGCTAAGCAAAATATAGTCAGAGAAAGATCAATATCATATGACTTCACTCGAATGTGGAATTTAAGAAACAAAACAGATGAACACAAGGGAAGGGAAGGAAAAATAATATAAGAACAGAGAGGGGAACAAACCATAAGAGACTCTCAAATCTGGAGAACAAACTGAGGGTTGCTGGTGTTGGAAGGGGGAGGGGCTAAATGAGCGATGGGCATCAAGGAGGGCACTTGTTGGGATGAGCACTGGGTGTTATGTGTAAGTGAGGAAGCCCTAAATTCTACTCCTAAAATCATTATCACACTATATGTTAACTAACTGGGATTTAAATAAAATTAAAACATTTTTTTAAAAACCATAAAAGAGGGGCGCCTGAGTGGCTCAGTCGGTTGAGCATCTGACTTCAGCTCAGGTCATGATCTCACGTTTCATGGGTTCCTTCCCTGGGTCAGGCTCTGTGCTGACAGCTCAGAGCCTGGAACCTGCTTCGGATTCTGTGTCTCCCTCTCTCTCTGCCCCTCTCCTGCTCACACTCTCTCTCTCTCGCTCTTTCTCCCAAAATACATAAATAAACATTTTTAAAAACTTTTTTACAAAGGAAAGTTGGAAAAAATTTTTGAGAAAAAGCAGTTATTAACATAGTTGTTGGTGAGAATAATAAAAATAAGCAAATAATAAATAGTGCCCTAAACTCATAGAAGACCGGATAGTTCTCTAAGAGCTGTAATTAGCTCTACTATGAGCTGTGAGCGGCATCTGATCACCCCCATTTCACAGAGCGGGACCCCGAGGCTTGAGCAATTGCAACTTGCTGTACCTGTACGTAGGGTGCGTGAGAAGCAACAACATTCATCGGAGAATTTTGAGCCTGGTTAAGTTATTCCTATAGAGCTTGGTGTCTCCACCATTTTACGTGATGCTGCCCAGTCTGTTACATCATGAAAAACAGCACCGAGGCCATCGGCAGGACCCACAGGCTGTGTTTACTGCTTGCTTATAGCTTCCGAAAAGCAGACAATCCTGGAAGTTTGTGTTCTAATCCCCAAGGCGCTTGCGGTCATGCTCCCTGGAAAGGAGAAGCCAATGGAATGAAAAGGGGCCGCTCCTCTTCGGGCCTGTGTGTGTGACTCAGGAAGAAGCCATGGACCAGGTGAGACTTGGCCAATGTGCTGAAGGTTTTCACACCAGCCAAGGTTGTGTGCAGCTTCATCTCCCAGGACAAAGGGGAGGGCCGTGCATGCAGGGATGGGGTCAACCGAGGCCTCGCCCTGTGGCCGTGGGACCCTGGGCTGGTCTCCTGACCTCTCTCTTCAGAGGCAAGCACACAAAGGACCAGGTGGGGTCTAAGATGTCGTCCGGATCTGGTGTTTGAAGAAAGGGAGAAAGGAGAAAGCTTTCAGGTCTCGCCTGAGTGGGGCCCGAATTCAGGGGCCAGATGGTCAGGGGAAATGGTTACTCAGGACCCTGATATGTGACACAGATTATAAGAACCAGTGCAGCTGTGGGTGAGCAGTAGGGCATTCTGCCCATGCAAGGTCCCTTCTCCATCCTCTCCAGGCTTTAAACTCTAAAGTTTAAAGGCTCTAAAAACCCCCCTGTCCCCTGTCAACCCAGACTTTCTCTGGTCTCCCCAAAGCTTGAAAGCCTTGGCTCTATCATACTGTAGGCTCTTCGAGGCTAGGGACTGTCTAGGGACACTGTCTTTCCATCTCCAGCACCCAGAAGCCTTTCTAACCAATGGCAGCTGCTCGATACTTGTTGAGTGAATGACCTATGCACTAGTCAGCTATCGCTACAATAATACTGTGTAACAAACAATCCCCACAGTCTCATGACTTACAACAGCAAGCACTGACTTTTTTTCTTATCTATGGTTCAGGCCAGCGGGGTGGTTCTGGAATCAAATGTCTCCTTTTTAGGACAAGCAGGTACAGGAAGCTCATGGTGATTAATGGGAACACAAGAGCCCAGTCACACATGCATATTTGAAGGCACCGCCCACGTCATATCCACAAACATTCCACACCCAGCTTCAACGGGTGCCCCCTAGAGTGGGGGCACTGCAAAGCCACCTGGCAAAAGATCCAAATGTGGAAATCTTTTTGTTTTTAAAGTTTATTTCTTTTGAGAAAGAAAGTGTGAGCATGTGCACAAGCGAGGGAGGGGCAGAGAGCAAGGGAGAGAACCCCAAGCAGGCTCTGCACTGTCCCCTCAGAGCCCGACAGGGGGCTCAAACCCACACACTGTGAGATCATGACCTGAGCTGAAATCAGGAGTCGGACGCTTATTCTACTGAGCCCCCCAGGCGCCCCGCAAAGGTGAAATTCTCTGCAGAGAGGGAAGGAAGAATTTTGGAACCAAGAATTCAATCTGCCACAGATGGGGGCGTGGAAAGAGTAAAAAGTCGTCCTTTGCAGGTCACTGAGAGGGGACGTGAATAAGGGCTCTGTGAACTACAAAGTACCACTTAATGTTATCACACTCCGATGTCATGATGAAATGTCCCCTCCCCTAGGCAACGGGGACAATAAGGAGCCCTCACTCTTGTAGAGAGGAATGGGGTGCTGGGCAGAGGGACTCCCCTCACGGTGGGGCTTGCAGGCATGGCTTTAACAAGCTCCCCGAGCCAGCTCCCCAGAGACCGACCGAGGGCAGGGCAGGGGAGCTCACTGGGCTGGTGTTTCAAAACCTGTTAAGTTAGAGAAAATATGGGGGTACTTGCAACCCTTCATGGTTTGGGATATGTGTGACTGGCACCAGATTCGGAAGGTTGCTGCCTCCCTCCCACGTGCACACGGGTCCACGCAGACACCCCCTTCCTGATGGCTCCCCAAACGGACTCATTTCACAGGGGCAAATACACCGAGTCACTCTGACCTCGGAGCCGCTGCGAGCATCCCAGCATCCGATGAGCAAGTGCCAGAACACACTGCAGGGGGGCGGGGGGCCGGGCCGCCTCGGATCCCAGGTGGGCGAGAAGGGAGCTCCCGTCAGCCCTGCGTATTTTCAGAAGCTGGTCCATTTTCTAGTTTCCCTTTCCTCCCCCCGCCCTTCCCAAGGCTCCGCTCACCCAGGAGAATAAGGTAAACATTCAAGATGGCATTTTAATAGTCCCGGGGGCATTGATTATCATTGCGAATTTGACAATAGCGGTGTTACGAGCGCCTGACAGTGCGATCACGCCCCGCCACACACGTCGTGACATCGCAGACGCCCCGTGCCGCTTTTATTTTCCAAGCACTTGCTCATCTGTTGCCTCAGAGGGGAGGAGCTAACCTTCCAATCAGGGTGATGGGAACACAGAGGTCAGGAAGGGTGGGACCACTCGCCAACTGTGCGAAGCCACCAGAAGCGATCTTCTCTTCTCCCGGCTAGAACCCCCCCGGGCTTCCTCCTCAGCCCCTCCAACCGCCTTCACCTCTCCTTGCCTTCCTGAGCCCCCACGGCCCCGCCTCACTCCCCAGATCCCGCCCCGGCCCCACCTGGGCCACCTGGCGGTCCCAGGCGACCTTCCCTTGCCCAGAGCACCCTCCTGCCTGTGTGCACAGATGTGTCCACCCCTAACCCCCCAGACAGCCTGCTCCCCATGCAGGTCACCTGCTGCGATGCCCCCCGGCCCCTCCAGGGCTCTTCCAAAAGCAGAGGTGACCCCAGGCAAGGCAAGGGGGGCCGAGGGGGGAGATAGGGAAGGAAAGAAGGCAAATACAGGGTGCTTGAGCCACTCTACCTGGACACCGGGGGGTGTCTGTCAACTCAGATCTGTCAACAGACGCTTTTGCGCCTTTTCACTCTGCCTCTCAAAAGACACCCCCATCCCCACCGTGGGGTTATAGACGAACGCACCGCACAGGACCCTGGGGGCGGGAGCTCCAGACGACAGACGTGGAGACCATGGCCAAGGACCCCCTTCCTGATCTGCGTGCATCAACTAGCCAGAGTGAGCTGTTTTCTCCAGCACCTCCCAATGCCTGCTTGCTCTCAGAGACCCCCACCGGGGTGCCTTCACCCAAGGCCATTTGTCCAGCCTCCACCAGAAGCCCTTCAGGCCACCGCACACTTCCCACCGAGGGGTTCTGAGCCCTCGGCCCGGGGCTCCCCTCCCCCAAGTGTCCCGTTGGTGTGCAAACCTGACAGCCCAGGGGACAGCTCTGCGGTCTCCAGGGTGGTTGAAAATTCCAGACCAGTCATCTGCCCAAGGCTAGCAGGGGCTGGCCGCCGTTGGAGGGGCCACATTGCTCGTGAGCACTTGGCTGTTTCCTGGAATGTGGGGCTTGGAGGCTTGGGGGTTGAACACCCCCAAAAGGTCACAGTCAAGTTCTAACCCCAAGTACCTGTGAACGTGAACTTCCCTGGGAATAGGGGCTTTGCAGATGGCATTCGTTAAGCGGAGGTCATTCGCATCAGTCTCTAAATCCAGTGACAGGTGTCTTTCCAAGAGGGAAATCCAGGCAGAGACACACATAGAGGAGAAGTTCGAGTGACAACAGAGGCAGAGACTGGACTGATGTGTCTCTGTAAGCCAAGGACACCAAGCGGTGCCAGCAGCCACCGGAAGCCAGGAGAAAGGGGGGGACCATCTCTCCCCTGGAGCCTCAGAGGGACCCAGCTCGGCCCACACCTGATCTTGGACTTCCGGCCTCCACAACGGTGAAGGAGTAACATGTGTTGTCTTAAGTCCCCCAGTCTCTGGGGCCTTATTCCAGCCGCCCCAGGGAACTCACAGAGTGTCCAGTTCCCTGAGGCCTCAACAGTTCTCAGACAGAAACGGAGCTGGGTTGCCGTCAGTGTGGCCTTTCAGGGACAGCAGGCGATATTGCGATTTATAATAAAAAATAGATGTATTTCCTTTTCATCCCTCTTTCTGGCCCAGAAATTGGAACTTCCCAAGCTGTGAGCACAGTAAGGCTTAGTGATGTCGGCTCAGGTTGGGGGCTGGCTGTCCTGTGATCAGAGGGTTGAAGCTCTCAGTCCCGCCCCCAACATCCAGGATGGGAGCGCAGCCAGAGGGTCCCGCAGTCACCAACCCTTGTAAGAAAGCCTCCATAAAAACCCAAAGGAGCCGGTTCGGGGGGCTTCCAGGCTGGTGGGCACGTGGAGATTTGGGGGCAGTGGCGTGCCTGGAGGGTGCGTGGGAGCTCCCCCCCTCCCCCCCGTGCATCTCTTCCATCTGGCTGTTCTGAGATACGTCCCATTGTAATAATCCAGGGAAACAGGGCGCAGAAGGGGTTCCTGAGTTCTGCGAGCCCCCTAGCAAATTAACCAAACCCAAGGAGGGAGTCGCCTGAGCCTCCAAGCTATAACCAGTCATTCTAAGGGGGACAATCTCGTGGGACTGAGCCTTTAACCTGGGGACCTGGCGTTCTCTCCAGGCAGATGGTGTCAGAACTGAGCTGCATTGTAGCCACACGCACATTGGAATTGGGTTCTAGAAAACTTTTATACCACTACTGGGCAGCCACCACCCAGCAGAGAAGGCAGGTCTCAAGGTCTGAGAGCCCTGCCCTGAGAGGGGGAAGCCCCTTCACGTCCTCTGATCAGGGTTCTCCGCCCCCACCTCCCAGCGTTGATTATAATCAAGAGCACCAGCTCATGGCCAGGCACCTACTAGGACCTCACAGACCATTTCTCACCCTCCAAGACAAGTGTGGCCATTGTGGATGAGATGACAGGTCATAAGGAAGCTTCCAGAACAGTCATGCACACAAGGGTGCTCAGCATGGCTCCCATCTTTCCCCATGAGGAGGTGGGAGCCACAAGGCAGGCTTTTGGGAAGGTTTATGGCTGAGGAAATCAACAGAGTCGCAGATACCAAGGACGGGAGGGTCAGGTCTTCTGGCTACGTGGCCCCTGCCCTCCCGTCCCCCCCACCCCCCGCACTCAAGCTGTGCCAGATGCCACGCTACACCACAGAGCCCCAAAGTGGCAGACGCTGTGTCTGCCCTCGAGAAGCATGCCAGGCACACTTAGACACACAGGCCTCGAGGAGCAGGAGACGCCCCGGGCCGTCCTGACGCCCCACGCACGCAGCCCACCGCCAAGGGATCGCCCGTGGGCCCCGATTTCTCCAGCTGGGGCCCCCACAGGCCGGGGCGACCAGAAGTCCTGGGACACATTTCTTGACACGTCTTGCTGGAGTCATCTTCTCACCCAAAAACACCGGATGCGGAGGGAGGGAGGGAGCGTCAGATAATTCAAGCGGCAAACAGCCTAAAGCATGATGCTTCTAGGATGTGCGGAAGGATGCACTTCTGAGACAGGCCTCGGGGTCCACAAACCACATCCGTGGGGCCTGCAATCCCGACCCTCGGGGTCCACTCTCACCTGCCCACTGCTACGCCACCTGCCCTCGCCAAGCGGCGCGGGCAGAATCCTGGCCCCACATCGTATCCTCCACCGGCATCCTTGGCTTCCCCCCGGGCCCACCCTGAACCCCCACCTCCCTCTTGGTCTAAGACCTTGGGCTCCACGGTGGCCCCAGGGAACCACTGAAATCCCCCTCTAGCAAGGACAGCAGCCCAGGGCGCGAGGCCACTGGCATTCATTCTTCTCCCACCTGGTCAGCACCAGCCACCTCCCGTAGCCGCCACATAAATACATTTAACCTTTAAAGTGCCGGGTGGCAGCCCCAGGGAGGGAGAGCTAAAAATCCTCGCCCGCCGCCCCCTCCTCCGCTCCTTGACTCCCCGTCACAGAGGGAAGGGGGTTTAGAACACAGAGGAAGAGCTCTCCGCAAACCAGGCGCATCCATCAAACTGACGGGGCTCAGGCCGCCAAGAATCCGGTGAGGTTTTCCAAGCAGGACAAAGGCCAAGGAATGATGTCAATGTGAGCCACCAAGCCTGTCTGTCTAACTTCCCCGGGGGGCAGCTGATGACAGGGCCTTTCCTACCATGGGGGCCGGCGGCCCCAAGGGTCCCCAGGGTCCTGAGGGTCTGGAGGCAGGGCTCCGCCTGGGGCCTGACACCTGGGTGCTGCCTCCCCGCACCCGTCCCCTGGCACTGGCTTCACCGTTTGCTCGGTGGAGTGGCTTCTGCACTCCCGGCACGGTGAGGGAGAAAGCAAAGACTTCTCTGACCCCATGGTCTGTGGGGGTGCGAGGCAGGCGTGCAGGGGACTGTGTTTATAGGCATGAGGGTAAATCCTTGGACGGCGTAGGGAGGAGGCACCGTGGAGCCCCAAGAGAAGCACAGATGGCCAGAGAGAAGACAGAGAGGGCATCTCTGCAGAGGGGACATTTGGTCTGGGCCTTGCTGCATGAGTAGGAGTTCTCGGGGACAAAGGAACCTTGAATGGAGTGGCTAGGACGTGGGTAGTGATGAGCTGGACGCCAAGGCTGGGGTCCCGGGCCACCCCCGAGGGTCATCGGGACTAGCACAGAGCAAGGCCACAAGCTAGCAGACAGTAGGCTGTGTCCCCCCAGGTCATCTGTCAATGCTGGACGCACTCGGGGATGGTCTCCACTGCAGAAAGACCTCGCCCTCCCTTGGGCGAGGCCCTCCTTTGGGCCTCGTCCAAAGTCCCATCAATGGAGGCCCTGAAGGACCGGCGGGCTCGGCCAGCTCAGGACAGTGCTGACGACCAGAGCCTCCCTCTGCCCTCTCCGGCTTCCTTCCCTGCCTTCCTTCTCTAATTAACATCCTGCGGGCTCAGTATATGCCCCCGGGGAAGCCAAACCTGCAAGACACTGCTGGGTGAAGGGAAGGGCTGTAATTTAGAAATAAGTGGTCAATAAACCAGATCAGAAATAAAAGCTCCCCACCAAGAGGAACCACGAGCGCATTTTAATTTCATAATCAAGACTCACTCGGCTCCCGAAACAGCCTCCAAGGACCACGGAGAGCATCTGAGTCGGCTCGGAGCGACGCGGGCGCGGGGTCCTCCGTGGCCCCGGTTCCCCAGACCAGGACTCGGCCCACGCAGGACGTTCATGTGTGGCGGAGAGCGTGTGTCCCAAAGAAGCCCGCAAGTGTCAGGAGTGGTGCTGGCAAGGGGCGGAAAGGATGCAGAACCAGACAGCGTCACAGAAGGAGCAGAGGGCGTGATCCAGGGGGGTCAGTGAGGGCGCCAGGACGCCAGTGTTCTGGGTAGCTCCAAACTGCTGGAACAGCAGAGCCGTTGGAAGCCCCCAACGTGCACACGGAGACCTGGCCGCCAGGCACTCCCGGCTCCAGGAGAAGGGGACGGCGAGGTCCCCAGGCAACGCATGAAGGCACCTGGGCTCTCGGGACGGGAAACTGAGAGGTAACGGAGGCACAACTCACCTCCTCCTCATCTCCTCCCCAGATCCCTGGCTGAGAAGCTCAAGGTTGGAGACAAATTAATTTGCCTTAAGGTGCTTGAGTTTATCCATTAATTACACACGTCCTCCCGAGCAATTTCCCACCTGCTTCCCACAAACACCCTCACGCCTCTGGTGCGGTAGCAACCCCACGGCCCGCGTCGGGTGGCTGGTGAATTGTTCATTTGTTTATTACCAGGACGCTCAGTTGCCAGGGATTCGTTAAATAAGACACCGACGAGGTATGTCATTCACTTATTCCGACCTGCCTCGCTGCCTCTATTTGCAGCTTAGAGAGGGAGGCATTCCGTCCTCTGCTTTTCTAATGTGCCTGACGCATGTGACATGGTCCCCGGGGGACGGTTTGTTCCCATGACAATGTGCAGGTGAGCATGCGTTTTCCCGTCTCGCCTCCTCCCCGTCAGATCTCCGGGGACCTGCAGACTACGGGCTGGGGCGGCTGGGGGTGGAGGAGGGGAGGGCATCTGCGCTGACGCCGGGTTGGAGACCCGCCCCCCCTAAAAGCATGGGGGGGGGCCTGGGTGCCCGGGAGGGAGTGACTTCAGCACAGCAGCTGCCCCGTGTCTGGGGTGAGCAGGGGTGAGGCAGGTGCCGCCCTCCAGGGGCAGCCTCGGAGTCAGAGGGTGCTTAGGAGCTGAGTAGAGCCTGGTGTCCTTAGAGCCGGAGAGTAAGGCCAGGAGGAAGCCTAGAAAGTACCGCGGACAAGACAGAGGGGCCTCAAAGGACCACAAGGTGGGGGCACAGAGCGGGACAGGACAAGGTCCCCTGTATGACAGGTGGCATGAGCTGCAGAAGCAGGCGACGCAGCCAGGGGACCGCTGGAGAAAGGACACGGGTGGACTGGGCAGGTGGGGCCGAGTGAGGGCAGGACCCGGCGAGCTGGGCCCACACATCAGACCCGAGTCTGGGCTGGGTCCCCGTCCCAAAGGGGGCGGGGCCTGGAGAGAGGAGGACCATGACCCGGAGAGGAGGAGGGAAGAGCTGGGTGGGCCCGCAGGAGGCCTCGGGGAGTGACCTGCAGCTGCCGCCACCACTGCCGCAGCAACACGGATCCCCAGGGAGGCCGTCTGCCACCTCCTCCCACGTAGCGGAGCCACCGGAGAAGCCGTTCCCGCCCTCCACACACTGCGGCCTGCCCAGGTGGCCTTGGCACGCTAGCCTCTCGGAACCAGCTGTGACCAGCCTGAGCTTCGAGTCATGTCTAGGTCAAGTTCTCCACCAAGCATTCAGCACTTCTACCTCTAATGAGCTGACCAACACCTCAGTTTCCTTGCATGTAAATGAAGAATGATCAATACTACCTCGTAAGAGTGCTGCCGTGATTGTAACGTCAGTAAAACCTTGGATGGCGAGTAACTTGTTCTGCAAGATGAACAGACATTTCTAATAAATTTTTAAAAATTTGTTAACATTTATTTTTGAGAGGGAGACAGAGCATGAGCGGGGGAGGGACAGAGAAGGAGGGAGACACAGAATCCGAAGCAGCTCCAGGCTCCGAGCTGTCAGCACAGAGCCCTATGCGGGGCTTGAACCCACAAACTGCGAGATCATGCCCTGAGCTGAAGTTGGAAGCTCAACTGACTGAGCCCCCCAGGCGCCCCTCTAAAAAATTTTAACTTGATAAATGAGCGAGGTCTTGCAATAGAAGTAGTACGTGACACTGAACATCACATGATCAAGACTGAGCCAATGTTTCTCTCTCTCACTCGCTGAGGGATTGTGGGTGATCGTCTCCCGTGCTCGGATGCCTGGTCTCAGGCCACGGTGTTTGGCAGGAATCAGCGATTTTTCGGAACGTTGGAAGGTGCTCACAACTGGCACTGGTGTATTTTTTTCACGTCAAAGCACCTCTGGACTGTCCCTTGCTTTTCCAGACAAGAGTGAGCCTAGGAAGCCTTTGCTTCTTTCTAGGTCATGGCATAAGCTCCTTGTTACAGCTGCATGAAAAAGAAAAGGGTCCGTTGAGCCCGTAGAGAGCAGTGATTCCGTTAGTGATGGTGAACATTGTCCTACGTAATAACCCTCCCCTCTCTCGTCTCCCTCACACCAGCCACGAAGGTCTTCAAAGGGAAGGTTCGATTAATTTATTTTTCTTTATATTTTGTATTTTCTTTATTATCTTGTATTATATACAGTATTGCAATCATTTTTATGTGAATATTTTGGAGGCTGTGGAACGGATCACCTGAGTTTCCAGCGTTTCCTATGGGGAAATTCGCTCCGATATACGAGTGCTTTGGATGACAAGCGTGTCCCCGGAGTGAATTATGCTCCCAAACCAAGGTTTTTCTGTACTTAATAAAGTGCTGAACAGCGGGCCAGGCAAATGGTTAATGCTCAAAACGTGCTTTTATTATTACGATGAGGGTAACGGGTGGCTCGCCTCCAGTCCCCACCACGCAGGAGCGTGGCGACGACACGCATACGTACTCTCCCTCTGTCTTTGACGTTCAGGCAGAGCGACAGCTGCGCCTCTGGGTGCCCAAGGGCCCCAGCTCAGAGAAGCTGGGGAAGACGGAGGCGAACAATGAGGGCTCCACCAAGCCCGGAATCTTCCAGACCCTGAGCACTCCTGTGGGAGGGGCCTTGACGCCAGCTTCTGCCCCTCCAGCCACACTCGAGCACCCGACTGGATTGGAGGGTGGTGGAGCAGAGGCGGGCGGCCCTGGCTTTCTTCAGGGACACTCCTTCTGGGCCAAAGAAAACGAGGCGCCCAGGACTCCCATGCTGGGCTCTTTCCCGCACCTCTCTTCTCCCCTCCCGCCTCCAAAGGGCAGAGGGCGGGCGATGGAGGGAATGCTCCCATCCTCCTCCCTGCTCCCCGGGAAGCCATGACCCCATTCTGTCCATCTTGTCCACTTGCCCATCCTCACCCACCCCCAGCAGCCCCCTCGGCCACCCCCGTCCGGCCCCAGCCCTGCACCTTCAGCTCGTCTGGGCCTGCCCTGAGCCAGCAGGCAGCACTCTGACTCCCCCCTGCTCTTCGGGGCCCCTTCCCCACCCCACACCCCCTGGTCCGCCCACGCCAGGAACTAGGGCCAGAACTTGTTGCCTTCATTATACACCATAGCACAAAAACATAATAAAATAAAAGGAATGTTTTCTCGGTGAAAATCCATTAGATGAGTTACTGTCGTAATTTAATAATAGGATGGGACGCTGTAGCAAATTACCGAAGTATATAATTAAAGTAAATCTATTTTAAAGTCCTTTATTGCTGGGTGTTTCCCAGGTCTCGGTCACCCCCCTCCAACAACCCCCCTTTCTTCTCCGAGTGTGGGGGGAAGACGGGTGTTGTGGGCTCCTACCTGGTAGCGGTGTGCCTGGTAGGGCTGAGGCGCCAGCCCGGCCTCCCCTTCGGCAGAGCAGGGTCAGAAGGAGTGACAGGCACCCGCTGAGGTCAGATCCCAGGACCTCTGGGTGACGGTTGATGTTTGCCCTAAATGCTGAACCTGTGAAGCCGAGGAGGGGGTGGGGTAGGAAAGGAGGAGACCTAGGCCCGGAGAATATCCGTCGTGAAGGGTCATTTGCCACTGACCCCTGGACCTCAGATTTGCTAATAAGTATCGATTTCAAGGTGGTGTTGTGCTTATGGGACAGCAGGAAGCTAAGACTCAGAGAAGTGCAGGGGCGCCTGGGGGGCTCAGTCGATTAAGCCTCCAACTTCAGCTCAGGTCTTGATCCCACAGTCTGTGAGGTCAAGCCCCGCGCTGGGCTCTGTGCTGACAGCTCGGAGCCTGGAGCTGCTTCGGATTCTGTGTCTCCCTCTCTCTGCCCCTCCCCTGCTCATGCTCTCTCTCTCTCTCTCTCAAAAGCAAATAAATATTTTTAAAACTTAAAAAAAAAAAAAGACTCCGAAAGGTTCAGGACCAGCCCGTGGCCACACAGGGACAAGTGGTAGAGCTGGGATTTGATCTTGTCAAGCACTGGACACAGGACCAGCCACCTCCCCTAAGGCTCCAGCCAAGGAGCTGGGTGTGTCTGGGTGTGGAAGCCCGCTCTAGCCATCTTGCTCGGCTACTGTCTGTTTCCAAGGGAGGAAAGAGAGGCAAAGTGCCTCCATGGTTGTTTCCCGCCTTCCGGGATTGAGTATCAGGGTGTGGGGGGTCCAGGGTGGGCACAGTCCAATCAAACCCGTGATTTTGCGCACACAAAGTTCGGTCGCAGTCTCTCTCGGCATTCGAAACCTGGAAAGGGTAAAGGCTTCAGACCCTCTGGGGTGAATCTCCTTCGACAGGAAGCCCGGGGTAGGTCCTGGGGGACTCACAACGCCCCCAGACCCTGAGTCCAGCCTGGCCTGTCATGGGGAGGGGGTGTGCAAGCCCGCCCACCCGGCCCTGGAAGGGACCCGCTGAGTCTTCTGTCACCTGGAGTGATGGTAATGAAAGAATTTCTGTAGAAAGAATTTCATTCAAACCCAGGACAATGCGTCTCCCCCTTTTCTAGAGCGCTCAGGACGGCTGTGCAACCGGCAGCCGCAGAAACCGAGTGACCCAAATAGACATTAAGCCACAAGGGCCACTTCGTTAGCACAGTGAGCTCTCGGCTTCAGAGACAAAATGACCCCCCAGAAAAAAAGAACTTCCTGCCCACTGGCAGTTTTCCAGGGACCGCTGGACCTCAGGGGAGCCAATCTTTGTCCCTGCAGCCCCGGGTAGGGGCCCTGTCTCCCCTGCTGGCTCCCCTCCTCCTCTCCAGAGCACAGGGCATGGAGGAGCCCCCCCACCGTCACCCCCAAAGAGGATGAGCATGAGGCGTGGGCCAGGCAGGCTGCGGTCCTATGCAAATGAGATGCAAAGTGGATGCAAATCCGAGCTCTCTCTGAATCTCCAGTTGTCAACCGGTAGCTGAGCCCTCGCGGCACTCTGAAGGCCGCTGTCTCCTTCATGTCCCTCAAGGACAAGGTGCTCTGGCGATGGGACAGCGAGCAGGGCTTCGTGGAACCCACCCCCCACTGGACTGACCAGCCCTCGGATGCCATGTTTCCTGGAGTTCAGGCCACAGCTACTTCCTCCTTCACAGCCGTGCCTTCCAGTTCCCGGGCAGTACCCAGAGATGCACCCCACGCCAAGCCCCAGCCCCCCAAAGCCCCAGGCAATGTCCCATCCTGAACATGCAGTGACCCCAGGAGGCAAATGCCACACACCCCGCCTTCAGCTACAAGGGGTGGCTGTTGAGAGTGGGTACAGTATTGAGGGTGAATTTTCCGCCACCATCTCCGAGTCCGGAGCAGCCTTAGGATGGCTCACTCCCTGTCCCAGGTGTGCTCATTCGGGACTGCGCCTCAAAGCCACAGATGAGGTGTGCGCTCAGGCCACGCCCTCAGCCCCCATCCATCATCTGTTCCCAGGCCCAGGGCATCCGGAACCTGCTTAGACAGCGCCTATGATCTCCTGCTCGTGGGGCTGTGGACCACGGTCGATTGCAGTGATGTTTGCAAATTACCTTGATCATTTCTGATCATGATCTGCCTGTGCCGGGGCCCCCAATGCATATGCACTTGGGATGCACGGTGGCCACTGTTAGTTGAGGGTCCTCTGTGTGCCTGATGCTGTTCCAGGTGTGGAAGAGCCGGCAAGCCCCAGGAGGCAGTGATTAAAAAAAAAGTATAGAGTCCGGAATCAAAACGCCTGGGTCTGAATCCAGCTGGACCACTTCTTAGCTGCAGGATAAATGCTCTAACCTCTGCAAGAGCCTCCTCATACATAAAACAGAGGTAAAGATATCCTTTCCCTTTCCTCCTAGACTGAATAACTGAAATGCTGCCTATGAGAATATCTAACCAAATGCTTTGTCTATAGAAAATGCATAATAGGGGCACCTGGGTGGCTCAGTCGGTTGAGCGTCCGACTTTGGCTCAGGTCATAATCTCGTGGTTCGTGGGTTCGAGCCCCACTTCGGGCTCAGTGCTGTCAGACTGTCAGCACAGAGCCTGCATCAGATTCTCTGTCCCCTTCTCTCTGCCCCTCTCCTACTTGCACTCTCCCAAAAATAAGTTAATATTTAAAAAAAAGAAAAGAAATGGGGCGCCTGGGTGGCTTAGTCGGTTAAGCGTCCGGCTTTCGCTTCGGTCATGATCTCGCGGTTTGTGGGTTTGAGCCCCGCGTCGGGCTCTGTGCTGACTGCCAGCTCGGAGCCTGGAGCCTGTTTCAGAGTCTGTGTCTCCCTCTCTCTCTGACCCTCCCCTGTTCACGCTGTCTCTCTCAATCCTAGAAATAAAAAGAAAAAAAAAGAAAGAAAAGAAAATGCACAATAAGGCATAGCTTTAGTTACATCAGTAAAAATGTAATCTACTAAACAAAGCTGCAAAGTGTGATTTTTCGTATCTTACAAAGGAGGACACAGAGGTCCAGAGAGGTTGAGGAACAAGTTCGAGGTCACACAGCGAAGCAAACAACCAGGTCCCCAGCCCTGACAGGTACGTGCTTCCCTGAGCAGTCTCCCACACCACACCTGTTTATAATGGTGGCAACTGTTGCATTCTCTGAGCCATCACGTCGAGCTGGTGGGGTTTCCAGGAGATGCTCGAGGTGGATCACCCTCTCGGGGCAGCGGGGAGTGCGGCTCAGACCTCCTTTGATGGTTTTTTGTCTGGCCAGGGCTGGAAAGCCCCGTGTGACAGACCAAGGGCACGCCTGGTGGGCGGTGCACCCAGTGGGCAGGCGGGCACCTGTGGACGGAGTTGGGGGCCCGCAGGAGGGAGGCAGGCAAGGTGGCGGCAGCCGGGACTCGCTGCCGTATCCCGGCCCCTAACAGCGCGTAACACGGGTGCACCATGACCATTCACCAAATGGAGGGAACGGATGGGTCGGCTGGTGGTGGCAGGGTGGCTGTCCAAATTCGCCTCCACTCAGGGTTATTTGTCTTGAGCAGGGAGAAAGAGGTACGCGGAACTCATCTCCTCCCCGGCCTAGCTCATCATCTCAAAGGGCTGTGGAAATGAACACACGCTCCAGGGAGCCAGGTACGCTTGCCCCGCACACCATTGTTGATCCCCATTGGTCCATCTCATTTGGGAAGAGGCCGTGTCTACACAAAAGGCCAGGTGCGCTCAGGTTGTGCACAAGCAGGGAGCTGAGTTCCAGCAACCCCACCCCAGGAGCCTAGCTTAGCCTACCATTCCAGGCCGCCCCCCTTCTGTTCGAGAAAGAAAAGGCCTTTGTTACGAGAACCCTCTTTAATGGGAAGGAAATGCAGTCTTATCAAAAGCCCAGGGTGGTAAGACCTTCCCTCACACAATGTGAGCTGGTGACAACGTCTAATGAAGACTTTTATGATAGGAATGTAATTGTAAAAAAAAAAATGATTAAAAAATTGGTTTCAATGCTTTGTCATCCAAGAGTTCATTTGTTTCCTCATTCATGCACTAAATAAGCCCCTAATTAATCTTGAACCTTGAAGAAAGGAGACTAGATTGGCGTTTTCTCCATAAGGACGCACTTCACATTTTGGAAAGTTTGAAGAGGCTCTCGAGCATTTTCCTTTAGTGGTATTTTATCAGCATTTTAGAGAGGCCTCATTAGGCGGCTGAGGCTGCTAATTGCATTACCATATTTTTAAGCCTCATAGGTGAGGGTCAGGCTCGCCGGGCTCCGAGGTCTCCGGCTCCTTCGATGGTTTGACATGTCAGAGATCAGGCATTCGTTTTGCTTCCTGGAGGAAGGGAAGACAGGCCCTGGGCTGTGGACTGACTGCCAGTGCCTCGTCGCCGCTGGGTTGCAACAAGAGAGGACAGAGGTCACCTCTCCCACCAGCAGGGATCAGGCTGCTTTCTCTTCGTGGAAAATTCAGCTTCAGGAGTCATTATGATGCCATCGTTTCTAGGGAAGAGGAAGAAACCCCCAACTTTCCAGCCAAGAAAAGCAAAGCGAAAGGAATATGTCTATGGGTGTGTGTACACAGATAGATATGAATGTATGCAGGAACAGATAGATATAAATACATATGCATATATAAATATATGTGCATGTGTGCATGGGTAGATGTGAATATATGCACATATGAATATATATGTGTACATAAATAGATGTGAGTATGCTTGCGTGTATGTAAATGTATACATATGGAGATAGATATAAATATGTGTGTATGTAAATATATGTATATGTGTGTGGATAGATGAGTGCGTGTGCCCGTGTGGGGTGTGACGATGCTTATGTTGGTCTGAATAGCTCCCCTCTATTTAAAGACAATTTGGGGGGCACCTGGGTGGCTCAGTCGATTAAGCGTCCGACTTCGGCTCAGGTCATGATCTCACAGTCCGTGGGTTCGAGCCCCGCGTCGGGCTCTGTGCTGACAGCTCAGAGCCTGGAGCCTGCTTCCAATTCTGTGTCTCCCTCTCTCTCTGACCCTCCCTGCTCACGCTGTCTCTCTCTCTCTCTCTCTCTCTCTCAGAAATAAATAAAACATGTAAAAAATTTTTTGATGGACAAGTCATCCCAAACCAAGACTCCTGGACAGATATAAGCGCCCCGTCCACTGAGGGTATCACATCCATTTGCTTCATCCTCACTGCGACCTCAGGAAGAATTGACTGGCAGTTTCCTCATTTGACAGATTAGGAAATGGATTCTCAGAGATCCTAAGTCTCAGGTCTCCTAAGTGGAGGAACGAACACTTGAAGCAAGGCCAGCAGAATTGGAGGCTGATGCGCTCCGGCGTTGAATATCCTGCGCAGAGGTCGGGAGCCCAGGAGGCGAGCAGAACTGGGTCCAAACCCCAGCGCTGCACCCCCAAGCAAGCATCTTGACCCCTCTGAGCCTCTGGTACCCACGTGTAATTGAAGTGCAGAGATAAGAAGATGAAATGAGACCAGATACGTAGAGCAATGAACCCTGGCCTGGCTGCTAGCCTCTCACAGTGCTGCAGATGCCAGGCAGCCCGACACATCGAGCCGAGGCAGGACCACGCCGCCAGCACTCGAACACAAGTCTCACCCTCCAGAGCCGCTCAGAGACTTGGGAAGGAGAAAGCTCCTGTCCTTTGGCTTGAAAAGACCTCCTTCATTTCTCCGCCCCCTGGACCTCATGAGCAAAGTTGAACTAGACGATGTGCTGGGTCACTTCCCCCCTGGACAGTGAGAGGCTTTCCCCACCGCACTCTGTGGCTGTTTCCCATAGACTTTATTTATTTTGAGAGAGAGAGAGAGAGGGAGAGAGAATCCAAATCAGGCCCCACACTATCGGCACAGAGCCCGAGTCGGGGCTCAATCCCACAGACCTTGAGATCATGACCTAAACTGAAATCAAAAGCCAAGACACTTGGGGTGCCTGGGTGGCTCAGTGGGTTGGGCATCCGACTTCCTCTGGGGTCATGATCTTGCAGTTCCTGAGTTCCAGCCCCATGTGGGACTCTGTTCTGACAGCTTGGAGCCTGGAACCTGCTTTGAATTCTGTGTCTCCCTCTCTCTCTGCTCCTCCCCTGCTCATGCTCTGTCTCTCTCTCTCTCTCTCCTTCTCTCTCTCTCTCTCAAAAATGAATAAACATTAAAAAAAAAAAAGTCAGAAACTTAACTGACTGAGCCATCCAGGCGCCTCAAAGGATTTTTTCTTTTTAACGCAAATGCCTGGGACCCAGCAGCCTCTTTTCATTAAGAGCCCCTCATACACCTTCCTTCCCTCCCCCGCCAGTCCTAACCCCACAACCCGGGGTCTCCCTGTGAGCTCAGAAATAACAGGGCTGGACTTGGGGGTGGTGGAAAGGGGTGGTTGAGAGGCTACATTCCGACTTGGGGGGGGTCTGCTCCTTGATTGCCCCTGGGAGGCACCGGCAGTAACCAGAGAGGGTTTAAATCCGCCCCCCCACCCCCACCCCCAGGCCCAGGGAAGGAGCTCTGCATTAATACAAGGACGCGGTCTGGAGATCAGCAGTGCTCACCCGGCTGGGGATTCGGCCCCCAGACCAGCGCTGCCGAAGGGCCACCTGAGTCTTCCTTCAGCACAGGATACGGACACGCTTCCACTGGACCCCAGTCTGCAAGGCAAGGACCCCCTGGCGGAAAGGAGGGAGGGACGGCAGGCGGCCTGGGGGTCTCGGGGACCCAGCTGGCTCCCTCCTGCCTGCGGCCGGGCCACCGGTGTGAGTCACGGCCCCTCGCAAGCTGGCCTCTGCCCCTGCTCAGGCCGGGTGGGTTTTCTGCAGCGGGTTCAAGCCGCTGGCTGTGACCACATGAGCTCCGTCTCTGAGGGGCTGGCAGCCTTTGGGAATAGAGTAGAGGGCTGGCCTGTGGGACCCTCTGCGTCCCCGGGTCTTGGAGAAGGAGGGAGGCACGTGGGGTGGGGGGGACCCTGGCTTGCACAGCCGGGTGCTGGGAGCAGGCAGACATGGGCTCCAGCGCCAGCCCGGCCACAGTGGCCGTCGGCGGGGGACCCTCCCTGCAGACCCCTGGCGTAAATCGCCACCACCTCCAGGGCCTCGAAGGACTAAGACCCGTCGCTCAGCAAATATTTATTGAGCGACTGCCACGTGCCGGCCGGTGGGCACACCGTCCAGCCGAGGGGACCGTGGTCGGTGAACAGTTGGAGTGGGGGGAGGGAGGACCCCGAGAGTGACAGGAGGGAGGTCTGGGGGTCAGGGAAGGCCAAGGGCTGAAGGGCGAGCTGGAGCCCACTGGGCACCAGGCACCGGGCAAAGGAGGGGTGGCGGGAGCCGGGGCTCCCTCAGTATTGGGTGATACACCCCTGCAGCGGGAGTGCCGGGCCCTGTGCCCTCCCCAGACGATGTGCCCAAAGCCCACCCTCCCCCCTCCTTAGGACCAGGGCGCCGAATCTTAGACGTCACGACGTGTCCCAGGCATGGATTTCTCTTCCACCAGGAAATCTTTTTTCATTCTGGCTTTCGTTTGGCCGATCTCACTAGAAACTCAGGCCAAAAGAGAAGGGATCACATGACCCAGCTAGGAAGCGTGTTCTATCCCAGGTGGGCCATCCATTCTCTCCGTCTCCTCTCTCTCCCTCTCCATCTCTCCCTCTCTCCCTCCCCCTCCCTACACACACACACACACACACACACACACACAGGCCAGCCCCACCCCTGCACAGCTTGCTCTCCTGCTCCCCAGCGTGAAGCCGCCCACCCACACACAAACAGAACCGTTAAAGTGCTCGCCATCTGGGTGTACCTGTGAAGTGCCCACCTCCCCACATACGTACGCATAGATGGCCCTGGCCATCGGAGCCAGCCGGCTGTCGTCCTGTCCCGCGGAAAGGGGCTCCAGGCCGCTACCAACGCGTGAGGCGGGCAGTGGTCCCCCTTCTGAAGGCTCCTGGTGACTTTTAGTCTCAGCCTCTTCCCGAGGGGAGGGACCCCACAACCGAGGGCAGGGACCACATCATTTATCGCGGTCTCTCGGGCTCCCATACAGCAGGTGCTCAAGCAGCGTGTGTCGAATGAACCCCCGCTCCACGCCCAGGTGGGTAGAAAGGGTCACTGAGGTCTCCTCCCACCTAAGTCGGTCACTCTGCCTGGACGTGTCCCCCTCGAGCCCTCCACCCGGCAAAACGTCAAAACAGGAGAGCAGGGTATGAGTCTGGGTGGCCGTCTCGCCTCCGAGCGGGCACCACCTCTAGCGCGCGCGCCAGCCAGCGGCACTGCTAGTTTATAAAGTAAGAGATTTCTTACACCAAAAGGTGGAGAGGATATAATCGCAGATAGAGGGCAGCTCTTTGAAGAGGCCGCATGCGCCGTTTTGGAAAACTCAGAACTCCATCCGTGTTCTCTTCACTTCGCCGCCTTTGAGAACCAGTATTAGACGGTGGCCTAGGAAGGCAGGAGGGGGTGTGGGAGGGCTGGGTCGGGGGCTCACGGTCAGCGCGAGACAGCAGGTTCGCAGGGGACGGGAGTGGGTCCCGAACAGGAAGCCCACCAGGGAGGAAGCTGAACTCCAGAGCCGGGGACCCGCCACGCTTGGATAGGATCTCACCTGGAAAGCCAAGCGGGAGACTCCAAGTCTTAAAGATTCCCTCTGGACACGGAGATGC
Organism: Proteles cristata cristata; assembly: GCA_017311185.1. Classification (NCBI taxonomy): domain Eukaryota; kingdom Metazoa; phylum Chordata; class Mammalia; order Carnivora; family Hyaenidae; genus Proteles; species Proteles cristata. The sequence continues at coordinate 251,950 of JAESUZ010003315.1, read as the reverse complement.
CTTCGGCTTCTCAGCTACAGAACCGGAGACAAGCTGTGCTCAAGGCTGGCTCTCCGTCAAAGCTCTAATTGTGCACGGACATGCTCTTCACTTCTCATGAGCGTTTCCTGTGAAGCCAGGGCCAGAGTGAACAGAAGACCCCACTCCTACCCCCACCTCCGCCCCACGCCCCGCAGCCACACTGCCTGAAGGCATCACCCGGGGGGGCCCGAGGAGCCGGCCCCCCACCGCCACCTCCCCCACCCTCCCCCACCCCAGCGACCCCCTACCCCCTACCCCACCTCCAGTCACCATCCACTCACCCCCGACCCCCACCTTTATCCCCCCGACCCCCTAACCCCCACCCACCCCCAACCCCCACCTCCAGTCACCATCCACCCATACTCCATCCCACCCCCATCCTTTCCCCACCCCCACCCCTACCCTATCTACCCCTACCTCCCACCCGCACCTCCAGTCACCATCTACCCACCCCCACCCCGCCCCACTGACCCCTGCCCCCTACCCCACCTCCAGTCACCATCCACCCGTTTTCACCGACACGGTCAGGGAGCGCCTTCTCTGTGCCCAGGCCACATAAGGTCCTGATCCACCGAAGGTCCCCAGCCTGTGGCCCTGCCGGCCCCACAGCAGAAGGAAAGACAATTTGTCTCTGAAGTGCCCCCCTAACCCGCTAGCTTCTCTCTCCCTGACCCTCCCGCCTGCCTCTTCCATTTTGGTTCCCAGCTGCCCAGCCGAGCCTGAGGACCCCGGTGTTTGTGCACAGAGAAGGCTCAGCCCCAGGACCTCAGCTCCGGCTGCGCATCACAGCCACCAAGGGACTATAAAACCGCCAAGGCCCAGGCCTCACCTAGAGGCCATGAGCTCGCGTGTCTGGGACGGCCCAGCCTCCCTTCTGTGGGTTTAAAGCCCCCAAGGGGCCGCCAGCGCACAGTTCGGTGAGAACCTCTGGCACGCACGGCGCTTCCGGCTGCCGTGTTAGCGAATTACCTCCCAGGCCCCGTCACCGGGACGGAAGGGGGAAGGAAGTGCGGGGTCTTCCACGGCTGGGAGCGGACCAGGGGCTGCTGGAGAAGCCTCGTCCACACACCGCGGCAGGTGCGGAAGGCAGAAGACACCTGCCCTTCCTTCCGCCTCCATCCCTCCGACCCTCGGTGGCTCGAAGCCGGGGCAGCGCTCAGAGCTCCTTCTCCCACCCTGGGAGCTGTCTGAACGGCAGCGGGACACTGGCCGGCCTCCAGGGCAGCCTCCCCGGTGCCGGTCGTAAGGGCTGAGCCGTGTTTAGCGCAGAGGGCTTCCTGTTCCTTCACGCCATGCCCTTCCACGCGGTGTGAGTGGCCGTGCAGGGTACCTGTGGGATGCAGCGGGGCTTCTCCTGGAACGCACCCCTCCTGCTCTGCCCAGCTCTGCCTTTCCTCTGTCCCTCGCTGCAGACGTGTGCGCCCCAGTGGCAGGTCGGCTCTGGAAGCCACGTCCCCGCGCGACACTGCAGGGTCCCGGCGCCTCGCACAGAGGAGTGCTGCACGGAGGAGGAGGTACCCAGGGGACATGGGGGAGGATGGTGTAGACACCTGCACACAGGCACGCATCCGCCTCTGCGAGGCACCTCCACCCCACTCAGGTCGCTCTGGCTGGACCCCTGGGCATCCCCCTCCCCAGGTCAAGGCGTCAATCCCTCCCACCATGGCTACACCATCCTCCTCCCCTGGGCCATGCTCCCAGCTGGGCTTTGAAGCCAGAAGACACCGGTTCATCTTAACTGGATGGATGATGGGCTTGTGCAGTCACTTACTAACAATTGCATTTCCGCAAATGATTCGCGTTTTAGAATACAAATCCGAACTCCGTCAAGGCTATTATCCACCCCCCCCATCCCCGCTGCCTTCTGTACAGTGTGCATTCCTGGGGCGCTGAGAGAGGAGGGACACACCCACGCCTGACCAGGGGAGTGCGGTTCACCAGATGCTCATCTGTCATGCAGGGCCCTCTGCGTATGCCTCAGTTTCCTCATCTGTAAAATGGGAGAATAACAGTATCTCCCTGACAGGGCTGCTGTGTGAAATGAGTGGCTACCTATAAAACTTGGAGCCGGCCTCCATCCGTTGTAAGCACCGGCTGTCGTTATCGCCGTCCTCTTTTCCATGGCTCACCTGGTCACTGCTCTCCCCTTATAAAAACCTCTCCATGGCTCCCCAGTGCCCTTGGGCAGAGCTCTTCGAAATGCAGTCCCCGTTGACTTCCACAGCATCACTTTGCAACCACGTCACCCCTCTCCAGCTGCACCTACCAACTTCACCGGAGGGGGTGGTGGTCAGTAACCCCCGTGCTGGCCCTGGGGACGGCGTGTTCCCAAATCCATTCAAAGCAGCCGGATGGCTTTGCACAGCCTCTGATCAGAGTCTGCCTCCGGCGATGTCCTCTGGTTTAAGGGCAAAATGCAAATGATAAATTCTGGAATTAACAGCCGTCAAGATTACTTCTCGGGTGCAGGAAGCTCCTCTTTCTGTAGCCAAATGGCGCCGGATGGATTCTGCAGAATTTCCCCACTGCCATTTGTGTGTTCCTGCGGGTGCTGCATCTCTTTCAACGTTATCATTTTTTTTAGAGGATTAGAGAGCAATGTCAGCACTGCCCAGAATTATCAGCCTGCAGTCGCACCTACCCGGACTCCATACTCCCCACCGAGTCAGGAGAACCTTGGAGGACTTGTAAGACCAATCTAAAGGGGGGAGGGGAGGGGCGCCTGGGTGGCTTAGTCGGTTAAGTGTCCGGCTTTCGCTTAGGTCATGATCTCGCGGTTCGTGGGTTTGAGTCCCGCGTCGGGCTCTGTGCTGACAGCTCAGAGCCTGGAGCCTATTTCAGAGTCTGTGTCTCCCTCTCTCTCTGACCCTCCCCTGCTCATGCTGTCTCTCTCTCTCTCTCTCCTAGAAATAAATAAAAATATTTTAAAAAATAAAAATAAAGGGGGGAGGGGAAGCAGAGAATACAAAGGAAAGAAAACCAGCTGAAATACTGAGGAGTAAAATATTATCCTAATTAAGTGTGGGGAGGAGCTAAGGCACTAAGATTTAAAAAATTCGGGTTTTCTTTCCTTTCTTATTTGGAAGTCGTGGTGTTGTGTATTTCATCAGGTCTGGTGTCACAGATTCTCGGCTTTCGGAGCAAGGAAAGTCGACAGGGTTTCATTCGTTCTGGTGATGCCGACAGAAATCAATCTCAGCGGTCACGGAGAGGGCTGCTCGCACTCCCAATGCCATCTGGGGAATCCGGCCGGTCGCATCCCCGGCGGGCGAGCAGAGCAGTTTCAGGGTAAGATACACTTTGGCCTTATTGATCACGAAGCTTCTTCATTACTTCTGTGGGGCTGCAGATCAATAGACAGGCCCACAGGAACATAATAGATTTTTTTTTTAGAAAATCAATTAAGCAGAATATTTCTCACAGAATTGAGTTTACAGGGCCATCGTGATATTTGCAGTGTGGCCTCTTTGGAATGGCTTCCTTCTAATGACCAAGTGTCAAAGCTTTGTTTAAAAGGTCGAATTTGGGGGTGCCTCGGGGGCTCAGTCTGCTGAGCATCCGACTTCAGCTCAGGTCATGATCTCAACGTTTGTGGGTTCGAGCCCCGCGTCGGGCTCTGTGCTGACAGCTCAGAGCCTGGAGCCTGCTTTGGATTCTGCGTCCCCCCCTCTGTCTGCCCCTCCCCCACTTGTGCTCTGTCTCTGTCTCTCTCTCTCAAAAATAAATAAACATTTAAAAAATAAAATAAAAGGTGGGATTTTTAAAAATGATTTTTAATTCAAAAAAATATAAAAAAAAAATAAGAGATCGAATTCGAAAGAAGAAAAGATTCTCCGGGGAAAAGCAGAAGTGCCCAGTTGAGCCCTGAAGCCCGGCCTGACATGACAGCCTTGCTAAAAAGCAATGGCTCTGGCCACCTCGCCTGTTCCCCGGACATCGTCATAGGGGCAAAACCTGCCACTGGCCCTCCTCTTGGGCCGAAGACGTGGAACTGAAACTTCTTGGAAAGCACAGATTGATGTCTGAATTTCCCCATTCTGAAAGCAGAGGGCAGTTCCGCAGGCATAAAGGTGAAATATGGCTGGGCTGCGGCTGCCCAGATTGGCCGGCACCACACGCTCATCTCTCCCCCCACAAGGACGCGGGGGGCCAGCTGGAGGCTCAGGGACGCTGGGCTCAGGCTCCAGAACAACGTCAGGAGGCAGCTACAGCCTAGAGCCTTGGCCAACTGGCCACACACATTTGGGCTCCTATTCTGGGGGAGGGGGAGTATGCTTTTTTATTTTTTTAGTTCACAGATATACAAGCAAATTCCCACCCTGCCAGAGGGAGCCACTTGTAAACAGGCGGTGGCTCCCCAAATCCTGATCTTAGCAGGTGGAGGCTGTTCCCTGCTTCCCGTTCTAGCACCATCCCAGAGGACATCTATTTAAACAAAATTCTCGGGGTGCCTGAGGGGCTCAGTCGCTTAAGCGTCCGACTTCGGCTCAGGTCATGATCTCACGGTTCATGAGTTTGAACCCTGCAGGGGGCTCTGTGCTGACAGCTCAGAGCCTGGAGCTGCTTCGTGTTCTGTAGCTCCTTCTCTCTCTGTCCCTCCCCCGCTCATCTGTCTCCCTCTCTCAAAAATAAATAAACATTAAAAAAAAAAATTCTTCTCGCACTGTCGGCACCTCCAGGAACGTAAGACTCACACCGACATGGTGACCATGGTGACGCAGTGTGGACCCCAGCGGGACGACTGGCTGAAAGTCCCCCCGCACTACCGAACATAAGGAATTCTGTGTTCCTGACGCTACATAATAAATAATAAAGCTGTAATTCCATAGAGGAGCCTGGTGATGACATTTGAAAATCTCCCTCAGCTTTGTTCCTGTGGCTCCCGTCATCAGGACACCAGGAAGAAATCTCAGCCTGGATTTATGTCCCTTTCAGCAGGTGGGGGGGGAGGGGAGGCTGTTACTTAACATCATTTCCTTTCATCTGTGTCTTGTCTCGGGTTTGTTGTTTAATAACCCGGGATCCCTTCTGGGCCTCTGTTCCTCCACGCTCCACCCGAGGGCAGCCAGAACCCGACTCCCAACCTAGATTACTCACCTCAAGAAAGCGGGCCGAAGGCGGCGGCTTTGAGATTCTGAGTCGAATCAGGAAAGCAGAAGCACGAAGCTCCCATCTTTTACTGCAGGGTCACGGGAGAATCGGAAAGATCCCCAAACTGATCGGAAGTGGCAGGCTGAATCTGCCCAGGATCAACGTCCCCCTGAAAATGGGGACGCTGATCTCCGTGATGCTGAGCGTCTGCCTCTCTGCTTCCTTTGCCTCCCTGTCTCTACAGAGAGCAAGCTTGGGGGGGATCCAGGAATGTGGGAGGAGCATGCCTTGTTGAGGGCTTAGGGAAAGGGGAGCATCAGAAGGCTGTGTCGGGGCGCCTGGGGGGCTCAGTCGGTTTAGTGTCCGACTCTTGATTTCAGCTCAGGTCATGATCTTACAATCATGGGATCGAGCCCCACGTCCAACTGAGCGTGGAGTCTGCTTGGGATTCTCTCCCCCTCTCTCTCTGCCAATACCTGCTTGTGCGCTCTCTCTTTCTCAAATAAATAAATAAACATTAGAGAAGAAAAGAAGAAGAAGAGGAAGAGGAAGAGGAAGAAGAAGAAAGAAAGAGGAAGAAGAAGAAAGAAGAAGAAGGCAGTGTAAAGTTAGAGAGCCAAATGGAGGGTGTTTGTATCCTGTGATCTGACTCCTGTTACATTTCATGGTACCTAATACGTGTTTCACCAAAATGGTGAGTGACCATCAAAGGATCATCTTTACACCTTCCACATTTTATTGTTCAGAAATTCAACTCAGATCCACAATAGACACTGAATTCTAAGACTTTTTTAAAAAATTTTTTCATGTTTATTTATTGTTGAAAGAGACAGAGACAGTGCGAGCAGCAGAGGGGCAGAGAGAGAGAGGGAGACACAGAACCCGAAGCAGGCTCGAGGCTCTGAGCTGTCATCACAGAGCCCAGTGCGGGGCTCAAACCCACAAACCGTGAGATCAGGACCTGAACTGAAGTCGGACACTTAACCGACTGAGCCCCCCGGACACCCCCGGGTTCTAAGACTTTAGGCAAACAGTGAGAGGAAAACAACATTGGCACAAGAAGCCGTGTGGAGATGAGACACTCTGGATACGTCACCTACTGGGATGTTTTACTTGGGGAAGCCATAACTCCAATTCCATGCCTCCCAGAGATGGACCCCATAAGACTCTAACTCATTTAATAAATGAGGAGAGCGCCAGGCCTTCTTTCCAGTGGTGCCTAATGAGCAGCAAAAGCGCCTGCCGTCGGTGGGGTGTCCTGTGGGTGAGGCACATAAACAAATACATATAGACGTGATGCAAGCCCAGAAGCACAGGGATTGCCTGTGTTCACTGCCGAATCTCCAGAAGCGTGCCTGCGCGTAGTAGGTCTTCGGTAAGTCATGGACCAGAGGAAGTCCATACCATGCACGCATATGTGCTGTGTGCCGTGAACACTTCCTAAGTGAGTAAGTCATAAAGGTCCTACAGGGGCTGAGCTCAAATCCCCTTGACCCTGGAGTGGGACAGATGTACAGCCACATAAGCAGCCCGCCCACACGTGCCCTTCACATTCCACCTGATCAATCAAGCCCACGGACCACACACACACACACACACACACATGCCTGACTTGTGTCCAAACACCATCTCCGTCCCCTCACCATGCGTGACAGACCCCATTCTCCATGAGCGTTGTCTGCAGGGTCAGGCCCCCGCTTCAGCTCCCACGCAGAGTGGGGGACTTTTTTAACCTTCAGCGCTGCCAACAAGACAGTTTTTGGTAATTGTGGTAGGTGATTGCGGAAAACCGCCCCCCAAAATACCCTACTCCTTAGAATCTGGAAAGGTTAGCTTGCACGGTAAGAAGGGACTACTAAGGATCTTGAGGCGGGGAAAGGACCCTGGGTTATCCAAGTGAGCCCCGGAAGTCATCGCCTGGGTCCTGCTAAGAGGGAGACAGAGTCAGATGTGAGAGAGGACAAGGCTGGAGAACAGCAGCAGAGACTGGCGTGAAGTGCTTTGAAGATGCGGAAGGGGCCTCGAGCCAAGGACCGAGGCAGAAACTGCCCGGTGATGCCCACTTCAGACTTCCGGCCTCCAGAGCTCTGAGCTACCAGACACGTACTGTAGTAAGCCACTATATTTTTTAAAATAATTTTTTAATGTTTATTTATTTCGAGAGAGAGCACAAGCAAGTCTGCTTGTGCGAGTAGAGGAGGGACAGAGAGAGACACAGAGAGAATCCCAAGCAGGATCCACGCTGTCAGCACAGAGCCAGAAGCGGGGCTCGAACTCACGAACGGTGAGATCCTGACCGGAGCCGAGATCAAGAGTCGGACGCTCAACCGACCGAGCCACCCGGGCGCCCCAAAGCCACCAAGTTCTTGGCAATTCATTAAAACAGCTGCGGGAAACTCATACAGAAATAAAATGCATCCTGGTCGTTATTTTCCTGATGTGTGCTTTAACACAATTGTTTTAAAAGAATAAATTTTCACCTTAAAAAGTCATTCAAATTCAGCGCAATATTTCATACGTGAACTGGAATGGGGACTTGCCAAACGTAAACAGTGTCTTGTCACAGTTCATACTGTGTCACCTTTTTAAATTTTAAACAAACAAAAACTATACGGAGTCACCCAGAAGGACTGAGTCAAGTCAGTTCTGAGTCAAGCTCTGTTTCTTCAATGTCCTCTTTAAATGCAGGACAGAGCAGGCGCCTGGGCGGCTCAGTCATTTGGGGGTCCAACTTCGGCTCAGGTCATGATCTCGCGGTTCGTGGGTTCGAGCCCCACGTCTGGCTCTGTGCCGACAGCTTAGAGCCTGGAGCTGCTTCTGATTCTGTGTCTCCCCCTCTCTCTCTGCTCCTCCCCTGCTCACGCTCTGTCCCTCAAAAATGAATAAACGTTAAGAGAAATTTTTTAAAAAGCCCAAAGTGAAAACAATTGTTTAGAACTTAAACCAATGAAAATATTTTTCAGGAACATTGTTGGGAATCACGGGTGCCCGGTGTTAACAAAAAGCAAACCGACTTCTGCTGGTTTTATTGTTTGTAAATTCCTACCAACGCTGCAGGTCCTTGGGGCCCACACACGCCAGAGGCCACTCCCACCCCTGCCTTGGGTCCCTCTCTATTTCTCAGGGTCCAGGGTGAGGAAGCCAAGCCTCCCTCGAACTCCCCTGCTCCCCCTCCCCCACCCCACCCCACTCCAGGGGGCTGAGCCATATATGGGTCTCAAGAAACGGGCTTGAGGACAGGGGACCAGGAGAGAAGTCCACAGAAGACCCCAAAACCCTTACTGACAATTGAGCAGAAGGAAGCCTCCCTCTGTGCCAAGGCTTGTGAGAGATTTGCGGAAAAGTCCAACCTAGGCAAAATCGGCACACAGTGGGTGCCCTGTGCAGCCTCGCCTCTGATTTGGGAAACTCCTCTCCCGGGCCTTCCGGATAGCCCTGCCCAGCCCTCAGGACCTGCCTCCACTGGCCTCACCCCTGAGGGACACCCTCAGTCAGGAACTCGCCCACCAGGCTGGCCAGCGACTGTTTCCATGGCCAGGTGCCACCCCCCAGCGCAACCTGCCCAAATCGGGAGGGCCTGGGAGTCTTCGGGCATGTGGTGGGCCAGTCAGTGGAGGGGTAAAGTCATCGGGAAGCAAAGGAGTGGGGGGGGGGAGGGGGGGGAGGAGGAAGCAGCCTGGGTCTCAGGCAGCGCCCCCCCAGGGCCTCCAGCCAGCCTTCCACCCAGTCACGGCCTCCGGAGGTGAGGGGGTGGCCGGTCTGGTCACCACAGCTCACCCCATGTCCCCTGATGCCCCCTATGGGCTCAGGAGTCTGCAGATCTGGAATCGAATGCTGCCCATCACCGGCTGTTGGCGCAGACAAGGCCTCCCCCGTACCTGGGACTAGAATTTGGGCTTCAGAGCAGCCGTAAGCACCAGCCGGGGGCGCCGGGGGCGCCGGGCACAAGGGCAGGCAGGCGGCGCTGGCACCCCATCCCCCCTCCCGCCCAAGTTTTATCAGAACACCCGGAAGGCAGGGCTCCGTGTCATTTGCCCCGGGCCGCCCCTCCCTGCCCCTGTGACCAGAAAGAGGGGCGCCTGGGGAGCTCAGTTGGTCAAGCGTCCGACTTCAGCTCAGGTCATGATCTCGCGGTTCGTGGGTTTGAGCCCCGCGTCGGGCTCTGTGCTGACAGCTCGGAGCCTGGAACCTGCTTCGGATTCTTATCTCCCCCTCTCTCTCTCAGAAATTAATAAAAACATTAATAATAGTAATAATAAAAGGAAAGGTTTCCCTTGCCCCTTAGAGCAGCAGCTTTGACTGTTTCCTTGGGAGCCTTTTGGAGACAAAGTGATCATTTCCTGCAGTGCCAGTCGGGGGGCGGGGAGGGGGGGAGCAAGGGCTTTAGGGTGCCACTCAAGGTGGCCGTGGGGCAGGCTCTGAGATGTGCTGGAGCGGGCACAGGGGAGGAAGGGGGGGTGAGCAGGGGAGGTGAGCTAGAGAGGCGCCCGTTGCCACCCGTCAGTATGCAAATCACTGGCTGCGGAGATAAATGATCCAGCGGGAAGGCAGACAGGGATCCCAGCGGGAGCCATTTGTCATCTCTACTCCCCACCCGGGAACAAGCTTCCCAGCCTCCCTCCTGCGCGGTTGCTCAGCCCGGGCCCAGGTGCCCAGAACAAACAGAGGCGTCTCCCTGACCTCCACCTCCCCGCGTCTGAACAGCGGCAGGGGCCCGCCTCGCACGGCCTTGGCCTTGGGCTGCCCAGTACTGCGCTTGGGAAACTGCTCCTCAGAGGCCACGGGAGAGGACCCTTTGTCTCTTGGAAGGACAATGTGGCACCGCGCAAACCTTTGTCCCTTGGTGGTCAGCTCTCCGGCTAATTGACAAGTGCGCACCCCGTGCGAGAGTGGCTGAGATTTTCCATGACGTTCGCAGAACCCAGCAATATCTGGGGTTCACCGGCAGGCCTGGCAGCGAGTGGAGAAAGTGTGGGGCCGGGTTGTGTTCGAGCAAGAATTTGAGTCATGCTTGGAGCCATAGCCCCGTTCATAAACGGTTGATGAGAGAAGGAGATTTTGAAATTGCCAGAAATCCGGTCCAAGTCAGCCCACCCTTTCCTTTTGGGGCTCCTCGTGTTGAGAGCAAAGGCTTGAGAACACCACACTGGGCGAGACTCGGAATGCCATCTGGGAGCAAATAGCAGGCAGTGACGATTTTCAAAGCAAGAACACAGCTTGTCAGTCCCAGGGCCCCGGCTTCACCACCCACACCCTTCCAGGGCTGGAAACATCTCCTGCCGTGACGGTGGGCCGGGCTGGTGCATCCTTCCCTTCCAAGAGCTCAGACGCTATTCCAGGGTGGGGGGCCAGGGTGGGGGTCCATAAATATTTGCCGAATGAATGAATAAGCAACAAAAGAAAGCCCCTCATAGGGCCATACAGCACAGCCTTAATTCTAGAAAGGGGTAAAGCTCTTTGGCATAATTAGGGATCAGACCTACAACCTGTGTGTTTAACACCTATGGCCCCACTGGGGACTTCTGGTCACTTGGTCACGCATTCACAGATCCAAGGCATATTTATTAAGCACCCACTGTGTCCTCAGCACTGGACAATGCCGATGCGTGCCAGGTCAGGGCTGCTGAGAGTGCGCTGCTCCACATGGTGGCGGGCTGCCTGCTGTCAGGGGCCAGTTCTTTGCTAGGGCTTCTCACGAGCAAAGGGCTGGAAGCTCTTGGCGAACCCAGGGTGTCGTTGGGTTCCGCTGACGTCATGGAAAACCTCAGCAGTTCACACACGGGACGTGCATGCACCGTGAGTTCACACACCGACAGAAAGGTTTGCAGTTTCACGTCGCTGGTCCAGCCTTGGCCGATACCCAGCCTGGCCACCTCTTCCGTGGAGTCCCTCCTTCTCCCGATGGCAAAAGTCTGGATGGGTTTGCCACCTCTTATTTGAGGCCCCTAACGGAACACTCTGAGGTCAGTTCTACCCACAGCTCCCATACCATCAAAATTTGGGAACGTTCCAGAAGTGCAGATGTGATTCAATTACCATTCGATGACCTATTACCGAAGATCCAAGGATGACAAAGATCCGGGCCCTCTTGTTCGGGGACTGACAATCCGGAGAAGACAGACGAATCCTGCTGGTGAAGGAGGCTGATCACAGGTCACGTCCACTGAGCGCGTGCTCCGCGCCATAGGGCTCCCGCTGGCTTTACCTGAACTTGGCTGTGTGTGAAGGAGCTGGTTCTACTGACCCCGGATGGGTCATGGCAGAGCGAGGGAGCAAAGAGAAGGCGTCTGTGGATGAAGGAGGTGACTGAAGCCTCATGAGAGAGCTCCACGCTCTCCAGGACAGCTGGGGAGCCCTGGGAGTGGCCCCCGGTCCTGGGGACAGCTGAGGAATCGGGGAGGAAGCAGAAGGGAGGAGGGAAGCAGTGGGGTCAGCAAACCCCAGCTGCGCTGCAGCCAGAGTGGAGAACAGACGGAGAAGGAGAAGCCGGGGAAGGAGGAGGTCAAACAAGGGCGGTGAGGTCGCAGACCACAAAGGCTGTCAGTCTGGAAGCATCCATGGGAGGGTGGTGCTGTCTGGGGGTCTCTTCCCAGCGGTGGGTGCATGGGTGGGTGAGGAACAGAGGAGTAGGTGAAATCACGAGCGGCTTCCCGGAAGAGGCACAATGCACGTTGCTCTCAGGGAGATCCAGGCTTCTGTGAATTCAAGGGAGAGGATCGATGGGCCTTCCCAGGGAAAAAAACCTGAAGGATGCTCAGAACAAGAGGGGCTAGGATGGGATTGGCAGAAGGACCAGGCGGACAGGAGGACAAAGGGAGCTTGGAATCCAAATGGGACACAGCTGCTCCCCAGGCATCACGCGCTGCCTGTGCACAACCTGCCCTTCGGCGCCGGCCCCCAAACCGGCACGGCCCCGGTTGTGCCTTGGCCTCGTCTCCAGGGGACCCACAGGGTGCAGGACAGCCAGTCAGGGCCCTCCTGGAGCAAATAAACGTGATGCTTTATGAGCGGTGAGGAAAGACAGGCGGGGGGGGGGAGGGGGAGGGGAATGGGGGGATGGGGCTGGGGGGCGACAGAAATTTGCATCCCTGGAGCTGCAGACAGTCTCCCTTCCCCTGACAGCTGGGCTCTCCTAAGTCTCCCTCACCTCTCCCGGCCCCTCCCTGAATCGCTCTTGGAGCATAAAAGGGCGCTGCCAGTTTTGAGGGCGCTCAGCTTGCTGAGGCTATTTGGTCCCGGCCTCCAGTCTGGTGGGGGGGGTGGAGGGGGGCTCCTCAGGCCTCTCCCACCCCAGCCGCAGTCTGACCCCCCTGGGTTTTATCTGAGCCTGGCCCCAGCAGGAAGCAGCAGCGCCCAGCAGGGCAGCCTGCACCCCGCTGAGCTCTCAGTCTCTGATCCTGCCTCCCTCACTGTGACTTTGGTGGGGGGCGGGGCGAAAGCAACCAGAAATAAAAAAAAAAACGCAAGCTCCAGAAGCAAAGCTCCCTCTCATTTCCAAGTTTAAAGAGGTGCAGAGATGAGACCGGTCTCTCAGGGACCTAAGGGGAAGCTGGGTGCACAGGCGGGAGCAGGGGGAGGGGGGGCTGGGCCTCGCCACCAACCGAGCTGGGCGTTTGCAGTTCTCAGAGACGTAAGGAGCCTACCCGAGGCCACACAGCTCCTGAGCACACACCCCTGGCTGATGGCCTTCGCAGTGCTTAACCTTTGCAGGGCAAGCTACTATCTTTCTGAGGCAGCTCCGGCCCATCTCTCAGTCAACCCTGCAGGGAGACGGGGTGCAGGGGGGAGTTATGGGTAAGTTGCAGGGGAGGAGCCAGGGGACTTTGGGGCTGGAGGTACTGACACCAGGAGGGAGAACCAGCCCTGGTGAAGCCTGAGCACCTCCCTCCCTTCTGTCCCCCCTCCGCCCCCCTCCTTCCTGAGAGTCCGGGCTCTCTCATTGGGAATTTGGGAGTCTGTCACTTCCCACTGTCCCCACTGGGCTGCCTTCTGCAGGTCCCGAGGCTGATTCCTGCCCCTGCCTCCCCCTCCCAGGCCCCAGATCTCCACCTCCCCTGAGATCAGGCTGTTGACAGCCACCCAGAGCAGTCCTGTGGCCACCGGGCCGTCCTTCCTCCGCACTGAGGGTGGGGACCCCACGGGAAGGCGGTGGGCAGTGCTGTGCACAGTAGCCAGCTGCCGTGGGAGTGATTCCTGGGCGGGCGACGGGCCCGGGCTCACCCCTCCCCAGGAGCCGCCCCAGCTTGCAGGCCTAAGCCTAGAAAACTCCACCCAAGGCCAAGGTGTCTGGGGGCCACTGAGCCTCCAGGCATCCAGTGAGGAGCCAGGGAATCTCTGTGGCCGATGACAGGCATTATCCTGAGCGGGAGCCAGGGCCGCAGAAGGGAGCCAGAGACCAGGTGCTGCGTTTTATAAAAGGAAGGTTCCGGAATCAGGGCTGGGGACCCAATTTGGGAGCTTCTCTGCTCCTCGCCCTTCTCTCTCCACCCCCAGCCCCCTTCCTGGAGCAAAGGGAGATCCTAGGTCAAGGGTAAAGTCCCCTGCCTTGCCTCAGTCTCCCCTTTTTGTCAAATAAACACTCCTAAGGCCCAGAATTAATGAAAGCCTTGGAATTTAGCAATTTCCTAGTCCCTGGATTTGAACCCTCCCAGCCCACATTCCTCTGCTAGAGAAAAGGCCTGCCAGGCTGCCTCCTCCCCTCTCCCTGCTTCCCCCAAGCCTCACTCTGCTCTCTGGGCCTCCCGAAGTCTGATCTTACACAGTGGATGGCTAAGGCCTGGGCTGGTGGAGACGATAATTACTGCGTTTGCCCAGTGGCCTGAAGAAAGATCAGGATGGGGGGGGTGTGGATTGAGAACAGGAGGAAAAGAACGTTCTTTATTAAATGCAGATGTTTTTAAATCACTGTAATTAACTGGAATGGATACCGAGAATCACAGGCATAAAAGCTAAATGGGCTTTTGTTTTAACTGTTTATCATATATTTGAAAGGGTCATTGGAGAATATAGCACAGGGATGTCCTGCTTCCTGTTTGCTTGTGCCCAGCACAGGCTTTCTCTGGGTACATGTGTGGAAGTGTGACACGCGCGCACACACACGTGCACACACATGTGCACATGCATACAAGCACACGCATACACACGTGTGCGCTCGCACATGTGCATACACACACACACACAGTGCAGCCAGGCCTGGACGGGTCTTGGCCGGAGGGGGGACGGGGTTCCCCTCATGCAGCGTGGAAGCTTCCTCAGAGGCCCTGGAACCTCCTGCATGAACCCAGCGGATGCGCCGGGCGCTGAGCTACCTGCCTTCCGGCACCGTGTGCAGGGGTGCGTCCAGGGGCACTCACAGTCCTCAGATCAAAGAGCCTACAGGGAGCAGAGCAAGCCTTCCCTCCCCCACCACCTCCCCCACCCACCCATCCCCCGAGCCTGTCCCTCCTCTCCACCCCATCACTGGAGAGAGGGAGGGGGAGGGGTAATCTCCCCAGATTGTGGAGGAAGCTGATGATCCAGACGTTTCTGGAATGCTCCGGGCTCAGGGTCCCCCAGTGTTGCACCCTGAGTCCAGCCAGGGCCCAGCCTCACTGGGAACAAAGCCCAGAGGCACTTCCAGGCCTAATGCCCACAAGGAGCGTCACCTCCCAACACAGAGCCCGAGCCCCTCTCTCTGCCCCTCCCCCACTCCTGCAAGGGCTCTCTCTCTCAAATTAAACATTTATTTTAAGTTTTTAAAAAAGAAAAAAAATTGGGGCGCCTGGGTGGCTCAGTTGGTTAAGCATCCGACTTCGGCTCAGGTCATGATCTCACAGCTCATGGGTTTGAGCCCCGCTCCGGGCTCTGTGCTGACAGCTCGGAGCCTAGAGCCTGCTTTGGATTCTGTGTCTCCCTCTCTCTCTGCCCCTCTCCCGTTTGCACTCTGTGTGTGTGTGTGTGTGTGTGTGTGTGTGTGTGTGTGTGTGTCTCAAGAATAAATAAACATTTAAAAAATTTTTTTTAAAGAAGAGAGGGGAAAAATTGTGGTTCAAGGTGTTTCCTGAGGCTCACAAGGTGAACACCAGCTGGGGCGGTCTAAACTTGGTACAGCTTGTAGACAGGCGTGGGCTTCCCTGCTTTGTCGTTGGAAGAGCTCGACACAATCTGGTCACCATATTCTTAACCACACTGATTTACGAGGAGGGAAACTGGGGTCCACACTTATATTTTTACTTGCACCGTCTCGTGAATCTGTTTTCAAATACGTGTTCCAGCAGCAGCTAGGCGATTTTTTTTTTTTTTTTTTGCATGTTGTTTTGTTTTGTTCTGCATTCGCAATGAACCCAATAAACCACCTTTTCTTCGCTCTGGTAGATTAACCACTTCAGAGAATATCTGATAAACGTGGCGCTTTGATTTGGGCACTTTCAGAATCCAGGGCGAACAATGGGGGTTGTTTCAACTGTGTGATCCTGGTAATTACGGAGAAGAGACCCCTCAGGTAACTGCTGAGAAAGGTCCCTTAATTTGACCCTGTTTCACAGTCCAATTTTCAATAAAATGAGGAACTTCAGCTCAGTCCCTTAGGAAATCACCGCGGGCCAAATTCCCAAATCCTCCTGTGGAAAGGCCTCCCTTCTGACCCGTTTGCCTCTAGCCAGCAGCCCCTTTATCTGCCATGCCCTATGGCAATATTGGTCAAGTTCAAGGATGTCTTCTTCCTCCAGCTTTCTCCTTATCATTATTTGTGACCATCTGCTTGAACTTGCTTCTCTTCCGACCATCAGCAGAAGCCCAAAGCGGCATTTGATGGTTTATTCATTATTTACTTATTTACTTATCGAAAGGTAAACTTATCTATTGCAAAAACATTTTTACCGGAAGCAGAAAGAAAAATACACTCCAGCTTCCCAGCCTCCAGCTCCCCGCCCCTGCCCGACTCTCAACACGCAGAGTATATTCTTACGAATCCCAAACCCGCCTGAGTTCGCGTGAAATTCCCTCCCTGCGTGCTTTATGCCAGGTTCACGTTTTGTGTGCCACAGTTTTCCAGCTTGGAGCTTGAGCTGGCCGTCTGGAACCAGACATCAGTGAAGATCAGTCCGCCTTCGGAGGCAGTGCCTTCCCATGGAGCACAAATGCTTCCACTCTAGTGCCCAGGAAATGTGAGCACTTTCTGGAGAGCCTCCACGCGGACTTTAGTATTTGCAGCCCCGAGCCTGGGCTTCACACGCGGGACCTCAGGAGCCACGGGAATTCCCATCGTGGGCTCAAAGGACACCAAGATGCCAACAGCTCCCCACGCTTTACTCCGTCCACTCGTGCAAAACTCAGCTCAGGCACCCATTCCTCCAAGCCCCAGGAGTGCAGGCCTGGCCCCCTGGCCTCCCCTCACCCCTGTGCCAAACACCCCAAGCTCATCGGAAGTCGTCGGTCTGTCTGTGTCCCCAACAGGACAGAGGGCTCTCCGGGTGTATTGGGGAGCACCCCTGCAGCTGCAAATGACAGAAAACTAACCCAATGAGATTCACAAAAAATGTGCTAGTTTCCGGGGCTGAAGACAGGGCTGGCTTCAGGTGCGGCTTGATCCAGGAGCCTGGGCAATGTTTTCAGAACTTGTTGCTGTCCTTCTCTTGGCTTCCCTCCATTGGCTCCATTCCCAGCCCTGCTCTCCCCGAGATGCTCACAACAGTGTGTCCCGGGGCGGGGGGGAGAGAGAAGGCTAATGTCCTAGTAAGTCAGATAAAAACAGAGGAAGAGTGACTCATTGAGCCTGCCTGTCTGCCCTTGATCGATACCCACTCAAAACCAGAGTCTGTGTCCAGGAGGATGACGTGTGTTGATTGGATCCAGGAGTTCATTGGAACCATATCATTATCGTCATCATCATCGTCTCACTGTTAGGCATCTAAAAGTAACGGGGAGGTCCTTAAATAAAAGCGGGGATGGCTGTTATCACAAAAAAGAGGAGTAGGGCTGAGCCACAGTACCTGCTGCGGCTGGCAGGGGCTGTGCCCAGCCACACTGGCCCAGCAGAGAACACCCTAAGAATATAGGAAATTATAAAAACCCAAAACACCCAAAAAAAAAAAAATCTCACCACTCGAAGACAATTGTTAGCACTTTGGGGGGCTTTTCTATAGGTAGACTTTTCAAATGTTTTTTAAAATTATTTGAGAGAGGGAAAGAGTCATAGCAAGTGGGGGAGAGGCAGAGAGAGCAGGGACAGAAGATCCGAAACAGGCTCCACGCTGACAGCAGAGAGCCCGATGCGGGACTCGAACTCACGAACTGCAAGACCATGACCTGAGCCGAAGTCGACACTCCACTGACTGAGCCGCCCAGGCGCCCCTAGATGTGTACTTCTGAATGTAGCTGTGGTCCTATTATCTCTGTGTTTGGTGTCTTGCTTTTTTTCAGGTAACACTCCAGCATTCGTGAGACATTGGAAATGATACATACTGGTCTATTGAATCATTCTGGAATGGGATGCTTTTTAAATAGATGCTATGATAAAAATACAACCTGAAGCATTTTAAAATTTTGCCTTGGGTCGAGGAGGTAATTCTTTAAAAAGTGGGTGATCTGACCTCAGGAACCCATCCTGGTGACTCTAGATTTCTGAACCCTGCCTTCGTCCGTCCGCCCCAGCCACGGTGAGCAGGGCATTCTGGTTGGCATCCCAGATACACCTGGCTTCACCCAGGGAGCCACACTGAACTCCCTGGTGATAAATTCATCACTGGGATGTGGCTGCCGTCCTAAAATTCTCTTCGGGGAACAATTTTCTGAGGTCTCACATTGTGCCTAATTGACAACTTTCTTTAATGGGCCGGGATGATAACTCTTTCTTTACGCCACAAATGATGATTAATGTAGTTCCAGCAGGACACAGGCTTCACTTTATTCTCACCTTCATTATTTTAATCTCTCTCTGAATGACCGTCTAATGGATCTGTATTGCTGTCACGCTACAGGAGTGGTGGGTGGGTGCCCATAAATCCCACAAAACCACAAGAGGTACTCCCCTCTGGATTGCCGAGGCTACAGACAGGCTCAGCTAAAAGCCTGCCCAGCCCTTGGCTGCAAGAGGGTGAAGACAACGGGGAGAAACAACTAGAAAGTGGCCGGACGGCATCAGCATCCCGAGAACAGCACGGAGAGTTCGATTATAGTCACTCCTTGAGGAAAGGGATGAGAGGCAAAGGTTGAAATGGCAACTTGCAAACTGTCAGGGACACAAAGGATTGTGAGGCATTAATAATGAAGCTGTCGATTAATTCCTTCAATCATTTAACATTTTACTGAGCTCATTGGTTGGTGCCAGGTGCCGAGAAATCAACATAACTGGAATGGCCCAGCCCCCCAGAGGCCCACAGCCTCCATGTTGGAAAAGACCTACAATCCAACGATGACCCCAAGCAAGGTGCTTTTGAAGCGACATAGGTTAGTAGGGTGGGGTTCAAGGGCACAGTCCCCACCGGCCACCCACAAAGAAGGACCTCACACTTGGGTTAATAGCTCTGCTACTGTTACCCATCGGACTCATTCATTCTGGGGGTGCCTGGCTGGCTCAGTTGGTAGAGCAGGCGACTCTTGATCTCAGGGTCATGAGTTCAAGCCCTGCGTTGGGCATGGAGCCTACTTTAAAAAAACCATTCATTCTGCAAAGACTTATAAGTGCCTACCATGTGCAAGACACACCTCTGGACACTGAAGACAAAACAGACACAAATCCAGAACAGGTGACCGCAAATAATTATGTAAAACCTGTAAGATGCCAGATGGAAGTAGGCCCCGGGAGGAAGGCGAGACTGGAGAAAAGGTAAGGGCAATCCTAGGATGCTTGTTGGTGCAGTCTGCAAATACAGAGTGACCACCTACCATGTGCTACCACCTTGAGCACCTAGGCAGCTGTGATGGTTAATTTTACATGTCACCTTGGCTTGGCTACACTATGATATCCAGCTGTCGGTCAAATGCCAGTCGAGATGTTGCTATGAAGTTATTCATCAGATTTCTTATTTGTAATATAATGTATATTTAATATGTAATATGTAATGATATGTAATATGTAATTAGCATTGAAATCAATAGGCTTGGAGTAGAGCAATTACCCTTCAAGATGTAGGTGAGCCTTATCTAATCAGTTGAAGGCCTTAAGAGAAAGAAAAAATGAGGTCCCCTTGAGGAAGAAGGACTTCTGCCTCCAGTCTGCCTTTTGACCTGTCAACCCTTCCCAGAGTCCCCAGCCTGTGGCCTCCCTGCAAATTTCAAACCTGCCCTCCCCAGCAGTCGCCTGAGCCAATTCCTCTGCATCTCTCTCCCTCTCTCTCCCACTCCTTCTCATTCTTGCTCTTTCTATGTATCTTTTTACCTCTCTCTCTCTCATTGGTTCTGTTTTCTCTGCAGAATACCGACCAATACAGCAATGCACAAGGCATGGCTCCTGGCTTGTGCCGCCCACCCTCACTAGCTGCCAGGGTCAGAATGCAAAGGGACGGAGGTGCGTCGCAGCCCGGGGACGCATCTCGCAACTTCCCTTCTTGAAGTCTTTACCCCAAACAGCACGGGAGCTGCCCCTACCCATGCTAGCGGTCAGGTCACAGGTGCCTTCCCATCTCCGCCTTCCGGGGGCCTGGGGGCAGGAAAGTTCTGCACGCTGTCCCCTTGCCAGAGTCCTCTGCGGAGCCATTGGTGCAGAAGAGAGGCTCGCTTTCTTCCTGACGGCTGCTGTATCCGGCTTGAGTTGGATGGACTCAGGATGGAGTTACCTTGTGGCAGGTAAGGCCCTTAAATCGAGCCCCATAAAATCCTGCAAGCTACAAATCACTACAGGGGCTGGCCCTGCTCACCGAGGAATCTCGTGCACACACGGTCCCCCAGGCAGACTGTGGCCTGCCGAGTGGCGGGAGGCTGTCGCTGCCGTCATCTGGACGATGGACAAGGTCTTTGAGCGAGAAGTACAGGATTCTCCAAAGAAATTTTTGCCGGAATGTCAAGCTCTGCTCCTTTTTTTTTTTTTTTTTTTACATTGAAATGCCTGTCATTGTTCCAGAACGCTGTTGTCTTCTGGGAACAAACACAGAGGCCCATTGTTTACACTGCCAATTAGGAGCCGTGATTGACCCCAACGCACAAAGGCCCAGTTGTGCCCCAACCGCTGAGGAAAGTGTCTCGGATCTATTGACACAGGTCTTCGGAGGAAGGAGCCCGGGCTCGTCTCTTAGGGGATTTTGCTGAGCCCTTTCCTCCTGCTCCGAGAGCTGGGGGTGTGGCCTGGAGCCGGGGGAGGGCGAGGCCTTCAAGCTGTTTCCCCAGCCTTGATCCATTGACAGCTGCAGTGCCCGGTTGGGCTTCCCAAGGTCATGTGCCATCCTGGGGCAGCCGCTGGCCCTGAGGTCATGCAGCGTCCCCTCCCCGAAGAGCTGAAGAAGGAGGCTGGATTCGAAGGAGCAGCTAGTAAACTGAGGCTTCCTGGCTCAGCAGGGGGGACGTGTGTATGCTCCTGACCAGTGGAGATCCTCTGCCACCACACAGGCAACACGGAGCCGTCATGAACAAGCCACTCAGCATCCACGGACCCCAGAAAGCAGCTCTGGTGGGGGACAGAGTCACCCAAAGGAGACAACAAACTGCTTGAGTTTGACTTCTGTCAAGAAAGCCAACCCAATTCTTTGACCTGCTTTAAAAATAAGGCTAGGGGCGCCTGGGTGACTTAGTCGGTTAAGCGTCTGACTTTCGCTTAGGTCATGATCTCGCGGTTCGTGGGTTCGAGCCCCGCGTCGGGCTCTGTGCTGACTGCCAGCTCAGAGCCTGAGCCTGTTTCAGTCTGTGACTCCCTCTCTCTCTGACCCTCCCCTGCTCACGCTGTCTCTCTCTCTCTGCTAGAAATAAATAAAACATTTTAAAAAAATAAAAATAAAAATAAGGCTAACAGAGGTGGGGGCGCCTGGGTGGCTCCGTCGATGAAGCATCCGACTTCGGCTCGGGTCATGATCTCACGGTCGTGGGTTTGAGCCCCACGTCAGGTTCTGCACTGACCCTTCAGAACCTGCTTGGGATTTTTTTGTTCTCTCTCTGCTCCTCTTCCATTTACATTCTCTCTCAATATAAATAAGCAAATAACTTCAAAAAATTAAAAAAAAAAAAAAAAAAAAAAGCTAACAGGAGTACCCGGCTGGCTCAGTGGGTGGAGCGTGTGACTCTTGATTTCTGGGCCATGAGTTCAAGTTCCATGCTGAGCATAGAGCTTATTTAAAAAACAAAAATAAATAAAGTGAAGACTAACAGAAATAAGACCTTCCCAAATAAAGGTAGCAGTTACTAAAATCTGTTCTTCGGGGGTAAATTTCAATGATCACACAGGTGGAAGAAGGCAAAGGGAGCCGCTCTTTCTATAAATAGCACTGACCCCTCCAGTGGTATCTTTCGGTAGCCGCACCCCTGCAGAAGACCGAGAGCTCCCAGGTCCCAGCGGAGACAAGGACTTAGATCCAAGACCCTTTTGCATCTAGTAGGAGATCCACTGCACAAACTATGGCATATTCATTTGATTAAAAGTGTGTCCACTATTAAGATGGTTTTTATAGAGTTCGCTGTAACAACATGAAAAATTACAATGTGAAAAAGTTTCTTCCTCCTAGACTAAACATGTTTCTCTTCTCCCCAGAGAGTAATTCAAAAACAATTCGTGGAGTGTGAACATGGCCATGGCTTTTTAAATTATGCTAAGATAGGAGTCTGGAAAGAAACACTTTAAAATGTTAACACAGCCTTTTAGGACTGGGACAATGTGATAGTGTTCTCCTTTCTTTCTTTCTATGTTTCCTACCATTTTTCATGAAGAGTGTGTTTGTTATCGCTTTATATTTGGAAAGAATAAAATAAACAAAAATAAACAAACAAGTGGTTGCTATGGGAGAAGAGGGTGGGAGGTCCATTATCCAGCTTCTGCCTCCCTCCAGTATGGCAATTGCCCCTGGTCTGGCAACGGGCAGCTGGGAGCCCTGCCCAGGCCGCCCGGCCAACTCCTGGTCACACCAGATGCCAAATTTAGAGGTTTGGCACCATCTGAATTTTATCAGGTTTGGGTTTTTTTTTTTTTTTCTCACTCTGACTACACACACACACACACACACACACACACTAGAATCTACACATTTTGGCTCCTGAGGCTCAACATGGGTGGCACCTCTACGAGACGCAGATCCACAGGGTACTTGACACAGTGACCTTCCGGAAGATGACCTTTCACTGAATGTTGCTTCCATTCTCCAAGGGACGCTGACCCCGGACGCCTCGCTGGGGGTGAGATTCAGGACTAACTCCCCGAATCGTGCTTTCCGACGTGGGCCGCTTTCCTCCCCGAGCTTCCTCCTCGGGGTCTAAGACAAGACCTGTCCCCATAGCGGCCAGAGTCACGTCTCTCTTGAAAACGCCTCTACGTCTTCCATCACGGCCACCACCTTACTTAATCTCCACGTCCTCAACGTCCGTCCTTCCTTCCTTCCTTCCTTCCTTCCTTCCTTCCTTCCTTCCTTCCTTCCGCAAACATTCACTTAACGCCTACAGGGTGCCAGACACTGTACAAACGCTGGAGAAGAACATCAAGCAAAGGAATGAGCCCTCTTTCCTTCCATGGAAAGTACAGTCTAGTGGGGGGGGTGGGGGGCACTACCAATGGCCCGTTCGTAACTGTAAATGAGGAAGTCAACAGGATAAATGAGCGGATGAATGAATGCATAAATGGCCAATTAGCTGGACTGTCATATGATCCTTGCTCCTACCTGGGTGCTGCCTGGATAAGCGTCCCCTCCCCCTCCCCCGCCCACTTCTCATGTCACTCCCCTGCATAGAACTCTCGATGGCTCCCTACTGCACACTAGATTACGTTCTAATTTCCCAACCTGAGGGCTCTCCATGCTCTAGTTCCAAGCTACCTCCCTGGCTTCATTTCCTCCCAGCCCTCTAGGATAATCTGTGTGCTATTATAACTATTGCTGTGCTTATTTTGCCTGTCTAGAAAACTCACTTCCAATGCTGCTGCTGAAATCTCACTCATGTGAGGGAGGGGAAATATGTAGGATAACAGGACTGGGTGAAGATCCAAACTCTCGTCTTCTAAAGTGCGAAGTCCAGGGGCGCCTGGGGGGCTCAGTCGGTTGAGCGTCTGACTTCGGCTCAGGTCATGATCTCGCGGTCTATGGGTTCAAGCCCCGCATCACGCCCTGTGCTGACAGTTCAGAGCCTGGAGCCTGTTTCAGATTCTGTGTCTTCCTCTCTCTCTGCCCCTCCTCTGCTAGTGCTCTCTCTCTCTCTCAGGAATAAACATTAAAAAAAATTTTTTTAATTTATTTAAAAAATTTAAAAAGTGGGAAGTCCTGATGTTAAAATAGAAAAATCAAGAAGGAAGAATATAAGCTTGCTTTTTCATTTTATTTATTTATTTTTTTTAGAAATATGAAGGTAAGTGGCAGTCAAAACAGATAAAGGACTTGATATTTGTTGCTTCTAGGGTAGAAATCGAGAGTTAGGAGGGACAGAGCATAAGACCTGGAGGTTTTGTTTGTTCTGAGATTACTGTTGCATAATTGCCTTCTAAAAGGAATGGATCAGTTTGTTTTAATTTTTTAAATATTTTTTATTTATTTCTGAGAGACAGAGAGACAGCATGAGCAGGGGAGGGGCAGAGAGAGAGGGAGACACAGAATCTGAAGCAGCTCCAGGCTCTGAGCTGTCAGCACAGAGCACGACGTGGGGCTCGAACCCACGAACTGCGGGATCATGACCTGAGCCGAAGTCAGATGCTCAACCGATTGAGCCCCCCAGGCGCCCCTGGATTACTTTGTTTTAAAGGATTTTTTAAAACCCTTTTTAAAGTAAGGTCTACGCCCAACGTGTGGCTTGAACTCACGACCCCAAGATCAAGAGTTACATGATCTACTGACTGAGCCCAGCCAGGCGCCCCTACTCTGGTTTTAAAAAGTTGTTTTTTGGGGGTTCCTGGTGGCTCAGTCGGTTAAGCGTCTGACTTCGGCTCAGGTCATGAGCCCACAATTCGTGGGTCCAAGCCCCACATCGGGTTCTGTGCTGACAGCTCAGAGCCTGGAGCCTGCTTCAGATTGTGTCTCCCTCTCTCTCTGACCCTCCCCTGCTTGCATTGTCTCTCAGTCTCGCTCTCTCTTCAAAAATAAATAAACACTAAAAATAATTTTTTAAAGTCCTTTTTAATGCCCAATGAAGTAAGATAAAAATTTAAACAGGGACTAAAAATATTAAGTGAGGTGATGGCTCTAAAGTGCATGAATAAGCAAAGAAGAAACATCTTCATTACTGTGTCTTTCCCATGAATCCCGCCACGGAGCAGAGGAAGCACGCTTCCGCAGGTCACTTCACGTGGCAACCCCGTGACAGTAACCTAACCAAATTTCTCTGTTTGGGGTATTTTTTTTTTCCTCCTGCGTTATTACAGCATCCGGCTGACCAACGGCATGCTCACCTTCCTAAGACTGGATTTCCCATGCAGTCCCTACGGAAAGACTTTTACAAAGGTCTCCTAGTGTGCGTTGGGGCAGTGGTAGCCCCCAAAGTCTACAGGGCTTCACGTGATTCAGGTGCGCTTTCCCCTCATCTGGCATCCCAAAGCAACGTGAGTCTTGACGTCTCTGGAACATAAGCCCTTTTCATTTTGAGGCTCCTCCATCCCCTGGAGCCCTGAAGTCCTCTCCACCCAGGAAGAAGGGGGAAGGAGCAAGGGAAGACATAACTGCTTCTCTGCAGTCTCAGTGTAGAAGAGAAGCACATCACTTCTGGTCACACCCGATTGGCTCGAAGCAGTCACGTGGCCCTGCCTAGATGCGAAGGGGATTCTGGGGAATGTAGTCCCTGGCTGCGCAGCCTCTGCTCTGGAGAGACTCCCGCTGCGGAGGGCGGTATGCATTTTCATGGCGGCATCCCGGCCACATTCACCACCTACAGAATGACCTTCAGAATCTTCACTTATCCAAACTGTGTGGGTCCTGCCTCCCAACAGGAACCTTCTGCAGTCTCAGCGGCCTGTCTTGTTAACGTGTCTCCCAGTTTGTTCTGTATGTTCATTCCGTGGGGCACATTCCGTCCTTCTAGGGTTTTTTTCAGATACAGACTCTCTCTCTTCTTTGAAGGCTTTTTCATTTCTATAACCACATACTGGCTCATTAAAACTGAGTTTCTGAGTCATGGAGTTTGAGAGTTGGACGGTTGGCGATATGGTCCACCCCCCACACCCCCACTCTGATACAAGAGAAGGGAAATGAGATCCAGGAAGGCCGAGGGAATCCCCAAAGCATGACATTCAGAGCAGACCTGTTTGCCCTGCACGTGAACCTTTCAGCAAGAACTTCAAAGGCAACAACAAGTCATGATCTGAATTTTGCTGAGCCAGGAATTTGAATTATATGTACAGAGAACGAGCCTAGCTCGCCTCCTAGCTTTGCATCTCCTTGTTGTTACGGGAGCCAGTGTCCAAGATGGCCCCATGAGCTCTGTCTCCTGATATTCACACCTTGTGAATATCAGTCCCGCCTCACAGAGAGTCAGGGCTGTCTGTGTGACCGATAACATCTGGCAGAAGTGACAGGTGCTGCTTGCAGTATTTGACTCCAGAGGACTTTGGCCTCTGTCCTGGTGCCCCTCATTCTTGGATCGCCCACTTTGGGGGGAGCCCTGCCCTGAGAAGCCCTGTGGAGAGGCCTATGTGACAACAAAGTTGAAGCCTCCTGTCAACAGCCATGAGAAGGAGATTGGGACAGACCCTGGGGCCCCGATCACAGACCCAGCCAGTCACAGACTCACCCCCAACCTCATGAAGGACTCTTAGCCGGGATTGCTGTTTTAAGCTGCTAAATTTGGGGCTTATGTGTCACTCAGCAACAGATAACTAACACGGCCATTAAGGTTTTCTTCAAACTCAAGTGTGCATTTTGGTTTACCAGGAAGGGGAGAAAATTGAAAATCATAAGATACATTAAAGGTCTCTTTTTTTATTATTATTTGGGTTCTACAAAGTTCTCATAAAATGTCTATTGTAAATGCCCGACATTCTGGTATTTCTTCTGTGTGCTGCCCTGAGTAACCAAATAAACTACCAAGAAAGAGAAAAAGAGAAAGGAAGGAAGGAGGAAGGGAGAGAGGGAGGGAGGAAGACGCCTATTCATCTCTTTAAAGCCATCTGAATGCCACATCCCTATGGGGCTTTCCCACACTCACCCCTTACTTGTAATATCTAGATGTCGTTTCTCCTATAGCAGTTTGACATTAACTTCCTGATGACATTTATCAGAGTTTATCTTCATTCCTTCATCAGCTCAACAAGGAAATATTTATTGTTCAGCTCTGGGTGCTTAGGATTCATTAGCGAACAAACAACACAGAAGGATTTCGCACGATTGGAGCTCACCTCCTAACTGGAAAGAAATAAATGACAGACACAATAAAAAGTAAACTGCATATCACGGAAGGTGATTGATGCTATAGAAAAGAGTAAAAACAGAGCAGGGAGATAAAAGCGCTTCTATCTTAATCATGAGTCCTCTGTTAGAGGCTCAGGAGGAGTTACCTGTGAACTTGAAATGTCTGCAGTGTTTTGCATATGCCAGGTGCTTGCAAATATTTGCTCAATTCATGCAAGGCTGAAGGAGCTCGCCTCGGAATGGGTGGGGGTGGGGGTGGGGGGGGGTCCTGCGGGTGGTAAATCCAAGACTTACTGGCTACTGAGACAAAACCCTCACTCCTGGGCGACCATCCGATCTGTGAGCAGATTTGGGCCGCAGAGAAGCCCAGCTGGGGGACAGCTTAGGAGGGAAATTTTGCTTCTATCCCCAGTGAAATGAATCTCCTTTCATTCATTTCAATTTCAACTGCCTTCTCTCTCTCTCCGGGACACCAGATTGCTGACCTGGCAGAACAGAACCGAAGAAACAGCAGTGGCCCCAAAGACTCCTGCTTGGGGGGCCCCAGACAAATGAGGCTGCTTTACGTCCCCCTACCCCCTCGCAGAGGTGACAGCCTCATCGTGACTTCATCAGTCTTAGGTTCCATACCCAGATGACCTCGCAGATTTTCAGCCCTGAGTCTAGAAGGAACAGACCCAAGTAGAAAGTGAGTGTTATGAAGTGCCCAGGTGCTGGGCACATGCAAACCCAAGGCTTGCCTCCAGAACATTCAAAATGTCGCTTGATGATTCAGACCCAAAGAAACAAAGGCAAACAGAATATGGCTCCCGTGGTTTAGGTACGTGGGGCCCTACAGCTTGGCGTTTGGGATTTGTCTTAATAACAGGCAAAGATAGGAGCTTATTTTCCTATTAGGTTTAATATACCACAGACAATAAATTAAAACACAACATCAGTAATGTAGAATAAAGCAGTAATTTGTATTTAAATAGCTGTCAGTTCCAAAAGATCTAGAAAGAGAATTTTAGATCCAGAAGGAATCTTAGGCAACTTTTAACTTCTTGAAAGAACGAAAGAAAGAAAGAAAGAAAGAAAGAAAGGGGGCACCCAGGTGACTCAGTCGGTTAATCCGACTTCGGCTCAGGTCATGATCTCGCGGTCTGTGAGTTCAAGCCCCACGTTGGGCTCTGTGCTGACAGCTCAGAGCCTGGAGCTGCTTCAGATTCTGCGTCTCCCTCTCTCTCTGCCCCTCCCAGCTCGTCCTCTGTCTCTCTCTGTCTTAAAAATAAATAAACATTAAACATTTTTTTAAAAAGAAAGAAAAAGGTGGCAGGCCTTCCATTTTTTGCAAAACACCTCCCCCCAGCTCTCATGGGCGAGTGCGTGCACACACACACACACACACACACACGCACGCACGCACGCACGCGAGCACACATCTCCAGTCTCAGTAGCAGAAGTACCCTCCTCCCCTGCATCTGCCCAAGGCCCATTTTACTCCAGGCTCAACCCTTTACAAACAAACTTCTTTGCTGTGTCCTCTTTACTGGCTCTTTCTTCTTGGCATATTAACACACTCAAGTCTCTCCCTTAAAAAAAAAAAAAAAGCTAACAGGGCACCTGGGGGGCTCAGTCAGTTGAGCATCCGACTTCAACTCAGGTCATGATCTCACGGTTCGTGGGTTCGAGCCCCACATCAGGCTCTGTGCTGACAACTCGGAGCCTGGAGCCTGCTTCAGACTGTGTCTCCCTCTCTCTCTGACCCTCCCCTGCTCACACTGTTTCTCTCTCTCTCTCAGAAATAAATAAAACATTAAAAAAAAGATTTTTTAAAATGTTTACTTCTGAGAGAGATTCAGAGTGTGAGCGGGGGAGGGGCAGAGAGAGAGGGAGACACACAATTGGAAGCAGGCTCCAGGCTGAGGTGTCAGCACAGAGCCTGATGTGGGGCTCGAACCCACAAACTGCGAGATCATGACCTGAGCCGATATCGGAGGCTTAACCGACGGAGCCCCCCAGGCGCCCCAAAAATATCTTTTAAAAAAATCAAACCAAAACAAAATGACTGAATCACCGCTTTCTTGGCCTCACCTCTCTCTAAGTCACGCTCTCCCCTTCCACGGCTTTCCGGGTGGCTTGGTGCTGCCGCCGCAGACAGAGCAGCACAGCTTGGGCGGTAGAAGCAACCGAAAGGTACTGTCTCCGGGTCTGGGGGTTAGAAGCGCGGGATCCCAGGTCCAAGGCCGGGCCCCCTGTGGCTGTGAGCAGCATGGGCTCCCAGCCTCCCTCCCGGCTGCCTGGGGGTTCGCTGGCCATCTTTGCTGTTCCGTGGCTCACAGATGCATCCCCCCTTCTCTGCCTTCATCTGCATGTGACCTTCTCCCCGTGTGCACGTCTGGGCCCCCATGTCCCCACCCGAATGACCTCAGCCTGACTGTATCTGAAAGACCCTGTCTCCCAATAAGGTCCCCATGCTGAGGGAGGCGGCCGGTTTAGGACTCCAGCAAACCTTCTGGGAGGGGCGACAATTCAACCCATAAGGACAGTGAAACTTAAATAAAGGGCTGGGTCCTTACTCTCCCGCCCACCTGCCCCGCAGCCTGCTGCCCCTGAGCACCCGCACTGCCCTCGCTAAGGACTGAATGACCTCGTGTTGCCCATTTGGTGGAACTTTCCTGATGCTAATGTGAGGAGCTTACCGTCACACTGTGTCACGCTCCTGCCCCCCTCGGCCGCTCCAGCTCCCCTGGGATTCCATGTGTCGGGCTGGCGCCTCCCCCTTCCCGGTGTTCCTGGGGCTCAGCACCCAGCCACCCCAGCTTCTCTCCCAGCCCACGCCTCAAGTTACCCCTGTATGTTCCCGCCTCCCACCTACACCCCTCTGCAGTCCACCCCGATCCCCCCAGCCCGGACAGGTCTCCCGGCTTGCAGATCGGGCCCTCTCTCCCCGCCATTCTTCTGGTACCTCCCAATCACAAGTGCCCAACCTGATCCTCCCCTCCCCCCGCTTCTGACCTAGGGCGCCTGGCTGCTCCTCCCGTGGCCCCTGCCTCACCGTGTCCGTTACCACTTGGCTCATGCCTCAGCTGTGTCAGTTCCAAGTCCCCTGAGTCCCCAGGAGTGAAAGTCCTCTTTCAAAGGGGCCCTTGCTGTGTGACCTCTGTTGCCACTCTGGTCGTTTCCCTCGGTTTTAATTCCCGCCACATGGCCTTGCTCCTACCCTGGGCCATCGCCTCCTGCCCCACCTTCCGTCTCGTCCTCTTCCGTGTCACCTACCGCAATGTCCCCACGGTGATCTCTTGGACAGCCAAGTATGGTGTTTAGAATCATTGAAGGGCTCTCCATTGCCTTCAGGATAAAGCCCAAGCTCCTCAATGTGACATGACATGCTCCTTATGATCTGGCCCCTGGTCCTTTCTCCTACTTCCTCTCCTTACATTATATGAGGGCCGTTCCAACCCTGCTGAAAGTTGCTACCCCCAGAAAGTGCTCTACTGCTCTTTTCTGTTTCCTTCGTACCCATTGTTCCCTCCATCTTCAGTGCCCTTCCAGCTTCTGACGATGGCTCCCTGGGCATCTTCCAAGAATCAAACGAGAGGTCCCTCTGAGAAGTCATGCTGACCCTTCCCCCGGATGACCTAGGTCTTTCTTCCTTTCCTTCCTAAGCACCTTGCTACATAGTAATAATCCTGGCTTTCAGCTTTAAAGTCTTAGTCCACTGCTGGGCACATAATACAGTTTCAATAAACAAATAACTCGATGAGCTATCTCTAGCTCGCTGAAGAATACAAAGAAATCTGAAGCCCTCATTCATATTTTAAGGTTCTTGTCTCTATTCTAGCATTTTCCTCAGTGTAGTGGGAGGGCAATAGTACCAGCATCCCTTGGGGAGCTGATGAAACATGCAGCCTCATGGGCAGCACCTTGAACGTGAGGACTCTGTATTTTAAACAAGCTACAACGCCTTTCAAGTTTATCTTTTTTTCCTTTTTAAGTAATCTCTACGTCCAACCTGGGGCTTGAAGTCACGACCTGGAGATCAAGAGTCACGTGCTCTACTGACTGAAGCAGCCAGGTGCCCCCAAGCCTATCACATTTTTAAAAAATGTTTATTTTGAGAGAGAGAGAGAGTGTAGGGGAGAGTGGCAGAGGGAGAGAGAGATAATCCTAAGTAGGTTCCAGACTGAGTGGTGACTGGTGTGGGGCTCAATCTCACTATCGTGAGATCATGACCTGAGCCAAAATCAAGAGTCAGACACTTAACTGATTGAGCCACCCAGGTGCCCAAAGCCTATCACAGGTTTTTTTTTTTTTTTTTTTTTTGAAGGAGAGAGAGAGGGAGAGACAGAGCATGAG
This sequence comes from Proteles cristata cristata, assembly GCA_017311185.1. Classification (NCBI taxonomy): domain Eukaryota; kingdom Metazoa; phylum Chordata; class Mammalia; order Carnivora; family Hyaenidae; genus Proteles; species Proteles cristata. Next base: position 221,069 of record JAESUZ010003315.1, on the reverse strand, counting down.
CAGGGGAGGAGCAGACAGAGACACAGAATCCGAAGCAGGCTCCAGCCTCTAAACTGTCAGCAGAGAGCCCGACGCGGGGCTCAAACTCATGAACCATGAGATCATTGACCTGAGCTGAAGTCAGACGCTCAACTGACTAAGCCACCCAGGCACCCCAAGCCTATCACAGTTTCTAAGGCTAAATCAGTTGCTATCTTTTGGTTGACAAGCAGGGAGAACTGAGCCCAGCTTCATCGCATTTTCATTGGAAAGCAATCATTTGTTGGAGTCTTGAAGCTTTTGCCTTTAAGAGTCTATGATTAGGATGCAAATTCTGCTTCCACAATCAGCCGACCTAGGAGGATGGACAGGGTTTCAGGAGGAAGCAAAGCAGTCCCGTGTGCCTGGGAGTGGCTGGCAGTGGAGAGGAAGCAAGTATCACACATCAACAAACCCCTAGGAAAAGGTGCCCTTTATTTCTTTTGTTTTATTCTAAATTTTAGTGTGCATCAGAATCACTTAACTGGAGATTAATTGGAGAGCTGGTTAAGATGCAGGTACCCGGGGTCCAGCCCCAGAGTTTCTGATTCAGCAGATCTGGCAGTGAGATCCAAGACGGTGCGTTCTAATAAGCCCCCAGGCAATGCTGATACTGCTGGTCCAGGGAGCACACTTCGGGAATCACCAAGCTAGTTCCTCCTTTGTGTCCAATGCAGTAACCGATTCTGCGATTTCCTTGGAGACAGGAACATGATCGCCTTGTCTCTCTGCTTAAACCACACAAGGGTCTTGTTACATTTCAAGCTGGAGTTGTTATGGATAACCCACATGATTCATCTTGGAACGGAACCAGACCGTGCCTCCAAACCTTCCACCCAGGGACCCCAGGTCTGCCTCCTAGGATCTCACAGAATTTACCTCTGCCTGTTCGTACATGGGAGTTCTTTAAAAATCTGAGGACAATTGCTCTGTCCTGCCTGCTGCTTCTTCCCTATGTCAACTCCTTCTACTACGTCAGCCCTGCTGAATGACCGGAGGATTTCTGTCAACAACCGGCCTGTCTCCCTGACAGCCTTTAAGCTTGCCAATTTTTCTCGTGTACCATGTAGCGCTCAGGACTGGCCACGATACTCCATGTGGGATTTGGCCAGTTCAGAATACGCTCCCTCTGGACACTGTTTTAGTATAGATTGTATGTTTTGGGGGGCGCCTGCCTGCTTCAGTCAGTAGAGCATGAGACTTCGTCTCCAGGTCGTGAGTTCAAGTCCCATGTTGGGTGTAGAGCCTAAATAAATAAATAAATAAGTAAATAAATAGGATATTGCATGTCTTTTTAAAAAGTGTTTTTTTAAAAATGTTTATTTATTTTGAGAGAGAGAGAGAGAGCAGGGGAAGGGCAGAGAGAGGGGGAGACACAAAATCCAAGGCAGGCTCCAGGCTCTGAGCTGTCAGCACACAGCTGGACACATGGCTTGAACTCACAGACCATGAGATCATAACCTGAGCTGAAGTCAGATGCTTAACCGACTGAGCCACCTAGGCACCCCTAAATTTTTATTTATTTTTGAGCGAGAGAGAGACAGACAGACAGAGGCAGGGCAGAGGAGGGGCAGAGAGAGTGGGAGACACAGAATCCAAAGCAGGCTCCAGACTCCAAGCTGTCAGCACAGAGCCTGATTTGGGGCTCACAAACGGTGAGATCATGACCTGAGCCAAAGTCGGATGCTTAACTGACTGAGCCATCTGGTGCCCTAATTTTATATCTTTTAACAACCCATTTCACGTGGTTAGCCATGTTGAGCATGTGGTCTCCTGAAACTAGAATTTTCTTCACATGAGCTTGTGTCTAGCCAGGTCTTCCCCGGACGTCCTTAAGTAGCTGACTTTTAAACTTAAGAGCTACATTCAGGATGTAATCCTCTTAAATGTGATCCTGGGGGAGCCTGAGTGGCTCAATTGGTTGATGTCTGACTCCTGATTTTGAAACATGAGTCCTCTCATGTTTCATGAGACCAAGCCCTGTGTCAGGCTCCGGGCTGACAGTACAGAGTCTGGGATTCTCTCTCCCTCTCTCTGCCCACTGCCCCTGCCCCCTGGCTTCATGCAAATGGACTCTCCCTGCTCCCACCATCAAAATAAATAAACTTAAGAAAAATGTGACTCTGTGGGTTTTGCCCATTATTATAGATTATTAACTCACATCTTAGCTATGAGATGGTAATGACAGGGCCCATCAGAGGATGAAGACCCCTAGTAGGCACTTACTCATTTTATAACTTTGTTAGGGGTCTTTACTCATTCTTTTTTTTTTTAATATTTATTTTTGAGAGAGAGAGAGAGAGAGACAGAGCACGATCAGGGGAGGGGTGGAGAGAGAAACACACAGAATCCAAATCTGTACTCCTTCTTTAATCAGTTCAAACAGCCATGAATGAGTGACACTGTGTTCTGAAATCTCCACACGCATGGCATATGCCTCAATGTTTCTGGGTCAACCCTAATTTTCTTTTTAAATGTTCATTCATTTTGAGAGAGAGAGAGAGAGAACACAAGCTGGGGAGGGACAGAGAGAGGGGGAGGGAGGAACCTCAAGCAGGCTCCACGCTGTCAACACAGAGCGTGACTCAGGGCTCGATCCCACGAACTGTGAGGTCATGACCTGAGCCAAAATCAAGAGTCAGACGCTTAATCGATAGAGTCACTCAGTCACCCCTGGACTGACCCTAATTTTAAATATTTTTTCTAGGGCCACAGGTCCTCATGCCAAACCATGGGTCTAATGTTTGGTTCAGAAAATAGGATCAGTGTAGTGCTACCTATCCACCAAGCCGTTATAGTCTAAGATAATGGGAGGAGACAATTATTCTGTCTGATTTAAGCTGAGGGAGGGGATTAGTGAAGAGAACAAGAGAGTGGAAAGGTGAGAAGTTATAGTGACAAATTTAACATCAAGAACAAATACTAAATGATGTAACTTTGGCTCCATTTCCCCCAAATGTCTGCTTATTATGACTGGTCTACCGAGTACCCGGGATTCCTCCATTTATTGAGCAATCTACTTAGTGGAGGCTGCTTATCTTGAAGATGTTCTTATTTTGCACTCCCTCCTCGAGCATATGATAATACTTCTGTTTTTGAGAACTACAAAAAAAAAAAATGCAGGATTCTCCGCAGTCAAGAATTAAATTAATGTAAATGAAATCCGACTTCAGATCCTTTTAAGGGATATGGGCTTCGGGGAGGGGGAAATCCACAACCCAGACATTTGAAGAAAGCGGTTTCTGAATCTGGTTTAAACTATGGCAGGAAGAGGGAGTGAACGGAGCTCACGCGACCCTGATGGGAAAGGAGAGCGGAGAATTCGTTATGTCTCGTTCATCCACAGACTTTCAAAGCATGACACTTGCGGTAACAAAATTGCATTGCCAGAGTACTGGGTCATTATCTGCTCTTGAAGATGGGGACACGTAGACAGGGAACGGCCTCGGCCAACGCGAACAACTTTCAGGGAGCACCTCCGAGCTTCCCTCCACCGCGCCAGGGGGAAAGCCGGCCTCCTACCACGGCCCGTCTTGAAAATGGAGAACATTCTTGGTTTTAAAACATTTCTCGTGATTTGTACCGAAAGTTAAAGAGAGACTTTTAAATGGCACATCGCTCCTGACCCTACCTACCTACGGTTAGTGACTACCGCCTACGGAAGAGGGGCGGCGGGATGGAGGACCCCCAACCGGCACCCAGCGCCCGGGTGCCGCCCGGTGCGGGGTGGGCGCCGGTGGGGGCGGAGCGTTCGCTCTCGAGGGCACGTTGTCTCCTCCTCCTCCCCCCCCCTTCCGAGGCCGTTTCGCAGGGTGCTCCCCCGGGAGCCGCTGCGTGCAGGGGCAGGCTGGGAGGAGGGCTGCGAGCTGGATGCTCCGGGGCCCGGGTCGGCGCGAGTCCGTGCGCGGCGGGGAGGTGCAGCGCGTGTGCACGGCACGGGCGAGACGGGCGCCGGCCGGGCGCCGCTGCACGGAGGACCCGCGCCGCCGGGTGCACACACCGCGCAAAACCTGGGCCCGGTCGCCCCAGGGCGCCGGCGGGGTGCGCTGAGCGGACTCGCAGGGCCGGGCCCGCGCCCGGGGCGCTGACGCCGAGCCGCAGAGCGCACACACCTCGAAGGGATGGTGGCGTGGGTCTCCGAGACCTGCACGCGCCCGGGCAGCAGGAGCGCGCGCAACCGCCGGCGCCCAAGCGCGCTCCCCGCGCGGTCTGCGGAATCACAACGCGAGCGGTTATTAAGAGGGAAGGACGGGGCGTGGCCCGGACGGGATGAGCCAATGAGCCGGGGAGGGGCGCGTGGGGGCGGAGCTCCGGCGCGGAGCGCCGATTCGCCAGTTCGCCCTCCGGTATGCAGATGCGGCGGAGTCACGTGGCAGGGGCCGGGACGACTTCCTGTTGGAGGCCAACGCGGGGCGGGGAAGGGGGCGCGAGCGCCCCGTCTGGCTGGAGCGGGGGGAGGGGGGTTCTTGTCAGTTAGAGCAACAAGATGGCCGCGGTGGCAGCTCCGCACCTCAGCGCGACGGCCCCGGGAGCCGCAGCCGCCGCCGCCCGCCCTGCCGCCCCGCAGCCCTGAGCGCCGCCCCGGCCGCCCCCGCCGCCCCTGACAGGGCCGTCCCCGCGCCCGCCGCGCTCCTGCAGCCGCCGCCGCGGGCCCGCCCGAGCCGGAGGCGGAGGGAGCGGAGCCGGCCGAGAGCCGAGCGCCGAGCGTCGCCGCCGCCACCTCGGATCCCGGGCCGCGCCGGAGCTGCCGTCCCGCTCGCGGGCGCGAGGAGGAGGGCGCGTCGCGGCGTCGCCGGGGCCGGACCTGGACCTGCCGGGACGCGCCGCCGCCGCCGCCCACCCGCCCGCGTCGCCGCCGCCGCCGCCGCCGCCCGCGCGCCGGGACCTGAGCCCGCGGCGCCGGCGCGAGCGAACCCCTGCCGCCCGAGCGCCCCGCAGGCGGGGCGGCCGCTCGGGGTGTCGTCGCTGTCGCTGTTGTCGCGGCCGCCGCCGCCGGGCCGCGCCGCCGGGCCCCGCCGAGGAACCGCCGCCGCCGCCGCCGCCGGGGACGGAGCCCAGGTGAGCGCGGGCCGGGCCTCCGAGCCGCCGCCGCCGGCCGAGCTGGCAGCGTCGCCTTTGTTCGGCCGGGCCCGGGCGCGGGGGCCCCGGCGGGTCCCGGGCGGGAAGGGATGCGCGGCGCGGGCGGAGCCGCGGGCGGCGCGGGGCGAGGGGTTCGCGGAGCGCGCGTGCGGGGGAGCCGGCGGGGTCGCGGCGGGTGGCGCGGCCACACGCCCGCCGTGTGCGTTTGAAACTCGTGCGGTTGTTGGAGCCGGGCTCCTCCGGGACGGTCACCCGTGGATGTCTGCATTTCTGATGGCGTGCACGAGCCGCGAGCGTTTTCGGGGGAGGGCCTCCCGCGCCGTGGTCCGGGGGGGGGAGGGTGACGGCTCCCCCCGGCCTTCTGCGGGTGCGGAGTCAGGTGGGCCGCGCGCGGGTGCGGACTGCGGAGCGACGCGCGCGAGGAGGAGCCGCACCGCGGCCGTCGGGCTGGCTCAGCACGTAGCCCGAGCGGCTCGGTGCCACCTCTGCCTTGCGGGTGGCGCTTCATCAGTCGACTCGTGGCTGTTGAGACGTGCATGTGCGACCGTAGGGCTTCCCTGCGTGTTAGCCCGGCCGCGAAGCCGGCCGCTTGCGGGGCGCGCGGGGCGCGGGGCAGCTCCCCGGAGATGCAGGGTCGCTGCCGCGGGGGGCGGCGGCGGCGGCGGAGCCGCAGCTCCCGGCGGCGCCCTCTGCGTTTGAAGGCGCCGGACCGCGTCAGCGGGTCTGGACCGCATGAGTGGAATTGTCTCGAACCTTGGCCTCTCTGTCGGATTAAACCTCCATTTGAGTCGTCTGCTCGGTGATGTCGAGGCACGAACTGCAGATTCGGAACTCAAAATGGTGCTCTGCGCATGTGTCCAACTTGAGCGCCGTGAAGGAGTTGCGAGTTGGAGGCTTCTGGCTGGGTTAATCCATTGTGTCGCCGAGGGCCGGGGTTTCTGCGGCACCGCTGGGCTGCGGTCGGCGTCGGGGGTCCGTTCGTGACGGTCGCTGTGTGGACACGGCTGCGTCCCCGAACGCAGTGTGACCCGCAGAAGGCTTATTGTGTGCAACTTGTGCCCTGCGTTTAGAACCTAGTAATCGAGGGCGACTCGGAGACCCTGGAGATGTGGCTTGAGGGGTCCCAGCGGACAGCGCCGGACAGTCCGAAGTACGGAGGGGGTGTTGACAGTTCTGCGCGTGGATCCAGACTTCCTTCCGCCCGGAGACGGGAGACGGAGTAGAGGGAAACACTGAGCCCCGGGCCGAGGGCACCTTGAAGAAACTTACATTATTCCCCCGAACCACAGAGGCAGGCGGTTCCAGTGCCTGAACACCTTTCCGTGCAGCGCTCCTAGGAAGCTTTGTTGGGGAAAGTGATGCTAAAGGAGGTCTTAAAAACGAGTGGCCCAGTTACAGTATCCAAACTAATTTTATTGTTGGTGTTTACAGAGATAATAATGCGTCTCGATAGCTGCGTCTTTATCTACCTACACTGAAAGTTTTTTCTACAGAAAGTTTTTAATATCCGTACCTTGGTAAGAATAGAGGTTCTTAGAATCTGTTTTTCTTTCACACGTTGGGTCATGGGGGAAAAAAAGATAGCTCAGAAAATGGTAAAAGTATTGGTTAAGTTAAATTTTACTTACGGTGACGTAGACTGATTTGTTCAAGCTAGCACTTCCTTAAGCAAGAGAATGGATCCATGGGTCCCAGATATTTTGTATATATATTCAGACTTGGTTGTATTCTGAGGATCTAGTTTTTTATTTTTTGGGTTTTTTTTATTTATTTCTGAGAGAGAGAGAGAGAGAGAGAGAGAGACGGCATGAGCAGGGGAGGGTCAGAGAGAGAGGGAGACACAGAATCCAAAACAGGCTCCAGGCTCTGGGCTGTCAGCACAGAGCCCGATGTGGGACTCGAACCCACGAACCGTGAGATCATGACCTGAGCCAAAGCCAGACATTGAACTGACTGAGCGACCCAGGCGCCCCTCTTAGGATCTATTTTTAAAAGACTGATTCCAAGGCTTCCGTGTTTCTTGTCCAAACCGAAGACCGTATTGGCGGGCACGTCTGTTTTACTATTTAGCTATTAAACGAACTAAAGTTGACGCTGAGGCTGTCATAAGGCTTAATCCTCACTGTTTCATTTTGGAATCTGGCATTTAAGTATTTTAGTAGTAACCTGGGGTACATGGAAGTGTTGACTTTAGGTTTTTCTTCTTACAATGTTTATTGTTCTTTTTCAAGTGGCATATGTTTTAAGACTTTGACAAAGATTATTTTGTAGCAGGTTTATATTTATACTTAGCTCAGGAGTTTTGGAAAAATAGTTGCATTAGAGTGCGGATTATGAGGGGAAAACAGGGGTGCACTGTTTCATTGGACCCGCAGGGATTAAAACAGAAGTAAGTCATGGGGGAAATATACTTTTAAGATTACGGTATTTCTCAGCCACCACCACCTTTTTGTTAAACAGCCGGCTTCGCTGAGATAAATTTATGCTTTTCCAAATGCTGTCATCTGGCTTACTTCCAAAACCAAGCTGGAGGAGGAGGAGGAGGAGGTCAGGGCTGGAGTGGGGCAGCCTTTTTCCCCAGTGAAGAGAGCTTTCAGTTGGCGAGGAATGGAAGATAGAATTCCTGCAATACTGGCTGCAGATGGGGTGTCTGCATTACTGCCCCAACTGCAAGTGAGGGCGAGGAGGGCCTGAGTGTAACCTTATTGTTGCTTGACTCAACGAAAGTGATGCTAATCTTAAATTAAAAAAAAAAAAAAAAGTACTGGTGGAGATTAGTTTATTTATCCATTATTGGATTAGAGTATACAGAATGTCTTGGCATCATAGAACTTTCCTAATAACTTAACATTTTACGGCTTAAGGGCCATTTTAAAGACTATTTGTGGGTCTCCTGGGCCTTCCTCAGGAAGCATTAGATCCATGAGGTCACATCGCATGCGTGTGTTTTAGATGACCCTCCTACTCTGTCAGGGTTCATTGTGCAAAGGTTGCCGTCTGAGAAGGTTTTATAAGGAAGAAAATAGATTGTCAACTCTGAGGCTGTTCCCCATGTCAGAACAATATATGAGATCATTACGATTTGAGGGACGCCTGGGTGGCTCAGTCAGTTAAGCGTCCAACTTTGGCTCAGGTCATGATCTCGTGGGTTCGTGGGTTCAAGCCCCGTATCAGGCTCTGTGCTGACAGCTCAGAGCCTGGAGCCTGTTTCAGATTCTGTGTCTTCCTCTCTCTCTGACCCTCCCCTGCTCACACTGTCTCTCTCTCTCTCTCTCGCTCTCTTGCTCTCTCTTGCTCTCTGTCGCTCTTTCTCTCTCAGAAATAAATAAAACATTTAAAAAAAAGATTTGGGGATGCAATGAACACAGATTATCTAGCCATTGCAACCCAAGCCCTGGGGATGGGGGTGGAGGAGCCTGAGAAACTGAGAGGAGACAAGGGACAGATGTATAGAAGGCCTTGGAACCAGGAGAAGGATGGGTTGAGGGAGCAGGAAGTGAGTGGAGCCTTGAGGAGGCAGAGCCTAGAAAGTCTCAGCAAGTGGGGGGAGGACCAGGCAACTTTGTTTTGGTGTTTGTTTTGTGTTTGTTTTGAAATTCCTCTGTCTTTGAAATTCCTCTGGTTTCTTATTGGTGATTTTGTTTTACCTTTTGCATCAGCTTTATTTCAAAGGGTCTTCTGATGTTTAAGATGAGCTGTAAGGACATCTTCTGAAGGGGCAGTGGTGCTGCAGCCTATTTTGTATGGTGATTGGATTATTTGCTTAATTAAGACAGTTGGCATCTTAATTTTGTTTGAAGATGTCGTAGATTGAAGTAGAGAGAGCAGAATATCAAATGAGAGCTGGCCTTTACCTCCCCCCTCCCAGGTAGATTTTCTGTAAGCCAGTCTAGACATGGATATCTAAATTTTTACAAATTAGCTTTTGAATAAATATGTAGTCACGTGGAGAGCATTCTTTACTTTGCAAAATAATACACGTCAGTCTTTCTTCAAATAAATTTCAATGCAGTAATGATGTTCTCAATTATAAATATCCAGCCTATAAACAACTTTTCGAGAATTACTTAAAAGTATAAAGGTTACTCGTCCGAAAAAACTATAACCTTGTGTAGAGATTGCATGTGTGATGTTAAAATCAAGAAATATGTAACCCTTACCCAGTGAACTTGTTTGAATAACTCAGTTAAAATCATGCTGTCAGTTTCCTGTCGTGCAGAGCATGCATTTGAACAGTAACATATTTAATGAAAAGTAAAATACATATTTTTTAATTCTCCAACTGGGGTGTGCCAAGGATTTTTTGCATATTAAAAACATGGTGAAAATTCATACCCTTGGTGCCATTTTTAGAGTTTACTAAAAGTGAATTCTTTTCTTGGCCACAGATGCTTTCAGAGAAAGAAGAAGCTGGGGCAGCGATGGAGAGCTGTTTGTTAAGGACGCATCCCTCCTCTGTGGCCCTCTGAAGGCTGTGGAGCTGTGCATGGAGCTAGACAGTCTGGGCACCCAGCCATGAAACACCACTGCTGGCTCACAGATAGCTGTTCGCGCCCCCCTGGGCCCTCCTGGCCGCAGCCCCAGCAGGAGGAATGGCCTTGGGAAAGCCGCGTTCCTGGCCCCTCTGCACGCTTAATGCTCCATGTGGCTCTTTGAGTCCTAGCTGTGCCGTGGGACCGTGGTTTTCTGAGACACAGCAGTGATTAAGGATGGGCAAGAACAGGGCTTCTGAACTGCGTCTCTTCTGGGCCAGTAGATTTAAATATTTGCTCTAGGAAGGAGGAGTAGCCAGGTGTCTGTCGCCTGGTCTCCCTTTCTTTATTTGCCTCTCTGTCACAACACTTGTCCTGTGGGAGAGCAGCTTGCCTGAAGACACAGGGTCACTGGGTCACAGCACCCGGGGCGCAGAGGGTCATCTGGAATCTGTCCTCCGGAGAGCTGGCCGGACGAATTGGTCTGTCGTGGCTCTGTTCCCACTTTACTTCCTCACAAGCCCTTTTGGGCACCACAAAAAATTAAAAATTAGAGAAGGTTTTGTGCAGAAACATGAGAATGAAAGTGTGTGCAAATCTCTCAGCCAGTCGGCGTTACAAGGTTACAGCATTTTCTGTGCCAACATCTGTTCGTATAAATCCGTGTGATCCCCGTGAGCCTCTAAAATACAAACACCTGAGCAGCTCTTTTCTTCTTTAAAGACCTTCTCTGTTGTCCTTCCTTGGGACATTTTAGAAATTAATACTCTGTTATGTCTTCATAACGCCCTTCCCGTGAAGGCCTGAACTGCAAATCTGCAGTATCAAGCAGTTTCAAGCCAGATTATTCTCAGCAGGGGGATGAGCCCTATCTGTGGCCGAGCCCCTCGCTCAGGCACAGACTGGCCAGTGCCAAGGTGGCTTTGGGGAATGTGTGCTTAGTTGGAGCCATTTTTATGTGTACAGTCTAGCTCGTTAAAAGTAGTGTCTCTCGCAACTACAATCAGTTGCTTGAGTTGAGCCAAGCAAGGGTATTGTTTACTTTTTATTCCCAAAGATAATTTCTTTTTAATTACTCTTTTAATAAGCGGGGAAAATCTAAGTTAAATTAGCAACTGGGAGTTAAAAGTTAAGATCTGCATTTGGGAAATGGCAGCATTGGTACAACTTAACCACCTTTCCAGCCAGTCGTGCTGTGAAAAGATGTTAACAGAGGTGTTCAGAAATTACGTGTGTGTGCGCGCACGCAGAATTGCTCCTTTGATGGCATTCTGTTTTTTCACACTGTGTACGAAATAGGCAGTGCGAGAAAGGAAGGGAAGGAGTGTGTAGGAAGGGAATTTAACAGGCTTTTTTCTTCCGGAGGCTGATGTTTTAAATGAGGGGTTTTGGGCTGGGAGATGAGGTGAGGGAGGACGGTGGTGGCCGTGAGGAAGGAAGGATGTCTGCGTGGGGGAGGGACAGTTGAGAATTGGGGATGGGGAACAGGGGTGCGCTTTCAGGGAACCTGACCTGCACTTGAAATTAGTCTTCAGGGGCACCTGGGGGGCTCAGTCAGTTAAGCATCCAGCTCTTGGTTTCGGCTCAGGTCATGGTCTTGTGGTTTGTGAGTTCGAGCCCTGTGTCAGACCCTGCTTGGAATATTCTCTCTCTCCCTCCCTCCCTCCCCCGCTCTGCCCCTCACAAGACAACTTGTGCTATCTCTGTCTCTCAAAATAAATTAACTTTAAAAACATAATAATAGTCTTCAAATAGGTGCCACTAGTACTTGAGCACTTACTGTGTGACAGTGTACTGAGGGCAGGAGTAATTTCTTCTTGAATCTTCACAGCACAGCTCTCCTGAAAAACGGCTGCCCTTCTTGTCCCCAATTTACAGACCAGGAAAGGAAGGACGGAGAAGGACCCAGTACAGCCTGTAGAAAGCAAAGCCAGAATTTAAACTCAGACGGTACACCTCAAAGCTCTCACTCACGGATAAATAACTTGGATTATTTGAATAGCTGTTTAGTTAGTCTCTCTTCTGGTCTGTATCCTACCAGTCCTTCTGCTAATATTAACTGAATGCTTTTTGGGCACTTGGTGTGTGTGATCCGTTCCTCCCCAGCAGCTTGCAGGGGAGCTCGTGTTACTGCGTACATTCCTACAGGGAAAGCTGAGCCCCGTGGAGGTTGAATGATTTGCCCAAAGTCAGAGCTCTAAGGATGCGTTTCGGTCCTATGATGCAGGAGTCTGAGCTCTTTGTCGCCCCCCCCACCCCCCCACCCCCCCCGCCCCATGATGCTGCCCTCTAAGCCCCAAGCCTGGTTGCATCATCTCTTTCTTTCTTCCACAGAAACGTCCCGTCTTCTCTGTGCAGTGGCCTCAGTGGGCATCAGCGTCTCCTACAGTTGTCTGACTAGTGAGAGGGGCAGGCACCAAACGAGAAAAAAACAAAACGAAAACTGAAATAGCCATTAACTGTTGTGAAACTTCCTTAAGGTAACCAGAACTGCGGCAGCATATAGTTACATAGTCGTGTTCCAGGTCTGCCCTCTTGAAGATGCCCGGTAACGTGCCGGGCGCTCAGGGAAGCCCCGCAGAAACCGACGGCCACCGTCGTTAGCCCGGCTGTCCGCACGTGTGTGTGAGCGCCGCCGTCTTCACCTCAGACTGCCTGCGGCCTCGGGGGAGCCAGCTTTGGGAATGCAGAAGGGGGGAGAGGGCCCGGGGTGCCGGCGATGAGGGCGAGACTTCACCAGAAACAGGTGCTGGAAAGTGGGTAGAGCTTGGCCGCGTGGGGGAGGGTTCGGGAAAGTGCCTGACACAGCAGCCGGGGCTCGGTACCGCTGCCGCGTAGGTGACACGGAGGCCTTCTGTAGGGGGGGCTCCTGCCGGCGGCGAGGCTCCGAAGGGGCGCAGGGCCCCCGTTCTTCGGCTGCTTGGGAGCCGTCGGTGGCTGTTGGTGGGCGTGACACAAACAAAGTGGTAGGTTAGAAGCTGCTTTTGAGGCGAAGTACAGCAGACGGTTGGGGGGGAAATTGGAAGGGAGAAGACTGCGTGGGCGCCGCAGGCTTGGACGGGACAGAGCAGCCCGGAGGGACTGGCGCGGCCTGCGGGAGCAGGGGGGTCTCAGGTGAGGCTGCTCTTCCTGGAAGTCACAGAGAGGCTTCACACTAAGTAACCAAAGAAGCTAAAGTTAAAGTAACTTGGTAAAACATATATAGTGCGACCTCTTGAAATGCTGATCGGGGAAAGATGACACATAGCATAGCAGTTTTAGGGGAGTTTATTATGGGACGTTCTGGGGTCTAGATGTGACCCGCCGCGTAAATCCCGGTATGAAGTGCGCCATGTAATAACCGGGTTCTGCTGTTAATTAGGGGGAGTACTCTCAACGACCCTGAATTTGCTTGGTACCATGCCCATAAAAATATCTTAACTCAGACTTTATATAACAGTCCTAGATATATCATAAATTTTATAGATATGGAATATTGACAGAAAAGAGAGAAAATAAATCTGGTATTTCTAGGAAACATAAAGTCAGGTTATGGCATAACAGGTTATAACCTAACAGATCAATTTATAACATAAATAGCAGTGTTAGTAGTTAGGCTTTGTTGAAGTTACTAGAACTTTTTTAAAGGTTAGATAAGGAATAAAATCTTTAAACCTAGTGATGGTAGATTCTGTTTTTTACAAAGAAAACAATTAAAACAACAAAATGGACTTTTTTTTTTTTTAACCCCTGTGGAGTGGGGTGGGGAAACCTTAAAGCAGACAAGAATATGATTTATTTACCATAGTCAGGTGATGAGTTAGAGCCTTAGCCACGGTTGTACGTTTGTGTATATTATGATTTCGTATTTAATTGATGAGTCTGAGTCATTCTCTTTGCTCATTGCAGACTCTGAACCCCAGCAGCCCTTTACAGACTCATGCTTTGCAAAGAAACCTTCATGATCATCATCATTTCTCTCTTAGATTTTGACTTACTTGATAGCAGGGACGATGACATGTTCATCTCTGGAATGTCTGCAGTATTTTATGGACACTAAGATCAGAATTTTCAGTTTTGTTTTGAGTCCTCTGTTTCTTCAGAGATGCTGCCCCTACCAGTGAAAGCAGGGAGAGAGAAGATGCTGAGAAAGGCGAACTTTTCCTCTGTGTTTAGTCTTTTTAGAATAGTGACCGACTGACCGTATCTTCAGCTAGTCGGCCCAGCCTCTTGGGAGTGTCTGTGGGTGTGGGGAGAGCTTCACGGGTGAGTCCACCTCCACAGTGGGCCATGGCTCACTTGCACCAGATTTTCTATTGGCTCCCGTAGCAGTGAGCTGTCACCTTTCCCTGAGGGCCTTGAGCTCTGCCAGGATAGTGCCACCAACTAACTGAGGACATTTCTTGTGGCTATGTGAATTTTAGGGATGATGGAGAAGTCACAAAATAACCCTGGCTTTACCTTTTGCAGACCTGGTAATTATCTTCAGATACTAGCCCGTTGTAAAAATAAGCATTACAAGTCATGGAATCATTCTTGCCAACCAAGAATGTCTGGTTAGTGTATATTAAACGTATTATTTTGTTCTCCATTGGGGAGACTCTGGAAGTTAGATCAGATTTGTAAAGGATGTTGTCAAAATTATTTTTCTGAAAATCAGTTTATATTGACTCATAATTTAAATACTCCTTTGGCAGAATTACTGGATGTGGCCATTAGCTTACATACATGCCCGATTTTACTTTCGATGGTAGAATTTTCATTGTGCAGATCCGGTGGCCTAAAAAATGTTTTTTCTTTTTAAGTTGTGATTTTTCTAATGAAGTCTCAAATTAGTGGACATCAATTTCAGAATTCAGCCTTTAGGATCACTCAGAAATTTTTCTTTTTGTTTTTCCCATAACCTCTCCCTTGACCTTTTCATTTTATTTTACATTTCTCTTGTCTGAACTGCACTTTGGAAAAGGGGGTAAGGCCTGGTCTGGCGATAGGGTGAAGTCTCCTTTTTTCCACTTCAGTGCGCTTGTGTTTGCTCTGAAGGTATAAATTCACAGCTGGAGAAGGGATTCCAATTTTTGAGTGTGTATCATGTGCTAGATATGGAAAGCCCACTATAATTTCATGTATTTTCATCAATAGATGAAAACCCAAGGTACCTGGAGAGGTCGGGTCCAGCTGATTGTAGTAACTGTGCACCTGACTGTCCTGTTGCCCACTTCATTCAAACAGACAGGGGAGGGGGATTGTCAGTATTTTAAAGATCTGAGAGATCCTTGGGACCCCAAATTTGAACTGTGGCATCTGACCTATTTTAATAAAACAGTTTTATTAAGTGTCAGGTAAATAACCTGTGTCTAAATGGGTTCATAGTTCCAAATAGTATCATTTTGAGCTCTAAGAGTATACTAAGAGAAAACTAACATTGACATGTTTTATAAGAAATGTTTATATTTGAAAAGCCTTTTGGTGGATTCTCTTTTCTCTCTGGTTTCTAACTCTGGCATCTAGAATGCAGCTCGGCAAGGCGTGTGTGACACAAACCTGGGTCTCATGGGTTATTATTTTTTTTTCTGCCACAGCAGCAGCTTATTCTTGAAACATTATTTGAAAATTAACATCACTGGAAATTTTAAGCCTATTTAAAGGGATTCTAGTTTTGAGCCAAATTATTAAAAGTGGGAAGACATTTCTGTAAGACTCTGTGTCACCTTGAAACTAGAATGCTTTAGTTAATGGGGTAAGCTGGAAGTAAGCTGCCTTTGATATATAAGAGCAGCGTACAAATGGGTGATAACTGTCTTTCTTCTGATTCACCCACTTCCTATTCAATCTCAAATCTCAGTTGGAAGGCAATTTCCCTCACTTGACCCATTTTTATTCAGTATTATATCTTTTTCTAGTTCTTCAACAAAAAAAGTTTACAGGAATGGAGTGTTGTAAACCCTCGCAGACTTATATGGTAACAAGATTCAGACACTCGCTTTGAAATAAGCATGTTATCTTTCATTTTGTCATGTGGCTGCGCGTCTGGTTGGAGGGGTAACAATTTTGCTGCTGCTGCTCTCTTTTCTTTTCTTTTTTCTTTTCTTTTCTTCTTTTCCTTTTGAATGGTTTACTTGCCAAATAGTTGGAAAGGACCTGTTGGTTTAAGAAAAAGCCCCAATCAATACACTCTTTATTGCATCTTTTAAATATCACCAGGGGCACCCAGGTGGCTCAGTCAGTTAGATGTCCAACTCCTGATTTTGGCTCAGGTCATGATTTCAGGGCTCATAAGATAGAACCTCACATAAGGCTCTGTGCTGACAGCGTGAGGCCTGCTTGGGATTCTCTCTCTCCCTCTCTCTTTCTGCCCCTTACCCGCTTGTACTCTCTCTCAATTTTTTAAAAAAAGTTTCAAATAACCCAAGTAGGTCTGAAAACTCATCCAGCATCCTGCTGTTTCTGTGGCTGGACAATTTAGAGCTTGTTCCTCAGCCTGCTGACCTGTTCCTTTTTCAGAAAGATATATACCGTCCAGACACTTTCTGACATCCTTATTTTTAACTGTTGTGGCTTGCTGAATCAAAGCAGCTGGGTTTGATATAAGTTCAATGTCATTTCCTTCAAGAATTGACTCCTCTTTTTGGGCTTGAGATACTGAACAAGCAATACCTGGAGTCTTCCAGACCTTGCTTGTATGTATTTTTCATACACAAAATTTCAGATTTCCACAAGAGGACCATTCTCCTGAGTGACAGCGTCGGTGGGGAAGTGACCACACACAGACCTACCTCATCTTGTAGCAGAAGCCCAGTGTAACACCCTTGACCATGTTCTGTACGTGACTGCAGATAGTACGAATGGTAGTTTCTTTTCTACTTCTCCACCGTTTGTCAGTTCAGAACCTCTTCTTTTTCTTTCCAAGGAGACTGAATTCTACATTGATGTGATTGAAGTCCCTCTGGGGCCACACACAGTACCAGTGCGTCCTTTCAGAGTGACATTCCTGAGTATGGTCTTCATTCCCGTAGCAGATGTGGCCACGAGCAGCAATTTTGCTTCTTTGATTTCACAGTTTTCAGAAGGGATATATGTTAAATGACTGCTAGCAGGGCATATGGGTAGAGACAGAAGTGTGGAGGGCAAAGTTCTTGTCTTAGTAACATGGACAGTTTAAGGGTGTTTATCGGTTTAGCAGACGTATACACGTAAGTGTGACCCAGACATGTCTGTCTGTATTGAAAATGTCTGTGTGGAGATCTCGATCTCTCAATATCACTGTCTTGTCTTCCGCGCCTCCGTTAGTCAGATAAGACATGTTATCATGTGATAACACTTATTTTACATCTGTGGCTTACAGAGTGCTTGAATTGCCTCGTCCTTCCGAGATCAAATTCTAAATGTCCTGTCATACTTAAGGTAACAGTCTCCTTCATGAAACTGTCTCTGCCTTCACACAGGGAACCTTTTGCTTTCTCTGTGGACATTCACGCCTTTGGTTATTCAGTCCTGTGACTTTAAATACCACACATGCCCTGAAGACTCCTCAGTTTTATATCACCAGCCTGAACTGCTCCTCAGACTTGGTATTTGCATATCCAGTTGCCTTGTCCGCACGCCCGCATGACCGGGGCATGAGAGTATCCACCTCCGATGTCCAGGGCTGACCTCCGGCCCTCGCCCCCCCCACCCCATCTCCAGCAGCGCTTCCCTCCTTATAATTGCTCCAGTCAAAAATGTGAGAATCCTTTTTGACGCTGCTCTTTGTCTCCATGTGTATCCGTAAGAAATTAGGAGATTTCCAAGTAACTGTGGGTCAAAGAAGAGATCACAAGGGAAAGTTGGAAAGTATTTTGAACTGAATTAAAAATAGAAAACGCAGCATATTAAGATTCATGAGGTGCAGCCAAACTGTACTATGAAGGGAATTTATAGCTTTAAATATCTATATTAGAGAAGGAGAAGGATCTCAAATTAAAAATTAAGGTTCTACCTTATGAATCCAGAGAGTAGAAAACAAACGGAAAAAAGTAAGCAAAAGGAAGGAAATAAATGTTAGAGTAGAAGTCAATGAAGTAGAAAGAGAAAAGTAGTAGAGAAGATCAGTAAAACCAAAAGCTGGTTCATTGAAAAGGTCCACAAAATTGACAAACGTGTGGCTAGATTGACTGGTTAAAACAGAGAAGATATAAATTACTAAAGCCAAAAATGAGTATTGATCTGACACAAATAGGTACTATGAATAACTTAATACCAACACATTACAAAGCTTAGATGAAATGATAATGCTAGAAATGGACAAATCACCAAAACTGATTCAAAAAGAATGAAAAATCTCAATGGGCATATAACAAGAAAAGACATTTATTAGTAATTACAAATCTTTCTCTCCCTCTGTCTCCCTCTCTCTCTCTCTTTCTCTCTCTTTTAAAGTAAGCTCTATACCCAGTGTGGGACTTGAACTCACGACCCTGAGAGCAAGAGTTGTGTGCTCCCCCAACAGAGGCAACCAGGACTCCCCATAATTATAAATCTTGCCATGAAGCAAAGCCCAGGTCATCTTGGCTTCACTGGTGAATTCTGTGAAACGTAAAGAACTAATACCAGGGCTTCACAAACATTTCCAAAAATTAAAGGAGGAAGAAATGCTTTCTACCTGATTCAGTGGGGCCAGTATTGCCATGGTACCAAAGGCAAGGACATCACACATAAAAAAAACTACAGCCCCATATTTTTCATGAATGTAAACACAGAAATGTTTAGCCAAATATTAGGAAGCCAAGTCTAGCAAGATATAAGAACGATTATGACCAGGGTCTCCTGGCTGGCTCAGTCTGAAGAGCATGCGACTCTTGATCCTCAGGGTTGTGAATTTGAGCCCCATGTTAAGTGTAGAGATTACTAAAAATAAGTAAATAAACTTAAAAAGGGGGGGGGGGATTATGACCAAGTGGCATTTATTGCAGAACCGCAAGGTTAGGTTAGCATCCCGCATCACTTACTATACCGTGTTGATTAGAATAAAGGATGGAACCACATGACCATCTCCGTAGAGTCAGAAAAAGCACTTGACAGAATCCAACACTCACTCATAATAGAAACTTTCAGCAAATTATAGAGAGAAGGGAATATCGGTTTTTTTAAGATTTAATTTTTTTTCAGTACTCTGCACCCAATGTGGGGCTCAAACTTAGAACCTCGAGGTCAAGAATCGCACATTCTTCTAACACAGCCAGCCAGACGCCCCTAGGAGGGAGCTTCTTTAATTTGATAGAGGGCATATAAGAAAAACATACAGGACATAAGAAGTTAACATCATACTTCAGGGTGCATAATGAATGCTCCCTAAAATAGGGAACAAGACACAGAATGTCTATCCTCTTAACGTCTACTCGACATTGTCCTGGAGGTTTTAGCATGTGCAGTCAGTTTATAGAGGAAATAGGGGCGCCTGGGTGGCCCGGTTAAGCATCCAACTTCGGCTCCGGTCATGATCTCACTGTTCATGAGTTTGAGCCCTGCATCAGGCTCTGTGGTATCAGGGCAGGGCCCACTTCAGATCTTCTGTTTCCCTCTCTCTCTCTCTCTCTCTCTCTCTTTCTCTTTGCCCCTCTCCCACTCTCGTGTGCTCTCCCTCTCTCCAAAATAAAATAAAAACTAAAGAAAAAAAAAAGAAAACTGTTCTTTATCCACAGAATAATGATTCTGTATGTAGAAAACCCTAAGGAATCTTGAAGACAAAAGAAACAAACAAACAAAAACTACTAGAGTGGCTCCTGGCTGGCTCAGTCAGTGGAGCATGCGACTCTTGATCTTGGGGTTGTGAGTTCAGGCCCCACGTTGGGTGTAGAGATCACTTAAAAATAAAATCTTAAGGAAAACCCAAGCTGCTAGAACTAGTAAACAGGGTGAGCAAGGCTGCAGGGTACGGGGTTAGTAGACAAAGGTCATTGGTAGTTCTGTATACTAGCAGTGAACAGGCTGAAATCATTTTCTTAATTGCATTCACTATAGCCCCAAATAAATACTTGACAATAAATTTAACAAAAGAAGTGAAAGCTTTTTAGGCTGAAAATTGCAAAACATTGCTGAGAGAAATTATAGATCCAGGGCACTGTAGGGATATCCTACATTCATGGATAGGAAGACATGATATTGTTAATGTAGCAGTTCTCCCTAAATTGACCTATAAATTCAATGGAAAACCTATCAAAATTCCACAAGGCTTTTTTTTTTTTTTTTGCAGAAATTGACAAGCTGATTCTAAAATTTATATGAAAGTGCAAAAGACTTAGAATGGCTAAAGCCATTTACCAGATAAAACGTTAAAGGAAGGACTTAAAATTCCCAATTTAAGACTATACTGTAAAGCTAAAGCAGTTAGGACAGTGTGGTATTGGCACACGGACAGACATATTGACAAATGGAGCATAATTGAGTGTTTAGAAATAAACCTTTACATTTGTGGTGAACTGATTTTTGACACTGCAAAGCATTTCAATGGGGGGAAAACAGTCATTTCTTTTTTAAGATTTTATTTTAAGTAATCTCCACATCCAACATGGAGCCCAAACACACAACCTCGAGATCAAGAGTTGCACGCTCCACCGACTGAGCCAGCCGGACACCACAAGGTAGTCTTTTCAGTAAATGTTACGGGACAGTTGGAAATTCATGTGCCAAAAAAAAAAAAAGGTGATTTTTTTTTTTTTAATAAGGTGATTTAGACCTCTGTCTCACATACACAAAAATAAACTTACCATGGATCATAGACTAATGATTTAAAATGCTCCAACTGCTAGGAACATAGCAGGAAACCCTTGTGACCTTTGCTTAGACAGAGTTCAAAGATGCAACACCAAAAGCATAACGCATCAAAGAGAAGACTGGAAAAATGGGACTTCATCAAAATTTAAGACTTTGTGCTACAAGAGACACCCTTAAGAGCATGAAAAAGACAGTCCACATACTGAAAGAAAATATTTGTAAATCATAGAGCTAATAAAGGACTTGTGTTCAGAATATATACATAAAGAACAACTCTCATGAGTCAATAATAAGACAAAGTACCCAGTTAAAAAATGGACAAAAGATTTCCATAGACATTTCACCAAAGAAGATACACTGATTGCTGATGAGCACATATGATGCTCAACATTGTCAGTCATTCAGGAAATGAACATTAAAACCAGACGATGACCACTCTGTATGCACTAGAATGGCTACAATTGAAAGGCCAGGTGGGAACACGGATGTGGGGAAATGGGGAGCCTCACGCATTGCTGGTGGGAAGTGCTTGGTATGGGTGCTTTGGAAAATAGTTTGGCAGTTTCTTAAAAAGTTAAACATAAATTTACCATATGACCGAGCAGTTCCTCCCCTGTGTGTCTATGCAATACAGACAAAAACGTCTCCTCACACAAAAACGTGACCATGAATGTTACTCAAAAGAGCCAATAAGTGGAAACAATCCAAGACCATCAGCTAGTAAATGGGTATTGGAGATGCGGATAACCATATGATGGAATATTTTTCAGCAATAAAAAGAATGAAATTCCGATACATGCTGTAGTGTGGATGAATCTCAGAAACATCATACCAAGTGAAAATAGCTGTACTTCATTTATATGGTATTTCCACAGAGGGCAAAACTATCAGATCCAAAAGCGTGTTAGTAGTTGTCTGGAGCTAAGGGTGAGAATGAGGATTGGCTGCAGATTGGATCTTTGTGGGTAATGGAAATGTTCAAAACCTGGCTCATGATTATAGCTGCTCAACTCTGCAAATGTACTGACTCCTTACAGGAGGAAAAGCTCTCCTTTTATCTGAAGGCTTTGATACACATTAAATGGGAATGTATTCTTTAGACATTTTTTTTTAGTGTGTTTTTTTTTTTTTTTTAATTTTTTATGTCTTTATTTTTGAGAGAGACAGACAGAGTGCGAGCCGGGAAGGGGCACAGAGAGAGGGAGACACAGAATCTGAAGCAGACTCCAGGCTCCAAGCTGTCAGCACAGAGCCCGATGCGGGGCTCGAACCCACGGACTGTGAGATCATGACCTCTGCTGAAGTTGGACTCTTATCCGACTGAGCCACCCAGGCACCCCAAGTGTTTGTGTGTGTGTGTGTGTTTAACATTTATTTATTTTTGAGAGACAGAGACCGAGCACGAGTGGGGGAGGGGCAGAGAGAGAAGGAGACACTGAATCCAAGGCAGGCTCCAGGCTCCGAGCTGTCAGCACAGAGCCTGATGTGGAGCTCAAACCCACGAACCATGAGATCATGACCTGAGCCGAAGTTGGACGCTCAACCAACTGAGCCAACCAGGCACCCTCATTCTTCAGATACTCCTATTGTATTTTTTATTAAAAATAGGAGGGTTTTGTGTGTGTTTTGATTTTGCTTGGTTTTATTTGGAGTTTTTATTACTATCGCTATTTAACGTTCTTTATTGTCAAGGTGATAATGCATTAGCAACAGCAGTATTATTAACCAGCATTATATTTTGTGTGCCTGCTGTGTTTTTAAGAATAAGTCTTAATTAATTTAAACTACTTAAAATTCACAGATCTTTGGGGTTTATAGAGGAGAAAACTGAGATCCAAAGAGGTGGTATGACTTGCCTAAGATCAGACAGTCCCGGGTTCAAACCCAGGTCTTGGAGAAAACTAGTTTTATACCTTTTGGCATAGTTAAAACAGCAAAGGGAAAGACAATTATAAAACAGGTCGGTGAGCAAACATATTTTAAAAATTAATCTTTCCAATAATCAAAGAAAAGCAAATTAAAGAAACCAGCTTTGGGGGCAGCGGGCACATATTCAGTTTGCAGTGTTTAACTAGAATCCCAAGGAGGATGAGAAAAGAAATTCTCCCACTCCTGCGCTGCTGGTAAGAGTGTGGCCGTGAACATGGCAACAGATGTCAGGAGACTGAGATACGTTATTACCTGTGTGCGTGTCTGTTGAGGTTAAGTTTTGAAGTAACACTGGTGGCAGTGGGGCTGGAGGGCAGGCGCGGGAGCGGGGGGAGGAGGAGACGAGAGACCGAGGGGCCGCCGGAAGCACAGCAGCACAGAGAACGGGGTGCCTCGCTTAGAATCCTGCCTGTAAAGGAGGCTACACACAGCAGTTTTTAAAAATATTTGTCATTCTTACGGAAAAGTAAGTATATCCTAAATATTATTTAATCCGACCTTTCTTTTTGAGGGTAAAATCCGTTGTTTTGAAAACACAGAAAAGCGTTGTGGTTAAGACTTCATTCACCAGTGAAGTTTCAACACAGAAGTGGTTGCCATCTTTTAGTCTTGCCACGTAAGACATTCGAATAAAAACCACCGCCATCCACTCTTATCATTAGGAAAGAAAAGGAAAAAAAGAAAACAGAACACTGCCATGCAGAGAAGTACAGAGGACACCATCTTAGAGGAGAGTCCTGCAGCTTGAGTCAGTGTAGCTTTTTATGAAAGTTTACCTGACATCATCCCTCTTTTGTCTTCCTGTGGAGCTACCTTGAGAGAGACAGAGAGATAGGGAGAGAGACGGGGCATATATATAACAAAAGTTATTGAATGGTACTCTTTAAATATGTGCAGTTTATTATTCTCAGCTGCTAACCAGCAGCATTTGGGGACCGCTAGTATAGGGGTGGCCTTGGGAATTGTCCACACAATTCTGGGCTCGGGTTCTAGGAATGCTTCTTATAAGCTGGGTAACTTTGGGTTTATTTTCTAATTTCTCTGAGCTGTTGTTTTCTTATCTGGAAGATGTGAATAATACTGTCTACTACAGAATTAGTCTATGTTTTAAATGAGATAGTGCACAGATTTGACACCTTGTAGGTACACATTATCTCCTCTGTGTTCAGGCCGGCAAAGTCTGCTCCTCACTAGTACATGTTTTCATCATCATTCTCTATTTGGGTGTGTGTGGCTATAATTTCAGAGGAATGATTCCAGTGTGGAGGGCGGCATTATTTTAATCCTACCATAGACATGACCGTAGTAATCACTTCGGCATGATTTATAAGGTGTACGGGGTGGTCGAGGTGGGGGGTATTTTGCTGTAACAACTCCACATATTCTGACATAAAATTATTGTGTGAACAAAGGGATGGAGATTGAATTTGCATTCTTTATAGACTATTAGGATTTGTTCTTGTGATGATCATATTGTAGGTTTAATTTACTGATTTTCACACAAAGAAGCCCCAGTCAGTGTCCCAGAAATGCTTATAAATTGGTCTCCTGTGGCATTTAATTATCATAATGTGTAAAGCTTTATTCAGTAAGATGAGATACTTAAGAAGTATACAGTCACTTAGTCACTTATATATATATATATGAAGCTTGGTTTCCTCCTTCATTTTCGAGGTATGTTAAAGAGGAAAAGAAATAGAATGTTTATCATGTTGCTACTTGGTGTACAGATTCTATGAATTATTGAGTGACAGGTGATTCTGGTTGGTAGCTCTCTTATGGTACTTAGACTTTCTGCTTTTTGTAATGATTGTGTATGTATACAGGTTTTCTCCCATTAGATTATAAACTTCTTGAAGGCAACATTCATGTTTACTTTTTTTCTGTCTTTTATAAAACTGAGCTTACTGACTTAGAGTACACTCTCAGTAAATAGTGCTTGGATGAATAATTAAATCTTCATATTACTGACTTACTGACTTCTAATGGTGCCTGCCAGCTCTCTCCAAAGTTTGGGGAGAGTCCCAGCAATAAGGAAAGTAAAGGGAGCAACAATGGCCCCCTTTCGGTTTCACTGATATCCTTCCTAGATCCATACTCCTTCATATTTTTAATATTTATTATGTAAATTGTCTAAGGACTTTATTACTTTTTTTATTTGAGAGAGAGAGAGAGAACACACAAGCAGGGGAAAGGGACAAAAGGAGAGAGAGAATCTCAGGCAGGCTCCATGCTCAGTGTGGAGCCCGATACAGGGTGCTATCCCACAACCCTGGGATCATGACCTGAGCTGAAATCAAGAAGTAGAAGCCTAACTGAGCCACCCTGGAGCTCCTAAGAACCTAAAAAGGAGGGAAAGCTATCATCTTTATGAAGCCAGCGTAACTAGGATACCAAACACTTCAAAATGATAGCAACAGAGTTAACTTAAATTCCTGTTACATAAATATAATCTGAGAATCTTAGTTTACCAACAAGTATAATTTATCAGTCTTCTTATTGTTTCTTTAAAATCTCTTTCTAAAGAAAATTTGAGACAAATGAAGCACCGTGTTAATCAGTAGAGTGGTAAGACTAAGTAAGGGTTACCCTGGGGATGGAGGAAGTCTAATATTTCACTGTGTTAGTAGATCAAGTAAGAAAACTTACAAGATCATCCTAATTGCTACTGGTAAAATCCAGTACCTTTTGAGACTTCTGTCTCTGGCTAAGGCAGACTAGTTGTGTCAGACCATCGTTGCTGCCGAGAACGAACAGTGCTAAGTAGACTAAAGGAAGCAGTTATTTGAAGACATTAGAAGCTACCAGGGCATTGAGGACTTTGAGGGACCAGCATCCCTAGAAGAAGGGGGCTCTTAAGAAGCACAGTAAACGTTGGGTGCTACATGACCCCTCAGAGGCATTGGCAGCTGAAAAGCTGAACAGAAAACAAGTTAAGAAGCTAAGTGGAGCGTTTAGCAGATGTATGAGGATGGAGACTCGGAAACCCGAGTGCAGGAATGACAGAGGAGGAAGGGCCCCAGTGAGCATCCCAGGCTTTTGGTTGAGAATCCCCCCTCCCCCGCAAAAAAAAAGTTTTAGCATAGAAGTAATGAAGAACATAGGATGATCCTGAAATCCCGTTCTCACAAAAACTAAAACTTAGTTTTTAATTGAAATAGATTAAAATGATTCACCTCTACTCTTTTTTCTAAATGTTTCCTTACTTATTTTGAGAGAGAGGGCATACACGAGTAGAGGAGGAGCTGAGGGAGAAAGAATCCCAAGCAGGCTCTGCATTGTCAGTACAGAGCCCGATGCAGGGCTCACTCTCACCAACCATGAGATCATGACCTGAGCCGAAATGAAGAGTAGGATGCTTAACTGACTGAGCCCCCCAGGCGCCCCCATCTCTACTCTTAAGTGCCTGTGGAAGGAAAAGTTAAGTCCTCTCCGTAGGAAGATTACATCATTCAGAATCTCAGGTCATCTCCACAAACTTTCACACGCAGTAACAGTCAAAACCCAGACATATAAAAAGACTGAAAATCAAGAGAAAAGATAGGCAACAAAGATACCCACAGAAGGTCCAGATTATACGACCTTTAAATAACATTAAAATAACATTGATCAGTAGTCTCAGAAAATTAAATTAAAAAAGGAGTTTCAGTAGAAAACTGGAACTAAGAAAAATATTGAGTAGAAATTCTAGAATTGAAAAGTACAGTAACAGAAGGGTTTTTGCAGCAGATTAGTCACAGTTGAAAATAGAATTAGTGAACTGGAAGATAATTCAGAAGAAAATATCCATGCTGGGGCACAGACACAAAAGATTGAAAAAGGAAAAGGAAAAGAAAAACACATTAGAGACAAATCGGGCACTATTAAAAGTCTAAAAACAATTGGGAGTCTCAGAAGGAAAGGAGAAAGATCAGAGGCAATATTAAAAGAGACCATGGCTGGGAATCTTCCCAAACTGACAAAAGCTATCAAGCCACAGATTTAGGAATCACTGTGGACCTAAGCAGAATAAAAATAAAACCAAACAAAAAGAAGGAGAAGGGGGAGAAAAGAAAGGAAAAAGAAAGAAGGAAAGAAAAAGGCAAAATTTCTAAAACCTAAAGAAAGTCTTAAAATTAGCCAAAGGAAGAAACAGATATTACTTTCAAAGGAGCAACTAACACTTGACTTTGCAGAAGAAATAGAAATCTGAAGAGAAAAGAACCAAATCTTCAAAGTGTTTTAAAAACAAACAAAAACCCACAAAAAGCTGCCAACCTAGAAATGTATATCAAGCAAAAATGAAGTTAGAATATAGACATTTTCAGACAGACAAAATCTTGTGCGATTTCATCACCAACAGCTTCACACTAAATAAACTATAAAGAGAGTTCTCAAGGTAAGTGGAAAATTATCCAGGATGGACGCATGGAGATGCAGGAAAAAAAGAACAGCCGAAGGGGTAAATAGTGAATAACTCTGAAGTAATATTAAATGTATAAAACAGTAAAAGTAATAAATGACAACAACAGCACAAAAAGAAAGAGGCTAATTATACTTTAAACATCCCAAGGTCCTTGTAATTTATATTTAACAAGATTAATGACTCTGGGATAGAAGATACAATACCGAAGGCAGCTCTTCTCTACCATGTTTAGTGAGAGAATCATGTCCTAATGCCCAAAGACAGGGATTGACAAATTTCTGCCTGTGGGCCAAATTCAGCCTGCTGCCGTTTTAGTAACTAATATTTTTTTGGAACAGAGCCATGCCCATTAGTTTATGTACTGTCTGTGGCTGCTTTCGTGCGATAGCGCCTGAGTTGAGCAGTTGCAGTGGAGACCGTGTAGCCCACAGAGCTCAAAATATTTACTCCCTAGCCCTTGACAGAAGAAGTTTGCTGCCTGTGCTAAAGAATAGTGTGTATCTAATGAATTAACTTATTTGCATCTAGAATGGCACTGGTTATGTATCATTCTGGGAAAAATTGACCTGAGAGCCACTCAGATTATTTTCTGTAAGACAGTAGTTCTCTCCGGGAACCTTAGCTGAGAGAGGCTGCTCCAGGGTAACCACTGGAAGGACAGAAAGAGGATTTATAGCTACTGTGTTAATAGAGGAGGAGGGAGGAAATGGAATAATAAAAAATACTTACTGGTCCAAAAAAAGACAAGAAGGGAGAGAGGAAAAAGAAAGAACCATAGGACAGACAGGTGAGACAAGTACAGAACGAATAGTAAGATGGTCAATTTAAGTGGTATTGGGCAAAGTAGACTTCAAAACAAAGCATACTGAAAAGAAATGAAGAAGGAAATTTCATAGTGAAAAATGAGTCAGTCCACGAAGAAATTTGTACGCACCTAATAACATAGCTTCAGAATACAAACAGCAAAAATTAGCAGAATTAGAAAAAGAGGGGCGCCTGGGTGGCTCACTTAAGCTTCCAACTTCGGCTCAGGTCATGATCTCAATTTCTGAGTTTGAATGCCATATCGGGCTCTGTGCTGACTGCGCAGAGCCTGCTTCAGATCCTCTGTCTCCCTCTCTCTCTCTCTGCCCCTCCTCTGCTTTCTTTCTCAAAAATAGGCATTTAAAATTTTTTTTTCCAAAAAGAAAAAGATAAATTTGCCATTGCTATTCTATTAGACACAAATTAGGAAGAGTAGGGTATTTGTTTAACGTGGTATAAATTCTCAGACCAACTTTCCGTATCATACTTAATGGTAAAACCCTAAAAGCAATCTCACACTATTATTATATCTAATAACCCACTTGCAGAATTTCTGCTTTCCATCCTAGCAACTTTGAGACTGCGGATTTGGAGTTCTCATTTTCCAAGTGGGGAGTGCTTCTACCAGAGGATACAGGAGACTTCCATTGAATTAGAATATGAGGCTCCCACCCATTTGGGACTCTTTTACCACTGAACCAGAGGAGCAGCTTTACTGCCTGGAAAATAGGGGTGATGCTACACAGTGGGGGCAAGGAAGGCTAAGCTCACCTGGGATTCCCTAGAGTGTCTCTCAGTGAGCATGCTCTGTATTAAAGAGTCATGAACAACTGCAGTACCCCTACAAAGGCAGGTCTGGTGAGTCAGATCCTTTAAGAGTGAGGGTGGGGTGCCTGGGTGGTTCACTTGGTTAAGCCTAAAGCTTTTGGTTTTGGCTCAGATCATGATCTCATGTTTGTGAGTTCAAGCCCCGTGTTGGGCTCTGCGCTACCGGCGTGGAGCCTGCTTGGGATTCTCGCTCTCTGTTTCTCTCTCTCTCTGTCCATCCCTTGCTTTGCATGAGCTTGCTCTGTCTCTTTCTCTCAAAATAAATAAACTTTAAAAAGATAAAAAAAGAATGAGGGGTTAGGGTTATCCTGTCCTGTTGAGAACTCTAACTACCCGAGGTTCTGATTGAAGACAAAAGATAGATGGGAAAGGAAATGGAAAAAGAAAGTTATGTACACCATCAATGACCTCATGACCACGTACAGAAATGAGAATTATAGTGATTTAGCATATTTGTTCTTTGTTATATCTGTATGTTTAACTTTTGTTTTTCTTCTTTCCTTCATTTTATATAGAAGTTTGGGGGATTTAAATCGACAGTTTAGTCTTTAGAGAGGAGGATATTTAGTGAAGCTGTACAGAACTTAAGAAGCAATTAATATAGCCAGTGATGGGTACAGTGGCTGCCAGGACTGTGGCTCCTTATTTTGAATTTTTTTTTAATGTTTATTTCTGAGAGACCGAGACTGTGTGAGCAGGGGACGGTCAGAGAGAGAGGGAGACACAGAGTCTGAAACAGGCTCCAGGCTCTGAGCTGTGAGCATAGATCCTGATGCAGAGCTCGAACCCATGAACTGTGAGACCATGGCCTGAGCTAAAGTCGGACACCCAGCCAACTGAGCCCCCCAGGCACCCTGTGTGGCTCCTTATTTTGGTGAGAAGGTAAAAGCATCTTCACGTACAGGAAGACAGCTGTGTGCTGTTCGGTGGAACCCGTTGTTTGGTGCTTTATACAAGTTCAGGTGTGTGTGGAGGGCATCCGTGGAAGCCGAAGCCAGAAGGATAGCCTGTGCCAGTTATTAATGTGTCCCTCATCTTCTTATCTCTGTACATCCAAATCCACCTTTGCCTGGCCCGGCGATACTAGAGCTGGGCACTGTGAAAGTTTCCCTTTCACAGCGGATGCTGACATCACATCAGTCTTTGTCCATAGAGGGCACCGGAGAAAGAATATAAGGGGGGAGAGAGGGACAGAGGGGCTTCTGGTTCAGGTGTGCTGCTTCCCCGCCCCCCGCCCCCCTTCAGTGCAGCAGCCAGCAGACTAGCATCTGCTGTCCTGCTCATTCTTATCTGTGGCGCCTTTGGAGCAGCTTCGGTCTACCTGTGCCCTCGGGACGAGTATCCGCCACCCAGTAGGGCCCGCCCATCTGTGGGCCGCCTCTGACCTGAGCGCTCTCTTAGGCCGCTTTGCTGCTGATCGTGTGTGTGTCCTCTGGCGGCCACATCCTTTCCAGCCCTCGTGCGGAGCTCCGCTTCTCAGTTCTTAGCCCATTATTCATGTCCCCTCAGACCACAGGCAGGGTTCTGCTGCGGCATTTGCCTCTTTGCGACCCCTTAGAGATGTCCCCCCCCCTTAAAAGTTAGCCAGCTTGTACTAGTTAACAGATCTTTCCATTAAGTCGGCCCTGTTCTCATGATCTCGCGGGTTCACGGCATCGAGCCCTGCGCTGTCAGCACGGAGCCTGCTTGGGATTCTCTCTCTCTCTTCCCCTCCTCCTGCTCACACGCACCCTCTCAAAATAAATAAGCAAGCAAACATTGAAAAAAAAGTCCACTCTGTTCAAATTATTGGTGTGGTTTCTGACTCCAACTGTTCCCTGACTGCTGAGACCCACTAACGTCATTACCTGGTCTTCTCTGACATTGCCATCTAGGTCCCTACCAGTTCAGTAAGCGAGGTGTCAGTTTTCTCTGACAAACAGACCGCCACAGACTTAGTGGCTTCAAAGAACGACCGGTGTTGGCTTGCAGTTCTGCAGGCCGGAAGCTCGGGGTCTCTGCTCTGGGTCTCTGCTCGGCGTCTCACAGGCTGAACTCACGGTGTCAGCCAAGGCAAGTTCTGCAAGACTCTGGGGAAAAAATCTGCTTCTGGGTCCATTCGTGTGGCAGAATTCAGTGCGCCGTAGTTGTGGGACTTGCTGGCTGTCACAGGGGCTGCTGTCAGCTCTGAGAGGCCACTGTGTTCCCCGCCACCCACCCTCCGCTTCAGGCCAGCGCCCGTGTGTGCTTTCCTTCTCGAACTGTGAGCTGCTGACTTCCTCTGTCTCTGACCTCTAAACCTCACGGGTTCCTGTGATTAGGTCGCGCCCGCCTGGATGTCTTCAGGTCAGCTGATTTGGGGCTTTAATTACCTGTGCAGAAGCCCTGACAGCAGTGCCTGCATTCATACTGGACTGAATCACTGGGAGAAAGTATGCGCACCCCAGGGCCAGAACCTTCGTGGGGGCGGGTGGGCCTGAGAATTCTGCCCAGCACAGTATGAAATAGAAATAAGAAGTAAAAAAGTGAAAAGATATTTGTTTGTACATTGTATACCTGGGAAATCCAAGATGATCAGCTGAAAAGTGATTTGATGCAACAGAGATACATCAGTAACCTGACTAGACCTACTGTCTGTAACCATTTAGGCCACACATGGAGAGTTTGATCATATTATGTCCTATACAACAATAAAATGAAATCTAGGGGCGCCTGGATGGCTCAGTTGATTAAGCATCCGACTTTGGCTCAGGTCATGATCTCACGGTTCGTGGGTTTGAGCCTGCGTCAGGCTCTGTGCTGACAGCTCAGAGCCTGGAACCTGCTTCAGATTCTGTGTCTCCCTCTCTCTCTGACCCTCCCCTGCTCACACTGTCCCTCTCTCTCAGAAATAAATAAAAAACAAACAGAGAGTAATGAGGAGGGGCGCCTGGGTGGCTCAGTCGGTTGAGTCAGCTCAGGTCATGATCTCATAGTTCATGGGTTTTGAGCCCCACATCGGGCTCCTCACTGATGGTGCAGAGCTAGCCTGGGATTCTCTCCCACCTCGCTCTCTCTGCCCCTCCCCCACTCATGACCGCTCTCTCCCTCTTTCTCTAAAAGTAGATAAATAAACTTACAGATATGAGGATGGGTGCCTGGGTGGGTCAGTCGGTTGAGCATCCGACTTCAGCTTAGGTTATGATCTCTCGGTCTGTGAGTTTGAGCTCCACGTCAGGCTCTCTGACAACCCAGAGCCTGGAGCCTGCTTCAGATTCCGTGTCTCCCTCTCTCTCTGCCCCTCTCCCGCTCGCACTCTGTCTCCCTCCCTCAAAAAAAAAAAGGAAAATTAGTGGTAGCAGATAACAAAGATTGTATGATACTGGACTAAGATCGTGTGGTCTTGACAGAAGCACTCAGTGAGGAATGGAGCAGAAGGGTCTTCAGGCGTATCTATTACATATGACTTTGATCTATAAAGACTCAGCATCACCAATGAGTAGTGAAAGGAAGGGTCATGTAGTCCTGGGGCACTAAATGCCCATGCACTCTGTTAGCTACTTGGTTCAAAAAGAAAGCAAGGTAAGTCCTAATATCTACCTTCCACCTAAATAAAATTTAAATAAAGCATCATCTGTATAAAAAAAATTTGAGAAATCTAGAAAAGAAAAATAGCAAATAATGGGGAATTAAAACTAAAATAGCATGAAAGCTTTCTGGGGATTTTATGGAAATTTAAAACTTCTTAATGTGAAAAATAATTAAAAGGCAAACCAAAAATAGTAGAAATGTTTATAGCAACGTGATAAATGCTTAATCATTCAACATATATAAACTTGTATAAATTGATAGGGGAAAAGCCTACTAAGAACCCAAAGGATAGGGGTGTCTGGGTGGCTCAGTCCATTGAGCCTGAGCATCCGACTTCTCACGGTTTGTGGGTTTGAGCCCCGCATCAGGCTCTGTGCTGACAGCTCAGAGCCTGGAGCCTGCTTCAGATTCTGTATCTCCCTCTCTCTCTGACCCTCCCATGCTCACACTGTTTCCCTCTCTCTCTCAGAAATAAATAAAAACATTAAAAAATGTAAAAAAAGAGGGGTGCCTGGGTGGCTTAGTCATTTAAGCGTCCGACTTTTGCTTAGGTCATGATCTCGCGGTTCGTGGGTTCGAGCCCCGCGTCGGGCTGACTGCCAGCTCAGAGCCTGGAGCCTGTTTCAGTCTGTGACTCCCTCTCTCTCTGACCCTCCCCTGCTCACGCTGTCTCTCTCTCTCTCTCATAGAAATAAATAAAAATATTTTTTAAAAAAATGTAAAAAAAGAACCCAAGGGGTAGACCTAAAGATATAGACAGTCAGTTCACAGAAAATAAAATTCATGCAGGTTAACAGATAGAGGGAAATACGTTCATTAATAATCAAGGAATTGTAAATTAAAGCCAATGAGATACTTTTTCTATTTGATTATCAGTGCTTGAGACTGTTTTTGAAATAAGCACCTTATACTCAGCTAATAAAAGTACAGATTATTAAAATACTTTTGGGTAACAGTTGGGTTATAAGTATCCCTACCCTTAATTATACCCTTTTGTTTTAGTAAGTCTATTTCTGGAAATCTCTCTTAAGGCAGTAATCACAAATTCAGAACAAACTACACAAAAGGGGATTAGTGATGAACATGGTATAAAATGGAAACTCCTGAATAAACACAGGGGAATTGTTGAGAAAATATGGTCTCTGTACACAGTGAAAGTGTTGTGTTGTTATTAAAAATGATATTTGTGAAGCTTGTTTAGCATGAGACTACCTTGTTATAAGTGAAAGCAGAAAAGAAAATCCTATATAAAGGATCATTTCAACCATCTTTTCTATAAGTTTAGGAAATTGTCTAAATTGAACCTGAGAGCATCAGTTAAGATGGTCAGCTGTACCGTGCTGCTTTCCATTATTTACCACCTGTTTATTCTTCATTGCATCTTCCCAACATCAGAATTTCTCTGCACTTGCCTATCTGTGAATTCACTCTCACAGGAGATTGGTCCTGAACGTGAATGTTAATGGTTCCTTGGTTAAAATCTCACAGCCCCCACCCCCACCCCCCCGCCACCCCCGCACCTCCACCCACTTTGCTTTTTCTCTTTTGGGCATATTTAGAGTCCAAAACAGTTCAGTTACAATTAGCATCTTTTCCACTAAGTGCTGCTCGACTCTCTATATTTCCTCTTAGACTGTAAAAACTTCTTTGGTGGGATTTGAAACTACGCAGTTGCTTTTTCAGTGTGGGGTGTCATTTGTCGGGTGCTGAATGTTTAAATCTATTTTAGGGTACATGTGCCTGTAAATAACAGTTAACGGGGAAAATAACATTACTATTCATGAAAACCTTTTATACTTTTACCTGAGAGATATAAGGTATGTAGATTAAAAATATAAGAGCCACACACATTCAGCATCATCTACATTTCTTTTTTTTTTTTAATGTTTTATTTCTTTCTGAAAGAGAGAGAGACAGCGTGAACAGGGGAGGGTCAAGAGAGAGAAGGAAACACAGAATCCAAAACAGGCTCCAGGCTCTGAGCTAGCTGTCAGCACAGAGCCCGACGCAGAGCTCGAACCCACGAACTGTGAGATCATGACCTGAGCCAAAGTCAGGACAGACGCTTTACTGACTAAGCCCCCCAGGCGCCCTATCTTCATTTCAAGTTACTGTGTACATACTGCCGATTTCTAAAACGTAAGCTCCATGAAGGCGGGAAACAGCATTGTGTGGCACATAGCACATGCATGGGAAGCACATACCAAATGGAAGAAGACTTGCCACTTGGGGGAAGTGTCTGCACCTGTAACGTGTTGGAGGTCCCATTTCTCAGAATTTGTGTCATTTAGCACAGCATATACTTCGTTGCCTTAAAGCAGTGGTTCTCAGCAGGGGTGTTTCCAGCCCCTCTGGGGGGCATTTGGAAACATGGAGATGTGGATCAGAGCATCACATGACTGATGTCAGCCACAGTGGCGTTCAGTGGGTAAGGGCCAGAGATACTGGATCTTTGAGAGTGCCCGGACCAGTCCCATACAATATAGACTTACACTGCATCCTTCATGACTTGTCTGTCCCTCTAGATACATAGGCAGGTGGTAACCTAGTTTATTGTAGTGCAGAACCTATTTTACTTGTATACTGTATAATTTTTTGTGCCGTTATAATAAACACTGAGTTTTCCAGGAAATAACTCTTGTGTAAGTTGAAGAAAGATTGTACTTTGTGTGGAATTTTCTCAGTAGTTACTCATCATTTTGCAAAGCTCATCACTGATGTTAGTGCCATTCATAGTATTTGAGTTGCAATGCCAATTTTATTTTCTTCACAACACTTGTCACAAACTGAAATTACCTGTTCATTTACTTGAGTTTTACACTAGACTGTAAGCTCCATAATAGAGGTCTTACATATCTTGCTCACTGAATATCCTTATGCCTAAAACAGAGTCGCACATTGTAGCCAGTTATTAATCAATAATGGATGCATAAATAATGGATGGATGTTTGAATGACTGTCTCATCCATCTGAGCCTGACCTTTACATGCTGATATTCCTTAAGCTTCTGTCCCAGACTCTCTTTTCTGTTTGCTCTAACCCCTTCCCTACTGACCTCAGCTCTGAGCATGGCTTTGATTTATATCTCTACGCAGACATCTCTCCAGATTTTTCTCTAGCCTGAATCTTTCCTCCGAATCCAGAATTGCATATCTGTCTGCCAGCTCCCTTCCCAGTTTAATGCTCACGCATCTCAAAGTTGACCTGCCTTCTCCAGTGTGCGTCTCTGCGGATGACGCCGTTACCTGCTTAGTCACACTGGTGGGGACCCTAAGCGCTATTCTCGATGCCTCCCTTTCCCTTATGCCTATTCGTACGGAATCACCAAGTCCTGTTCATTCGTTCTCCTAGGTAATTTTCAGGCCCTGCTTTCTATCCCCAGATCCCCTACCCCAAGACCCCCTAATTTAGAAATCCTCAAATCTAAAGTCCCGAGTCTAGACTCCCTCAGACAGACAGCAGGAGCCTACTCACTGGTTTCCACCTGTCCACGCTTAGCCTCGTATAGTCTATTCTCCATAGTAGCCAGAATCTTGCCAGCCTTTTTTCCTTCATTGCTCCCATGCTTTAAGCCCATTAGTCACCTGGTGTTTCTCAAACACGTCTTATTCCTTCCCTGCTTTGGAGCTCCCACCCATGTCATGTCCCTTGCCGTGGAGGCTGGCTGTCCTCCAGAACGTAGCTCACTTCCACCGGGGACTCCCTCCATGCTCTCCTGAAGAGGCCAGAACACCCTCCCGTCCTGTGCCCTCACAGCACCCTGTATCTCTTAGCAAATTGTAATGCATGTGTTATAAAGGTAGCTGCTTGCCTTTCCCATGGCATTGGGTTTTGTTTTGTTTAAATCCTGATGTATAGGTATATCCTCAATATATTTACATTATCATCATAAAGAATGGCTGAATAGCGACTATAACAATTTGTCTTCTAAAATTTAATTGATTTTTATCCAGTGATTTTATAGGGTAGATCAATTTGATATGTTTTTTCAGGGGCATACTCTATTTCAATTGTTCTAAGAAACATAGTCTTCTCATTTCTCATGCACCATCTCCGAAATTGGCACGCGTCTTACAGATAGCGGCATATTATGGTGTAATTGGCAGCATTTTTCTTAGTGGTGCCTAAATTAATGGTGCATCTTATATTTGAAGGCATCTTAGATTAGATATAATTTGGTATTTTGTAACAAATTCATTGTGGAAGATTTACTGAGAACCTGACAGTGCTCAGTCATTCCACAGAAACATTGCTAGGATTTTCCTGCAGCCGTTACCGGATAACTGACCACCTCTTGATCCCCTTGAAGAAGTTTGTGCCTATAGTCATTTTGGTCCTACTCTGTCGAGTTAAATGTTGGGGACTTGATTTATGTATCATTTGCTCAAGTAGCACATAGATTCAAATTTGTATATGTGTATGTGTACCTGTTTTTTGGAAGAACTTTTTTATCTCTGTATAGAGGTGGGCCGGCCATCCATTGGTTCCCGAGGCTGTTGATTATCTCTGTGGAATGCTTTCTCTCCTTCTTTTTGGAAGAAGTTTTAGATGTGCACAAAGAGACATTCTCCGCAGCCTTCCTTGGATCTAGGCATGTGCACGTGATTAAGTTCTGATTAATTGGATGTGAGCAGAAATAATATGTGAACTTCCAGGGCATGAACGAAAAAGGAAATGGCTTCCTCTCCAATTCCTCCTTTCCCTCTTCTAGTGAGTGAGAAGAATGTGGTCCATCAGTGACCTCATACAGCAATGATGCCTGGCCAGGCTCTGGGATGCAGGGGAGAAACCTCTTGAGGACACTGTATTTGGGGGTCTTTTCTAGCAGCTCTACCTGGACTGTACTAAAGATCATCTGAGCCACTGTCTTGATTGGACTCTTCTATTTCTAAAAAAATGAGGTCAGCCTTCCCATGAGTTTGTCTTAAGTCTGAAGCAGATGGCTCTCACTCTTGGACTCCAGTAAAGAATATGTGCTCTTTGTAGACATAGTGTGCTATGGTGGATGTAGCACATGCCTGAGATTCAGGCAGACCTCAGCTTAAATGGAAGCTCTGTCACTTACTGTCAGTGTCACAGTGGGCTACGCAGGGAGGTCCTCTGAGCTTTAGATTGCTCACCTTTAAAGATGCAGGTGCTAGCCATTTCAACAAGATTCTTCTCCTCCTCCTCCTCCTCCTTTTCTTCTTCTTCTTTCTTCTTCTTTCTTTCTTCCTCATCTTCTTCCTCCTTCTTCCTTCTTCCTTCCTCCTCCTCCTCCTCCTTCTTCTTTCTCCTTCCTCCTCCCTCTTCCTCCTCCATCATCATCATCATCATCATCAATCATCATCATCTCTATGCGCAGTATGGGGTTTGAACTCACAACCCCAAGGTCAAGAGTTGCATGCTCTATTGGCTGAGCCAGCCAGGCACCCCTCAACAAGATTCTTTTGAGGAATGAATGAGATCATCTATTTAAAAGGCCTTCCTAGAGGCGCCTGGGTGGCCTAATCGGTTAAGCGTCAACTTTGGCTCAGGTCATGATCTCACGGTTCACGGGTTCGAGCCCCACATCGGGCTCTGTGCTGACAGCCAGCTCAGAGCCTGGAGCTGCTTCAGATCCTGTATCTTGCTCTCTCTCTGACCTTCCCCTGCTCACGTTGTCTCTCTGTCACACAAATAAAAAAATAAATAAATAAAAGGCCTTCCTAGCCCAGTGCTTAGTAAATGACAGCTATTGTCATCATTAGTTTTTCCAAAGACTACAACCTCAGACTATCTGCTGCCCTAGTATTTTTTCAGTTGGACTTGGTATTTATGGAGGATTGTCTGATTTTCTAGATTAAATCTTTGGATTAAGCAAAACCATCAGAAACCTTTGTATTTGAACCATGTTGCCTTTGTTCTCCAGAATTGTTGAGTTTTTAAGAGTTTCCTGAGTTTTCCCATCATGTTTTGGCTATGAGGAGGTTGCTAGAGATTAATAAAGCCTGCCCCATACATACTCCAGGGCATGAGAGAGGCTGTCCAGGGTTGGACTCTGTCACCCACGTGAGGTATCCCCTGAAAACCTTATTTAGACCTGAGGACCAGGGAAATTTCTACCCTTGTAGAACTGTTGTGTGTTCTCAGGGTTAATGAGAAGCCATAAAGGACAGAGAGAGGACTGGGATCATAAATAGTAACATAATTTGGTAAATTGGTAATTGTTTCCACTATAGGGCAAATTGTAGGTTAGCTCTGAATACTTATATTAATCCTTACTAGATGTGTTTCCATTAAAGCCCTTTAAAGAGGTGAATTCTAGGCCTTTTTTTTTTTTTTTTTTTTTTTTAAGAGATCAGAAAGCCAGGTTGGCAGCTGGCAGAAAGGTAAGTTTATGAGCATAATAGGAAATATTTGCTTTAAAAAAAATTTTTTTAAGTAATCTCTACACTCATTGTGGAGCTCAAACATACAGCCCTGAGATCAAGAGTTGCCTGCTCTACCCACTGAGCCAGCCAGGTGCCCCAGAAACATTTCCTTTTAAAAATTGGTATGTGAACATAGTATTGGATACACAGTTCATACCACTTCTGGACTTTGAGTATTCAAACTGGGGGGGTTATGGCGGTCATTCCAAGATAGCAGTTTAAAGTGTGGGGACAGCAGCCTTGGTAAATGCTTGTGACTCTACAGAGCACGGGACTGAGCAGGTCAGGATCCCAGACTGGTTCAGGAAGCAGTTCACTGCTCTGTGTCTGTTGAATGACTGAAGAATAAACCTGATCATATAAGGACAGTACAGCAGATTATAGAACACTTGCTTCCTTAACCTAGGTGGTTCCCGTAGCATCTGTCTGGAGGTCTTGATTTTTGTGTTTTGTTTTTTCCTTATGAATGTGGCATGTATTTAAAAGCAAAATCGAGGGGTGCCTGGGTGGCTTAGTCGGTTGAGCGTCCGACTTTTGCTTGGGTCATGATCTCGCGGTTCGTGGGTTCGTGCCCCACGTCGGGCTCTGTGCTGACTGCCGGCTCAGAGCCTGGAGCCTGCTTCAGTCTGTGACTCCCTCTCTCTCTGACCCTCCCCTGCTCACGCTGTCTCTCTCTCTCTCCTAGAAATAAATAAAACATTAAAAAAAATTTAAAAAAAAATAAAAGCAAAATCGAAAATTAAAATTTCAGAGGCACCTGGATGGCTCAGTCGGTTAAGTGTCCGACTTCAGCTCAGGTCATGATCTCACAGTTTGGGAGTTCGGGCCCCATGTCTGGCTCTGTGCTCACAGCTCAGAGCCTAGAGCCTGCTTCGGATTCAGTGTCTCCCTCGCTCTCTGCTCCTCCCCCACTCGTGCTCTTGCTCCCGCTCTCTCTTTCTCTCTCAAAAATAAACATTACGAAATTTTTAAAGAAAATTAAAAGTTTTTTCTATAACTGAGATTTTCAGTAGGTTTTCTTGTTCATTTCTGAAATACAGGTTTTTACATTTTACATTTTTGATGTGAAATATTAACAATCCTTTTAATACCTATGGGTTTTTTTTTAAACACATATAGTTGGTCATTTTTCCTACCTTATGTTTCATTATAGAAACTGTTTAGGCAGGCATTTGACTCCTTTATGACTCCCTTGCATATATATCTCTGAACCCTTCCTTTCTGCTGTCCTTACATGCAAACCCTGAACTTCACAGGTGTTTCCAGATCAGAGGACTGGCTGGATGGTGGTATCATCTCTTTTTATATTTGACTTTCCCCTTGTCCAGATTGTCATAAAGCTATTTCTGCTCAGGTCTTGTGCACTTGCCTGCTCTCCCAAATTAGAATCCAGTCCTGAGCACAAGTTAGTTTAATGGCTTCCAAAACTGAATCTACAGTTAACAGTCTTTTTAGTTCACAAATTTGCAGACTTTTCTAATAGAAAGTTACCCTGGGGATCATCTGCAGCCCAGAGCACTCATTTATAAGTGCCCCAGGCGTCGCTCTCACAGCTTCAGTGACCGCCCCACCCCCCACTCCTGCAGGTGAATGGCACGGGGGCTCTGTCCCTTCTTCCATAATCATGAAGGAGAGCCTCCTCCCATTTTGCCCAGATGTACCACAAGTTTTAGAACACAGAAATATAATGAAGTTAAAAAAAAAAAAAAAAACACTGGGCAAATGATACTAGGCAAATCCAGGCAAGTAGTCTTTTCCACCATCTATCAGGTTTCATACTTGCGGTCTTTGTTATTATTATTTAAGTTTAACTTGTAGTTTCATTTGTCATTTAGACACATCTGTGAATTGTATTTGTTGGTGTGGTGTTAAAAAGTCCAATTTATTGACAGAATTGAAATAGGCTCTAATTTAAGGATTCTTCTATCAATGAGGAGAGAGAAACCATGCAGCAGTGTGAGCTGGGAAAATTTAATATAAGGAATTAATACAGCTCTAGCGGGGGATTGAAGTAAAAGGGATTGGCGAGGTAGAAAGAGTGTTTTCAAGAGTATGTGACTAGAGGGAGAAGCAGGAGCCGCTACCCCCAGGGCTGAGATGAGGCACCCTGGGAGAGCCGCCCGGGCTGAGGTCCAGCCCTCATTGGAGAGGGCACAGTTGTGGCTCACGGGGTAGCGAACTCACAGAGCAGGAGGAGCCGGGGAGCAGCTAGGAGGCGCGGGCTGGCTGGGAGCCCTGCAGGGAGCCTGCCACGAAGAAACTTACTCCTCTTCTGCCGCATCTCTCCAGCGCCCTCTACCGAACAAGCCCAGCGCTGTGCCAGCTGGCGAAGGGAAAATGCTCAAAGGTCCAGGCCGGTTTTCTGAGAGTGGGTGAAAAGCTAAGTGGGGAGCTAAGAGGCAGGCTTCGTTCCCTACCTCCAGACTCCTTAGTAGTTGGAAGGACACGCTTGGGGAAAGCATGCTTATCACTGATGACACACAGTACATATTTTGAAAATTTAAGCACACAATGAAATCCTGATCATTGTTAATAACCACTCGGTAACTTACACACGGGTCATGGCCGCGAGGACTGCTGTATCTGAGAGACTGGTTGGAGATTGGCTTCTATTACTTTAGCGTATTTAAAGTACATGTATTCAAGTGTCATTATATAAATTGACTATGAAAATGGAACAACATTAAAAATTATAATGTCGTTTTCATTCTGAGGCTGCTCTAACTCAGAAATGAAATGAAAGGTCTTACAAAATGGCTCTTACGACTTCTATACCTGTAATTGACATGTTAATATAGCAATACTAAAGCAGCTTTTATAGTGGTTAAAATGTTTACTGAACCTGATTAGTTTTGAGACAAATCATAATTAAATAGCGCTGAATCCAGTCAGCACTTCCCCTTTCTAAGTAGGCCTAAATTAAATAGATTATTGAGGCGTTATTGTGTTTGTCAGTATTCTTTGGCTTAAGGGGGGGAGGAGAAGAGGGACTTTGGGGATGATAGGAGGCAGCCGACATCATTGAAGGCAACGCCAAAAAGCCGGGTTCCGCAGCTTGCAGAGTCTGGGCGGCAAGCGCCGATGGACAGCTCTGTAGGGAGCAGCTGGTGAGATGCATCTGCTCCAGCCGTCCAGCACTCAGTGCGGGATTCACGCTCCGACGAGTGTCCAGGAGGGCCGGGCAAGGGCACTGGGGTGCTGACCACAGGAACAGCCTATTTCTGGGCTCAAAGACCTCGGTCCTTGTCCTGGAGGCCCCGTTCTCACTCCATTTCTCAGCTTCTCTTCCTTGGTGTCGGCTTCATTTTTAGGCCTTCTGTGGTTGGGAGATGGTTCCCTCAGCTTCCATTCCTCCGATCCTGTTAGGTTCATCCCTGAACCTTAGAGTCGTCCCTGAGTCTAGTGGATGGCTCAGGATGCTGTACGCCGTGATTGGAGCCACTGCCCTGAGAAAGTCCATGGAGTTCAAGTGAGGGAGGGCCTGGTGCTCCAGGGGAAGTTGGGGTACAGTTACCAGTGGAGAAGTAGAGGGAGCCCACTGGCAGAAATAACAGACAGGGCTGATCAACCTGACTGTTCAGAGAAAAGCCAGCCAAAATGAGGAACATCATTTGTTCTGTGACATAAAGCCAGTGGAAGAAGGTAAACAAAATGTAGGAAAACATTGGTGAAACCTGGAAACAGATACACCTATGTCCCCCTCAGGGTGAGAAGCAGGAGATACTGTTTGTCTGGTCAGCCAGACTTCGGCAGCTGCTGCTGAGCCACAGCCGGGTGGCAGTTTGGTTCCATGTGGTGGACACAGCAGTGCGTCCTGAGAACTGAATCCTGGGCATTAGCACTAAAATGAAAATTACCCGGGCGTTCCTTTCAAATACCTTTAGGCCAACTGATTTTGCCACGATTCTTCTCCCTCCTTCCAAAGTCAAGGTTCCTGTGGCCATCTCTTCCGAATCAGTTTCTTTGTCCTTTCCTCCAGATCTTCCCTGTGTTCCTGGTGTTCTGGTCCTGTGGGAAGTGAAAACCCGTAACCTTAGCCGGGAATCCCACCCCCCCGGGTATTCCCTTGTCCCTCACCCCATCGGTTGGATTGGAACCCCTCCTCTCATCAGACCAGGAATGGAGGGAGAGGGGCACACGTGAGGGAGGGACCAGCATTCTCCAGAACCACCCTCCCCGAGCCATGACCGTTTCTAGATCATTATTTATTTGCTTTTGCTTTTTTTGTTCTTTTTACTCACTTTTTAAAAGTTTACATGCAGTAGAATTCACTCTCTGGTGTATAGTTAACCTAAGTTCCAACAAATACATGCAGCGTGTATGTAGTACCTCCATGCATAGCCACTCACAGTCAGGATTTACTAGGAAATCTCATCACCCTCCAAAGACATTCCCTTGCTCCGCCCCTTCTTAGTCGCATCTTACCCCACCCCTGGCCCCAGGCAGTAACTGGTCTGTTTGCTGTTCCTAGAATTTTTCTTTTCCCAGCGTCATGTAAGTGGAGCCACACAGCATTGCTTTTTGAAACTGCCTGCTTGGACTTCGTATATGCGGGGTCTGCGGGTGCTTTTCTTTGGAATTCACAGGGCTTTTTAAATCTGTAAATTTTTATGTATCACCAGATTTGGGAGGTTTCCCACCATTATCTTTTCACATGTGCCTTTCTCGTCTACTTCTGGAAGTCCGATAACATGAATATTGGGCCTTTTGATAATATCTGAGGGTCTGTGAGGCTCTTTATGTTTTTTTCCCCATCTGTTTTCATTCTGTTCTTTTATAGTTTCTGTTTATCTGCCGTGAACGCCTAAATTCCCATTTGTTTCAAATGTATTTACCCTTATTGCCTCCTGGAACAAAGTTACAATAATTGCTTTAAAGTTAACTCCAGCCCCGCAGCCATCTGAGAGCCGAGCCGGCTTTGTCTTTTGCCCTGGCAGTGGCTGCATCCCCCGTTCTTTTATGAGGCATGGTCTTGGTCTGTTCGGGGCACTCCGAATGTTGAGGCCTATTATAAACTCTTCCAGTGGATGCTGATTTCTGTGGTTGTTGTTTGCTAACAGCCTTGACTCTGCTGTTCGGATCTGTCCCACAGGTGGGTGACCTGGACATGAGCCCACAACTGGGAACGTGTGGCCACCACGTTCCGAGGCCTGCTCTGGCCAGTTGCTCTCTGGGATGCCCCACACTGTGTAGCTCACAAGAGCTCCTTTTCCTAATCCTCTGTTAGAAAGACAAGTTCTCTCAGGGCGCCTGCAGGGCTCAGTCGGTTGAGCATCTGACTTCAACTCAGGTCACGATCTCATGGTTCTGAAGCGGAGCCCCGCATCAGGCTCGCTGTTGTCAGCACAGAGCTTGATTCGGACTCCTGTCCCCTTCTCTCCCTGCCCCTCCCCCCTCATGCTTGCGCGCGCTCTCTCTCTCTCCCTCTCTCTCTCTCTCTCAAAAATAAAATAAAATAAACAAACATTTAAAAAGGAAAGAAAGAAAGACAGGGTTCTCTCAGCTTTAGCTGCCTGTGCCGCCACTGCCCTGCACGACACTGTGACGGGGGCCCACCCCTGGACAAAATAACAACTGTAAGAGAGAAGGCGAAAATGAGAAACGCACCTCCATACAGGTCACCTCCCCAGGGTTTTTTGTTTCATCACTTACTTTTTGAGACAGAGCACAAGCAGGGGAGGGGCAGAGAGAGAGGGAGACACAGAACCCAAAGCAGGCTCCAAGCTCAGAGCCCGACACGGGGCTTGAACTCACAAACTGCAAGATCATGACCTGAGCCAAGGTCGAACACTTAACCCACTGAGCCACCCAGGCGCCCCTGTTCCCTACCCTGCCTGCTCTCACTTTGTTTTTATTGTCTTTTTGTGTTTACAT
This sequence comes from Proteles cristata cristata, assembly GCA_017311185.1. Taxonomy (NCBI): domain Eukaryota; kingdom Metazoa; phylum Chordata; class Mammalia; order Carnivora; family Hyaenidae; genus Proteles; species Proteles cristata. The sequence continues at coordinate 176,991 of JAESUZ010003315.1, read as the reverse complement.
TGTATTTCATCCCGTGTTTTGTTGCAGCCTGTAGCCAGAGGCTCTTGTGGGCTTCCTGCATCTCAGCCCAGAGTCTTAAATGACTCCCTGCGTTAGTTCTCTGTGCCGTGTAACAGGTCAGCACAAACCTAGTAGCTTAACACAATATACATTCAGTGTTTCACAATTTCCATAGGCCAGGAGGCTGGCCATAGCTTAGCCGGGTCTCCTCTAGGCTGCAGGCCAAGCCAGGGCTGGCTTTTGACTGGGGAAGGGGGGCTCCGGGCTCACTAAGGCTGTTGACAGAATTCATTTCCTTGCAGCAGTACGATTCATGGCACCTGTTTCTTCAAAGCCAGCAGCCAAGCAGGAGACTAAGGCCAGTCTGCTAAAAAAGATGGAGTCTTAAATAATGTAGTCAGGGAGCAGCCTAACTTCACCGCTGCTGTATTCTAATGGTGAGAAGCAAGTCCTAGGTCCCTCCCACACTCGCAGGACGGCATTTATACAAAGGTGTGAACATCAAGAGACCTGAGAGCCTCTCTCAACGACTTTATCCTTTGATCCTCAAATAAAAACTCTGCCTCTGCTCTTATGCATCAGAGCCACGGTCCCCCCCCCTTCCCCCCCCCCACCCCGTGTCCTGGTGGAACACCGAGTGACTGCTGCTGCTTCTGGACAGTCCACCCAGCGCTCGCACCTCCGAGTTCTTGACCTCCTGTGTGCTCATGACCTCTACTTTAGAACCCTAGTCTTAAATCCCAAGCATATGCTCTTTGCTGCTTAATCCTGTTTATTTCCAAGGTCTGTCAAGTATTAAGCTAAATCAAGTCTTAACTTCACTTTCCCGTTAGAGTCTCTGTCCCTGAGGCCCGGCGCTGTTTTTATGTCCCTCCCTCTTCTGTTGCCCGCAGGGTCTCCTGCGTATTTTCCTGAACACGCAGCTATTCAAACACATGTTGAAAATTTAAGAACCTTGGATCTTTCCGTGGCAGCTGAACAGAATACCGCTTCCTCCTTCTTCCCTTTTTAAAGATGTCTGATAACACTTTCTGACCTCAACACTGCCCGGAAACTCTAACTGAATTAGCCAAACTTTTGAAATAATGAGATGGAACACAAACGCACTTGAATTGGTGGATTCTTTAACAGCGTGGCTTTGGCGTGTGAGCAGGATAACCCCGGAGCGGAGACCGTGGGGGGCTTTGCAGGTGAAACTCCGTCAGGACGAGGACTGACTGTAATTTCTGGTAACTGAACCGCCAAGGCAGAAACGGGCCCGCCCTCTAGTATTGAATTCTCTTCTTTCACAAAAAGAGCATAATCAGCTAACAAAAAGACTGGAAATTTGGAAGGTTCTGCAACCAGAATAGTTTCGCATGGGGTGGCTACATGCCCAGCCTACCTGCGTAATTGTGTCGTTTGAATCCCGGTTTCTCTGGGAAAATGTGTAGTTTAACCCAGAACACTGAGATGATTAGTACTCCTCGAGGCTTCAATTATGGGATTCCCCCACTTGCAACTGTCCCTTCTGGCTGCTTCGAAAAGAAGGGTGTTGCTTCTTCCCTCCACTCAAAGCCTGCTAGTAAGCCAGTGATTGCTACGCTATTTGAGAATAAAAGAAAGATTAAATTATTAATACCCAGATTATTAAAGAGACTTTTCTGTCTGATACAACTCAGTATAGTTGAGGCCATTATACTCCGCCTTGTCATGCAGAGTATGGGTGATTTATCATCCAGTTCGACCCCGTGTTTAGTTTGACGTCCAGAAGTTGAGCCCCAGGTCAGACTGTCCGTGCCCGGTTTGCTCTACTACTGAAACGCGCTGCGCCACCGGCCAGTGCAGTGCTGTTTCCTTCAGCAGAAGCTGGGCAGGGGCGCTGGAGCTGTCTGTGGTGGTGGTAATAAACCAGAGAGGAGGTGTGTGTGTACCAACAGAGGAGTGGTTGGGTGGGATGTGATGATGTTCACACCCCGGTATGTTATGTAGCCATCAGAGATAATAATAGATTAGGGGTGCCCGGGTGGCTCAGTCGGTTGAGCACCCAACTTGGGCTCAGGTCATGATCTCACAGGCCGTGGGTTTAAGCCCCGCGTCGGGCTCTGTGCTGACAGCTCAGAGCCTGGAGCTGCTCCACATTCTGTCTCCCTCTCTCTCTGCCCCTCCTGCATTCACACTGCCCCTCTGTCTCACAAAAATAATAAATGTTTAAAAAAGGTAATAATAGATATATCAGTTGGGGGAGGGGATGAGAAGATTCATAAGCAAGATGCAAAACATTTATAGATGTGATCCTAGTTTTACAGAACTGACCAAGTAAAATGCTTCGTAAAAAATGTATAAGTATGTATGTTTCCATACAATCACATGAGCGTGGAGACAGACCCAGAAGGGTGTGAACTAGGTGCTTAATGTGGGTTATCTGGAAGAGCTGTGGGGGCGAGTGGAGCTTTACTGTGGATGTGGAGGGAGGAGGAAGAATGGGTGAGGGGATGCCAAGCAAATGAGAAATTAAAAACGCAGAGTATGCTAGAAACAATACAGGATTATATTTATACTTGTGCATACAATCGTGTATTTAGATGTAATTTTTTTTAAAAAATTGAAATTAAAAATGAAAGTTATAAATGAATTCTCCTAACCCAGCGCCAATCCCATTTCTTTCTTCTCCTTGAAGCTCAGCTCGTAAGTCCGTCTCATGCCTGTCCCACATAACAAGCATATTGATTCACTATATGGTTGACCCTTGAACAGCAGGAATTTCAACTGTGGGGCTCCACTTACACAGGGGTTATTTTCAATAGACCCAATACAGTACCGTAAATATATCTTTTCTTCCTTATGATTTTCTTAACATTGCATTTTCTCTAGCTTATCTTATTATAATAATACAGTATAGAATACACATAACATACAAGTATGTGTTAATTGCCTGTTGATGTGATGAGTAAGACTTCTGGTCAACAGCAGACCATTAGTAATTAAATTTGGGGGGAGTTAAAAAAGTTATATGTGCATGTCTGACTGCTTGGGGAGTTGGTGTCCCTAACCTGCACAGTATCCAAGGGTCAGCCGTGTAGTTGATACATGTTAGTTTATTCCTCTTCCAGTAGGTCAAGAAATTTACCAAAAACCAAGTGTTATTTTTTTTTTCTTTTTAAGTAATTTCCTCAAACCCAGGACCTCAAGATCAAGAGTTGCATGCTCATGGGGCGCCTGGGTGGCTTAGTTGGTTAAGCGTCCGACTTTCGCTTAGGTCATGATCTCGCGGTTCGTGGGTTCGGGCCCTGCGTTGGGCTCTGTGCTGATTGCCAGCTCGGAGCCTGGAGCCTGTTTCGGTCTGTGACTCCCTCTCTCTCTGACCCTCCCCTGCTCACGCTGTCTCTCTCTCTCCTAGAAATAAATTTAAAAAAAAAAAAAAAAAGTTGCATGCTCTTCCAACTGAGCCAGCCAGGCGCCCCTCTGAATCTAAGTTTATAATCTTCTCACTAGCCCTGAAAGGTAGATAGAATCTTATTAAATATTACTTGATCATTTCAGGTAATAATAAAGCATCCCTTGGAAAGAAAGTATACTTATGGAAGATGTCTTTCTTTTTAAAAATAAAAATGTGATTTTTAAATCACATTTGAATCACACTTAAATCACATTTAAAATGTTGATTTTTTAAAAAACATTTTAGTGAGAAATGGCAGTAACTGTGTGCTGGAGTCTGAGGTAGAAGGTACCGTTCATTGGGGGAAATTAGAGAAGACTGTACTGGAGAGCATACATCTGAATTGTGCCTTGTCATATGACCATGAGGTCTGGCAGGTGGGCGTAGGACACCTCATGGCTATCTGGGCTCTTTATTTACATGTATTTTACTGTTACAGTGAAACCTGACTGTGCAGCTGGGGGAGTAGCTGGCTCTAATTACTTTAATTGTCAGAGCAATAGAATTAATTGCAATCATTCTTATTTCAATTGAATACCTTTTAAAAATGTACCCATACTTGCCTGTTTTATTAAGTTTACTATCTGATGGTAATTTAAGGTCTTCATTGTACTGTAGATTAAGCAAACATAACAATAGAGGTAGGCAACTGCGACTTGGGTTTTATTTATTCACTTTTCCCCAAGACATGTGGCAGCAGTGTGGTGGTCGCCGCACCACTGCCTGTACGTTGCCGTCACTCAAAGGCCTGCCTGGAGTTTGTTAGAATGTTTAAATGCAAGTTTCTTAGTGTCTCCACACCTTTTAACATGAAAATATTCCTGGAAAGTGTCATCTGAAATAATGAATAGTAACCATTTCCCAAACTTGATAAACGTACTGTCCTCCTTTAAAAGCAACATTCTCAGGGCGTCTGGGGGGCTCACTCGGTCAAGCGTCCGACTTTGGCTCAGGTTATGATCTCACGGCTCCTGAGTTCGAGCCCCGCATCCAGCTCTGTGCTGACAGCTTGGAGCCTGGAGCCTGCTTCCGATTCTGTGTCTCCCTCTCTCTCTGCCCCTCCCCCACTCACAGTCTGTTTCTCAAAAATGAATAAATATTAAAATTAAATTTAAAAATAAAGCATATTCTCTAAGGTCCTCCCCACCCCGTGGTGACTTGAATTATGTTTATTACGATAGTGTGTAAATATGTGCAAACTGACAGGCTGAAATTCTTATGCATGTAGCTGTACATATATCAAAATAACAATGTATGCTTGGGGGAGGTTTTCCTGAGGCTTCTGTGCACACCGCTCCTCCTGTTGAGTCTGGTGACCCCTCTTTCCTGCCGGTATCCATGTGGGCCCGGGCAGGAGGAAGGAATGGCCAGGTAGCGCAGACAGGCCAAGGTTCTTACAAAGGAGATGAGGCTGCAATGGAAGAAGAGTCACTGCAGAGACCACACGGCCCCTCGGGCTGAAGGGGGTGCCCGAGCGAGGCCAGGGTTCAGACTCCCTGACAGGGTGCAGTTGCGGCCCATTGGGTGGCCCAGCCCCTCCCTGGCTTGCCCAGGGCAGCGAGTGTGTGCGTGCTGGGCCGCAGGAAGTGCTGGAAAGTGCGTGGGAAAGCCACGGCCAGTAGCCAGGCGTAGGGCCGCACGGGAGCACCAGGAGTGAGTATTGGGAGCAGGGCCCCGGTGGGAGCCCTCCTGCTGGCAGGCCGGCCGCGTGGACGTGCTGGGGAAGGAGTGGCGGTGCGGCAAGAGGCCTGGAGCACAGGTGTCTGTCGAGAGGATCACGGGCAGGGGACACTAGACCACGTGCTGCAAGGTTGCAGAGGGACCCAATTTCTGGCCCATGGCCAGGGTCATCGCTGGCGTCTTCACAGCTGGCTACACGCTCAGCTGTGCCCACTGGGAGGGAGACGTGTTTCAGGGACCCGCCCAGTTACCGCACAGCAGTGTGTGTGACGGTTGAATGTGGAGTTGCCCCGCAGTGCGTGGGTATCTGACACACGACGCCATCCCAGCCAGAATCGTTTGCAGTGTTGGAGCGCTAGCGAACAGGGCTGGCCCTCCCGAGTGCTGTGACCGGGCCGGGTTCCCGCGTAGCCTTGCGGTAGCTCACCACGCTGCGTAGGAATCTTTGCTTAAAACGTAACTGCTTTCGGGGCACCTGGGTGGCTCAGTCGGTTACGCATCTGACTGTTGATTTCAGCTCGGGGTCATGATCTCACGGTAGGAGAGTTCAAGCCTCACCTCAGGCTCCGCGTTAACAGTGCAGAGCTTGCTTGGGATTCTCTGTCTCCGTCTCTCTGTCCCTCCTTCTGCTCTCTCTCTCTCAAAAATTGAAAAAAAAATTTTTTTCTTTTAAAAAATCCTCTCCAAAGACTCTGATTTGGTTGGGCTAGGGTGGAACACAGGAATTTGCGTTTTTGATAGGTGCCCTCCGGGGTGCTGTCGGTGTGGCTCCGAGTGCTGAGAGCAGCAGGTCTGGGGCTGGACCGCATGACCGGTGTCCTACTGCACGTCGTGCCCTTATCACCTAACACGCCGCCTTCTGGAAGCATGGCACCTGACACGTGGGCCTGATGAACAACTGCTGAACCACTAATGCGCTTGGGGCACCTGGCTGTGGCCCCAGAGAAGGGCCCCATTGTTAGCGCCTCTTCCCAGAGGGCCCTTCTGCATACTGTCTGGGTTAAAACAGACTTTATACTAATACCATCTTTCTTTACGTTTAACAGGGAGAAAGAACAAGAAACACAAAAAGAGGAACGTTTGATGGAAGAAAAGAAAAAGAAAAAGCAGGAAGAAAAGAAAAAGAAGGAAGGTGCTCAGAAAAAGGTTTGGCCAGAACTACCACCTCATTGACTGTAATTGCCATGGGCCTCATTTGTAGCATCCCAGCCATTATGTCACAGAGGTTCATTTGATGACCTCTCAAAACCGATACGCCAAATCTGCGCTTAGTGAAACACAGATTTTACACTAGCGAAATGAATGCGGGGTCACGGCCACCGAGTGTCTGTCTTCAGGAGCTAGGAATGTAGTGTTGCATTTGAGAGGAGTCTCATTTTCGTTGTTGCCGGTGCAGAGCATCCGTGCTCCTCGGCTCGTGGTGCCCCATCCGGGGCAGTGTCCGGGAAGTGAGGGAAGGGCCACGTACCCGATTTTACTAGGGAAACTAGAGATCAGTTTTGCAGGTTTGGCCAATGCTCTTTTATAAATCCTGTTAGTGAATGTTAAAAATTAAAAGCCCTACTGTAAATCTTACAGTCGCATTTGAATTTTGTGGCATTTAATATACCGGGTTATGCCATTTGTTGTCCTTGCTAGTTTAATGTGTCTTGTGCTTTAAACTGTGTACCTTTTAGTCTGGATCACAGTACCGAGCTCAGATGAGCTTCCAGATAGGTGAGGGGTTTTTTGCCTTGAGATCGCTGTTGGCATATAATAGCACGTAGACAGTTATACATTTTTCCCATTAACAAATTTTAATATCACCTGGGCAAAAATTTGCTTTTAAAATTTCCAGTATTAAAGTCTGCTTATAAACTTTCATAGATGTGCACATGCTACACATTATTATTCCTAAAGAGTTTCTGATTTTTTTTTTTTCAGGCTGCTGATCAAAAAACCAAAGGTAAGTTTATTTTATTTGGGGGTGGTACGTTTTACAGCGGCAGCAAACTTTTTTATGGTGAAGATGACTCTCATTTTAATTGGTAGTTAAAAACAAAGAATCTAACCTTGGCTTTGAATCTTTTGAATCTTCTTTTTATTATTCACTATGAAATTCATCATTTATCCCTTTTTTTACATCTATATTTCATTGGTGTTACTTTCTAAACAATGCTTTTTCGTTTTCCTTTGGTTTGCTTTCCACCAAACAAGGACTAAACTAATAATGTTGATCCAATTTGAATAAGACCAGAAGATAGCGAATTTTTTTTGAAGCTTTCAGTTTCTCTTTGCCAACTATTTATAATAAAAAGAGCTCTATTTTTGTATTCCCTCTTTGCTAGTGATATGGAAAAGATTTCTTTTTTATTTTCTGAGTCCAGAACTCACTCACGACTGCCTTCGTGGGTGCTAGAAAGACACATAGTTCCCCCAGGAGCCTTGGCGTCCCTGGGATTTGCTGGAAAGTGAGCAAAGCGGAAGTCGCACCACGAACTTCTTCCCTCAGTGCTGGCTCTGGTCAGGGACAGTCCGCTGGCGTGGGCACGTGCGGGAGCCGTGCATACCAGCTCTGTAATTTGGGGCAGGTGACCTCACTTCCTCAACCTCAAGCACCTCATGTTTCAAATGAGAGAGCTGCTGAGCGCGTGGTCCCTGTGTGAGGCTGCCAGGCAGACCCAGTGAAGCACATGGCAAAGGGCTCGGTGCCTCACGTGCGGCTGGTGCTCAGTAAGGGTCAGCTGTAATGAACTGTGATGTTAACGTCTCTGCTGGACCGTCACGTGTACACAACCGTACACGCAGGCACATACAGTATAAAGACTTACTGGAGCGCCCTTTCGGGTGGTACCACTGCTAATACCCTACTTTTGTTTGGCAGCTTTTAGTTTCCAAAGTAAAGTTTGTGTCAGTGGCTTCACTTGAACTTCATACCTGAGCAGGGCAGGGATTAGTTTACTGTGAAGACACAGGCTGACAGCACGAGTTTAAGTGGCCTGTGCTTGGCCAGCAGTTTGTGGAAGGAGAGGGCCGGAGAGAGCCTGGGCTCCCGACCCCCGGCGGTGGGCCGCCAAGCTCCTGCGCCTGGGTCACGGTAAGCCTGGGACTTCATGCCAGTCAGCCAAGTCAATAGTAAGAGGCAGCCTGGTTCTCAAAAAGGACCTTTTTTTTTCTCTACTCCCAGAAGCAGTGTGAGTTTACATCACACTTTTCCAGAAGGTCCAGAGTGTTGTGGTACATAGTCATATTGGCAGTTCCCATCTTGCAGAAGAAACGGCAGTGTCTTCCACTTGTCACTCACAGCTACAGGATTATTTTTCTGAGTCCCCATTTCCTTTTTCCTTTTTTCTTCTTTTTAACATTCTGGGAAGTTTTTATAACCTGATTCAAACCCGGCTGTATTCTGTTGTCACTGTCGTCTCGTCAGATAGTAACAAATCGCTCCTGTTTGTGTGGTGACCGTGAGTTACGTGGTCCTGCCACACGGCACAGAATTATCATCTCCCGCTACTGTTCCGATGAGTATTTCCATTGCATACTCCAAACTCGGTTGGAATTTTATGTTCTCCTTTTATCTTCTCTAAATTACTGCTCCTTTGGGTCCAATTTGTCATCAGCTGTACTAACTATAACTAGCCGTAGCACACAGAATAGTAATGATTATTAATGTCTTCTAAACAACAACAAAAAAAAGCTTTTTAAATTATAAATAATCCAACAGTGCTGCTGGGTAACTCACTAATGAGTGTTAGCAGGTTAGAGGTTTACATTTTTCTCAGATTCTCCCTTATTCCTGGTTTAAATCAAAATTACCTGCTGCAAGAAGGTGGTTTTGAGTTTCTGACTGGGTGCGTATGTTGGGTACCATGGGCCGGGCCTGCCGTTGCCCCAATGAACATGCCCCTTGCCCCTCAAAGAACTGCACTGAGCAGTTCAAAAAACCTTCCTCTGAGCCCTCTTCACAAACAATAGTTTTTTGTAAATTCCACTAAACATTGCCTTCGCGTTACCGGTGACTAGAGAAGGAGGGCGCCGAACTCGATGGCTTGTCCTGCGTTAGTGAGACTCGAGATGCCCTCATAGCTGGGAGCAGGCAGACCTAATCCCGTCGTGAGATACCATTAACCTACGTATTATGTCCCTGCTGTCTGAGCGCCCGTGCTTTATGCTGGGGTTTGCTTCGGTAGTCAGTAATCTTGTTTCTTTCTTTTTCTTAATTATTTTTTAATGTTTTATTTATTTCTGAGAGACAGAGACAGTGTGAGCAGGGGAGGGGCAGAGAGAGGGGGAGACACAGAATCCGAAGTAGGCTCCAGGCTCTGAGCTGTCATCACAGACCCCGACGCGGGGCTCGAACCCACTAACTGTGAGATCATGACCTGAGCCGAAGTCGGACGCTTAACCAACTGAGCCCCCCAGGCGCCCCTCTTGTTTCTTTATTTTGGGCACCGCTCTTAATTTGGGCACAGATGATAATAGCTTTGTATGTGATGTGATGGCTTTGTGAGCCCAAATTTTCTATTATTGTCTTCAGGGATTTTTATGAACTTAATTTGTTTTCGGATTAATTATAGCACCCATAAATGTGAAGTAATGTAATTTATTGGTTTTAGCCAGATTTCCTAAAGTTCATAAAATAGGTAAGTTTTCATACAAGAAGCTCAGTTAATTACATCATGTGTGAAAGCAAGTGTCTTGATGACCCAGAATGTCTCAAACTCCATGTGATTAATGCTTTATGGTTTTGAGTCATGTACTCTAATAAATTCACACATTATGATTAGTCTCCTGATCTTATTTCAAAGGATGGACTGTTATGTAAGTTTTGCAATCGGGTATTCAACTTTGCCATGTATTCAACTTGTAATGCTAATTTTAAGACAATCTTTATGAGCTTTTGTTAATGTAAATCAGTTGAAACCATATGCTCTCTCAATAGCCTTAACGCTGAGTTATAGAGGTTTTGGGGTCACAGATGATATGCACTGTGCTGTATTCCTCTTAAGGCTCATTCTAGACGTGTATTTCTCTCAGTACAAACGCAGGTCAGAGTTGAAGTTTGAAGCGCGCCTTCCTAGCTTCACAGTCAGAAGTAGATGCAAACACGCAGAAGTGAGAACCCAGCCTCTGCACCTCACCGGTTAGCCGGCCCTTCCCTTGGGCAGAGGTGGCAGATTGCAGTTTGCTCGGTCCTGAACTATTTGCTCAACGTGATATTCACCAGTTCGTTTTTATAAGGCATCACGTCTGTGTTTTGCTGACTTACACGGTGTGGTAAAATCGGCCAGGTTCTCTGAGTTCCCGTGTCTTCACGTTCACGTCCACAGCACCAGAGCAAATACTGTTTCGAGTGTATGAGCTGCTCTTAGAAGCAGTAGCTACAAGTCTGCTTAGTGTGTGCGGCGCAGAATGGTTTATAAAATACGGCAGTGTGTTTGGTGTCTACAAAATTAATAGAATCATAGAGTGTGAAGGATCCTTACAGTTTGTCTGGTTCCTTCATTGGTTAGGAAATGAGGTGCAAAGAGGTTGGGCAGGCCGCCCAGGTCTGGACAGCTGTCGGTAGTGGCAGAACACTAGAACGCTTACCTCCCTGCTGTCACTTACGTATGCGAGGGACACATCAGTGTTGTATATCCATCGTCAATACAGTCATTCATTCTAGGAAGTGACTTAGGAGCTTTAGAAATAAGGCTGAAAGAAGTTCCTAAGGGGTTCATTATGTGAGAGGTCTTTATGGGATGCTATTTTCTAGGATTTTATATATTAGGTATCTTTCTTTAGCCATGTTACCATGTTTAAAGTAATTATTATTTAAAAAAAATTTTTAATGTTTTATTTATTTCTGAGAGAGAGACAGCATGAGCAGGGGAGGATCATAGAGAGAGAGGGAGATATAGAATCAGACGCAGGCTCCAGGCTCTGAGCTGTCAGCACAGAGTGACGTGGGGCTCGAACCCACGAACCATGAGATCATGACCTGAGCCAAAGTCCGACTCTTCACCAACTGAGTAATTACTTTAATTACCCCTTAAAGTAATTATTTAATTTTACTGTTAAATCCTGGAGAAGGAAGATATAATCAGTGCACTCCTATTTTTTCCATGGGAACAAAAGAAAGTATATTAAGATATGGTATTTTTCCCCTAATATCTAGGCAATTTAAAAGGGTAGAAATTATTGGAGGGAACCAGCTAAGCCGGGACATGCATAGAAGTTCCTCCTCAGCTTTATTTTTAAGAAATTAATGTTTATTTTTGAGAACGTGAGAGAGAGAGAGAGAAACAGGAGTGCAAGTGGGGGAGGGGCAGAGAGAGAGGGAGGCACAGAATCCAAAGCAGGCTCCAGGTTCTGAGCTGTCAGCAGAGAGCCCAACGCGGGGCTCAAACCCACTAACCATGACATCATGACCTGAGCCGAAGTCGGACACTTAACTGAGCCCCAGGGTGCCCCCTTCCTCAGCTTTCGAAGGAAGGAAGTACATCCACTGGTGCCCACGCTGCTTCTGTTACAGGCACTTTACCAGCATCTCCCTGGGGCCTCCTGAGAAGTCCCTGATGAAGCGAAAGTCTGCATCCCTGTTTAGCTTAACCAAACCAACGGTAAATGTAAAGGCAGTTCCAAGTTTAGAGAAAGTTACAGTTTATAGGGGCGCCTGGGTGGCTCAGTCGGTTATAAGTATCCAACTTTGGCTCAAGTCATGATCTCACGGTTCGTGGGTTTGAGCCCTGCGTTGGGTTCTGTGCTGACAGCTCAGAGCCTGGAGCCTGTTTCAGATTCTGTGTGTCCCTCTCTCTGTCCCTCCCCTGCTCACGCTGTCTCTCTCTCTCTCAGAGATAAATAAAAATGTAAAAAAAAATTTAGGGAAAGTTACAGTTTATAGCTCCAAAGGAAGCTGACAGTCTGCACTCCAAGAAATCACTTAACAGATTACTTTCTTTGCTTTTTTTTTTTTTTAAACCGCTTTATTGACTTAAGTTGTCATACGGGAAACTGCACGTGTTTCCTAAGTTGGGTGCATGCGAGCCTGTGAAACCATCCCCACAACTGAGACTGGACCCCCGCTCCCGAGGTCCCCCCACCCCCTCCCACCCACTGCGCATATGCTGCCCGCCTCCATCAGGCCGCAGGCAACGTTCGCTGCTTGCTTCCTGTCCCCACCGCAGCTTTTCTTCCCCGGACTCTTGTTAGGTAAACGGAATCATGCGGGATGTGCTCTTGGCCTCTGTCGCTTGGAGTAATGCTTTAGAGGCTCGTCCCTGTCATGCGAATCATCAGGTCACTCCTTTCCATTGCCGAGCAGGCTTCCGTTGTTTGGATTTGTCACAGTTTGTCCATTTACCCGTCGTGGGCATGTGCCTTCTTTCCAGTTTTTAGTGCTCGTGAATAAAGCCTCTATAACCTTCGATATCGAAGTCTCAGTACAGACATGTGCTTTGCTTTTTCTTTGGTAAATGTGTAGGAGGAGAGCGGCTGGATCTTAGGGTAGATGTAGGTTTACCCTTCCAAGAAACTATGAAACCTTTTCAAAGTGGTTACACCCCTTCCCGGTTCTGCATCCTTACCAGCACTTGGACACCATCAGTCTTGATTTCAGTAGCCTTTCTGACAGGTGTGTGGTGACTTCTCATCATGCTCTTGATTTGTGTTTCTGTAATGGCTGATAGTATTGAACGTGACTCCCGCGCTTTCTTGCTCTCTGTGTATCTTTGGTGAATATTCAAACGTTTGCTGCTTTTTAAAAAGCTGAGTTATTTGCTCTCTTATTCCTGATTGGTTTCTAGTATTAAATTGGCCTCTAGAGTTGGGTAGAAAAACTCATTGCGGCAGCTTAGTTTTCCTCATGCCTCAGCCCTGCTCTTCCAGTTACAAATAACTGTGTGTGTGGTTATTTGTAATACAGTAACTTCAGAAAGTACAGCTGTGATCACGTTTTATCTCGCTTTCGCTTTTAACACACCTACTAAAGGTCACATTAATAAATGAGTGGTTGGTTACATTTTGCTACCTAGTTAGTTCATTAGTTAAACAAACAATTAACAAATATCTGCCAGACAGAGCAGAGATAAATTCTCTGTTCTCAAAGAGATGTGTTAGATCTATAAGCAAATGAACTCAATAAAATGTTCCAGGGGTTGTGATTTATTTATCCCACATCTTGTTCCTGAAAGGATTTAAGTACTTTTCATTCAATATTTATATCCCTGCGAGAAAAGATGGCCTGTAGTTAAAAATAAGTGAGAAAACTGGGGGAAAGGCAGATAGTGGTTTAGAACGAGATAAACACAGGCCGGGGGCTGGTCCCTCTCCCGGTTGTCCCCAAGTCAGCTGTGCAAAGGGCACAAGGGGGGGTGTATCCCAGCCATCCTGAACCCACCCAAGAGATCCCTCTCCCCAGCCACTCCCGCCACAAACAGTGAGGTGAACCTAGAGAGCTGGAGAGCAGGGAGACCAGCTCCCCAGGTCCATCTTCGGGCTTCAGAGCTGACCTTTTATTTCATTATTATTCTTTTTAATGTTTTTATTTCTGAGAGAGAGAGAGAGAGGCAGCGTGAGCAGGGAAGGGCCAGAGAGAGAGGGAGATACAGAATCCGAAGCAGGCTCTAGGCTCCAGGCTCCAAGCTGTCAGCACAGAGCCCGACGCGGGGCTCGAACTCACAAACCGTGAGATCATGACCTAAGCGAAAGTCGGACGCTTAACCGACTAAGCCACCCAGGCACCCCCAGAGCTGACCTTTTAGACCAGAGGGCTCCACTGGAGATTTTAAGTGGGAGAGTGATGTCATGAGATTCACATTTTTTAAAAAAAATTTTTAATGATTTAGAATCCAAAGCAGGATCCAGGCTCTGAGCTATGAGCACAGAGCCCGATACGGGGCGTGACCCCATGAAACGTGAGATCATGACATGAGCCAAAGTCAGATGCTTAACCAACTGAGCCATCCAGGCGCCCTGAGATTCACATTTTAAAAGGATCATGGAACATGCCGGATTGAAGATGAATCCGACGGTGGCGGGAGAACTGGGAGCAGCAGGCACATTTAGACGGCCACCTACTTGAGATGATGGTGCCGCCCGGGGCGGGCAGAAAGGAAGGGTCGTGGTGCGGGGCAGGCAGAGTCTAGACACTGGCCGGGCCAGTTATCCGGCAGGGATTTCCCGAACGCCTACTGTCTGACTGGCACTGTTTGCTATGGGGGGAAACAGATTTGAAACCACAGATATGCCTCCCCCTCTCTGGGAGTAGAGCCTTGTTGGAGGGCGGGCAGGACCCCCAGGCGCGAGGCTCTCTGTGCCCTTACTGACCGGACGGCTACTGGGAAGGGAAGGAACATTGTTGAAGGAGAGCACAGAACAGAAGAATCGCAAGCGGGCTGCGATGGGGGAAGGCACCCTGACTGAAGCCGGAAGCGAGATCTGAAGCTGGAGAGATGGCAGCTGGGTCAGGGAGAGCAGACGGAGGCCTCAGGGGCGCCCGCACTCAGAGGGGACAGCATTTGCACAGGCTGCCCGGCCGGCGGGCACTCCCTGGGAACTGGGTGAACAAAGAGCTGGCACCGCAGGTGAGCTGTGGGCCACGGGGGGACGGTATCACCGAGGCTCAGGTGGACAGGGACCCAGTGGGCACAGGGCATGCAGAGGTGGAATATTCCTTTTCAAAATCCCTTTGCGACATGGCCTATTTCCCTCCCCTCCCCCAGGCTTCTCCGACTAATGTCGGCCTCGTCTGACTCGGGCTCCCTCTGCGGCAGGTTGTCGGGCTCTGTGCTTCCAGAGGATAAACGGCCCAGGGTCACTGCTGCTGCACAGCACACGGGCCTGCCCCACGAGGCAGCGTGCATGCCGGCAGAGAACGCATTTCACGCATAAATCCACTCAAACCTTCCGTGTTTCATGAGATTTAGGATTTGCTGTTCTTCAAGAGCTGTTCAGGTCCAGATGATCGAGTGTCTCCACTCGATGAGGTCAGGCCGGAGATGAGAGAGCTCAGGGGCCTCTGTTCCCCCTTCATGTCCGTCCAGTGTGTGGCCTCATTTGGGGACGTATTCATGTCCCCGGTGTTACATACTGGGAAGATGATAGAAAAGCCAATGTATATTAATGCTGTAGTGGTTACTTGACTTTAACATAGGCTCTTATCAAAGGTTTCTACTTTGATCTTCTAAATCTGCCAGCTGTTGCTTAAAAGAGGTTAGAAATATTTGCCTGTATGATAAGCAGTTCATTTCTTTAGAGTGGAAGAATCCAAGGACCAAAACAAAGTAATCTTCTAATAAAATGATTCTTACAGTTAGTAGTCATTATTAAAGTAAATTTACTTTAACATTCATACTATCCAGTCTGATGTACTAAGAGTAGCATTTAATTTAATTTCATGCTTTTTTAGAGAGGTAGCTGTAAGACATTAGAATAGAAAATATCTCTAAACAGCGTTCTCTCATTAGCAACAGGCACTACGATAATGTAGTTAGTGGTTAATGAGTTTGTGCTCGTTTTAGTGGAGCTCCCGGAGTCGCCATGGTGACAGATGGGCCAGAAGCGGCCAGCGGAGCTCACAGAAGTCCCGTCGGGACTGCCCGTGAGCGTGGCAGCTGGGCCCTCCTGCCTGCGGCCACCTCGCCCGGCCTCCTGTGCTCTGAGGAGCTTCTGCTGCAGCGTCTGGTGCCTCGTGGGTTGCAGCAGAGACTGCAGGAATGAAAATCTTCCTTGGAATCACAGGCTCTTTGAGCCCTGGGAAATCCCTTTTGTATAGATTTCAGGAAGTACAAATTTAAAATTTTAAGAACTCCGCATCTTCAAGTGTATATTCTGAAATAGCTGGAATTTTTTTTTTAATATTTTTATTTATTTCTAGGAGAGAGAGAGACAGCGTGAGCAGGGGAGGGTCAGAGAGAGAGGGAGATACAGACTGTGAAACAGGCTCCAGGCTCTGAGCTGGCAGTCAGCACAGAGCCCGATGCAGGGCTCGAACCCACGAACCGCGAGATCATGACCTAAGCGAAAGTCAGACGCTTAACCGACTAAGCCACCCAGGTGCCCCTGAAATAGCTGGAATTTTAATGCATGATTTTTGAGTATTTTTCTTATGTCATTGTGCGGTATCTACGTGGAAGAGAAATTCTATGCTTTATCATACAAAAACTTCTATTGTCTTTTTTTGTTAAACATTTTTTAATGTTTATTTTTGAGAGAGAGCGCGAGCGCGTGCATGCATGAGCAAGTGGGAGGGGGCAGAGAGAACGCTGTAGGTTCTGAGCTGTCAGCACAGAGCCCAATGCGGGGCTCGAACCCACAAACCGTGAGATCATGACCTGCGCCAAATTTGGACGCTTAACTGACTGAGCCCCTCCAGGCGCCTCTATTTCTTAACTTCCAAAATGCCACCACTTGTAGAACATCATTGATCTAATAGTATCTTCCGTACAGATGCAGTTACAGAGCTATTGAGGAAACTGTATTAAATATATACACCAATTGTAAGATGATGCATCGAAACTTCTGAAACGAGATATATTAACATGTCCCTCTAGCTTGGCATTTATCTATAAAAAGTCACATTTAAAATACACCGTTGCATACTCCCCTGTCAGTGTGCTGTAGGGCGGCTGCGGTAGCCCATGAGAGTCTAAGGGACAGTGTAGGGAGGTCCCATTTCAGTAAATGCCGTCATAAGGAGACCACTGTGGAATCACTAGGTCATGACCACATACCATGACGTTGTTGAGGTGAGAGAAAGAGTTGCATGTACTACTTGCTTTAAAAAAAAAAAAAAAGACTTTTTTTTTATGTTCATTATTTTTGAGAGAGAGGGAGACGGAATCCGAAGCAGGCTCCAGGCTCCGAGCTGTCAGCACAGAGCCCGATGCGGGGCTCGAACCCACAAACTGAGAGCTTGTGACCTGAGCCCAAGTCAGATGCTCAGCTGACTGAGCCACCTAGGTGTGCCTCCTCCCCCCCAAAATCTGGTCTTAATCAGAGTTCAGTTGAAGTGTATAATACAGAGCCGCTGTAGCTGTTTTGAAAAACAGGGTGCTTGTAAGATCGTTGCGAGGGAAGGGGGAGGGGCGCCCCCCAGGCTGGGCCTCCGGACCCGATTCCCCAGAGTCATCCCAAAGGGCGGCTCCCTGGGAAGGAGTCAGGAGGCCTCACCGGCCCTGCGTCCAGGGGTCAGGAAGCCGCCGTCCACACTGTCCCTGCCCCCTCGCAGGCCGCGATTCGGAGCTCGTGGAGGCTCCAGGGCCGCAGCCCGCTGGCTGGGGAGGCAGCAGTGCGGGGAACGTGTGCGGGCCCCGTTGTGACCGCGCCCTCTGGAAACTCCCGCTGAAGGCAGAGAAGTGTTTCTTGGCAAGAAAATTGCCCTGAAGAAGCCGGGCTCTCTCAGAGGATGGTTTCCTCCCTGCCTCTTCCCCAGCAAGTGTCGCTGTCACTTAGAAGAAGAGGGGAAGGTTTATTAGGGTGAGGGAAGCGCAGGGAGAGGTTGGGCTGCCAGACGCCTGGCTGCCGTCTTCGTGTTCTCTGACCCGGTGACTCGTCGACAGTCCCTGAGTCCGGCTAGACTTCCCCTCGCCTGGCTGGCGCTGCTGCTGTGCTGTAGCAGCGGCGTGGGCCATCGGCTCGCCGCCGAGCCTGCGTCGCTGAGGGCTCGCCCCAGAGGGAGGCAGACCTGAGGAGAGCGACACGGTGGTGACTTTGACACCCTCCCTACTCCCTGGCCGCCGGCAGGGTGAGAAATTCGTGTCTGAAGAGGCGGGGGGGCTGCTCAGAAAATGCCCGTTTGATTTACGTGCATCAGAAGAGGAGACGAAACTCCGAGGCCCTCCTCTTGTCAGCTGGCCGCTGTTTTCAAGGGCCCCAGAAACCCTGGCTGCAGCAGGGAGTTTGCCTGCCGTCCCCTGTCCGCGGCCAGCAGGCCCAGAGGCTCGGTCCCTTCCGCCCCGTGGCTCCGCTCACTGAGGCGCCTTCCCTTCTCCTCAGACCTTTCCTAAGCGCAGCCTGCTGCCCTTCGCAGCCCTGTCCCCTTCTGAGGGGAAGGAGGAGACCGGCTTTCGATGGCTTTTAAGTGAGGCTGTACAGGCGGCCCCACGTAATGGAGTGCATCTAACACGAGGAAAGTGAGTAGTCCGTGTTCAGAGATCTTAGAGTGGCTGCTTTATGTTCAGAAATAACTACCGATTGGTAACATTCACTATTGAACTTCTTCAAAACTGGCGACTGACAGCATTCATTTTTTACGTCACAATTCTTCATTTTTGTAGCATCAATTCCTTTTCCTATAAATAGTTTGAGGAAAAATAGCCCTGACTTTGTCCTTTGATCTTTCTGAAAAGATAGCAGCAGTGTAGGGGCAGAGCTGTGGCTGGCCGTCCGAGATGAGCCTTGTCACCAGGGCGCCGGTGTCCTCCTGGTTATTAGCTCACTTGGGCCCTGGGGGTCTGTGCAGGTGAGGGGGGAACAGGGTGACCTCTCAAGGTCCCGTCAGCTTGGGGTCTTTGCTTCTGAGCCCTTGCTGGTTGTTTCCATCAGGTTTCTAGCTTTCTTTGTTCTATTTTTTTTTTTCATGTTTATTTTGAAAGAGAGAGAGCGGGAGGAGGGGCAGAGAGGGAGGGAGAGAGAGAATTCCAAGCAGGCTCTACACTGTCAGCGTAAGCTTCTTGACCAGGATCATACTCACATCAGCAGTAACTGGCCTGATACCCAGGGCTTCCATTTACCAGTCTGGTGTTTTTTTCTGTTCTACCAGTTACTTTCTTTATATTCTGCTATTTCTGCATTGCTTTTTAACTTCAGACGTGTGTTTACGACACAGCCGAGTCCTTTAGTGCTTGTTAGGCACTTCCTGTGTTTCGGGCACTGTGCTGACATCAGATGCGGGGAGACAGGCCTACTGGTGAGCAGTCTAGGGGCGCCTGGATGGCTCAGTCACTGTGCACCTGACTTTTGATTTTGATTTCAGGTCATGATCTCATAGTTCGTGGGATCGAGCCCCACGTCAGGCTCCACACTGTCAGTTGGGTTCTGTCTCTCCCTCTGCCCCTCCCCTCTATGAACTCTTTGAATACATAGACACATACATACTTACTTATATACTTGCTTACTTACATATGTACTAACTTACATACATACATACTTACTTACATACTTATATATTTACTTACTACATACATCATACTTATTTATATATATATATACTTACTTACACACATGGTTACTTACGTACTTGCGTACATACTTAAGTACATACTTACATACATACATACTTGCTTAAAGGAAAAGAAACAGACAAGCTCTCATAGTGTTCAGATGAGGCACACTGGTCCTCTAGGCTCTGGTCGGGGCAATAGGAATGGAAACAGGTGGGTGAGCTTGAGGGTCCTTAGAAGGGACATTTAAGATAAGCTAAAATGTCACGGTTTGGTGGTTGGTTAATGGTAGGTTGGGGTGGAGTAAGGGAAGGCCCCCAGGTTTCCAGCGCGGAGCCACATGCCAGGAGAGTGGTAGCAAAACTCAGATGAAGAGTGAGGACGCTGACGAGTGCAGGGAGAGCGTGGAATTTGAAGGCCTGTAAGGCATCCACGTGTGGCTCTCTGGTAGACATTGGGGGCTTGGATCGTGACCACAGGGTTGATGGGTAAAGCCATGGGTGGAGACGGGATGACCCAGGGTGAGTGTCTGAACAGAGTGCGTCTGCAATGAAAGGTTAAGGAAGGGCAGAAGAAGCCCACGGAGGAGAGCGGGAAGCGGGGGCTGGAGAGGCCAGCGGGAATCCAGGCAAGGACTTTTGGAGTCACGGAGGCCGAGGTAGAGGGTGTATTGGGGTGGCCAAGTGACCATCGCTACTTAAGACAACAGAGAGGTCAAGAAGATAGCCCAGAATGTGCCATCGGATGTTAGCATCAAGGAAGTCCCAAATGAATGTCATTTCCACAGAGTAGAGGAAGCCAGATGGGCTGGGGAAGGGCCAGCGGTAGGTGAGGGAGCAGCGAGAGGCCGCTCTACAGGCCCTCCGAGAAGCTTGACGGCAGGGGGAGTTTGGAGGAGGCTGGAGGGAAATCTGGGGTCAAGGAGGGCAGTGGTGGTTGCGGTCTTTGGAAGTAGCAGAGGTTTGCGATGAGGGAGCTGGTCACTGAGAGCGCCACATGGTCCCTGGGCAAGGTAGACGTTGCAGATGTGCCTTCCTCCACTCTCCGCACAAACCCAAGTGGCCAGATCCCTTCTCTTGTGCACTTGTGTTTATAAAGCAAAGATTAATCACTCTTAAGCTCACTCTTAAGCTTTGGGCCCTCGTGTTGGCTCTGAACAGTGTCCCGGGTTTAAGAACCAGAGCAGACAAAATCCCAAGGCGGGCTCCCCTGGAAGGCGCCGTGTTGCTTTGCCTCCAAAACGTTCGTTGTGGAATGCGCCAGTGTTCACCTACCAAGAAAGAAAAAAACCACTGCCAATTGACGGACATGGCATCGACCAGAAGACACATCACAATGTAAATGCTATTAACATCTGAAGAGATTTCAGTCTTAGAATTGACGCAATACAGTATGTGCCTCAGGTAGGAGTAACAGAAGCCTGGGACAGAGAACAGTGTGATGCTCCTGTGTTTGTAGTGGTAGAAACTTGAGGGCTTTGCCTCATGGCTGTTACTTCTTCTGGAAAGTAAATAGTTCATCATCTCGGGAGAAGGAGATAAAGGGATTAGCTGCTCCAAAGCAAAAGGTCTTTGAGTAAATCATTGGCAGCAGTGGAACTAGGCAGACCCAGGAAATTGTAGGAAGGCCGGGAGCGCTGAGGGTGCCCTCTGTTAGGGACGTGCGCTCGTCATGACACCAGACTACATGGCCGTGATCGGAGTCAGGAGTGGAGAGAGTGAGCAGTCGCTCCGTGTAGGATTACGGGTCTGCTGGGCAGTGCGACACAAAGGCAGTGGGCAGAGGCCCTGCGGACGCAGACTACGTAGACGGCCCAGGGCCACGGGCGCACGGCAGAGCCCCTGCCTGGTATGGGGATGTGAAGACCAGCAGTCACGTCTCGTGCTCCCCACAGTATGGATGGAAGGATTTTCATAACACTCCTTATGCATTTAAGATATGCACCGAACTAGGTGTAAACTCGTCTTGCACAAAGACATTTACAAATTAAGTAGCAAAAAAAATTTTTTTCAAATAACAAGGTAAATGTAATGTCCTAGATATTCATGTCTCAAGTTCAAGATGGGAATGACTTTTGAGGCTCAGATTCTTTCCATTTGATGTGTCTGTGCTCCCTTGCGAATGCAGGGTGACCCCTCAGATCCCCTTTGCGTTTGGTCTGCTTACTAGAAACACAGCCCTGTCGGGGTCACCATTCAGCTCTCCTGCTCTCACTTCTGTTGAAATTACTGTGAAGCTTTTGTTTATGCAACACTCAGATGGCATTTTGGCTGTCACTTAATTCAAATACATCATTTGCAAGTTAGCCCACTTGCATTCTTTTCAAGTAAATCTTTAACAGAGTGTAGTTGGCACTATTGATAGCATCACCACAAATGCTTTAATTATTCAAATAACTCAATGTGTGCCTGCGTGTGCGTGTGCGTGTGTGTGTGGTTATCAGAATTAAAACAAAAATATATGTAAATTCATGGGCATCTGAAAATCCCTTAATTTTGATAAAACAGTGACCAAGACCAGTGGTTCTCAAAGAGGGGTCCAGGGACCACCTGCAGATCAGATCAGATCAGAATCACCTAGGAACTTACCAGAAATGCAGAGTCTCCCCTCCTCCCTCCTCCCTACTGAGCTCCCTGGCAGAGGGTGTGGGGGGCGGGAATGGGGCTTTAATGGCCCTGAGTTGAGTCTGAAGTGCGCTGGTGTGAACCGCTGCTCTAACCTAACTGAATCACCCATGTTACAGATGAGGAAACTGGGGCCCAAAGCCCGCTGCTCAGGATTTCAGTCCATAAGGACACTGGGTCTCGGCCCTGAAATGCCAGACTTCAGTCCTGTGCCCGGAGCGCTACGTGGCCATTTCTTCCTCGGTTTTCATTTTGGTTTCCTTGATGTGGGTTGGCTTTTAAGGAGTGTTACTAAAGTTTTGGGTTCTCTTCATTTTGTTCCTTGCAGTGCCAGAGCCTCCGAAGAGCTGCTCGAGCCAGCCCCTGCCCGCCGGTGCCGGCCCCGGCACTGCCACCAGCACCCCGCCCAGCAGCGGCCATGGCAAGCGTGCGCCTGCCAGCAGCCAGCCGCCCGCGGCGCCCCGTTACCTGCCTCGCGAGGTGCCTCCGCGCTTCCGCCAGCAAGAACAGAAGCAGCTACTAAAGAGAGGTCAGCCGTTGCCTGCGGGGGCTCTGACCAGTGCGAGCCCACCGCAGGGTGCCGGGCCCGCAGGGGTAAGCCCCCCTCCCCTCCCCGGAGCCGGAGCGCAGCAGCACCCCAGTACGCTCCAACCAGGTAAACACACACAGGACAAGGCACCCCCTTCCCCTGGGAGCGGCACGCTGCCTCAGCGCCACTGCCCACTCGCAGGACAGACGGACTTCGGTCCACGTCCACGATGGGCATGTCACGGAGTCAGCAGCCAGCCAGCTTCCTTTATGTTGGATTTTAAAGTGCAGCCCTGTTTTCGCCTACTTGTTTATATGATTTCTCCTATGTTTTCAGGTGGCACTAGCTCCGTCAGCTAGGTTTGGCTTGTTTCTCCCCAGAAGCTAAAGGTCTGTACGTGCATCCTTGTAAGTCTGAGAGGGCAGGGCCCCTCCGTAACCCCTTCCTGCCCAGGCACTGGGCTGCCCGGGGTGTGCCCGCTCTGCAGGGAGCCCACCATGCCTTTTCGGGGCTCGGGCTTTCTAACTTGTTCAGACACTTGGAGCCAAAGCCACCAGACCTCAGGCTTGGCCCCGCGGCGTCCAGGGTCCCGAGGCACCCGTTTCCGGCTGGCGTCCTTCAGGCAGCTGGACACCGGCTTTCTCTTGGCTCGGGGTGCAAGCGCCACTCAGTGGTTTGCTTTCCAGCCTTCAGGCTGCTGACAGCTCTCGTCCCCTCTTCTTGTCCCGCCTTCTTGACCTTACTGATGGGCTCAGACTTAGGGAGGCTTTTGGAAGAGAGCAAGGTCCGTGTGTGCAGTGGCCACATTTCTCATCATTTCCTTAAATCTTTCTGTTGCAAACGATTTAGCAGTTGGCACTGGGTCTAGCGTGAAAACCACGTGTGCTGATGGTGGTGACATTCGGGTCTGTCATGAGAGATGCAGGGAGGTTCTTGTGCGACGTTGGGATTTAAAAGAAACAGGTCACAAGTTAACATTGTTTTCTTTCATGTGCTGCCTTTTAATATGGAGAACAATTCCAACATGGCTTAGAAGTATCTCTAACATTGTTTCTCAAAACTCTGACTCTGTGGTACATTGGAAACAAATCTTTTTACACCGCTTTGCCATGTCTCCTCAAATAGTCTTGACCAACTCTCACCTGCTACATTCCCAGTAGAGGGGATGTAGGTCCATGGTTGTCAGCAAAAAGCGAGGAAAAAAAGAAACTATCAAATGTAGTCATTGGCCAGGAAGATAGTCCTGTCGACTTCGCTGCAAGCAGTTATAATCCAGCACCACTCCTCGCCACGCCGAAAGGTGGTCCTCAGGAAAATCTTCACACACACGGGGAGCATGGGGCTGTCCCTACATAGCTGACGGTGCTTATTTTGAAAAACTGAAAAAGAAATGGAACGCCTGCTTCCTTCAGGGCTCACCCCGTTGTTACTAGACTCTGGCGGTGTTGCATCCGGGCACTCCCCAAATGCCAGTGGTGCGAGATGTCCCTAAGATCTCCTTAGAGAAGTCGGAAATGAAGGATTGTTTCAGGTTTGGACACTGGAAATAATATTCTTTATTACAGTATTTGTCTCTGTAAATATCTTTCTCCAGAAGGCTTCTTCTAGTTTATTATGCTTAAAAAAATAAGAGAGTAAATCAGTCAGCATTTTCTGTAAAACATCTCAGAAAGTGGAATCAACTCTATTAATAAGATAAGAAATGACTGGTTTCCAGCTGCTGAACAAAAGTCTTCATTTTAGATCAGTTTCATCTCTCTCCCAGCAGTCGCTGGTGTCATGGCCACGTGAACCTTTCTGACCGGTTCGGGCGCCCTCGAGACCCGCCCTGCTCTCCGAGCTGCTGTGGCGCGGGGCCTGGCTTGCCCTCACAGCCCCATCTAGTCCGTGCCCCCCTCCTCGTCCGCGTGGCCGCTTCTCATCCCAGCCAGACCTGTGTCCGCCAGATCGTCTCCTGCCCGCCCAGGCCACCGCGCACCCCACCCACTCCCCACCCCACCACTGCCACCGCGCAGCCCCTTCCCTGCTTCCGCTGTCTCTGCTCCCTGTCTGCATGCACCGCCTCCTGTGCTGGCATGCTGGGCCCTTACGTTGTTTGCTGGCTACTTGTAGAGTCTCCCCTCTCTGTTAAATTGAAAGTACCCTCTAAAGAAGGCTTCTTGGGGCACCTGGGGGGCTCAGTCCGTCAAGTCTCCGACTTCAGCTCAAGTCATGATCTCACAGTTCGTGGGTTCAAGGCCCACATCAGGCTCTGTGCTGACAGCATGGAATTACTTGGGATTCTCTCTCTCTCTCTCTCTCTCTCTCTCTCTCTGCTCCTCCTCTGATCATGCTCACTCGCTTGCACTCGCTCTCTCTCTCAAAATATATAAACTTAAAAAAAATTCTCTTTTTAAAAAGAAAGCTTCTCACTTTCTTTCAGATGAAAAGAGCTCTGCCCAGGGGGAATGGCCCGGCAGCTGGCACTGGTCACACCCCCAGCTGGTACTTAATCCTCCCCTAAAACCAGAAGTCTGAAGCTCTCAGGACCTCTCACCGCTGAGGTCCCGTCCCTTTATGCTCTGACTCAAACACAGTTTCCAGAGAGCTGGCTTGATTCGTCAGTGGAGGCGCTGCTGGCACCGCGCCCCGGGCCGTGCAGGCATTCGCACAGGGACTGCCGGTCAGGAGCCGAGTTGGCAGGCCCCGGGCCCAGTCAAGTTTCTAGACCTGTGACCTCCAGTATGATCTTGACCTAGTCGCTTTCACTGCCTGTTTGAGCCCTCACCTGTGACCTGGGGGGACCCCTACTTCATAGGACTCTTGAGGGCAAGTTACTTGCTCCATGCTTGCCAAAGGACCTCGTATACAGTAAGTGCTCCTTAAGTGCAGCAAGTATGTACCCATCTTTGAAATGCTATGATGGAGCAGCAATTGTATCTTAAACTCGCCAAATCTTTAAATGAGTAAATTCTGCAACAGCACAGTAAAGCTCTCTGGTCCTTCTGTGACCTGTGTACATTTTGAAATTTCAGCTGTCTTTCCTAGAGTTGAAGCATTCTATAAACTTTTCTTTTTCATGGTGTACATTACGCGCTGGATTCATATGCAGGTGAAATCCAGACGAGTGGCCACGTTTTCTTGTTGCAAAACTTTTCTAGATACTGCCTCAAGGAACAACTCGTGCCACCTTTTATTTTAAGTAACACGTAGATTGTCGTTGTGTTTCATTGTGGGTGGGCAGCTTTCCGCTCTGTAGCCATGCCTGCATGGAAATGAAAAATGCAGTTTCACTCATTATTCCATCCCTCCGACTGTAAGGATAAGGTTAAACGTAAGAATGCTTGGTCAGGGAACTAAGATTGAGTTACCCGATCAGGGAGTGGGTGTGTGACTCATCCTTAAGACTTTTAAGAGCAGGGGCGCCTGGGGGGCTCAGTCAGGTAAGTGTCCGACTTCAGCTCAGGTCATCATCTCATGGTTCATGGGTTCAAGCCCCACATCGGGCTCTGTGCTGACAGCTCAGAGCCTGGAGCCTGTTTCGGATTCTGTGTCTCCCTCTCTCTCTGACCCTCCCCTGCTCACACTGTCTCTCTCCTCTGTCTCTCAGAAATAAGTAAAAGATTAAAAAAAAAAAAAAAAAGACTTTAAGAGCAGACCATTTCTCATAAAAAGAAAAGTGGAAAGGGGTTATTTGAGCCCAGCATACCAATTTTTGTTTTTTCCAGGGGTACCAGTATGTGGACTCTTTTTTTCCCCCAAAAGGTTTAGTGTGGGGGCACCTAGGTGGCTCAGTCAGTTAAGTGTCCAACTCTTAATCTCGGCTCAGGATATGATCTCACAGTTGTGGGATCAAGCCCCACGTCGGGCTCTGTGCTGACCATGCAGAGCCTGCTTGAGATTCTCTCTGCTGCTCCCCTGCTCATGTACGTGCACAAGCGCACACGGTCTCCCGCCCCACATCCCTCTCTCTCTCTGCCTCTTCCCTCCCACCCCCCACCTCAAAGTAAATAAACTTTAAAAAAAAAAAAGGTTCAGGGTGATTGGCAAAGATTAAAGAAAGTTATAAAATATCCCTGGAAGGAATTGGTGGACTTTGCATCGCCTTTATCAGGGCTCATAGGTTTAAAAAGCTAACATGGTGCAAACCTGCCAAAATTAATGAGCATCCTGGTCCCCTCCGGTCCGTGCGAGTGCTGGCCCTGTGCCTGCCTCCTCCGTGGGGAGGGGCCATCGCAGTCCTTGCTGGAGTAAGGGAGAGCGAGCATCCGCTCCGGTCCACAGAAAGGATTTGTGGGGGCCAGTGAGCAGTGGAGGTGTAGAAGTGGGAGTGTGTTTAAAGAACTGAAAGCTAAAGGCATACTTGTCTGGGCCCAGCGAGCACAGATGACTCTTCTGTACTGTTGTGTAAGGCAGCAGCGGTGTGCAGTGAGAGACCCAGCCTGACGGTGGTGTTTTTATTCAGTCTTTTCCTTTATGTTCCATGTGCTTCTGAAAAGGGCATGTCAGTAGATCAGTCCGGCTCTTCTTAAGTTTCCTTATGAGTCACCTTGTAATTACATTAACCTGTCACACGGGTCCATATGGAGAAATTGCAATGCCAGTTTTTGCCATATTTTGACAAACCGATACACTAGCTTAATATTTTTTCACTGTCTCTTTGCTTTTGTTCCTCCATCAGAGCGTGTAGGCAGCTGTCCCACAAAGCCGCTGGTATGGCTCTGACGAGGGAGAGGCTAACCTTCCAGAGTGTCTTCTGCATTAAGTCACTGGGCAAAACACGTATTGGTGCCTACTAGGTATGGGGAGGTCGGCGGGATGGCGTGCCCGCTAGTAGGTAACTGTGACTGAGGATGGCGGCCTGCCAAGGAAGGCTTTCTTTTCTTCTTTTTTCTTTTTTTAATTTTTTGTTTATTCTTGAGGTTGAGAGAGACAGAGCATGAGCGGGAAAGAGGCACAGAGAGAGAGGAAGACACAGAATCCAAAGCAGGCTCCAGGCTCCGGGCTGTGAGCACAGAGCCCGACGCGGGGCTCGAACTCACAAACCACGGGATCATGACCTGAGCCGAAGTTGGATGCTCAACCCGACTGTGCCACCCAGGCGCCCCAGGAAGGCTTCTAGATGCAGACGACATGAGCTGAGTGTCTGATTCACCGGGAGAGGGAGAGGCAGGGCCTCTGTGGGGAACGAAGGCGGTTCCCTGCGGCTGGGGGGCAGCAAGAGGAGATAGGGCTGGAGAGGTGGCTGTCAGGAAGTACGGCAGTGAACTAGCACACAGACTTCCTGTGCCGACCGTGTCACATCTGATTCACATTCGAAGCTATCCCAGCATGTTGGTTTTGGAACTTGATAGGCTAATTCTGAAGTTCATCTAGAAGAGTAAAGGTACATAAATGGAACAGCCAAGAAATTCTTTTTTTTTATTTTTTTTTATTTTTTAGTGTTTTAGTGTTTTGTTTTGTTTATTTGTTTTGTTTTGTTTTGTTTTTGAGAAAGAGAGTGAGGGAGGGGCAGACAGAAAGGGACCGAGGATCTGAAGCGGGCTCACCCAGTGCAGGGCTTGAACTCACAAACCATGAGATCACGACCTGAGCCGAAGTCGGACGCTTAACCGACTGAGCCACCCAAGCACCTCCAAGAAAATTTTTAAAAAGAATAACGAGCCATCCAATAGAGCGAATGATCCCCTAGTAATTAATTACAGCTGTGTGTTACTGGGGCCACAGTAAACAAAGAAACTGAGGAAATGCAGTGGAGAGACTGGGGAAGACACGTGCATGGACACGGAGGTCAGCATGACGTGGCCCTGCAAACTCCTGGAGAACGGCGGCCCCGGTCGGCAGAGTGATAGGAAGCCTCATGCAAAACAAACGTGAAAACTGTCGGAAGTGACACAGGAGAACATTTCCGAATCATGGCCTGAAGTTTTCTCTTAAGCAAGAAGCCATGCAAAGAAAGGCCGACAAAGTTGTGTATAAAAGTGATAGATTTTTGTACGAGCCCATAAATAAAACCTGAGAGGAAATCCCAAGCATTCCCGTAAACCAACAAGGAAAACACCCGTTCGGTAGGAGAGTGAGCAGCGATTGTTAGCAGGCAGATCATAAAGCGACCTCAAGTGAGCCCTAAGCCCGGAAAGATGAGGTTATTTGTGGCCGGGGAAACGTAAAGGAAGATGAAAACCGCAGCGGCCTACCATTCCTCACGTACCAAATTGCCAAGACTTGAACATCTATTGTGGTAACGGTGGCACTGGTGACCAAGTGCGGGCCATTTGCTAGGTCCGAGTGCGTGACACACATTCACTTGTTTGGTCTCCGCAGCAAGACTCCGGAACCACTGCGCCCGGCAGGTGAAGCGTGGGAAGGGGCAGCGGCCACTTGCTGCAGGCAGGAGTGGAAACCCGCGCAGCCTCTAGGGAGGGTGGTTTGGTAGAAATGATAAGCATTTTAGGCGGCCTGTGTCCCGACCCGGCTGTTCTCACCAGGAGCCCAGCTGTTCACCAGCCCTGCCTGGTGGTCGGCGGTGGGCCCCTGCCCGGCGGCCTGAGCCGGTGGTTGCTGAGTGGAGACTGTCAAGAGGTGCTGCGGACAAAACTCTTCGGAACAGTTGCAAGTGTAGGGAACATTATGAACCTTCCAGAGGCAGACGCCATGCTGTGCCACGTGGACATAAAGAATGACCTGTGTTTGAGAACCAGCTGAACTTGTGCCGGTCTCCGGCCCTCCGTCGCATTCAGTTTACACAGAGAGATACAAGCTGTGGGGGACGGGGCCGGGCTCCTGCAGAATGAGACAGAGAGGCCAGCGTTCCTCAGCCTTGGCTCCAGGCTCCCTATTCAACCGGCATTTGTCCTGAAATAAAACATTGACCTTCTAAAAAAATAATGCGGGGGGAATGGATTTTTTAATACATGTATTATTTGGAGGGGAGCTCATTTAGCCAATTGGCAAAAGTTGTAACTGCTAAGATAAGTGGTAGTAGATGAATGTAGTGATTCACACCATCCAGGTTCCAGAAAAATGTCATTTTGTCATGTGATTTTCTAGGCAGACCATTTTTTTTGCAAGTCTGCCACATAACTGTAGCTTGAGAGCTTGAGAGCTTTTATTCTTAAAGGAAAAAAAACCTTTTTCATTGTGCTAAAGGCAGCACAATGTATTGTTTTGGTGGCTGCTTCCTACATTTGTAAACAGAGGCTTTGATTAATATGCAGTACAGTAGTGTTTGCTACTTAGATCTTTTTTAGATAGAGGCAGGAAGGTAATTAAGAAGTTGGACACTTGCCAGTTTACATATGGGGCTCCTTTAGAATATTCTCGCCAGTGTTGGTATGCCAATGTTTCAGGGTTGTTTGGAGAGCGCGGAAAGGAAGAGGGACGCACAGCAAAGGCAGTATGGCCGAGCAGCAGGATTCCATGCAGCGCGCCCGCCATGCAGCCGGCGGGCGCTGCGCCGCCTCCTCCTGGCTGGCTTTCAAAACAACAGAAGAGGGGCCCGTGCTCCCTGCACCAGGTCCTGAAGTGCAAACGTTGGTGACAATCGAAAGAATTTAAAGAGGAAGGAAGATCGGTTTAGTGTCAGCTGCAATTAGATAATCAGAGCGTTCAAATCCCCTGGTGGGTGCCTCCCCCCGCGTGGAAGGGGATGAGTCTGATCCCTCCCGGAGCGGAAAGGGCATTGCCGGCCCCTGGCCCGCGGGCGCCGCAGGTTGCCCGGCCCGCAGGCCTGCGCCGGGGGTCGCGGCGGCGCGCGGCCGACACGGTGAGCCGCGCGCCCCGGCCCCGGGCCGCCTCGCACGGCAGCGTCTCCGGGCCCCGGCCCGCGCCTGCAGGTACCCCACCCCCGCCCCCGGCGGCGCCCCGGGAAGGAAGGCGGCGGGGCGGCCGCGGCTCCGCTCCGCTCCGAGTGGATAAAATGGCGTCATGGCCACCCGCTGCGCGCAGCACCGTGGCCGTGGCCGTGGCCGCGCGCCGGGCCTCCCGCGGCGCTCCCGGCCCTGCGAGCTCCCTCCCTCCGCCCCCCGCGAGCTGCGGAGCGCCCAGCGGCCTGCCCTGTCCCTGCCGCGGCGCTGACAGGTCCCTAACCCGCCCGAAGCCCTCTCCCCCACCGCCCCCACTGCCGCTTCGCAGAAAACACAGGCCGGAAAGCTGACGTGCGGACACTTGGACTGCTGTTTCCAGCAAACCTTTTACTCCGTTCTGCATTTCACAATTCCTGGTGTTTGTGGAAGTGACAGAGGACATGTTTAGAGTGTGTCCCGAGATGGAATTGTCAGCTCAGGGTGCTTTCTCCGCCAGATTCTGGCCCACGGTAAAGGCTGGGGGGGCGGGGGGCGCCTCTGGTTTCGAAAAGCTGAGAACCATTGTTAGGACGAGTGGCGAGGAGTGTGTGTTCTCCGTCTGCGTTAGGAAACATTTTCAGCTGCGGAAAGCGTTCGGAAGTACTTCCCTTAGCGTACGGTTTACTGTTTGATCATTTCAGCCCTGGGGACTTTGGAGACGAAGAACGAGCACTGCGCTGTTTGTCAGTGTGTCAGTGCTAGTACTGACTAAGCGCTCTGCTCGTTGCCGAGTGCATCTGGTCCACACTTCCCTACCTGATGAATCTGATACCGCATTAAAACGTTGCCTACTCTAGCTTCTGGAAGCTCTTTGTTAAATACTTGAAAATTTTATATTTATATGGTAACATTTTGGAATTTTTTTTAAAAGGAAGCTTTTCTCTTTAAATCATGCTATTGTGTAATCCGTTTTAATTTAATCACTTAAGGCAGTTATGTTACTTAGATTTTTATAGAGACATCTGTAGATTCTCTAGAATCTAGAAAACATTCTATTTTTAGAATGTTAACAGCAGAAGAAAAGAGATTTTAACGTGATAGACAAGCTTCATTAGATTTTTCTTTTTCTGGCTTCTTTTAGGGAGAATTCCTTGGAGAGAACGGTAAAGTGGAAGGGGCGCTAGTTGCGGGTTCAGTTCAGCCCTTACGTTTCCGAGTTTGTCCTCCCTGAGCCTGTTTCCCCATCTCTAAAATGGACTGTGGAGCATCCGTTAATTCCGTGAGGGGAGGGGGATACTTGGAATTGCAAAGTGCCGTGTGCTGACGGCCGTGACACCTGCTTTTGTACTCTCTGGCTTGTGGTCACAGGCACTTTAGCCCCCCAGAGCCCCTGGGCGACGACCTGTAAGAGAATCCAGTCTCTGTTCGCTCCAGAGCTCTCAGTTATTCCCTGGTCCGACTCCTACAAGTCAGTCACTTCACTCGCTCTTTTTCACACAGTTCTCTCTGTGAACTTGGGTTTCTGAAAAGCATGTTATTCAAGTATTGTTGACGTCATAAAGTTTTCTCCGGAAGAATGGTGTGCCTTCAACATAAAGAGAATAATGGCCTTTTTACATTTTCATTTTTGGGATAAATTCTCTTACAGAATATGTCGTGCGGGCACCTGGGTGGCTCAGTCGGTTGAGCGTCCGACTCTGGATTTGGGCTCAGGGTCGTGGGATGGGGCCCCGTGTAGGGCTCCACGCTGAGCACAGAACTAGCTTAAGAGTCTCTCTCTCTCTGTCTCTGTCTCTCTCCCCCCCTGCCCCCCCCCGTGCACACACATGCTCTCTCTCTGTGTCTCCAAAAAACGAAAAGAAAGAGTGTGTGACGGTGGTGGCAGTGGTGCTGCAGGTGTCAGTGCTAGTGGTGAAGGTGGTGGTGACAGCGGGGGGCGGGGGGGCACAGACCCCCGGGAACAGAACTGCTCACACACACTGTGCTCCTCAGAGACCCGCAGAAGACTTCAGAGGCGTCTGAGTGGGGAGGGGGTTCGGCCTCAGTTCCCGGGGGGCTCGGGGTGTCACTCTGCCATGTGCCGGTTACGCTGCGTGTGTTTGGGTGCCGATGCCGCCGTCAGCACTGCGCGAAGAAGGCCGTGGCGAGCACTGTTTGCAAAACACCTTGAGTCTAGATTCGAAAACTGTTACCATTGCATTAAAATCATAACTTTTTGCTTTTTAGTTTTTGAGACTTTTCAGGCTTTTAAACACGTTTTTATGTTTGAAACATAATGGTTATATGTTCAAACCATTGTGTTTTTTAAATATTGAAGTAATAGGATGTAGGGATTCTCCTTGTAAAACTTCTTGAGCAGGAAAAAAAATGACAAAACAAGATATGAGCAGAATAAGGAAAAGTAAAGCAAGCAACGGAGCCTGGGTGTCCTGCGCCCGCCTCTGTCACGGCACAAGACCCTCTTCTGAAGACACTAGGTCCACTCATCTGACAAGTCCCCATAAGTCTGTCCGGTGGGCCTGTGAAGCGGGCATAGGCAGCTGGATGGGAGCGTGTCAGGGAACGATGGCTGAGGACGCCGTGACGGGGGTGACACGGGGACATGGTACGGGGCCTGCCCTGCACAGAGAGGCGTTTGAGAGAACAATCTGGGGATGGGGCACCTTGGTGGCTCAGTTGGTTAAGTGTCCCAACTTTGACTCAGGTCACCATCTCACGGTTTGAGTTCAAGCCCCACCTGGGCTCTGTGTTGACAGCTCCCAGCCTGGACCTGCTTTAGATTCTGCGGCTCCCTTTCTCCCCTGCTCACACTGTGTCTCTGTCTCTCTCAAAAATTTAAGAAAAAAAAAAAAATTTTTTTTTAAACAAGAACGCTCCTGGGGCACTGAGAATATACCAGAACTGGGAGCACCAAGGAAATAGGGCCAAAATTCAGAAGTGTAGCACCACAGTGTAGAGGAATTGTTATCCTTCATCCCAAACGTCTTGGTTTTTATGTATTTAAATAGTGCCACAAAAGTACTTTTCTTGGGTAACTGCTTATGTTAATTTGAAGGTCTGAAAGTTTAATTACAGTGAAAATCATCATAATAATTGTCCCTTTCTGGTTTTTTTTCCTTATCTACTGTTTTCATTACAACTAAAAATGTTTAAGTAGAAAGCATTTTGAGAGGCACCTGGGTGGCTCAGTTGGTTGAGTATCCAACTTCAGCTCAGGTCATGATCTTGTGGTTCGGGAGTTGGAGCCCCGCGTTGGGCTCTGTGCTGACAGCTCAGAGCCTGGAGCTGCTTCTGATTTTGTGTCTGCCCCTCCTCTGCGCGTTCTCTCTCTCTCTCTCTCTCTCTCTCTCTCTCTCTCTCTCTGTCTCAAAAATCAACATTAAAAAAAAAAGAAACTGTTTAGCAGCTTACATAGGAGGTAATAACACCATTGATAAATGAGTAGCGTGTTAACTTGTTAGCCTCGTTTTCAACCCCTCCAAAGAGCTGTGCCTGTGAAGACCACCAGCCTTTGCCATGTCGAGGACAAGGACCCTCGCTGCAAAGTGGCTGCAGGCGTTTCCGGGCAGCACTGAGGACCGAGCAGGCCATGGCCTTTGTCTCCTCCGTGCGAGAGCACAGGTGCACGCCGTTCTCCAGAATGCTCTTCAAAGTCGCTTCTCCGACACATTTCTTCATCTGCTTTCATCTCTCCCATCCTCGTACTGTCTCCCCAGGCCTTCTCGCTCTTCACTGCCCCTCCCCGCTGCTCACTCTGGTTCCAGAGCGCTCCCTCCGCACGTGTCTGAGTCACGAGCGCTTGCCTCCCGGCGCGCACCGCTCGCGGACACGTTCTGGCTCCTGAGGAAGGGGGTCGTGCTCGTGGATGGCGCCGAGGTCTCTCGGTGCCTGTCAGACACAGAGACACGGCCGCCGCTGGGCTCGGAGGAGGCTGACGGGCACGGAGAGGGGACGGGAGTGGCAGTGATGGCCTGTTATGGGGCCAGATGAAGCACCTGCAGCGGTGCCCCAGTCCACGCGGTTGCGGAGGGGACAGAGGCGTGTCCCGTGCCGCTGAGCGGGACCGCGCACATCTGAGCTTCTGGCGGATTTCTCCCAGGACTTTGGGGGCGGGCCTGCCTGGCCTCTCGCAAGCACCCCAGACTCCCAGGCTGAGTCTGCCCCCGCCATCCCCCTCCCTCCTCCCCGCTGCTCAGAGCTGCTCTTACTCCAGTGCGCCGGAGCTCAGCGCCCAAACCCCCGAACTGGACTTCACGCTCGAATCCTCCTCTCCCGCTCCCCGCACGTGCGCTCTTTGGCGAGGTCCTCTTAACTCTGCCCGCGAGCTACCACTCCATCTCCCCGGCTCCCGCGGCAGGGCCTCCGGATAGTGTCGTCACCATCTTAGCCTCAACCACGGCCGCCAGAGTGGAGGATGGGGGGAAATTAGCACTTGTTTGTTGTTGTGTAGTACGACAGGTAAGGAGGAAATCCCAGTGTTCTAATTCTGAAGTGTGCTCTACAGCCTGATGCGTGTCTGCCTCCTGTACTGACGACCCAGGCCTGGGTGCCAGCTCCCACGGTGGCCGGCGCCTTCTCCCGGGGTGCTGGTGGGGAGCCTCACCCGCCGGAAAAGCCTGTCTGAAGGCCAAGGCCGCGGTCCTTCCTTCCGGCACTCCATGCTTTGCACCAGGTCAGCTCGTGTGTGCCCCCTGAGGCTTTCACAGCCCCGCCGGCCCCTGGGGAAACGGGGGCCCAAGGCCGCCATCTCCGGTGCTGTCCGGATTCCCGGCCCCTCCTGCCCACTCACCGGCACTCTGAGACTCGGGTACCTTTGACAAGCGGCTGAGTGTTCCCAGCTTGCTGGCGGGCAGAAAACGAGAACTTCTGTTTATGGTTGACAGAAAGGGTCCAGGAGGAGCGCTTTCCTAACCTTCGCTCTGTGGACTCACGTCGCGTCCCGCACGTACCTCGTTTCCCACACGTGCTCGTCTGTAGTTTTGTTGGAGTAGCATTTGGGAGAAGAGCGCAGACATCGCGGCCCTTAAAGAGCTCCTGGCTGCGCAGGTGTCCTCTTCCTCAGCCGCAGTGTAACAGCAGATCCAGGACGTTTAACTTTGGTATAATGCCATTGTCTAGGGTATCTGAATTTAATACATTTAAATTTTACCAGTTGCCCCAGTAATGCCTTTTATATAAAGCAGTGGAATTCTGTGTATTTTCTTAAGTTTTATATTTTTAGTAATCTCTATGCCCGGTGTGGGGCTTGAACTCACAACCCCAAGATGAGAATCTCATGCCCCACCAACTGAGCCAACCTGGCACCCCGTCTGTGTTTGTTGATGCCCATTTCCACAAATGAAAAGTAAAATGATAGGATCCACCACTTCAAAATTGTTTTTGATAGTAAAATAATAGCTCAGTATGATGTATCGCCCCTGACTTTTTTTTTTTTTTTGAGCAAGAGAGCATGCAAGCTGGGGAGAGGGGAAGGGAGGAAGGCGAAACCGACGGAGAAAGAGAAAAAGAAAGACTAAGAATCTCAAGCAGGTTCCATGCTCTACATGGAAGTTGGACCCTCAGGTGCCTGGGTGGCGCAGTCGGTTAAGCATCCGACTTGATTTTGGCTCAGGTCATTATCTTACAGTTCGTGAGGTCAAGCCCCGCATCAGGCTCTGCACTGACAGTGTGGAGCCTGCTTGGGGTTCTCCCACCATCACCCCCCAAAATAAATAAATAAACTTTTTAAATGAAATTTTTTTTTAATGTTTTTATTTATTTTTAGGAGAGAGAGAGAGAGACAGCGTGAGCAGGGGAGGGTCAGAGAGAGAGGGAGTCACAGACTGAAACAGGCTCCAGGCTCTGAGCTGGCAGCACAGAGCCCGACGCGAGGCTCGAACCCACGAACTGCAAGATCATGACCTAAGCGAAAGTCAGACGCTTAACCGACTAAGCCACCCAGGCGCCCCTAAATGAAATTTTTAAAAAAGAGTCGGATGCTTAACTGACTGAGCCACCCAGGCACCCTTATTTTTTTTTTATTTATTTACTTTTGCATTCATAACTTTCAGGGAAATACCTAGAACCTGCCTTTCAAAAGAGAGCTTTTAAGTGTTAGAATAACACAAGAATACCTTCTGTTTATTCTTACCTACTTTTTATGTACTGTCTGTCTCCATGTGCTACCACTGGATTAATTTTTGGAGCCCCTAGCTTATTCTGATAAACTTGTTGAAGAACCAGAAGCAAGAAGCGGAAGGGCAGCCGAACTTGGGAGGGAGGAGGAGGAGCAGCGAGCCCAGTGATGGCAGGCCAGGCGTTAAATGTCAGCAGCTGCAGCCCAGACCGACACGGGGACGGGAGGCGTGCCAGGCCACGAGGTGCCCCGGAGCCCGCAGCTTCTCCGGGACCCCGGGGGAGGCATACGCTGCCCAGCCGTGTACTTTAAGTAGAAGCTGTTGCTGCAGATGAGCTTCTAGGGCTCTAGGACCCGTCTTCGAAGGAAACTGTTTCCGTGGTAGATTTCTCATGTGAGTTACAACTTTTTGTAAATGTGAACTTGAGCTAAACTTTTTCACTGCCAATTAGAATCTTGTCAGATGCTCTCCTGAGCACGCGAGGGAAAAAACAGGCCATCCTTGCGTGGGCAGAGTTTACAGCCAAGAAGGAGAGACAGGCTGTCACACGACAGATAACGCACACCGAGACGTGCGCTCCGTGTGAGAAGGAGCCTGTCCGGCTGGTTCGGCGCCATGTCCCAGCGTGACGCACACGGGAGGCGCTCCGGGGTACTTCCCACCTAAATCAGGGTTTGGCAAGCCGTGGCCTGCAGGCCGAATGCAGCCTGCCACCTGCTTTTGTAAATAAAGTTTTGTTGGGACCCAGCCACACTCCACTTACGTATTACCCCCGGCGGCTTTCGCACCACAGTGACCCAGCGGAGAGCTTGTTGCAGAAACCATATGGCTCGCAAAGCCTAAAATATTTACTCTCTGGCCCTTCACAGAAAGCGTTTGCCAGCCCCTGGTCTACGTGAATGAAAAGGACAGACTGTTAAGCTGACTGTGTCCGAGGGCCCCGGTGGCAGGGAGAAAGCCGCTCAGCTGAAACGTCCCCAAAGCTGGGACAGGCGAGGAGGGTAGGCATGGAGCCCGGGTCGGGGACAGCTTCGTGAGGCCCTGTCGGTGGGCAGCAGAGTGCGGCCGGTGCCTCGAGGACCTGACTTGAGCACAGAGCAGGGGAAGGGATGGTGTGAACTGGGCTCCCGTGAGAGCACCAAGCTGAGTGGGTGCTAACAGACTTCAGTCTTTATGTTGGGAGCCCTTTGAAGGGTCGCGGCACGTGTTCACGAGGTGCTGGGGGGCCGCCCGGAAAGCACACGTGGCATAGCAGGGCGGCTTCGCGGGGCCGCTGGGGGCTGTGACCGTGACCCAGCCGAGAGATGGGGAGCTTGGCCGAGGGACGTCCACAGGGAGGTTTTGTTTCTCTCTCTCTTTTTTCTTCTTTAAGTTTTAATTTATTCATTTTATGTCATCTCTATACCCAACGTGGGGCTCAAACTCACAACCCTGAGATCATTTTTAAATGGAACTTTCTAGAGATACTCCCACGTAAACTCACAGGCAAGACTCGCTCCGGCCCCTCTCTTGTAGAAGTGACTTTCCTTCCTACCAGGAGGTCGCTGCTCTGCCATCTGGAGCTCTCCACCCCCCACCCTTCCCGGAGCGGAAGGAGCGCCAGCGGGACCTGTATCATCGCGGCGACCGTTTCTTCCAAAGATGGGCGCACTTGTTCCCCCGGCACCCCTGGTACCCCAGGTGCGCCGCAGTGTGATTATGGATTTTTTACCCTGATGACCGGGGGGGAGGGGGAGGGGGAGTCCAAAATTTGAGCTTTTTTCATTTTTGTAAATGAAAAGAATTATTTTTCTCACGTGATTATCTCCTTAAATCCAGCATCAGCCTTTGGGCCTTGGACCCTCGTTGGTCTTGTAAAGCAATAAAGGCAAAGCACTACCTGTGAGAGTACAGGACGTAAGTGTTCATCAGCCTTAGCCTCTTCCCACCTCGCAGAGTTTATAAATTGCTTTTTCTTACTTAACGTTAGCAAATGTTAAGACCTACATTTGTTTATTTTTCCCGTAAACAGCAACATTGCCCCTATATTTTATCATCTCATAAGGTCTAAAATTAAATGTTTTGGCTCATTCTTGTATTCATACTTACTATTTACAGTTTCATATTTTGATTATAAATATTTATAGAAAATTCCAAAACAAAATCATCTGAGTAACAGGACGGCATATGTTGGAATTGCTCCTCAGTGTTTATTGAAGATGCACTGGGTTTTGTGGTGTTTTATTTTCAGACAGCGTAGCTCTTTGTCTTTGACTCTTTATTTTGAACAGAATAAGTACATTTAACTATAAAAATATCTTTACATGTGGAAAGAAGTTCAACATTCCTAATCATTAAAGAGATGCGAATCCAAACCCCAGTGAAATACTTCACATCCATTAAGATGGTGGTTTTTGAAACAGAAGAAAACAAGTGTTGTCAAGGGTGTGGAGCAAATGGAGCCCTTGTGCTTTGCTGGTGGAAACGGCTGAAATGGTGCAGCCGCTGTGGAAGACAGCATGGCGACTCCTCAGAAAATTCTACACAGGGGCACCTGGGGGTCTCAGTCGGTTAAGCGACCAACTTCCGCTCAGGTCATGATCCCACAGTTCATGAGTTCAGGCCCCGCTTCGGGCTCTGTGCTGATAGCTCAGAGCCTGGAACCTGCTTCGAATTCTGTGTTTCTGTTTCTCTCTCTGCCTCTCCCCTGCTCATGCGCTCACACACACACGCGCGCTCGCTCTCTCTCTCTTTCAAACAAATTTAAAAACATTAAAAAAAATTAAACATAGATTCACCCTATGATCCAGGGGCATCACTTCTGGGTATGTACCCACACAGATTGAAGAGGGACCAGAACAGATATTTGTACACTCGTACTTATAGCAGCATTTTTCACTGTAGCCAAAAGATAGAAACAACCCAAATTGTCCACGGATGGATGAGTGGGTAAACAAAATGTGGTGTATGCACACCGTGGGGTATGATTTGGCCTTAAAGAGGAAGGGAATTCTCGGGGCCCCTGGGTGGGCTGAGTTGGTTAAGTGTCTGACTTTGGCTCAGGCCACGGTCTCTGTCTCACGGTTCATGAGTTTGAGCCCCATGTCAGGCTCTGTGCGGACAACTCAAAGCCTGGAGCCTGCTTCTCTCTCTCTCTCTCTCTCTCTCTCTCTCTGCCTCTCCCCTACTCAAACTCTCTCTCTCTCTCTCTCTCTCTGCCTCTCCCCTACTCAAACTCTGTCTCTCTCTCTCTCTCTCTCTCTCAAAAGTAAACATTAAAAAAAAGGACATTCTGACACCTGCTGCAACGCAGATGAACCTCGAAGACATTGCACTGAATGAAATAAACCAGACATAAAGGACAGATGTCGTACAAATTCCGTTTACAGGAAGTTCATGGAACGGTCAGAGTCCCAGAGACCGAAAGTAGAGTAGTGGTTACCAGAGCCTGGGCGCAGGGGGCGGGCGGGCGGAAGGGGGAGCCAGTGTGGAGCAGGTACGCAGCCTCGTTTGTATCAAGGATGAGTGTGCATCAAGCCACTGCACTGCATACTCAAAGGGGTAAGATGGGAAATGTATATTTTACCACAAGAAATCTTCGCTTTGATGCTGTGCTTGACATTGAATGTGCCACCCACGGCGCGTGGTACTTGTGTGTATGTGTGTGTGTGTGTGTGGTGTTTGTCAGTTCTACACATCATCCAGCTTGGGGCTGAGAACCATAGGGATTATGGAGTTAGTCTTGGTCTTTGTGGAGTGAAGGGGCCTCACGTTGTTAGGGTAACTGGTGGCTTTAGCTGGGACTTGGGTTCGCTGGTCTGCACATGTTCTTAGGTGTGTCCAGGAGACTGTTATCGGCACCCGCCCTGGGGCGGGCATGGTGGCCGTAAACCTGAAAAGACCCATCCATGCACCCAAGGAACTCCACTCCAGAACTGGACCTGAGTCAGTGACCAGACTGGCACTTCCATCGCCCTGAATCTGCTTGCGCGCATAATTGAGACCAGTTTTCAAACAGTTATGGCTTGAGCTTTCCGTTGCGTTCCTAGTGTCCCCAGACACTGGCCGCTCCTCTGGGGGATCGGCTATGTCACTTCATTTGACAGCACAATTAAGCATTTAATTTTTTTGTTTTTATTTAGAGAGAGAGAGGGTGTGTGCCCGTAAGCAGAGGAGGGGCAGAGGGAGAATCTGAAGCAGGCTCCACGATCAGCACGGAGCACGACTCAGGGCTCGATCCCACGACCCTGGGATCGTAACCTGAGCTGAAACCAAGTGTCAGACCCTCAACCAACTGAGCCACCCAGGTGCCCCTAAGTGTTTAATTTGTTTTTAATTTTTTGAATTATTTTTAAAATAGAAAAAAGTGTACAGAAAATATCACTGTATCCACAGTACAGATTTAATGTAATCTTTTGCCGTATTTGCTTCAGATCTCTATTTTAGGAATGTGATGGACGTTGCTCCATCCCACTCTCGTCTCCCCGAAAGCAATCAGTCCTTGTGTTTTTGTGTAAAATGACTGAAGTGTAAAGTGGTGTCTCATGGTGTTCAAGTGCGTTTCTTGACTATTGATGAGGTTGGTTATTTCATTTTAGCAGCTGTCAGGGCCTCCTCTAAATTGTCTCTTCCCTTTCTCATTTATGTCGGGATGCTGGTGGTTTTCTCAGTTTAGTTCTTTATTCTGATAATCATCCTTTATCTGTTCTCTTTTCTTCCTGTCTGTGGCTTGTTTTAAAGCTTCCTTTATATGATATCTTCTGTCATACAAGTGTTTTCAATATTAACATAGTCAAATATATCAGCTCTCAGAAGATGAGAGCCCCAGGTCATAGAGACAGCCTCCTGTATTTCCTTACCGAGCTTAAAAAAGTTTTACTGGGGCACCTGGGTGGCTCAGTCAGTAAAGCCTCTGATTCTTAATCTTGGCATGGGTCACGATCTCATGCTTTGTGAGATCGAGACCTATATCAGACTCTGTGCTGACAGCGCAAAGCCTGCTTGGGACTCCTTCTCTCCCTTTCTCTGCCCCTCTCCCATTTGCGTTGCTTGCTTGCTCACTCTCTTGCTCTCTCTCACTCTCTCAAAATAAGTATCTTTTTAAAAGTTTTACTTTTCATAACTAGGTATTTAATCCACCTAGAACTTATTTTCACATATGAAAGAAAGTGGGGATCTACTCATATTTTTTCCATATGGCTGGCCAGTTGTCCCAACAGCATTTATTAGCTAGTCTCTCCTTTTCCACTGGCTTGTGATGCTCTTTCTTACCAACGGGGATGCAAACATATTTTTCAAGCCTGATGTATAACTGAGCGTGAGTGCATCAGATTGAGGGCTGAGCAGTTGTCAAAAAAGCATTTCACACAACCCCCCCTAGACCGTTAAGAGAGCTGATTCTTTTACACTGTGACCGTTATGCGATAGAAAAAAATGATATGATGCACTCAGAAGGTATTCCAGGTCTCACAGAGAATGCATTGGAAGCCAGGTTGTGTGTGTCCTGGCTTCTAGGTGTGGGTCGCGGTGAGGGCCTTCCTGGGCAAGAGGGGAGTGGTCTGCCCTGTCCCTGAAGGAAGCAGGACCGATGTGAGAGTGAATGGTGAGAGATTTGCTGATAACAAGCGATAATCTGTCTTTTAACTTGGTCTAATTTCCTTGTTAAATGACTAGAATCTCATTCATCTCTTTGAATTGGTTATTACAAAAGCTAGTTTTTGTAGCACATGCAAAAACCAGTGGGGGAAATTGTGACAAACCA
Organism: Proteles cristata cristata; assembly: GCA_017311185.1. Taxonomy (NCBI): domain Eukaryota; kingdom Metazoa; phylum Chordata; class Mammalia; order Carnivora; family Hyaenidae; genus Proteles; species Proteles cristata. Next base: position 134,998 of record JAESUZ010003315.1, on the reverse strand, counting down.
GGGTTGCAGACGGTCGCCTGGTTGGCTCAGTCCGTTAAGCGTCTGACTTGATTTCAGCTCTGGTGAGCTCACGGTTTGTGAGATCGAGCCCTGCGTCAGGCTCTGTGCTGACAGCTTGGAGTCAGCTTGGGATTCTCTCTCTCCCTCTCTCTGCCCCTCCCACGCTCACTCTCTCTCTCAAAGTAAATATTTTTTTAAAAAATAGTTTGGGGCACCTGGGTGGCTCAGTCAGTTAAGCATCTGACTTCAGTTCAGGTCATGATTTCCCAGTTCATGGTTTCGAGCCCCGCGTCAGGATCTGTGCTGACAGCTCAGAGCCTGGAGCCTGTTTTGGATTCTGTGTCTCCCTCTCTCTTTGACCCTCCCCTGCTCATGCTGTCTCTCTCTCTCTCTCTTTCTCTCTCTCTCTCAGAAATAAATTTTAAATTTTTTTTTTTAATGTTTTATTTATTTCTAGGAGAGAGAGACAGAGACAGCATGAGCAGGGGAGGGTCAGAGAGAGAGGGAGTCACAGACTGAAACAGGCTCCAGGCTCTGAGCCGGCAGTCAGCACAGAGCCCGACGCGGGGCTCGTTCCCACAAACCGCGAGATCATGACCTAAGCGAAAGTCGGACGCTTAACCGACTAAGCCACCCAGGCGCCCCTAGAAATAAATTTTAAAAAATTTTTTTAAAAAGCATCACACCTTTAAATGCTTCTTTAAAACCATTTCACCAAAAGTGAAATGATACAAATGCAATATAGGAAGATACCATATGAAATGATTCCGGAGGGTCTCCAGTGTGAAGACTGTAAGTTAAGGAAATGGAAAGCAAGGGTGAAAGGAATCCTTAGAGACTTCTTATTTGTTGTGATTAACGCAGAAGAAACAATGATAAACCATAATTGCTGGTCATAATAGATAAGTGGTATGAATGTCATCATGCATATAAATTAATAGTGTAATTAACCCTCGGTCCCCTTGAAAACAAGATAGCATTTTCTAATGCCTCTTTTCTCTCTCCCCACCCCCAAAATATTGGTTCTGTCCTACAATTTCACACTGTATTTCCAGTCGTTTTCTACTAAATGAGCTGTGTGGCCTCTGGACTCCGCTCTAGCTCTGGCTGGAGGTCTCGAAGAGAACGACAGGCTGTACTCAGGACTCCGTGTGGACATGTCGTCCCCAGCATTTCCAGAGTCTGCGTAGGCTTAGGGGTGCCACGGTCACCAAGGTCCAACGTGCCACATCCCAGTTACGCACTCCCTTTAACTACGGGCACTTCCAGAGCCGCTCGTGCACTCACGGGCCCTGGGAGCGTCCTCCGGGGGGGTTGACAGTGTGGTGTAGTGGTAAGAAAGAGCGAGCACGCTGTTGGGGACCTTAGCCCCTTTTCAAATGGGGACTTACTATGAAGACAAATGACTTTTTTCTTTCAGTCACTGTGTAGCAGCCCTCGTTCAGAATCGGCGCTGGGACCGAGGAGCTTCTCCCAGAGACTAGCTAACCGTGGATTCGTTGACCCCTGCGCGGAAGATCTAATTCTGAGTGTGTTTCCTCTTTTTCAGATCTCAGTCACGGTGGATTGGCAGATCGCTATGACGGCTCCCGCTGGGGGCAGCAGCCCACTCACGGAAGCGAAGCCGGCTGCGGCTGGGATAAAGTGATCGTCGACAGGACTGACGAGGAGGCGTGGCCTTCCGTCACCGGGGCAGAGACGGAATCTGCCTCAGAATGCAGTACAGACACTGACTCTGCCTCCAAGTGCGGCTCAGAGAACAGTAGCATGGCTACAGGGGGCGCCCAGGGCACCTTCGCGGGGCGTGCCAAGAAGACAGATGGCAGCGACGGCACCAACGGTGCGCTCGTCCAAAGCCCTTCTAACCAGAGCGCCCTTGGGGCAGGGGGCGCAGCCACTCATGGAAACGCGGCCCGGGTGTGGGGCGTGGCCACAGGCCCCGGCTCGGGCCCAGCCCACAGCTCCCTCGGCAGTGGGGATGGAAAGATGGACAGCGCGATCGGGGACGGGAGAGGTCAGAATTGCTGGGCTGCTTCCAACCCCAGTGCCGGCATCAACCTTAACCTTAACCCTAATGCCAACCCAGCTGCCTGGCCTGTGCTCGGACACGAAGGAACTGTGGCGACAGGCAACCCTTCCGGTATTTGCAGTCCGGTCAGTGCCATAGGTCAGAGTGCGGGCAGCCAGAACGGGAACCCGCCGGGCACTTTAGGTGCTTGGGGAAACTTACTGCCGCCCGAGAGCACAGAACCACAGACGCCCGCTTCTCAGAATGTGTCTTTCAGCGTACAACCTCAGAACCTTAACACTGATGGACCAAATAACACTAACCCCATGAACTCTTCACCAAACCCTGTCAATGCAATGCAGGCAAATGGACTGCCAAACTGGGGCATGGCTGTTGGTATGGGGGCCATCATCCCGCCCCACCTGCAAGGCCTGCCTGGTGCTAACGGATCTTCGGTTTCTCAAGGCGGGGGCAGCGGCGGCGAAGGACTCAGCAGTTCGGTGTGGGGCCTGTCCCCGGGCAACCCCGCCGCAGGAAGTAGCGGTTCTGGGTTCAGTCAGGGGAGTGGAGACACTGTGAACTCGGCGTTGAGCGCTAAGCAGAACGGATCCAGCAGCGCTGCGCAGAAGGAAGGAAGTGGGGGAAACGCCTGGGACTCGGGCCCTCCTGCCGGCCCTGGACTCCTCGCCTGGGGGCGGGGCGGCGGCAGCAGCGTTAGTCACATCCACGCGGGGGCTTGGGGCCACCCCGGCCGAAGCACCTCCAACGGGGTGAACGGGGAATGGGGAAAGCCCCCGAACCAGCATTCCAGCGGTGACGGCAGCGGGAAGGGATCGGCGGGGTGGGACGGCCCGGGCGGCGGCAGCCAGAGCCCTGCCCCGCAGCCCGGCAGTGAGCACATGAACTCGTGGGCCAAAGCCGCGTCTTCCGGAACCACGGCAAGCGAAGGAAGTAGCGATGGTTCCGGCAGTCACAGCGAAGGGGGCTCTGGGAGGGAAGGGGCCGAAGGCCGAAGGCGAGACAAAGGGATTCTAGACCAAGGGCACATCCAGTTGCCAAGGAACGATCTTGACCCCAGAGTCCTGTCTAATACTGGCTGGGGACAGACTCCGGTGAAGCAAAACACTGCCTGGGAATTTGAAGAGTCCCCGAGGTCCGAGAGGAAGAATGACAATGGGACCGAGGCCTGGGGCTGTGCGGCTCCTCAGCCTTCACACTCAGGGGCGAAGAGTGATGGGTCCACCGTGAGCAGTACAAATACCTCTTCGGTGTCCGGGTGGGGCAGCTCCCCGCCTGCTGCCGCGCCGGATGGCCCCGGGGTGTGGGGGGGCTCGGTTAGCTCTCCGGCTGTTACTCACGCTGCTGCCGCCGCCAAGAGCGGCCACACCTGGAGTGGGACCGGCAGCCAGGAGGACAAGCCGCCCGCCTGGGGGGAGCCTCAGAAACCCAGGTCTCAAACCTGGGGAGACGGACAGAAATCCAGCCCGGCCTGGAGCGCAGGAGGGGGAGACTGGGCGGACTCGTCGTCCGTCCTCGGACACTTGGGGGACGGGAAGAAAAATGGCCCTGGATGGGATGCCGATGGCAACCGGTCAGGGTCTGGTTGGAACGACGCTGCCAGGTCTGGGCCCAGTGGCTGGGCTAATGGCGCACACGCCAAGGTGAATCCAGGGACAAACTGGGGAGAGTCTTTAAAACCTGGCCCCCAACAGAACTGGGCGGGCAAACCCCAAGACAGCAATGTGAGTAACTGGGGAGGGGCCGCTTCCGTTAAACAGGCAGGGACCGGGTGGGTCGGGGGTCCGGTCCCTGTCAAACAGAAGGACAGCAGTGAGGCCACAGGCTGGGAGGAGCCTTCTCCGCCATCCATCCGGCGCAAAATGGAAATCGATGATGGTACCTCAGCTTGGGGTGACCCGAGCAACTACAATAATAAAACTGTAAACATGTGGGACAGAAACAACCCCGGCGTGCAGAGCAGCACCACGGCCGCCGCCACCACCACGAGCAGCAGCGCGGACGCGATCGAGACGCCGCCGTCGCACCAGGCCAGCGCCCAGCTGAGTCGATCGCCGCTGCTCGGCCCAGGTATGGCAGGCACTGTAGGTAGCTCCAGAAGGTGCACAGAGCCATTCGTTCTTACGACACGTGTAAACGTATCCCCGGTGGTGGTTTTACGTAGCAACGGACGTTGACTTGAGTGCCCCTCGCCCTGTAGCATTGTACTTACATGTTATCCCCGGAGAACAAATGCAGTGGGATTCTCCAAGAGCTAGGTACCAGTTCCCAAGAGAAAGGTCCTCGGCACTTGCGGTGTTAAGGAAGGTAGGGAAGAAGTACGCCGTCTTCAGGAAAAGACCGGGGACCATTGTGTTAGCTGGCATTTCCTTATGGGATGGGCCGGTCGTCCTCGAGCCCCGCCTCGGTCAGAAGTGCTTGCGGGCTGGGGGACCAATCGCCGGGGCCTCTGGCAACGTGGGTCCGCGGGGACCCTGCTCGACGGTAGCTTCAGAGCTCCGCAGACATTCCCGATATGTGGTTGGTGCCAAAATAAAATCGTTCGCGGGGCACATGTGGCGTTGTACAGTACAAGGCGCGTTGTGATTCCAGTCGGAAGAAAAGTCCTAAAATTAGACTAAACGTTGGGTTTAGAGTTCCTGCTTTGTGCAAGGACTCCACTGGACAGGGCGAAGGCCCCGACCGGAGTCCTCCCCCAGGGAGCGTGACTCGTGACAGGATGAACACGCGGCCCACACTGCACCGCGTGGGATCCAGATAAGGTCCAGCCGGGCTTTGTGCCGGGAGCGGGCTGCAGCGCCGCCTCCTAAGTAAGATGTCAGCACGTGGCGCGGGGTCCGCCTGCGCGGCGAGTGAGAGCTGGGCCCTCAGATCACAGAGCCCCCAGGCACAGAAGACCCAGGAGGAGAGCGCGGCCCAGGTCAGGGCCCCGTGCTCAGGCGTCCCCCCACCCTCTGCCGGGGCCCCACACGGCACCCGCACGGGGGTGGGGGGAGCTTCTGCCTGCTGCTCCGGCTGTCCTGCCTTCTCAGCGCCGCCGCCAGCCTCCCCTGGTTTCTGCGGTTGCTTGTGTGCTGTCGCCCTGCGGCTGCGCCTGTTCACCGCAGAACTGCAGCGGCACCCCCTCGCCCCTCCGCCCACCCGTGCTCCGGGCCGTCTTCCTGGCTCCTTACTGCTCCTCCTCGTAGTCCTGGTTTTAAATTCCTTTCTGTCGTCTTCTGGAAAAGCAGTAGCTGGAGAGGAGGGTCTTTGAGCCCAGAACTGATGTCACTGCTTTACACATGTGGCTTGAAGGAGCGCAGAATTCGGTGAGACTAACTTCCCGCCTAAGAGTCCCACGCCTCGTGATGTGCTCTACATTTCGTGTAGCCTTTTGGAGCCGCGTCCCATTATTATTCCTAAATTCAGTTGTAAAATTTGCAGTATTTCTTTCATTAATGAAGCCCTTCCTTGCTCAGGACTCTTCCTTGTGCACTTGGCCCCTTCGTCCCCAGTGTAGAACTTTGCCCCCAGTAAACTTTGGATTCTAGTCCCCTAGGCTGTTGGGACCTTTTTGTATCCCGACTCTGTAATCAGCGTATATCGGTTTTTCTATCCAGTTTTGTACCCTCCCTAAGTTTTTATAAACGTGCCATGAAGACAGCACGAATGATAAGACAGAGTCCTTTCTCCACGGAACTTCCATCCAGAATCCGACACAAGGGAGTCTGGAAAGTGACACGTTTTAACCGTGAGCCTCTGTGACACAGGAAGGCTCGTAGAGGCCATAGGATGGATGCTCAGTGCCTGTTGGCTCCGTCATATGCAGAGATGTGGGTTTAAAAAAGATTGCTCTGCCCACCAAACACCATTGAAACAGATATGGATGGAGAATCGCTGGTGCCCCGCCTCCACCAGGTACCATGCTCGCATACCCATCTACGTCAGCGCTTCTAGAACTGGTACCTTTATCCTTATTATTTGACATATGGTCATTGGAAATACATCGTAGGGCACTGTTGTGTGCCAGGCGTGGAAGACGGGCGCTCTGCCCTCCTTGAACCTCCATGTGGACAGAAAGACAAGTACAGCGTGGTGCCCGGTTGTCCTGAGCAGGAAAGTATGGCATGTAGGACGGCACCTAGCCAGGGTTTTAGTCACAAGGGGTTGGGGGTGCACAGACCTTGGGTCAGAGTGCAGAGGAGTGTCTCATGGGGGGGCCTGCGTCCGGGGAGGGCGGCATGCATGAGGAGCATGAAGATGTTTAGAGGGGTCTGTGGTGGGGTAAGCAGTGGGGTGACAGGAAGGCCACACAGAAGCTGGAGAGGGGCCATGGCCTCTTGGGCCCCTGGAGGAGCCCGGTTGTGGCCGGAGGTTTCCGAGAGGCTGGTGAGACGTTTTACAGATTGAATGATCAGACTTGTAGAATCGTTCCAGCTACAAAATAAAGTGGGAAGCAAAGCTCAAGAGGAAGAGCCAAGCTCAGCCAGTGTCTTTGATGGTGATAGTGGCCTGGACTGGGACGGTGGCAGCCAGTGACACAGAGGCGGCAGCAAAGCTTGGAAACCGGGTGTGGACGCAAGGACAAAAGCTGAGCACAGGGTCAGAGCTCTGGCCAGCGGGCCGGCAAGCACGTCACTCACTGACTCACCCTGGAGCACAGTGGGCTGCATCCATCCCGTGGAGAAGTGGCAGAAGATGGTTGTAGAAGCCGGTCCCGGCCACAGCTTGGTCAAGAGGCACAGCTGTGGGAGCATGGCAGAGGAGAGGCCAAGGTCAGGAGGAGAGGTTTTGTTCAGACGGTAGAGCTCGGAGCCTGTTAAAGGAGCCAGTAGAGAGGGAGAATAGACAGAAAGGGTGGAGCTCCCTGCGTCCAGCTGGGAGGAGGCGGGTGTCTGTGACCAGAGGGTGACAGACACCTTCCGGGACTCTCTTTCTCTGAGAGTATCAAGGACCCCGGCCTCAAGTGCAGACGGGCCGGGCAGAGGCACAAATGTGAACAGAGGCGAGGTTCGCATTCGCCCACGTAGGAGATGGAGCAGAGGGCTGAGCAGGGGTCCACAAAGAGCTGCTGGGCAGCACGGGGGACCCAGAGGTCACAGTTTCACAGTAGATCAACATTCGTCTACCCAACGTGTGTTTACTAGGACCCGCTGTGCGCCGGGTAGCGCTCTGGTTTTGGGGGACAGCAGCAAACAGAACAGGCAGAACGCTGTCCTGGCGGGGGTGCAGGCGAGAAGGAGGGCCCGGGCGTGCGGACTGGCCAGCGCGCATGCAGGGTGTTGGTGGCACAGAGGAAGAAGCCGGGCAGGGGTGCGGGGGGCAGAGACCGTCCTCTCGTGCAGGGCAGCCGAGCACGTGAGCAGCTGTTTGGTCTTCGCTGTAAGCACCAACCGAGCAGCTGGAGGGAAGGAGGGCTGCCTTCCCTTCTGCGTTCAGTCCAAACCCCCTGCCCTCCAGACCCCTCCCCGCGCCGGTTGACCCGCCGGATGTGACCTCCACAGCCTCCTGAGGGTCCTCAGCGACACACTCTTACTTCTCTGAGCCGCCGTACCGGGAATCCTGTATGGAGCTCCAGACTGTTGTAGCCTCTGCAGACACGCCTGTGCCCCGAACCGAAGGTCAGACACCCGCTGGGCTAAATGTGCCCTTGTCAGCCCCCATTTTTCGTATGAATCAACGTTTATAGTGAAAACGTTTTATATAAGTTTCCAGATCTGTGGCCCCTTGAAATCCCGGAAGGCCTGACACGTTGGATCCAGATGGCGGCAGTTGGCTCAAGTGGCCCCGGCACAGTCACCCCGCTGAGCGTAGGTGCTTTCCACAGGGCCTGTGTACGGAACCGGCTGGCTCTCTGGGCCGTTGGAGTTTGGGACTCCTGCTTCCTTCTAGGACATGACTGACATTGCTAAGCGCTTTTACATGTTATAGAAAGAACTTGAAGGAGTGAGGAGAAGCGAGAAAGAAGCAAGAGAACTGATGCCGGAAACGGGGGGATACAGACGTGGAGGCGTCGTGCAGCCTGGGGGCAGAGGGGACGCACCACGTCACAGTGTCTGCACGGTGATCAGCCTCCCAGCAGATGTTTGTAGTCTGAGAAGAACCGGTGCTTAAAAATAGCCATCATGGGTGCCGGGCCGGCTCCGCGAGTAGCCCGTGTGACTCTTGGTCTCAGGGTTGTGAGCTCGAGTCCCACGTGTGGCATTGCATTTACTTAAAAAAACTACAAACAACAACCATAACAACTGCCCTCTCCCACCCACCCAGGCCCTCTGGGACTCTCACCCCTCCTCACGGGTCACAGTTGGAGTCTCAGTGCCGGTGCCACCTCATTCTGCTCCGGGTCTTCTGGAAGAGCTCCTGCCGCAGCGCGCCCCTGGGCCCTGGGGTCCAGCCCTGCTGGAGGCCACACGCGGTGCCTCTGCGCACACCCTCTCCTGTAAGCTCGCGGCCGCGGGCCTCAGTTTGCGGATGGAAAGTGGCTGATGGAGGGCGCGTGCATGGTGAGGTCCCGGGTATGCGTACCCGCCTAGCCCGCTGCCGTTCCTGCGACCCTGCGTCTGAAACGCCCCACAGATGTTGGAACCGTGTTGCGTTAGGGATTTTTCCCCTCTGGTGTGTGATTACCCTTAGGACTACTCTTACCAGGTGTCGGAGACAGACTGAGAGCTCTGCCCCGATAAGGACACTCTCGCATAGTCTGAAGAGCCCAAATCGTTCTCTTCTGCCTGGAAAATATCCGTAGGTGATTTTTCTTTAACAAGTTGCACGTATTATCACCGAGTGGGAAAGAAGGGGAAGGCGCTCCGTGCAACCATAGCGGCGGTTTGCGCATCCCCCGTCTCCCTTGCGGCCGTCAGGGTCGTGGTGCCGGAGCAAGAGCGTGGGAGCCGTGGGGAGCTTGGCGTGCCCGCTAACGGAGACAGACAGGAGGGGAGGCGGCGTCTTCCGTGCAGTCCACCCCCGTGCAGAAACTGCCGGGCTCAGCGGTGGCACCACGCCTGCGCTCACAGCGACGTCTCTCTCCCTCCGGGACTCTGAGCAGCTGCACGGAGTGTGATTCTTGCCTCACGTCACCCGAGGGGCTCACGTCCAGCCTGAAGCAGGCACTCTGCAGTGAGAGCAGAGCTCGGCGCTCTCCAGGGTCACAGGAAACGGAAGCCCGCCACTCTCCCAGCCTTGCAGACCGAGCTATAGAAGGAAAGCCCCTATAGAAGGAAAGGAGACGGAAGGAGCCGTCACCCTGTCACACCAGCTGCCTCCTAGCGATGACGGCGTGCTCCTTCCTTGTGGCGCTCTGCATTCGTCCACGCAAACGTCCGCCCCACGGCCCTCCGGGTGGGGGTCGTGACATCACTGATGGCAGCCGCGGTCACGGCACCTTCCAGGCTGTGAGGAAGCTCATGGCTCAAAGACTTGCCCAGACTGGTTTTCGTAAATCTGCCGGGCTTCTGCACTCCCAGCAGAGCCATGCCCCCGACTCACTGATGCAGTGCCTGGTCTTTGTAAAGGTCTTTACAGGTGTTCTGTGGTTTGCTCTTGGCCTTGCTGGCTTTACACAGATTTGCACCTGTGTCAGAGCCTGGGTGCTGAGTTGCTGGTCACGATCACTGAAGAGTATTGGCCTCTCCTACAGAGTGTTTCCTCAGTTACGCTTCTGTGTATGTCTGGTTTTATAGAAGGAAATGCTATATTTAGGACACTCACATTTATCCCATCCTTGTTATGTGATAGGAATTTGTGTTCCGATGAGCCTGAGGGAAACGGAAGGTAATTTAGGAAATGCAGTATAGCTTCATAAACCGATCGTTTAGATCTGGCTCAAACCCATTCAGGAGATGGAACGCAGTAAGAATCTGGACAAACGTCCCTGTGCCCGTCTTTGGCTCAGAGACGGTAAGCTGCCTGCAGTAGATTCGTGAGGCTGTCGGGTCGTGGACGATGGCACACTGCCCGATGGTGTCGCATGAACATGAGCTGGACACGCAGACCCTGCTGTCACGTGCCCCAGTGCAGCAGGGAGCGACCGAGTCCCTGCAGATCCAGTCTGTCACTGTGATGCTCACTGGAGGGGTGGCCAAGAGTGAGGAAGTGCAAGCATAGCGTTTACTTCTGTTCCTTAGGGAATGAAAGCGGATCCTAAAAATACTCAGCGGCCCGATTAGCACACTTAGAAATAAATGCTCCGGACACGTAAAAATCAATTCGTAGACACAAGCGAACACTGAATGTCAATTAATAGAACTTTCGATGAAAAATAAATCCTCACTGAATCTAACAGAGTGAGGGAGACTGTCAGGGTGAACTTTCCAGTTTCACCGAAACCTTTAGATCGACGCTTTGAAAGGCACTGGGGGCTCAGGGAGTAGAGACCTCCCTGTACGTAGAATTAGTTCAGAGTCCAACAGGGAGGCCATGATAGACGGGACCGAGCTAAACCAGCAGCACAGCGAGGTCATAAAATCTTGCTTGGGGCTATGTTTCCGGCAACGTTTGGGAGTGAACTAGTCATGCCATAGGCTGGTCAGCAGCCGGGACTGTGCTGCTAACGTTGCTCTAACTGCAGAATATTTTACCCGGGTTACTGCCTGTTGCCCCAGCCCCGCAGGCGCGCCTCTCCACTGCCCGGGCCCGGCGTTCCAGCAGTGCCGCCCCGGGGATCGCGGCTGCCCCCGGCAGGTGGGAGAAGGCTCCGCCCCAGGCACGCTGCACTTCGCACTTGGGTACTTAATCTCCTGACCCTCTGTTTGCTTACTCACTCAGTGTTCCGGCACAAACATTGTAACCAAAGGCAGAGATTGTGTGAGTTACTCATGGAAGAGCCGTATCACCCATCCATCCGATTAACTAAAACTCAGAAGAAAGTGGATGCGGGACTCCTCACAGGTGTGCCGTCGCCCCCAGTCTCTTGAAGAGCAGAAGCTGGCGAGCACTGGCCTTCCCGCAGGGCCCCCACCCCGTCGTCAAACTTTGGTATGAAAATGATACCAAACACCGGAGCCACCTGCAGAGACCGCAAGTCCGCAGGTGCTGCCAGAGCTCAGCTGTTCCCACAGCGCCACCTCGGAAGTGGCTCTCCAGGGCGGCTCCCGGCCGCGCACTTCCGATCGAGCGCCACACAGCGGTCACTGAGAGGCGTCATCTGAGCAGTCGGCCTAACGTGGATATGGGACGGGCGTAGGCGGGGAGTTGTGTTCCGTTGGGGTGTCTACTTTCCTGTGTTTTGGGGGCCGTGTGAGTGGGGCTGAAGTGGAAGAAGCCGGGCGTGGGAAGCGTCCTCCTGGAGAGGTGGGAGGAGCCGGGCGGCAGTGCACGCCCTGGGGGTGCGCACACAGGTCTTTGCCGGCCGGAGGTGCCTTCCAGTTCGAAAGCAATGAACGAGACCGAGACCAGTAAAATCACAGTTTGGCTCCCCCGTATATCAGCGAGAACGGGTGCATTTAAAATTTCTATTCGTGCACTCAGAGGAAAACTAAAGAAATATCCCCTTTCTAGGACCTACCCTCTGTGCTGACCCAGTAAGGCAGGCAAGGCTTAGTTAGCCCTTCTGAGCCGCTCGAGGCCACGTGGCCAGTGAAAAAGGACCATGTCTGTCACCCTCACAGAGTCCCTTGAGTCTGGAAGAGAAGTTTCAAATAAAATGCTCTTGAAACGAGGCATTCTAGGGGCGCCTGGGTGGCTTAGTTGGTTAAGCGTCCGACTTTCGCTTGGGTCATGTACTCGCGGTTTGTGGGTTCGAGCCCCGCGTCAGGCTCTGTGCTGACTGCCAGCTCGGAGCCTGGAGCCTGTTTCAGTCTGTGACTCCCTCTCTCTCTGACCCTCCCCTGCTCTCGCTCTCTCTCTCTCTCGCTCGCTCTCTCCTAGAAATAAATAAAACATTAAAAAAAAAAAAAACGAGGCATTCTGGAAAGTAGGATACTTTACTATCTGGCTGAGTGAAACTCTCCTGTAGAAAAGCTCCACTATGTGAACATCTGTCTCAATTTCAAATATGAAAAATTGTTGCCATAGCTACCAGTTCTTCGCTGTCCCTCCGTAAGCCGGTAGCGAACCAAGCATTGGAATAAACGTTCGGTCAGCATGACGGCCATCGGTGTGAACAAAATCCCATCTCATTAACATTTAAGTCAGTACCTGAAAACACCAAGCACATAGCCAGCACTCAGATGCTCAGCCAATGGAATTTAGTCTTTTATCTTTTCTTCATTTAATTATAATTGGCCATTTTCTTTTCTTTTTTTTTTATTACTGTGTGAGAGAGAACGTGCACATGCTGGAAAGAGCGACAGACGGAGAGAGAAAGAGCGCACACGGGCACCTTAAGCAGTTCCAGGCTTGGCTCCATGCTTGGCTCGGAGCCTGACACGGGGCTCAGTCCCACCACCCTGGGAGCATGACCTGAGCTGAAATCGAGTCAGACGCTCAACGGACTGAGCTGCCCAGGCGCCCCTAATGGGCCATTTTCTAACTGCTCCTTTCTCCCCTTGTTCGACCGCCTGTCACACTCGAAACTATCCAGGCAGTACCCATGGAACAAGCTAGAACCGGTTTGTTACGTCACAAAAGAAAGAATGCGCTCAGTGGACTTCACGGTCTGGAGTGCTCACGGCGCGGGTCATGGGTTGGGCGGAGCGTTTCCACGGCGGTTCTGTTTCCTGGCCTTTCAGCGGCTTTGTGTTCTTCGTCTTTCTCCCCATCTTCTGCGTGTGTGCCACATGCACTTTGTTCTCTCCGTTCTGACAAAGGCTGTGCACTTAAAATTGAGTGAAGACTACGTATTCTAGTGGCATTTCCCTGCTACTGTTCTTCAGTCCCGATACCGTATTTGTTCATCCGAAGAAGGGAGATGATAATTCCCAAACCCCACAGTACAGAAGCATTTTTGTCAAAAGTAGTAGCATTTGAAGGACCATTTTGGAAAATTTAGCATCAGTGTTTCAAACGCAAGGTGGAAATTGAGTCTGCCTCATTAAGCCCATCTTTAAAAGAACCTCTATGAAATTGTTAACAAAAAGTGTTCCAGAATTCACTTCAGCAGTAAGCACCGAACGGTGGAGACCATGTTAGTAGTATGTACTTCAAATTCTTTCCTGTCTCCTGAGAGTGTTTGCATTGCATCAGTTTGCTAGTATGCCACAAGGTCGTAGCATCTTTCTCCAGGGGCCCCCGAGCGTCCGCGGTGCACACGTTCTGTACGCAGTAGTGCGGCAGCGTAGGTCAGGTACCTTCTTGCCAGGGACCAACTTGAGATGGAGATGCTGTTGGGGAGACCTTTTTTGCGAACTAGTCCCGTCTCACTAGCTGGCATCACTGAAATAAAGTCCTTTCTTATTTGACCACTAAAAGAAAAAAAAGGAAAGAAGGAAATGAAATACCGTTCTCTTGATGTGAGAGTGAACACTCATTCTTCCATTTGTAAGATTTTGAAACTTTGCCTGCATATAGACATGCTCTGTAGACCTTCCCGCTGCTTCAAGAGGAACTGAAAACTCTTCAATTACGTACTTAAGTAATTTGTCATAGTGCCTTTCAAAGAGATGGAAGTATAAGGATGACAAGTATTAAATGAGTTTGTTATTTAATTACCTGCAATAAATCAGTATTTTTACAGCTGATTGCCCTTTAGCAACACCTAAATTATTTTATCTTCCTAAAACATCCGCAATTTTTGTCAGCTGTGTTAATTTTCCTGATTTAATTTTGTCCCTTCAATTTATAAAACTACTTCTCCCAATATACATTATTGTTTTTGGTGTAATTATGGGGAATAGTGTGGTTACCAGTTGCTGACAAGAACTGATTAGGGCTAACTTCCCTGTTATTGGCAATAATTTACATAATATATTGCTCAGCAAGGAGCTTGTAATTTAAAATGATTCCTAGGTTTCATGGCCTTTCGTCATTAATCAATATTACAGCATCTTACTAGAGTGAAGCGCATCAAGGGGGCTGATTCCATACTGTTTTTAGTCAGAAAATACATTTCATAATTGATAATATCCATATGGCAACCAACTAATCTAAAATTTACAGGTAGCAATTTGTACTGTATGCTTTCTATTCTTTGGTTAGTATTTTTTTTTTTAATTATTTTATTTCTAGGAGAGAGAGAGAGAGAGAGAGAGCGTGAGCAGGGGAGGGTCAGAGAGAGAGGGAGTCACAGACTGAAACAGGCTCCAGGCTCTGAGCAGGCAGTCAGCACAGAGCCCGATGCTGGGCTTGAACCCACGAACCGTGAGATCATGACCTAAGCAAAAGTCGGACGCTTAACCAACTAAGCCACCCAGGCGCCCCTCTTTGGTTACTATTTAAAATGGTCACATTTTCCATCTCTGAGAAACAGTGTCCATTTGAAAATTAACGGCTGATGTGAGCTGTCAAGGTGGTGACCAGGAGTTTCGAGCAAGCTGCTAGGCAGAGGCAGAATGAAGTATGGGTTGATTTGGAAAAATAAAGTTTATGTCTGTAACATGAACTGTTTTTCTGGGTGGCTCCATCGGTTAAGCACCCAGCTCTCGATTTCGGCTCAGGTCATGATCTCCCGGTTCGTGAGATCGAGCCCTGTGTCTGGCTCTGTGTTGACAGCGAGGAGGCCGCTCGAGATTCTCTCTCTCCATCTCTCTGCTTCCCCCCCACCGCGCGCGCGCTCACACCCAACACGTACGCACACTCTCTCAAAATAAATCAATAAACTTTAAAAAATAAAATGTTTATCTCACTGAAGTGTGAAGAGAGTGGTGAGATCCTTCTGGCCCCGTGACCCTTCTGTGCCTGTAGAGAGCAGTGCCTTGGCCTTCGGGACTCCGTAGGGACCCGCAGGGTGCAGACGGATGAAGGAGGAACTCCCCGCACCCCTGCAGCCAGCGTGCCCGCCCCCCGGGAGTGCCCGGACTTTCTCTGGTTACGTTCTCTGCACGGGTTTCAGCTGCCGCCCTGTCATTCCTCGGCCCACAACCGTGTCTCCCATGGTTGGTCCAAAGACAAGCAAGTTACATATTTGCAACTCCGAAGTTTGTCTTAGAATAATGTAACACAAAATTTGTTTTCGGTTGTTACGTGTAATACTGGACATGAAAAAGCTATTTCTTAAACATTAGCTTTTTAACTCTTGTTTTGAACCCTGTTGCACTGCGGATGCTGAGGTCAGTGGCCTCCGATGTTTAAGGGACTCTTGATTGTGAGTGGATGGGGGCGGGAGTGCGTTTAAAAAGGGGGACTGCGATTTTAAGAAGCAAAACAAACCTAATTAGATGAGATACTGCCTCCTCTCCACTCTTCCCTGACAGCCATCCTAAAGATAGAGCAACTCGAAATTATTTTGAGCTTGAAACTGCCTCTTCTGTTTCTTCTCTGTTTCACTTTTATTATGTTCTCCCTTGGGCGGCGCCCTTTCCAGTCTCCTCGGGCTGGGGAGAGATGCCTAACGTCCATCCGAAGGCCGAGAGCTCTTGGGGAGAGCCATCCTCGCCCTCTGCCCTGGTCGACAACGGCACCGCGGCGTGGGGCAAGCCGCCCAGCAGCGGCAGCGGATGGGGGGACCAGCCCGCGGAGCCGCCCGCGACCTTCGGGAGGGCCGGCGCCCCCACTGCCGCCCCGGCCCTGTGCAAACCAGGTGAGTCCGACCCGGCACTTTAGAAACGGCTCAGGGCATTCGATTTAGAGGAATACTCCTTTGCAGCGGATTTTAAGAATTTATGTTTTAGGACACCTTTCTCATTTTATTTATACTTCAAAGTATACACAGACGCAGAGGACCTCTTAACAGAAGCCCATGCGCTCCTTTCTTTACAAAATTAGCTATCGGGATCCATACCATACGCACATCTGCCAGATGCCATCAGTGGTGTCTACACGGCAGCAGTAACCCCCGCGCCCACTGTCCTCAGCAGTTCACACGCGCTGGCTCACGGGGCTACAGAGATGAGGAAGGTGCACCGTGTCTCCTTTCTGAGAGCAGGTTGGAGGCCGATACGACTTCGCAGCAGTCAGGCCCTTCCACCACCTTCTGTGTGTGAGCACCGTTCTGCTCTGGGGCTCCAGGCGCACGCTTTCTTCTTTTTTTGTTTGTTTGTTTTTGAAGAAAAGAAAAATTATTCTGCATTTCCCTCACATTATCTGAAAGCGTAATAAGCACACACGTACCATGTGTTCTCACTCGTCCAGATCACGTATACCGAGTGCGATTCTGACGCATGGGGATTCTGCAGCGCGATGCGGGTGACATCAGCGTGAGACTAAGCGTGTGATCGAGGTCCTCTATTAAGATCCGTCGTTCATGTGGCTGCAAGAGCTTCATATTTTCTTTGGCCAAAACCTGTTAGATCTTAAAATGCAACTTTATTTTTATATTTTTACTGTCATATTTTACATTCATTTTGCGTTTGTTACTTAGCTAACACTGGATAGCATACTCTCTGTATCCACCATTCTTCTGGGTTACTTATTCCGTTCCTATAACTTCTCAGTGCAAACCTAAAAGATAGGGCGGTCCTCAGATTCACCCGCCAGCCTGAGACAGTGTATTTGTTTCTATAATTTGTCCCGGAGGCACCGGTATATACGCATCTGCCTTGTAGAAGCAGCATATCCTCGTGGTCTTACAGACCCCCACTAACTGTACTGTCACTTTGGCCTTCTCCCAGGAAGTGAAAATTCGGGGTAACTTTTGTACCAGAAATCACTTTGTATCTTAAAAAGATAGAAAAAATACCATCCTGAAATCCAAACTCAGTAGTCAGCTTGTGGCTCCTTCCGCCTACGGCCTCAACCATCTCCATCTGGTGATTCTGGGAGTGTCTTTCGGCAGCTTGTCAGACACAGACTGTCGGGCCCGCCCAAGACCTGTGCGCTCCCCGTGGTCCCCAGGTGACTCGGGCCTGCTCATGTGGGAAGAGCACAGGCCCCCGGCCCGCTGCAGGTTCAGAAACTGTGTGGCCGACAGGGATGTTTTCCGGGACTCTGCATTTACCAGCCATCTCATGCCGTGCAGACATTGCCACCGTCTCCTGGGGCCCCCAGGATTCACTGTTCGAAAGCCCATGCATCAGAATGACCTGTAGCCAGTTAGGCAGGCAGTAACAGCACAGACCACACACAGCTGCAGTGGGAAGGAAAAAGTGTGCACACGTTTGCGTATGTATTCTGTAGCTCGCACAAGAAACTCAGCTCTTCGGTCTCGGGGAGATGAAGTAGTGAAGAGGTAGCTCCCAGTGCACCCCTTGCGTCCCACCTCCCCCTAAATGTCGCTGTAATGCAGCCCCGTCTCCCTTAGGGAGGGTGAGTTTGTGAACTTGATGTCTGCTCTCCTTCTAGCTTCGAAATCTATGCAAGAAGGCTGGGGCAGTGGCGGGGACGACGTCAGCCTCGGCGCCAGTCAGTGGGAAGACGAGGAAGGGGGCGTGTGGAACGCCGCTTCCCAGGAAAGCACCTCCTCCTGCGGCTCCTGGGGGAGCGCCCCCAAAAAAGGACTCCCAAAGGTGAGTGCGGCGCCAAAGAAAAGAAACTCTCTAAATCACCGGTACTTAAACATACATTCAGGGTGGAGGTGGTATCCAGTTACTGGGGACGGGCAGACGGGGAGGTCTCTGAGTGCCCTGGGGACCCAGACACAGCCCAGCATGGCGGTCACAGCAGCGCAGAGGCAGAGACAGTCATGAGAATCCAGCTGCTTCCAAGCAGCCAGACGGTAGAGAGGTTTGCAAGCGTGTGTAGTGGCGCTGCTCTCCCCTCGCTAAAGGATTTTGGTTTTTAGAAAATACAGTTTTCCACTGAAACAGTGTTATTGATGTTAACTTATAATGGGCTTGCTACTGTACTTTTTAAACAAATTATTTAGTGTATTTTTTAAATTCCTAATACAATAAGTATGAATACAACCCCTACCAACAAAATTTCTTTGGAATCCTCAATCTTGGGGCATCTGACTTTGGCTCAGGTCATGATCTCACTGTCTGTGGGTTCAATCCCACATAGCGCTCTGTGCTGACAGCTCGGACCCTCAAACCTGCTTTGGAGTCTGGGTCTCCCTCTCTCTCTGCCCTGCCACTCTTGCTCTCTGTCTCTCTCAAAAGTAAAAAAGAAACATTAAAAAAATAAAAAAAGAATCCTCAGTCTTTAAGACAGGGTAATGGGATTGGTCCTGAGACCATTAGGTGTGAGAACTCCTAAGGTAGGTCAGTAAGTGGTTTTGCAATAAACGGGCAGCCATTTGGAAAACATCGAAGTGAGATCCACAACTCCTGTACGCACCGAGCTAGATTTCAAATAGATCACAAATGTAAATATGAGAAATACAAATGTAGAAATGTGAAAGAATTCTAAAAACAATCTTAGAGCAGGAGTGGCCTTTCTAACTATGACCGAACTCTAAAAACCATCAAATGAAAGACCTATAAACTTCAGTAAAACCACGCATGACAGAGGTACCTGGGTGGCTCAGTCGGTTAAGCCTCTGACTTCAGCTCAGGTCATGATCTCTTGGTCCATGGGTTCGAGCCCCGCGTCGGGCTCTGTGCTGATGGCTCAGAGCCTGGAGCCTGCTTCCGATTCTGTGTCTCCTTCGCCCGCTGCCCCTCCCCCACTCGTTCTCATTTTCTCTCTGTCTCTCTCTCCCTCTCAGAGATAACTAAACATTTTTTAAAAAGTGCATGATAGAAAATACCATAAAATCAAAAGACAACAAGCTGGAAAAAGTATTTGGATCACACCATGCAGAGGGCTGATCTCCCTGATGCACGTACAAAGAAAGGTCCCACAGACTGACTTTTTTTTTATCAATGAGTAACCCACTGGGAAAATGAGCAAAGAATATAAATAGATGATCCCTAGAAAATAAATACTAATGGCTCTTAAACTCCTGAAGGGACATTCAGCCTGACCTACGGCAAGAGTTAAAATGACACTAAGAGATGCCGTTTCTCTTTTTTTTTTTTTTTTTTTAATGTTTTATTTATTTCTAGGAGAGAGAGACACCCGTGAACAGGGGAGGGTCAGAGAGGGAGTCACAGACTGAAGCTCCAGGCTCTGAGCACAGTCAGCACAGAGCCCGACGCGGGCTCCAGGCGCGAGATCATGACCTAAGCGAAAGTCAGACGCTTAACCGACTAAGCCACCCAGGCGCCCCAAGAGATGCCCCAAGAGAGGTTTCTCACCTCTCAGACCAGCAGAGTCCCCGGCGTTGAGTAAGCAGGTTGGGGCGCCTGGCTGGCTCAGGTCATGGGAAAAGCAGCCCTCTCCCCTGTTGCAGGCAGGAATCTAAGCCAGCGGGACCCGCGGGGATGGCGGTCTGCATCGTCTGTCACAGTTTCAGAGGCGCCAGCTCGGGATGTGGCGCTTCCACTCGTCACGGGTGCCGCAGGAGGCGCTGCCCGCCGTTTCCTACTGTGGCATTTCTGTAGGGACAGAGTGTGGGTTCATGTACGGTGACAGGGTAACTAAGTGACCCCACATCCATGCTGGGGAAAACCGGACAGATTTTTATAAAGAAGTCCTGTCTGTATTCATATGGAAAGATCACCAGAATATGCTGGCAAATGAAACGGCAAAGGCCAGGACAGGGCGCGTGACACACACGCCGTGGGGCGGGGAGGGGTGTGCGCGCCCGCGTGCTGGAGACGGGTCTCCTCTGAGAGCAGGAAGGAAGACGGCACCGCTGTGTGCGGACCCTTTCATCTCCGTCCGAATCCCGTGAAGGTGGTATCTGTTCGAAAAAATTAATTTAACAAAGCATTTAATTAGCAGTAAGCAGAACCCAGAAACCGAAATCCGGGCTCACTTCATTAGAAGTAGAAGTGATTGCAGACGTCAGAGAGGAGGATTTCTACAGCTGGGCTGGCAGATAATCCAGTTAATGACGGGACCAGAAATACCCAAGTGGTAAATCAAAGTCCTGTGGGATCTTAGCACCTCTGGCCTTGCCGGCGGCTCCAAATACGTGCGCCGCCTCAAGAAAGAGCGCCTGTCCGCTGGTGTACAGCTGCCACCGGCCCTGCCCTGTAGGGAGGGAACCCCGCCCTGTAGGGAGGGGACCCCCCCCCGTAGGTAGGGACACCCCCCCCCCGTAGGTAGCCTCGGCTCCGGTTCCACAGGCCCTGGGAAGAGTGATCTTAGAGGAGGTTGCTTTTCTCCCGTGTGAGTGCAGGGTTCGAAGCTGTGCTGTTGCTGGAAGAGAAGGGAAACCACTGAGGAAATTTAACATCCTCGCCCGGCCCGTGTGGGCGGCCCTGTGCTCCCCTCCTCCGCTCCTCTCCTCCCCTCCCCTCCTCCCCCCACTCCACTGCCCCGTGCTCCCCTCCTTCCCTCCCCTCCTCTGCTCCCCGCTTCCACTTTCTTCTTCCTCCCCTCCCCTCCTCCCCTCCTCCACTGCTCCATGCTCCCCTCCTCCCCTCCCCTCTGCTGCCTGTGCTCCCCTCCTCCGCTCCCCTCCTGCTGCCCTGGCTTGCTTTCTGTGATCACCTCTGCTTGTCTCTTATCTTCTCCCTCACTGCTTTGCCCATTTACATCTCCTCCACCCCAAGGGCTGCAAGCGGTGAACAGTCAATAAAATTAACAGGCTTTTTGTTCCTTTCATCTTGTTGCCTTTTCATTCCATTGGAATGAAACCCCTGCGTTTTGTCATCTTTGACAGTAAAGCTTATAAAAGGGCAGAAAACATGTGATTTTTAGTAAACTTCACATAGTATTAACATAGGGCAACATTCAAAGGAACACTTAGGCTTATTTGGTAATGGAAGTGGCACACATTTGTGATGAACTGAATTAATTCTCTGGGGAAGAAAAATAATTATCTTGCTTTTTTAAAGCCCATAAGTCACACGCACGCCCACTTGCGAACGCGCCCAGCAGCGTTCCGTAGCACTGGCCACAAAGCAGAGTCCGGGGCTCTGGAGCGCCGCCCATCGGCGTAGCACGGACAGCTTCTCTGGCTTTAAGTCTCTGTGAACTCTAGGGCCCCCGTGTGTAGCAGAAATGCATTAACCCGTGACCCCACTTTGTTCCAGGGCATGAAAACGCCTGGCAAGCAGGACGAGGCCTGGATCATGAACCGGCTGATCAAACAACTCACAGACATGGGCTTCCCGGTGACTGGAGTCTTATTTTACTGCTTCCCTCCGCGTGTGCTGCCGTGCATGGCCCCCATCGTGTCCTGCCCGCGTTTGTCACACGTAACAAGGAAGACTTTGGAGGGAGGAGAGTGTTCATGCGGCCTAACTCGTAAATCCCCCTTTTACATGAGTGCTTCTGTTTAGGGACCATTGCTTCAAGGCCCAGCAGGCGTCCACACCATTCCTACCAAGTGAGGTGTGCGAGCCTTCTGGAGTAAAAGGAGCCGCGCGACTTGGCTTCTACAGTCTTGTATTTTCCTTTAAATTACAGTTAAAAGTGAATCTTCATTAGTTTATGCAGTGATTGACAGAGATCACGAGAGAAGACTTGGTATAAAGGACTAGAGCTCTGGGTCCAGAAGAGTCCAAACCCGTGGAGCACCTGCGCCTTGGGTCACACGCAGGGAGAGTTCAGGCTGCAGGGCCCCCGGACGCGTGCCGTGATACGCTCCGTTGCGGAGGTTGCACGCAGACGTTCAGATAGTGAGGACTGTCCCGTGCCTGCTGTGTCTTCCCTTCAAGCGTCTTCTTTCCAGATGGTTACTCAAGTGAACGTTTGTCTTTGATTTCTCTGGGTGGCCCTGAAGAACACGGCCAGAGCCCTAGTCTAGAAACGACATGCCTCACATCAGGCACAGGCACTGTGTCACGGGGCAGGGCGCAGACCCGGGGGTGCCTCAGCCCCTTCCCACGTGTCAGCGCAGGCGGGACACTGGAGGCCCCGTTGCCATCGTAGCAGTCGCGCAGTGACACACATCTGTCCCACTCGTAGGGACAGTTACCAGCATGAATCTGCTTGTTTGGGTGGTTTTCACACTTCTTGGTGAAAAGTCGTTGATGGCAGAGCCCAGAGTCCGCAAGGTAGAGAGTGGAGCCCTGAGCGCTGAGCTCCCGCCGTGAATTTCCCAAAGTCGTTCTGCCACCTTTCACCTTTGCAGAACTGTTGCTGCTCATTGTCGTACAGAGTCTATGACAAGAGTCCACGAACTGCATACATTTTGTTTTTAAAGTGTCAGATACAAGTGCTTTAGACGTCAGTTCGATACATGTTCTTGAATTCTAAGTGCCTTTTACTTAGAAGACGTTTGTCTCTAGCCTCAGTGACGAAGAGAAGTATTTCTGGTTCCAAAACCTAGTAAAATTATGTCAACAATAATCATTTCTCTAGGCTAATAGCAGTAGAATTCTTTACTAGCTTTTCCATTACTGTGAAAGCATAATCCTAATTAAAACTCTGTTTCCCACACAGAGAGAGCCGGCTGAAGAGGCCTTGAAGAGCAACAACATGAATCTTGACCAGGCCATGAGTAAGTCATCTGATGCTCGTAGGGCGCCCCGTTTCCAAAGGTTCCAGTTTGTGGAGTCTGGGTTTCCAGAAGCATTTTAGTGTAGTCTCGGGTTGACGGTTGACTAGGTGCTGGGTGGACAGGACCAAGCTTCCGCTAGAGAGCAGCCACGCAAGTGCAGGAAGCACACAGCACGTCTCCGGGGACGCATGGCCAAACCCCACACCGGGGCGTGTTTGCTTCCTTCACTTTTCTCTAGTACTTCAACAAAGAGTTGAGGTTTTCCCATCTATTTTGAGGGGAGGTCATCGTGACATTCTTAGAGAAAGGCACCAGGACCACAGGCCAGATGTCATTCGACACTGGCTGAGCGCATTCTTCACAGTGGGCCCCAGGACGGGCCTGCTCTCCGAGCCGGTGGAGTGCTTACTGGTGAGAGATGAGATTCGCCTCGGGGAACAGGCAGCCCTCATGGTGGAGCTGCTTCAAAACAGAAAAGTAGAATAAGAATACTGTGGCTGGGTTTTAGAGTAGTTTATTAAACTCTTTTCTTTAATGTTTATTTTTTTTTGTTTTGAGAGAGAGAGAGAGAGATGGTGCGCGGGCACGCACAAGATGGGGAGGGGCGAAGAAAGGGAGGAGAGAACCAAAGCAGGCTTCGCGCCGTCAGCACAGAGCCCGATGCAGGGCTCGATCTCACGAACCATGAGATCATGACCTGAGCTGAAATCAAGAGTTGGACACTCAACCAACTGAGCCCCCCAGGCTCCCCTAGAATGGTCTATTAAACTGTTAACCAAAGCACAAAGGGTACAGAAAAAGAGGATTAAACATAACTATAGCTGTTACAACTTGGTTACAATCACAGCACAAAAAGAGATAATTTGTGACATCAAAAATATAAGGGGGACGGGGCGCCTGGGTGGCTCAGTCAGTTAAGCATCCAACTTCTGCTCAGGTCATGATCTCGTGGTTCGTGGGTTCAAGCCCCACGTCGGGCTCTGTGCTGACAGAGAGCCTGCTTCAGATTCTGTGTCTCCCCTTCTGTCTGCCACACTCTCACGTGCTTGCTCTCTCACTTTCTCTCTCAAAAATAAGTAAACGTTAAAAAATGTTTTTAATTACAAAAATTAAAAATAAATAAGGCCACAAAACCCAATTCCGTGCTGCCCACAGGAGACTCTTGCAGCTCTAAGAGACATGCAGGCTCACGTTGAAAGGATGGAAAATGATATTCCAAGCAAACAGAAACAGGAAGAAGGCGAGCACAGCCAGACTCAGTATCAGACAGAATAGACTGGAAGCCAAAAAGGGTGACTGGAGTCCAAGAAGGTCATTATATGCTGACAGAGGGGTTAATACATCAAGAAGATGTAAGTAAGGTTGTAAATATATCCATTCCCACACCTGACCACCAAAATACATTAAGTAATTAATAACAGATCATCAACAGATCGTAATTATAGAGGACTTCAGATACCCCACTGTTAACCATGGATAGATCATCCAGACTGGAAATCAACAAGGAGAAATGGAATTGAACCACACTTCAGAGCAAATGGACCTAAAAGACATACACAGAACATTCCATCCAGCAGCAGCAGAACATACGTGTTTTTCAGGCACACACGGAACATTCCCCAGGGTAGGTCCTGATGGGCCACAAAACCATCTTCGGGGTTGTTTGAGTTTTTTCTCTTTTTTTCCATTTTTTAAAATCTTTTTAAGAGAGAGCACGAGCAGGAGAGGGGTTGGCAGGGGGAGAGACAGAGAGGGAGAGAGAGAAAGTCTCAAGCAGGACCCATGCTCAGTGTGGAGCCCAACGTGGGGCTCAGTCTCACAAACATGAGATCATGACCTGAGCCAAAATCAAGAGACGCTTAACCAACTGAGCCACCCAGAAGCCCCCAAAACTATTCTTACTTTTAAGAAGTTTGAAGTTATGCCAACCATCTTCCTCAACATGAGGAAAGTGAAAAGATCCATAAATCTATGGAAACTAAATATGCTTCTAAATAGCCATTGGGTCAAAGAAGAAATTTAAAGGTAAGTAAAAAAATTATCCGAAAACAAATGAAAATGATAACATATCAAATACGGTGGGAAGCAGCAAAAGCATTTGTGAAAGGAAAGCTTATTAGAGCAGTAAACACAGATATTAAGAAATTTAAAAAGAACTCAAATAACCTAATTTCAGACCTCAAAACTAGAAAGAGAAGAACATGTTAAGCCCAAAGTTAGCAGAAGGAAGGAAATAATATAAGGATCAGAACAGAAATAATAAAATAGAGAATAGAAAACAGTAAAAAGGATTTATGAAACTAACATCTAATTCTTCAAAAAGATAAACACAGTAGACAAACCTTCAGCTAGACATAAGAAAAAAAGAAAGAAGACTCAAAGAAATGAAAGAGAAGATGCTACAACTGATAACCACTGAAATACACGGAATCCTAAGAGGTACCATGAACAATTCTATGCCAACAAGTTAAATGACTTAGAAGAAATGAATACATTTCTAGAAACAACTTACCAAGACTGAATCAGGAAGAAATAGAAAATCTGAATAGACCAGTAATGAGTTATGAGATTGAGTCAGTTATCAAAACACAGTAAACTTCAGGACCAGATGACTTCACTGACAGAAATTCTACCAAATACTGAAGAAGAATTAGCATCAGTTCTCAGACTCTTCCAAACATCAAGGAAAAGGGAATACTCCCAGATTTGTTCTATGAGGCCAGCAATACTTTGATACCAAAACCTAATAAGGATATCACAAGAAAATCACAGACCGATACCCCGATGAATGAACATGCAAAAATTCTCAACAAAATGTTAGCCAACTGAGTTCAACAACACAGGAATAGGACTATATTCCATGACCAAGTGGCATTAATACCTAGGATGCAAGGCTGGTTCAGCCTACATCATTTATTGTGGTAGATCAATAAATGTGATCTATCACATCAATAAAACAAAAGATAAAAATCATGTGATCATCTCAATAGATGCAGAAGAAATATTTGACAAAATACAGCATCCTTTCATGATCTGGGGGAAAAAATAAAAACTTTAAGCAGACTGGATATAGAAGGAACACACCTCAACATAATAAAGGCTGTACACAACAGACCCACAGCTAACATTTTACTCCGTAGAGGGAAATTGAAAGTGTTCCTCTAGGATCAGGAACAGGGCAGGGATGCTGACTCTTGCCTTTTCTATTCAATAAAGTGCTAAAAGTCCTGGCCAAGGCAGTTAGGCAAGACAAAGGAAAAAACAAAAAAGGCATCCGTATTGAAAAGGAAGAAATCAAGTTGTCATTATTTGTTGATAATACGATCCTATATAAAGAAAATTCCAAAGAATCAGTCAAAAAACTTGGAAAGAGTCAACAGTCTCAGTAAAGTAGAATACATAATCAGCATACAGAAATCAATCACCTGCCTTTGCACTAATGATGAAGCACCTGAAAAAGAAATAAAACCATCCTATTCACAATAGCATCAAAGATAATAAAATACTTAGGAATAAATTCAACAAGGGAGTGGAAGCTCTGCACAATAAAAACTGTAGGACTTCGCCAAAAGAAATTGAAAAGGACACAAACGAGTAGAAAGGCATCCCACGTTCATGGATCAAAAAAATTAATGTTGTTAAAATGGTTATATTACCCAAAGCAACCCCCATCAAAAAGCCAGAGGCATTCCCAGAAATAGAAGAAACAGTCCTGGGGCACCTGGGTGGCTCAGCCAGTTAAGCACCCTGACTCTTGATTTCGGCTCAGGTCATGGTCTCTTAGTTTGTGAGATGGAGCCCCGCATCAGGTTCTGCACTTACAACAGGGAGCCTGCTTGAGATTCTCTCTCACCCTCTCTATTTGCCCCTTCCCCCCCAAAAAAATAAATGTTAAAAAAAGAAGAAGAAACAATCTTAAAATGTGTGTGGAATCACAAAATCCCCTAAGTAGCCAAAGCAGGCGTGAGGAAGAACAAAATTGGAGGTATCACACTTCTGAATGTCCAACTGTACTGCAAAGCCACAGTAATCAAAACAGTGGTACTGGCACAAAAACAGACAGTCTGGGGCACCTGGCTGGCTCGTTTGGTAGAACATGTGACT
Organism: Proteles cristata cristata; assembly: GCA_017311185.1. Taxonomy (NCBI): domain Eukaryota; kingdom Metazoa; phylum Chordata; class Mammalia; order Carnivora; family Hyaenidae; genus Proteles; species Proteles cristata. The sequence goes on along the minus strand of JAESUZ010003315.1, from coordinate 108,479 downwards.
CAGTCTGAGTCTTGGGTTCAGGACCCACAATGGACCTAAGAGCTTACTATAAAAAAAAAAAAAAAAAATTAGACACATCAACCAGTGGAACAGAATAGAGCCCACAATTACACCCCGGCATATACAGTCAACTAATACTTGACAAACATTTTAAACACCAAAACCACCAACAAAAAGCCCAAAACTGAAAAATGTGGCACTAAATAGACCACAAAGGGACACTTATTACTATAGGGGAGGCTGAATAAGAAGCAGAGCATCGTATTTGGCCTGAGCTAAGAATGTGTGTGTCAGGTGGCCGAGATTTTTCACCACCCTTTGCATGTCCACAGATGACCACAAAAGTGCCACGAATGCTGATTTGGGGGCTGCAGATAAATTTAGCCAGTTGGTGAATTCACAAGCGCAGAATCCGTGAATGATGAAGATCAACTTGATAATTACATGCAGGTGCCAAAATGTCCTGGCACAAGCTGCCAGGCCAGAAATGAGCATAAGTGTGAGCCGGAAGAAATTCATTGTTCCTCATTAGAATTGTAAAATGGCACAGAGTCAAAGGTAGCCACACAAAACCAGTCACTCGCCTGAGAGCCCGTGAAGACGAAAACCTTGTCCTGCGTAATATTGGTCCCCAGGGTCTGGAAGAGCCCTTGCGCCTCACAGGGATGCAGGAAATGGAAACCGCTGGCTGCCAGAGGTCAGCAGAGATTTCAAACAGGATAATCGGGGCAGGGCCCTCCGAGGATACGACCAGGGAAGGCCGTGTGGAGAAGGGGTGCATCCCAGGGCGGGACGAGGGCCGGGCTCAGAGTGGCCCGTGCAGCGAGAGGAGGGGCAGGAGCAGGGCGGAGAGCAGGGCCCAGTCACAGACTGTCGGGGCTCCCGGGAGCAAAACCACAGCTTCCCTGTTTCCCCAGGATGGGGGGTTGAGAGGCCCCGGCTCCGCGCTCCCCGCTGACACCCCTCAGCGTTCGGGTAAGTGTTCCTTCTGTGTGTTGTGCCCCAGGCGCCCTGCTGGAAAAGAAGGTGGACGTGGACAAGCGTGGACTGGGAGTGACCGACTACAATGGACTGGTCACCAAAGCCCTTGGCTGCCGCCCACCAGTCTCCAAAGACTCTTCCGGGGACCGCCCCACCTTTCTCGACAAGGTGTGATGTAGGGGGTGTCTTTCTTTGTTTTTAACAAGAGGGCTTTTTCATTTTATTTATTTATTTTTTTTTTAATTTTTTTTTTTTTTAATGTTTTATTTATTTCTAGGAGAGACAGAGAGAGACAGCGTGAGCAGGGGAGGGTCAGAGAGAGAGGGAGTCACAGACTCTGAAACAGGCTCCAGGCTCTGAGCTGGCAGTCAGCACAGAGCCCAACAGAGCCCGATGCGGGGCTCGAACCCACGAACCGCGAGATCATGACCTAAGCGAAAGTCGGACGCTTAACCGACTGAGCCACTCAGGCGCCCCTTTAACAAGAGGGCTTTTTCATTTTAACTGTGTCCTTAATGCAGCCTGGATTAAATGCTTGCCGGGCTGGAACACTTAAGTGACTTTTACCCACTTTTAAAAACATATACGAATGTTTCGTTGGAGAGAGATAGTGTCATATTTCATACGATGTGACTAAGAGTAAAAAATACTGAAATTGAAAACTGATTTTCGTCATAGTGGGTGAACCGGGCTGGCTTATCTGCTTCAATTTGACCAGTAACAGGGGTCATCAAATTTCTGTTTTACTGTCTGATTTTATACGCACAGTTCTTCCCATTGGAAATAATGTTACATGTTTAATCACAGAAAGAGACTAGAAGTGGTTAGGTGCGGGCACCCGTGCCTGGCCAGCTCAGCTCGGCCACCTCCGCGTGCAGGTGTCTGGCAGAGGCCCCTGGGGCAGGTCATGTGTCCAGACACCTGCTCGGTCCCTTCAGGACTGCCCTGTAGTGACACCCCTCCCCCAGACCAGTGTGGCTTCATGCAGGGAGGTGAGAGCAGAGTCCATGAAATTCCATCCGAATGCTGAACCTTGAAAATAAAATTAAAGCAAGAAAGGACACGTTTGAAAAAACAAAACAAAAGCAAACAGGCTCACAGGAGAGAGAGGGAGAGAGATGAGACTTCAGCTCTGTTCTTAAACAGGGCCCCCCGCCACACGCTCCCCTGCAGAAAGCTGTGGCCAGGCTGGGCCCAGAGGTGCTATGTGAAATTCCAGCCTCATTTAGTATCTCGTATTTATTCTTGGCTCAGGATGGGACGCTGACTCATGTCCTTACCTGTAAGACTAGAATACTACTGTGCCTTTGTTGGGAAGTTAGAGGAAACAGATGTGCAAAGGGCCTGATACACATAGCAGAGTAAGACTCTGCTTTATAACTTACCCTAATATTGGATTAAACTATATGAAATTGCTGTTTGTTGGTCAAAAACAGCTGAATGTCAGCAGAGTCCAACCTAATGTACACCTAGAGCCTTGTAATGACCTCTCGAAAGGAACCTGTTTGCTCGAAAATGATGGTCACTGACTTCTAAGTGAGGCTTCCGCTAATGTCACCGCCAGCCTGCGGATTCCTGCCCCTGGGCGGGGTGGGGGCCAAATAATCTTTCCCAGTGAAAGCAGCATCTAAATCCTGTTTCTCTTTTTCTTTTCCCCTCTTCCTTTGTTCCACGTTCTCCATTCTCTCGTTATCCACACTTTTTCCATCTTTTTAATTCCCTTTATCCGCCCATATCCCTTGACATCCTTGGGAAACTGCTTTGTGCTTGGTCTGCGGACGGACACTGCACGCCGCTCACCCTTTCTTTCTCCACCAGGACGGCGGCCTCGTGGAAGAGCCCACGACTTCACCATTTTTGCCTTCACCAAGCCTGAAGCTCCCCCTTCCAAACAGTGCACTCCCTAATCAGGCCCTGGGTGGGATCGCCTCGGGGCTGGGCGTGCAAAACTTGAATTCTTCTAGACAGGTAAGGCTGGGGGAGAGCCAGTGCGGCCTCCGTTTCACCTGCCTGTAAAAAATGCGTTTGAGCCACAGACTGTGTGATCTGTAGCGAATGCCCATACTTTACGGTACAATCACGTCTGGACAGGCCGCTGGGATGCGAGCAGGGTCGCCCTGCAGGTGACATGCCGGTGGCAGGAGTGGAGTCCAGGTCTTGGAATTGAACCATCTTCAGGGAAGCGCCTCCGGCTTGTATTGTTACACGTGACACTCAGGGAGTCCAGTGCCCTTGGCCCTGACTCACTGCACGCCCCAGACTCCTTCGTGGAGCCGGGAGGGGCCGTCCTGTCTCCTGGCATCAAACCTGGAAACACGCGGGCCTGTGAGAAAACACCACTTTCTCCCCCGCTTTCCCCTGAAGTCAAGGTGACATTTCGGTGGCTTCCAGAGAGTCGTGTTGGCATTTTCCCTCTCTGACGCCCGGGGAAGTGATAGTCCCCGCCCGGTGTCACAGGAGGGAAGGCTGGGAGCGGCAGCGGCTGCAGCCCCGTGGCACTTGTCCCTCCCAGCCCCTCCGGAAGATGCGACCTGCTTTCCTTGTCCTTTTCCTGGGCTTCCTCACGCAGGGAGGGGGCTGACACACACCCACTTCTGAGGCCCCCCTCTAGGTAGAGGCGAGGCTGTGGGGGGCAGCCGCCAGTGCCGTGTGCACAGCAGCGTCCCTGCCTGTGTGGCCCTCGCGGCCCGACGTCGCTAACGCTGGCGGTAGTTCAGGACATCTGCTTGTGGGTGTCCCGCCGTCTGACAGGTAACGACCTACAGGCGGGGTGGCGGGAGTGAGTGCCCGGCGGGCGCTCTGCTCGGTGCCTGTCCACTGACTCTCCCCAGAAGAGCAGAAAGGACACGGAAAATGCCCTGATTAGCAGTCACACACAGGAACCTGCCCGGATCTGTCCTTTTATTCAGCCTCAGCTCCAACTTTTGTTGAAAGTGCACTCCTGTTTCTTATTTGGAAAAGTCGTTGTCTTCGGGTTAGCGGTCCCCTCCCTGAGGAGTCTGCGTCACCACTGCCCTCCCGTGGGAGAAATATGGTGACCCAGTGGCTCTGCGTCCCTGTCGTTCACAGCACCGTGTTGTCAGAGTTTCTCTGCACGTGACGGCCCTGTTTCGGGGACACTTTCCAACCGGCACTGTTGTGTGGCTCTTGTGAGGTGGAAGCACAGGCAGGCCTCGTGGGCCGATCGGCCGTCGGCTGTGACCGGGCTGAATGACGTTTTCTGTGAATTCTCTTCGGTAGAAGTTGATACGCTTTGGCCTTCGTGCTTAGAAACGGGGCCTCCTCCGGAGCTCCCGCGGCGCTGGCCTCGTAATGACGCGCCCCCCCTCCCCCCCCCGTGTCCCCACAGATACCGAGTGGCAATCTGGGTCTGTTCGGCAGCGGCGGAGCAGCACAAGCCAGGACCATGCAGCCGCCGCCGCAGCCGCCCGTGCAGCCTCTGAGCTCCTCCCAGCCCAGCCTCCGCGCTCAAGTGCCTCCGTTTCTATCCCCTCAGGTGGGGGCCACAGCCATGTCCCTGCTGCCCAGCCGGGGGGTCACCAGTGCGGCCGCTGGGGGGGTCCTCCCAGCGCGCCGCCTCGCACCCTGCCCGCTGCCACGCGTGTCCTGCTCCTGACGGTCACCCACCGGAGCCCGGCGAACGGGGCCAGCCAGCACGTCGCTTGGGGCGGAAGGAGGCGCGTGGGAGCAGCCAGGGACGGAGGGGCGCTTTTGCTTTAGGGCCCGACCTATTGGGACCCTGTGTCAGACCGTACACGTTACTGGCTTCTTAGTTGAGTCCGTTACTTAGTATCAGACCAGTTTTTCCCACAGGGATTCTTTAAGAATAAAAGGAAAAAAAAGACCAAGCAGAAGTCAGGAAAGGTGGTTATTTTGTGTGGCTCAAAAGCAGATGGATTTTTTCATTCCAATATTGTTTATTTTTAGAACGTTTCATAATCTTATTCTTTGGACCAAGTTTTTCATTACAGTGTTTCAGCCCTTATCCCTTGTAAAAATATTCAATATTAAAATATTAGCCGGAAGGGGCTACTCCCCCACAAGTAGTTGAACCCGGCCAGGTTTGCACACTGAGCCCAGACGGCTGAGTGCAGGTAAAAGAATACATTCACTCATCAGGACACAGGGTGAACTGCTCTGACCGAGGCCGCAGAAGGCAGAAGTGAAGACCAGACGGGCGTCTGCTTCTCAGGGCGGCGACAGCAGGGAGCCCCGCAGGGCGCTTCCGCTCACATCGTGCAGCCCGGGCCCGGCTGGTAGGCAGCTGGCTTCCCACACCCGGCAAAGCACGCGTCACCCTGTGCCCTCACATTACCTGTTCTGTGACATAACGTGCTCCCTGTAAGTGCCTTGCCTGCTTCGGTCAATCTACCCGTAAAGCCCGACACATCTACCGTGCAGAGAAAACTCAGGGTGTTTCTAATACACGTTCGACAGCTGTTCAAGGAAAAGATGCCCATCCCCGTTCTGCCTAAAGTTACCTTGCATCGGTGTCGCGATCAGCACACACGCCGCACAGTGGCAGACACAGAGACCTCTAGTGCCGGGCTTGGGCGGGAGGGTGGATCAACAGTCCAGGCTCGGGCTGGCAGAGCAGAGGTGGGCCACTTCCCGAGCCCATCCACAGATGAGGCCCTCCCCTGGGGTGGCCTGTTTTCCCCGTGACAGAGGGGAGATCCGTTTGCAGTGGGGGTCCCTGGATCCTGAGCGGCCTGACCGTGACCGCAGCATGTGGCGGGGAGGGCCTTCTCGCCTTTGCCTGCCCGCCTCCCTCGCTTCCTTCCCCAGAAGCATATTGGCCACAAGGGCACATGTCCAGGAGTTTGCTAATGGCTTTTGCAGTTCCTCCCTGAGACGGGGGTCATTCATTAACGAGTTCTGCATCTTGGGAGGCCGCACGCACAGACGCCTGACGCCCTCCTTTGTGTCCGACAGGTTCAAGCACAGCTTTTGCAGTTTGCAGCAAAAAACATTGGTCTCAACCCTGCACTATTGACCTCGCCGATCAATCCTCAGCATATGACGATGTTGAACCAGCTCTATCAGCTGCAGCTGGTGAGTAGACAGATCGTTCGACTTCTAGAACTAGGGGAGAGTGCACACCTGACGTTCACGTAGCTCTGCCGGCCGCACACCCTGACTGAGACGAGTAGTGTGTGCACCGCTGTCTTCATGTCAGGGAAGCTGGCTGAGCTCTCGTAAGATTTGTGGACTGCTACAAGATTAGGAAGGTTTGCACTTAAGGCTGCTTCTCCTTAGCTTTGTAAATTGCCTGGTTCCATCACAGAGGCTTCCAGATCTTACTGTCAGGCATGCCCTCTCACTGGGGTCTCAACTAGCTTTTTTCATGCAGAGTTTCCTGTCCAGACCACATAATACAAAAAATGTTTGATGGTTTTCTAAATTCTCCAGGGATGGTATACACACATACTATTCTGTTTTTTTGTGTTTTTTTTTAATGTTTTTTTTATTTATTTCTAGGAGAGAGAGAGAGAGAGACAGCGTGAGCAGGTGAGGGTCAGAGAGAGAGGGAGACACAGACTCTGAAACAGGCTCCAGGCTCTGAGCTGGCAGTCAGCACAGAGCCCGACGCGGGGCTCGAACCCACGAACCGCGAGATCATGACCTAAGCAAAAGTCGGACGCTTAACCGACTAAGCCACCCAGGTGCCCCATACACACACACTATTCTGAAAGCATAAACGAGAAGTTACCTATGACATACAAAAGACTGCCTTAGAGATTAGGATTAAATCCTCTCTCAAAATGCCTATTGACAAAGGTGGATGTAGCCTCATAGTTCTAGAAGATTTTACAGTTTAACGTGTCTTAAGTTTTTAATTATCAATAGTCTTACTACTTTTACCATAAAATGCCACGTCGTTGTATCATGTATAAATGCGTCCTGCATTTACGTTCACTAAGGACCCGGTGTGTCCCTTCTTTCTTTAGTATGTTGACGTGGGGTGCGTGGGTTTTTTTTAACATAACGTATTGTCAAATTGGCTTACATACAGCACCCAGTGCCCTCCTCAGTGAATACCTGCTTTATTTAGATCTTGTCCAATGGCTTCATCCCCTAGAAAATGACTGGGAATCACGAAGGAAGGAAGAAAGGTCTCCAGTAGACAAAAGCATTGATGCCAAGCCTTTCCTTACAGGAGAGCCCTGGGCCCTCTCAGTGCTCACCCTTTACTGCCTGTTAGACACCCACCTAAGCTGTTTGAGTGTCGGTTCCCCATAAGCCCCAGCACAGCCTGGGAGGAGACCAAGCCCCGAGCCAAATTGTGGTGTCCGGGAGGACACGGCTCTGGAAGGGGGTCGTGACCATGACAGACTCTTGGAGACAGTTTCTTCATCCATAAAATGGGAAACGGGGGCACCTTGCAGTGTGGGGGTGAAGTGGGGGTGGGACCGAGGCTTCCCAGGGCCTGAAGGCGCAAAGGGTGGGTGGGTGGAGCGCCCAGAATTATGCTTTTACCACCAGCCTGGCCTCAGAGACGGAGGAGGAAACAACCATAAACATCGGGCACACACTTAGAAAGAAAGCGTATTCTTTAGAGCTCTTATTATAGGGGAAAACCGCTTTCTGCTCCTTGAGAACACTAAGGACATTGCCAGATTCTGACGTGAGGCGCATTGGTCATCGTACTGATGTTGCAGGGCCTCTTATTTATACAGTAATTTTATTGCCTCTTATGGTGTGAAAGATATGATGAAAATCTTTCTCTTTCCCATGGAGGCATTTTACTTACACGTACTGATTACGCCTCTAGGATCTTCCCTCATGCGTGTTTTCGCCCTGCTTCTGCGTGGTCCCCAACGCCAGCTGAGGTGGTCGGCACAGTGAGACCAAGCCGGCAGGGTGGGGGAGCAAGTGGCTCGGCCATTTTTCTAGACGTTTGAGTGGTGCGTCACCTCTGGTGCTGATCGCTCCGCACGTGCTTCACCTGCCCGGGAGGTTCCCAGCGCCCTTCCCTGCCCCATGAGCGTCGGTGATTTCACACTCGCCGCCATAACCGCGCTTCGTCATCTCAGTCAGAAACTGCCCGGTAACTGAGCGGGGCCCGCAAGGACGTGGCGTGTGCCCGGCCTCGGCACCGTCCGTGCTCTTGAGTGCCAGGACGTTTGTGTGTGCTGGCGGGCAGCCCGGGACGATGGTGGAGAGAGCAAAAAAACTTTGAATTCTGTTAAGCGTATTCTGTTTTAAAACCACGCACGCCGCTTTTACAATTTTTTTCAAAACGATTGGTAAGATAAAGTTTGGGTGCATCCTGAGGTTCTGTAGGGCCTTTAAGAATTCAGTGAAGTATTTTCTCTGTAATTCAGATTAAGGAGGCATTTCTAAATAGTTTTTAAGTTTGTTTCTTTTTGAGAGAGAGAGAGAGAGCGCACTCCTGCAAGCAGGGCAGGGACGGAGGAGGGTGGGGAGAGATACTCCCAAGCAGGGCCTGCACAGTCAGTGCTCAGCCTAAGCCGCCCAGGCTTCCCTAGTTTTTCATTTTCCCATCATCTCTTTTTATTTTTGGTATGTGTGACTCAAGCAGAAGAACTTTGATCCTGGGCGCCTGGGGGCTCAGTCAGTTGAGTGTCTGGCTCTTCATTTCAGCTCAGGTCATGATCTCACGGTTTGTGAGTTTAAGCCCTGCGTCGGGCCCCAGGCTGGCAGTGAAGAGCCTGCTTGGGATTCCCCCTCCACCTCTCCCTCTCTCTGCCCCTCCCTCCTCTCTCTTTCGCTCTCAAAATAAATCAATAAACTTAAAAAAAAAAAAAAAAAACCTTGATCTCTTCATTAATTGAAAAATATTTACTGGGGCGCCTGGGTGGCTTAGTCGGTTAAGCGTCCGACTTTCGCTTAGGTCATGATCTCGCGGTTCGTGGGTTCGAGCCCCGCATCGGGCTCTGTGCTGACTGCCAGCTCAGAGCCTGGAGCCTGTTTCAGTCTGTGACTCCCTCTCTCTCTGACCCTCCCCTGCTCACGCTGTCTCTCTCTGTCTCCTAGAAATAAATAAAACATTAAAAAAAAATTTTTTTTTTAAAAAAAAAAGAAAAATATTTACTGACAGACCTCATTGCCTACCCTTCACAGGGGTACTTGCTGAAATACTCTGTAAAACTCTATGCCCTGGAAGGATTTGGGAGACACTTCTTTTTTTTTTTTTTTTATTTAATTTCTGAGAGAGAGAGAGACAGCATGAGCAGGGGAGGGTCAGAGAGAGAGGGAGACACAGAATCTGAAACAGGCTCCAGGCTCTGAGCTGTCAGCACAGAGCCAAATGTGGGGCTTGAACTCAGGAACCATGAGATCATGACCTGAGCCGAAGTCAGATGCTTAACCGACTGAGCCCCCCAGATGCCCCAAGACAGTTCTTTTAAAAACACTCCCACCTCACAGTAGGTTTAAACCCCAGCACAGTAAGGGGTCCAAGAATCTCAGCCGCTTTCTGCCTTTTTTTTTTAAACTAGTAAACAAAAGTAGAACCACTCGTTGACGACTTTGTCACGGGATTTTACCCGTTCTCTCTCAATAGGCATACCAACGTTTACAAATCCAGCAGCAGATGCTACAGGCTCAGCGTAATGTTTCCGGACCCATGAGACAACAGGAGCAGCAAGTAGGTGGCACCCCGAGGGCACAGCTGGACTCGTGGGCTCTTGTCTTCCCCAACTGGAAGATGTGAAATGACGAGCTGTCATGTTGGCGTTGACTTTCCGCCTGCCAGGCCTCCCCTGTTAGCAGTCCTGCAGTCCCCTAGCTCTGGGAGGAGGTTGGCCCAGCCCACGGATCCCGGATGACCTGGGTCTGCAGGCAGGCGAGGGACGGCCCCTTGGGGACCTTTTCAAATCGGCGTTTCTGCCACCAGGTCGCGCGCACAATCACTAACCTGCAGCAGCAGATCCAGCAGCACCAGCGCCAGCTGGCCCAGGCCCTGCTCGTGAAGCCGCCGCCGCCCCCGCCGCACCTGTCTCTGCACCCCTCTGCAGGCAAATCGGCCATGGACAGCTTCCCCCCCCACCCCCAGGCCCCCGGCCTGCCTGACCTGCAGACCAAAGAGCCGCAGTCTTCACCCAGCACCTTTGCTCCTTACCCTCTCGGTGAGTCCCCATGGTGTGAGCAAGCCTCTGCGCCCCGCAGCCACGCCCGGGGCTCGCCGCTCTCTCCGGGGCTTCTTGGTAAGGGAGTGACACTGGCCATCTTCTGTGGAGCAAAATTTCGCTACAGCCACAAATACCTTTAAGAAGAAAACCTTTTAAAATAGTAGCCGTAGAAGCCCCAGAATTCCCACATTTCTATTGTTGAGTCGGTTCTGTTCCTGGTTTACTTCTCTTTAGCAGACACCAGCCTCCAACCGAACCGCAGGCTGAGCTTGTAACGGTTCTGCTAGTAAAGATGTTTAAATTTTCACCAGTCAGGCACTTCTGGGAAAGCCGGGGTCATCCATCCAAGCCCTGTAGTGTAGACGGTGGTTTGCATAATCCACCAAGTCCACATGCATGTGTTGACCCCCAGCCCGTAGAAAGCACGCCCATGAACCTCGCAGGGGAGCAGAAGATGGGGTGCCGCCCTCCAGGTCACACAGGCTAGCCAGGGGTGCACAGGTCACGGAACCGAAGGCCGGATAGAGGGCACGTCGCAGGGAGGCGTGGGTCCGTAAATCGATGGCACATGGAACATTTTCTGTAAGAAGCCAGAAACCAGTGAAAGCTCCCAGGTTCATGTGAGGTGGCTGTTGGCCTGAGGCTACAGGGCAGAGGGAATCAGTAACGCAGGAAGTGCGTATGCAGACACGCAAAGGCCGCTTCATGACCATGGATTCGCTACTGGCTCACATTGCGTGACACCACTCGGAAGAGAGCCATAAATCCTAATTGTCTAAGCACCGTGTGCTTGACAACAAAGGCCAGTGTGGTGTGTCCCAATCCACTGCGGCCGTCCCATCCCTTCTCGCTGTCCCGCACCCACAGCCCTGAATCACACGGAGGTGGGTAGCCTGGGAGGCGAGGCCTGGCCGGGGAGCTGGCCAGCCACCGGGGCTGGCTCGCCCTTCCTTGCATGGCTTGTTGACTGCTCTCTGCCTCAGCGCTTCACCCCAAGTGGGGATGTGGGGGCACCTGGGCGGCTCAGTCGGGTAAGTGTCCAACTCTGATTTCAGCTCAGGTCACGATCTTGCAGTCTCTGAGCTCCAGCCCCGCATCAGGCTCCATGCTGACAGTGTGGAGCCTTGGGATTCTCTCTCCCTCTCGCTCCCTCTGTCTTTCTCTCTCTCTCTCTGCTCCTCCCACATTCTCTCTCAAATAAGTAAACTTTACAGGAAAAAAGAAGATTTTCTTCCTCTGCCCCTTCCCCCAGCACACACCTGCACACACATGCTCTCTCTCAAAAGTAAACTTTAAAAAACCAAAGTGGGGATACTTATCTCCTGGGGTCCTTTAAAGATTAAACGAGTTGATACATGAAGTTCTCAGGACAGTGCCCAGCATGCACCAAGCCCTCTGGCGTGTGAGCTGGACAGAGGCTCGTCTGGTCCAGGAACTGTTGTTTCAGAGCCAACCTCAGCTCTCTGTGTCCTCCCAGAATGCTTCAGCTTCAGCGTCCTAGTATCTGTCTGGCCTCCTAATCTTATTTGGGGGAATAAAGTACATTAATCTTTACTCCTAGAGATTTTTTTCTTAGTACAAATGAAAGAATTAGTAATGAATCTTCAAAATTAGATGAAAAATAATTTGGGTAATATTGGATAAAACCGCCTACCTGTTTGGCTCTTGGCGATTTTCTTCAACGATTGTATTTCCATCCAGTGTGTCTTGACTGCTGGCATTGTCGTCCACACGGGAAGATCAGGCACAGAGTCACAAACAATAACCTTCCTAGCCAGCGCCACGGAGGGGGGGAGTGCGTGTTCACCCCGTGGGGAGTGAGAGGCCAGAGCAGGGCCTCGGCTTTGATCTCAGAGGAGCGGGGACTTCGGTGGTGAGGAAAGGGCGTGTCCTGGGCGCTCATGCTGACTTGGAGGCGGGGCGCGGTCCACAAGCAAACGGGCCAGCTGGGAAGGTCAGTTCAGGCCTTGCACTTTGAAGGCCAGATTGGAGCCCAGCCTCGATCCCTGAGCTGACTAGATGTACGCAGGCAAAGGGAAGGCGGCCGTCCGTGCAAACCACGCATAGGCGGCCCCAGCGTTCTGTTCTGTGTGTGAATTGCCAACATTTTAAAAAAGTGACTTCTGGCTTCTCTTCAAGTGGCTCCCTGGGCCTGCCTTCCCCGTGGCCGGCACTGGCCGGCCCCAGCGGCAGGCACCTGAGGCTGGCCGAACACCAGCAGGCCCGCCTCATGCCCACCTGGCCTGTGAGCTCACAGGCACCGATTTAAGGTTAAAACCAGAAGTGTCCAGTGCCTTGCTCAGGAGTAGAGATTCCCCTCTGCTCGGCCTGTGTGCACTGGGCTGGGCTCCTGCTGGCGATGCTTTCCCGGCCTGGCATTCAGCCCAGCTCATGACTAGTGTCCCCATCGGGGGCTCCTCACCGCCGCCTCTGTAGCGTCCTCCTCGCCTCTTTATTAGCCTGGCACAGTGTGGCCACATATCCGGCCGCACATGCTCTTAACCCTAAGGAAAGACACCCAGGATTGGCTTGCCATTCCAGCCGTGGGCCCCTGGCCGCCCCCTTACTCTCCCATAGGTCAGGTCCTTAAAAGGACTTTGGTGTTTAATTGGTAGACTCCTGAAGGGCAGACTCTTGTAGAGTAAGGTCGCTGAAGGTGGGATTGACGCTCCCCTACCAGCCTTATTCTGGCTGGTACTTGAGAGCACCATCTAGAACTCCAGAACACCCGTCCTGACCTAGGGAGCTTCCCTAAGGCCGTCCTGATCGTCTGTCCGCGTCCTGTCTCTCTGCGGGAGCACCGGGAGCATGTCCAGCTCTGAAAAGAGCGAAATGGAAAGAGTCACTGGTCTTACTTAATCAGAGAATATTTATTTCCATTTCACCTTAATTCGGGAATAACATTCCTGGAAATACATGTTGTTAAGACAAAAAGCTTTTCTCTCTGCTGGCATTAAAAGTTAAAGTATTTGGCCATGAGTTAAGGGCTAGGATTGATTCTCCAGGAGAGCTTTAGAATGTAGTAAAACTTAGAGGAAGAGCAGGCACATCCTAATAGTGTTTTTATTTGTAGCTGGACTGAACCCAAACATGAATGTCAGCAGCATGGACGTGACCGGTGGCTTGTCGGTGAAGGACCCAACTCCGTCCCAGTCCCGCCTCCCTCAGTGGACACACCCCAACCCGATGGACAACCTGCCCGGTGCTGCTCCTCCCCTCGATCAGAACCCCAGCAAGCATGGTATGTCCCAGCATGGGGTGCCCCGTGGGGGGTTGGGGAGACCCCGGTGTTGAAAACAACGCCAGACAACAAGGACATGGACCATAGCCTGAATGGTCTTTATTTGTATCTGTAATCCTCATTCTTCAACAAGAAAGCTTGTCCACCAAGAAGAAATGTTTTCAGTAAGACACAGTAGGTTCCCAACTTGACAGACTTCATGGTTCTTAAAGAATTGCCGTCGTGCTGGCTCTGTTGATGGAGCCTACAGCTCTCGATCTAAGGGCTTCGAGTTCAGGCCCCAGGTTGAGCATAGGGATTACTTAAAAATGAAATCTTTAGGGGCATCTGGGGGGCTCAGTCGGGTGAGCATTCAACTTCGACTTAGGTCATGATCTCATGGTTCATGGGTTCAAGCTCCACGTCAGGCTCTGTGCTGACAGTGCGGAGCCCGCTTCAGATCTTCTGTCCCTCTCTCTCTGCCCCTCCCCCACTTACACTCTCAAAACTAAGTAAAATGAATTAAATTTTAAAAATAATAGGGGCGCCTGGGTGGCTCAGTTGGCTAAGCCTCTGACTTCGGCTCAGGTCATGATCTCACGGTTCATGAGTTCGAGCCCTGCATCAGGCTCTGTGCTGACAACCAGCTCAGAGCCTGGAGACTGCTTCGGATTCTATGTCTCCCTCTTTGTCCCTCCTCTGCTCACACTGTCTCTATCAAGAATAAAGAAACATTTAAAGAAAAGTTTACATGATAACAGTAATAATAATAAAATCTTTAAAAATACAAAACAATTTCAGTCTTTTGCAGGCAAACTAACCGAGAGAGTTCCTTATCCTCAGAGAGTGCTGGACAAATCGAGTCTGCCGCTTCCTGTACCCCTGAAAGGGATGGGGCCTGGTGCCCAGGGGCTCCCTGTTCACTCGGCTCCTTGCTTCCTGCTGTCCTCACAGGTGCTATCCCTGGAGGCCTGAGCATCGGGCCTCCAGCTAAGTCCTCTATCGACGACTCCTATGGCCGGTACGATTTAATCCAGAGCAGTGAGTCACCAGCCAGTCCTCCGGTAGCTGTCCCCCATAGCTGGTCACGTGCCAAATCTGACAGTGATAAAATCTCGAACGGCTCCAGCATCAACTGGCCCCCAGGTAAGCGCGAGCGAGGCTTGTGTGCGGAGGCAGAGCGTGTGCCACGCCCAAGGGGAGCAGTTCCGCTCCGGAGAAGCCAGGGTCTGAGCCAGGAGGAGTACTGGAGGCACGAACCCGGCTCTGGCTTTTCCACTGGAAATCCAGACTGGGGAAGTGGTCCGCCCCCAGCGCTTCCCAGAAGCCCCTTAGTTCAGTGGAAGAAGGACGGGCGCTGGGTGGCCCCTGGTCAGACAGTTTCTAGACTTCACGTTGTCTGAGCGCTGCCCAAATGTGGCAGCGACAGTACCTGCCTCTGGCTGGTTCCCAAGGAATGATGATTCCACAGTGGAAAGAAAGCCTAGGCCACGTCCCCCGTTCTAACCAGTACAAAACTTCTCGTGAAGCAACACGAAGACACTGCGATACTCACATGGTTTGATTTCCATTTTGTTTGGCCTTTTCCAGAATTCCATCCTGGAGTCCCGTGGAAAGGACTTCAGAATATAGACCCTGAGAACGACCCTGACGTCACTCCTGGAAGTGTCCCCACCGGGCCCACCATCAACACCACCATACAGGACGTCAACCGCTACCTCCTCAAGAGTGGAGGTGAGGTGTCGGGGTGAGGGAGGGCCGTGAGGCAGGGGCACTGGGGCACGCGTTCATGTGCGCTCCTCACCGTCCGGAGGTAGCGCTGACGGTGAAAATGGAGTGCGCTTCCGACCAAGTGGGCCTGCTGGATTTACGGGCACGTCATTTTAGAGCTCTGCGTGACAGCATCCCGATATTAGCGATGAAGCTTTTTAGTGGAAAAGTTCCCACTTAGGCTCTACTTAAACTGCAGATGAATTGACTCTTTACGTCTCCATCTCCGTCCCTTTCCTCCCACAAAGTCTGGTAAAAAGACTGAAACCTCCCCCCCAGCTCTATGTCCCCGGCAGAGCCCAGGGTGCTGAGTTTCGGCACACTGTGTGTCAGACGTTAGGGTCCAGTAGGAGGAAGTGGGGAGCTGGCTGTGAAGCTCAAATCCCAAGTGCGGCCTCCGGGCATGGCGCCCAGGCGGGCGGGCAGGCAGCACAGCTCCGGAAGTGCGGGCACTGGTAGAGTCGCGGCATCAGCCTCAGGATGGCATGTCGGACTAGCCAGACCGTGGATGCTCATTCCTAATAAGGCCGCTCGGGTCATTCCAGAACGTTAATCCAGGTTTCCTGGTGCGGGTGAGACTGTGGGAGAGATGCAGTTCTTCCCAATGGGACCTTAAAGTGGTGGGCTTCTAGGTGTTTCTGTGGTTTGGGTAGAAAACCAGCAGACGTGCAGACTGCACTGTTCAGTGCTGTGCATTCCTCTTGCTTTGATGCCGCTGCCGCTTAGAACGACCCAGCCGCCAGGGACAGGACTGGTCCAGGGAGCACAGAACGAAGCCTGTCCGGGATGGCAGGGTTGTGTCCGAGCTGGAGTAGCCGTCAGTGTGTTTTGAGGGCCATGGGCAGGTGTGAAGAGGCAGCGCTGGGCCAGGCAACAAGACCTCGGAAAGCGTCGAGGTTGCATGGTGCGAGCTCTGCTGCCCCCGTGGGTCCTCCAGGGGCCCCTCGGCCTGTGAGTGGCCCTCGGAGCACCGCGGGCGCCACAGACGAGTGTGCCGAGCCCAGCTGTGCCGAAGGCGCCCTACAGAAGTAGGTGAACCTGAGAACAGGGTTCTCAAGGACGCAGCCATCCTCCAGCCCAGAGTGGCCGAGTGGGAGACGCGCAGGAGCATCTAGAAGCCTCAGGCGGTGGCATCAGGATGATGAGAAAACAGCATTTCCAGCTCCAGAATGAAGAATCAGGCAGCCATCCAACCTGGGCACCTCAAAGCTTCCCGTGATGGGGGGTGTCTTCCGGGCAGCGGTCACTGGATGTGACGAGTGTCGGGCAGCTCCCACCAGGCTCTTTCTGCACGTCCTGGAGACCCGCACCACTCTGCCTCTGAGCCCCTGTGGTTTGCTGTTTGGGAGAAGGGTGCACACAGAACTTCTCTTCATGTAAAATGCTGACACTGTCACGCCCCTGCCCTGGCCCCTGCCGCCGCGCGGGACTGCGAAGGCCAAGGCCGGGCCCGCCGAGCTGGCTTGGCCACCGCCACAGGTGGGCCCACCAGCTTCCAGGTCTCATGAGATTCTGTCTGCGGAAGGAAACGCGACAAGCAGACTCTGCTCATGTCCCGTCCCCGGTGCTCGAGCAGCCGTGGTCACTCAAGGGGACTGCACCTGGGGGCCCCTGCCCTCCCGCTCCCCACACGGCTCTCCGCCGCACACCCATGTCCTGGGGAGCCCATGGACACACCCAAGACGTTGAGTCAAAATGAGGTGCTGGTCTTTAAGGAGAGCAAAGAGCTCAGAGTATATATTTTTTTAATTTATGGTTCTTGTTTGAGGTGTGAGTAGCTGGAGACAGTGCCCCGTCCTGTTAGTCTCCCGTTTGGGGGGGAATCGTTGTGACCCCGTCACACTCAGGGCGCCGTTCTTGACACCCTGCCGGTGGTACCCTGACGCCCTGAGCACCTGGGGGAGCGCCCCGGCCTCTCCGTGTGGCCAGGGGACCCCACGTGGGGGTGGGGGGCGAGCCTCAGGGCCTGCCCAGGCCATGGTCCCGGCCGTGTCTCACTTGTACTCTCAGCCTCCTTCCGAGGTCCCCTTAGGAGATGCCCCCCTGGTGGGTGGCTGTCACACCGCCAGGCGCGTGGCGCCCCCTCAGTGCCGTGTCTGCTCCCGCAGGGTCCTCCCCACCGTCATCTCAGAGTGCCGCGCTGCCTTCCTCGAGTGCCTGGCCGCTCAGTGCCTCCGGCTACGCTCGCTCCTTCAGCAGCATCGCGCCCGCGCCCAGCATTGCAGGTACGCGCCAGCCTCGCGGCTCGCTCCTTCCCCAGGCGGAACCGTCTGGCCGGGCCTTCCCTGCCATTCGCCCGCTGACCCCAGAGCCGAGGGTGTGGCCCAGAGGGGGCCTGGGCATCTCTGCCCCCGCTGTGTGCAGCGGGCATGGGAACATTGCCTCTGCGGGGCTGTCGTGAAGGGCACGTGGTCGTAGGACTAGCGCGCCTGTCATGTACGTGCGCCTCCACCCTCGCTCCCCGACAGCGACAGGACAAGGGGCTCCCAGGGGCGAGGGACGCGCAGTCCGCACCTGCTCGGACTCTGCTGTCACATTGACCATCGTGGATGCAGGAAACGAGAGGGTCCCGTAAAGTGTGGCCACTTGCCGTCGCTCCGATTAGTACAGCGCCTGGGTTACTTCTCTATTACCCTGGATTTCTGTAAGTGAGAAATTTCTTCCAGGCTTACAGGAGAGCGGAGAAGTGTCTGTCCCAGAAACTTCAGAGGGATTTGTATCAGAACCTTTAAGGCAAGGCTATAAAGAGTTGTCGGTACACACGCTAACAGAATGTGGATCCGGTTTGCAAATAGACCGGAAACTTAACATAAGGAGGGTTTATTGTTTATAAACATCTTCAAATATATTTCCGTATTCCTTCAAACCTTGTTGTCCAGACTTTTTTAAACCAGTGTAAGGATGACATAAGAATTCTTTTTAGTACTTGTCCCTGAGGAAGAAAGTAGTTTTGATATAATTTAGCATCAAGTTTTTCCTTTTACTCTGTAGTCAATTTTTTTTTTTCTTTAAATTTTAATCCTAGTGCAGCTAACAGACAGTGTCATGTTACTTCTCAGTGCACAATACACTGATTCAACATATGGGTTAGCGTCTTACTAAAGAGAGCTTCTGGATCTCTCTCTTCCTCCTAATGTTTATTCTTTCTGATGTTTACAGGGAGAGGCATGTAGACCTTTAATGCCCCCTTAACCATTTGGCAGAAGAGAAGGGGCGGAATCAAATCATTCTCCCTGCATCTCAGGCCGTTTCTATAGCATTTTTGCTTTTCTGGTCAAGGATGCCTTTGCTAAGATTAGCATTTATTTAAAGTCACAGTCCACCCCAGTGGCCAGAGGCGGGGGGCCACTCCACACAGAGTCGGTCACTGCCATGCCGCCAGGGACCACAGCAGCACGAAGACTCGGCCGCCAGCACTTCCTCCCCTTGCCGCTGGCCGGGTGAGGCGGGCACCGCCCTGTCCGGGTGTCCGCACATCCCAGCCCAGCCCTGCGCGCGAGAGAAGCTGGGGCCGGGAGTCATTGCCAGTTTGGTGTTTGCTCCCAAAGAGCCTCAAAACACTGTTCCCCCGGCTGAGGTTCTAAGATGCCGAAGGCCCAGCCCCCAGCGCCGCGGGGCCACAGGCGTCCACGTGTGCAGTGCAGCCCTGCAGGCGGGTCTCAGCCGTGGGCGGTCAGCGCACCGCCGTGGAAAGGGGCTGATGCCTAAAGCCGTATCTTGAAGGATCTACAGGCAGGTTAGGCTTTTGACCTCAATTAGTTACCTTCTGAGCTTGTCGCAGGAGAGGATGTTGGTAAGTCAGCTTTCACGCTGAGCTACAAGAACGCCCTTCTTGGGGTAGCACGTCTGGTTCTGGCACATTTCGCAGATTAAGTGTCACTACTGGCGGGGTCTCCTGGCCGCAGGCCGACTCTGCTTCTGGGCAGAGATTCAAGAGCAGGCATTCTCCGTGCTACTTGGGTGGGGGTGCCTTCGTTGCTGTTCCTCTTATATGATGCATTCTGCTGGCGCCAGACAGCACCCGTGCGGTGCCCCACGCGCTGCACTGAGTTCTTCCCCGTCTCAGAACGCCTGTGCTCTGTCTCTGCCTTTCTAGGTAAACTGTCAGACATTAAATCGACGTGGTCCTCCGGCCCTGCCTCCCACACGCAAGCCTCTCTGTCTCATGAACTGTGGAAGGTGCCCAGAAACACTACTGCACCCACGAGGCCACCTCCAGGGTTAACCAATCCCAAGCCTTCCTCCACCTGGGGAACCAGCCCCCTCGGCTGGAGCAGCGCTTACTCCTCGGGTACGAGCCCCTCCCTGAGCGCACGGACGGGGCAGGTGGGGAGGCAGGGGCTGGGTGCCTGCTCCACTTACCCTTCCGGGAACACCCCTGTCATCTCGTCCCGTGACTCCTTCACGAGGACCGCTGTGCCCCCACCCCCAAGCCCGGCACCCCAGACTCTCAGGGACTGTTCCAGCCCCGCGCTCCAGCGGCCCCGGTGTTCAGCCTCCACCCTGGGCCCGGCAGTCACAGCGCCGTTCGAGGGGCCACCCTGGGCCCGGGGAGAAAGCCCGTTCGTGCGCAAGGGGCTCCATTTCCACTTGCACACTTGCGTCTCCACAATATGTCTCTGGGGCCGACGGCTTTCCTGCAAGAACGAAACCAGACCCCCAGCACGCGGCAGCTGCTGCATCCTGATGCGACAGGCCCGCAGGCCACCGCCAGTGCCTTCTGCCAAGCTGTGCGGGCGGAAGAGATGTGGGCATCGGGAGCCTGGGAGGCCGCTGCACATAGTTTGGAAATTGCCGTCGGCCCCTTGACAGCAGCCCTGTGGCTCCGCATGATTAACAAGTGGGATTTCAGAGTGTTGATTCTAAGGGGCGTGGGGGCCAAGGAGGAGGCAGGAACTTTTAGAACTCTCCCTCCCTCATCACACCTGCCCCCAGGGGTCTGCAGGGACTGTGGGCTTGGGTTCATCAGACCAAAAAAATAACGTGGGTTTTCAAAGGTTAAGAAAGGCTTGGAGCGCGCAGTGCCATCTGGGCCGGCGAGATGAGAAGCCCCGGAGGCCGTGCTGACTTCTCTTCCTTGTCACGTAGGTTCCGCGTGGAGCACCGACGCCTCCGGAAGGACGAGCAGCTGGCTCGTCCTCCGCAACCTCACGCCCCAGGTACAGGCAGCACCGTGAGGGCCACCGACCGGGGCCCCCTCACAGGCCGCTCTGTGTGCCAGGGCCCCTCGTGTTCCTGGTTTATTCTTTAGGCTTAGTTTATTTCTTATCATTTATTTTTTAGGCTTATTTCATTATTTTGTATCGCTTATTTTTTAGGCTTAAAGACTCTACCCTTTAAACAGTTGCTTGCCTTTCGTTATGCCCCCTGGAGAGTGATTTGTCCTGTGCTCCCCTTTCCTGGGGTCGCTTCTAGCTGGGTGGGGGTGGGCGGGGAGGCCAGAACCAAAATGGGGTCTTTTCTTTCTCCTGATTTGCTTAACTTACAAAACATAACTGAAACATCCAGGGTTAAAGTTACACGGTAAATTACAAGGCAGAAAGGTTACAATCATGACGTATCCGACAGACTTTTGCCCAGTGTTTAGTGCCCAGGGTCATCTACATTTCCTTTGAAGATTGTCGTGGAAGAAGCCCCAGGAAGCTCGTTACCGCCCTCTTTGCTTCCTCCATCAGATCGACGGCTCGACCCTGCGGACGCTGTGTCTGCAGCACGGGCCTCTGGTCACATTCCACCTGAACCTGACGCAGGGCAACGCTGTGGTCCGCTACAGCTCCAAGGAGGAGGCCGCCAAGGCCCAGAAGTCCCTGCACATGTAGGTGACTCGGCCGCCCAGCGCTGGGGGGGCGGGGGGTGTCCAGGGCCGCTGCGACACAGCGCCGTGGGCACAGGCGTTGACCCCCCGGTTCTGGAGGTGGCCCGGCCGAAAGCGAGGGGCCCACGGGCCCAGTTCCCGCTGAGGCTCCACCCCTCGGCCCACGGACGGCTGCCTCTTCCCGGTCCTCACACGCTCGCTCTCAGTCTGAGCCCGTGGGTCCTGATGTCCCGCGTTAGAAGGACCCAGTCGTTGAGGCCCCATTTTCATCACCGCTTCAAAGTCCCATCTTCAAATATGGGCACAACCAAGGTGCTGGGGGTCAGGGCTTCAACGCAGGTGTCCTGTGAGACGTCTGCCCTGCCGCTCTGGGGGGCTGCTGTGGCCATGCCCTCCCCTGGGGAGAGCCCACCCCCCCCAGGGAGCCTGTAGAGCGCAGTGACAGAAGGCGTTCTCTCCACCAGGTACCCCCAGGCAGGTGACACATCCTTGTGGCCGCCCCCGTCCCCCCCCCGCCCCGCCCAGTTATAGGACGCTCACAGGCCTGCTCAGTGACATCAGCTGTAGGGCCTAGAAATTGGTCGTTCCCATTTTTAGCCCAGGATGTAGATGAACGGATTCCAGGTGATGCCCAAGTTGAGGGGATGCCTTCGCGCCCCTCCTGAAGAACGTAGTTACCCACACGACCCAGCTGCTGCTCAGTCTCCGCTGACGAAACCAGTTCACATCCGGGCTGGGAAGTAGCGGGAGCACAACACGAGCTGCAGACTCTCCGGTGGCCGGTGGCGCCTCCAGCTGCGCTTCTCCCGTTAGAGCAGCGCGGGAGGCGGGGGAGCGGGGCACGGGCGGGGGCCGCGCCCGTTCTACCCACGTGACTGCTGTCCTTTTCTGTTTGGTGTGAGGGTTTGGGTGGGTGTTCAGAGCTACGGTGGGCGCGCGGCACCGTGTCTGTTGAAGGTGTGCGCGTGCTGGCTGAGGACACTCGTGGCCTGCCGCGTGCTCACCACGTGGCATCAGCGCCCACCTCCTCGGCACCTCGTTTCCGTTCCGTATTTGTTGTGAGCACACATAAGACCTGCCCCGTTAGCAGCTTTGAAGTATCGAGTGTTGCTGAGTGTGGTCGCCACGCAGTGTGACGGAGCCTCGGAACTTCCTCGTCTGCTAAGTGAAGTTTGTGTCCTTGGGACCAGCGTCTCCCCGTTTCCCAGCCCTGGGCAGCTACCGTTCTGCTCTCTCCGTCTACGAGTGTGGGCCTTGGCGATTCCACACAGAAGTGAGATCACACAGGACTTGTCGTTCTCGGACTTTTCTCACTTAGCGTAAGGCCGCCAGCATTCATGCGTGTTGTCACCATGGCAGGAGGACCTTCTTTCTCGCAGCTGAAAGATATTCCATTGCTGGGGGGATGGTTGTAAATCCTCTTTATCCGTTCCTCCATCAACAGGCCCTCAGGCTCTTTCCGCATCTTGGCTATTTTGAATAACGCTGCAGTAATCATTTCCTTTGGATATATACCCAGAAGTGAGATTGCTGGGTCATACCGTTCTTCTGTTTTCAATTTTCTGAGAAACTTTGTAGTGGCGGGACTAATTGACATTCCCCCAGCGGTTCAGAAGGGCTCCCTGTTCTCAAGCATCCTTACCGACGGTGCTTCTCTGTCTGATGACAGCCGTCTGTACAGGTGCGGGGGACTTCTTGTTGGGTTTCGGTCTGCACATCCCTGATGTGAGTGATGGGAGTGTTTTCCTCTGCTCCATACATTGTCTTTTCATTATATGGACAGTTTGCTGGGCAGAAGATTTTTAGTTTGATGCAGTCCTCCTTATTAATTTTTTTCTTTATTGCATCTGGTTTAAGTTTGATTTAGTTAGGTAATCTCTCTACCCAGCATGAGGCTCAAACTCCCAACGTTGAGATCAGGAGTTACACACTCCGCTGACTGAGTCAGCCGGGTGCCATGTGCTTTTAGCGTCAGATCAAAACCATCATTGCCAAGGGGGCGCCTGGGGGCCTCAGTTTGTTGAGCACCCGACTCCTGATTTCAGCTGAGGTCATGATCTCACAGTTTGTGGGATCGAGCCCCGTGTCCAGCTCTGCATGACAGCACAGAGCCTGCTTCGGTTCTCTCTCTCTCCTCTCTCTGCCCCTCTCCCCAACTTGCACTCTTACTCACTCTCTTTCTCTCAAATTAAAAAAAAAAAAAAAAATCACTGCCAAGACCAATGTCAAGGAGCTTTTTCCCTGTGTTTTCTCCCAGGAGCTTCCCAGTCCCAGATCTTACATTTAAGTCATTAATCCATCTCAGGTTGGTGTTTGTGAGTGGCGTGAGGAAGGTGTCCACTTTCCGTTCTGCTGCACATGTCTCCAGATTCTCCGGCATATTTGTGGAAGAGAGTACGCTTTCCCCATCGAGTACCCGATGCCGTTGTCAAATACTAATCAATTGTCTGTGTGGGGATCTGTTTCTGGCTTTCTGTTCTGTTCCAGCAGTCTGTGTGTCTGTCTGGTTTTTTGTTTGGTTGGCTTTGGAGGGTTTTCTTGTTTTGTTTTTCTTTGGGTTTTTTGTTTGTTTGTTTGCTTTTTCCAGTATCAGTGATTTGAATACTGTAGCTGTGTAGTCTGGTTTGGGCTCAGCAAGTGTGATGCCTCCTGCTTGGTTGTTCTTTCTCAGAATTGCTTGAGCTACTTGGAGTCGTTTGTGGTTCCGTACCAATTCCCGTGACGAATGCCGCCGAAGTTTTCGTAGGGACCCCACTGAGGTGGGTTCCCATAGATGGTGCTGAGTTGTGGGGACTTTGAATAGTATGGAGTCTCCTGACTCGTGAACACAGGACACCCTTCCATTTGTACCTCCTTCAGTTTCTCTCCTTACGGTATTTTAGTTTCCATGGCACAAAAGTGTTCACTTGCTTGGCTCAGTCTATTCCTAAGTGTTTTAAAAAGTTTTGATGCTGGCATGAATGAGATTTTTGTCTTTATTTCTCTTCAGGTATTTCATTGTTAGTGTGTTCGAATGCAGCTGTTGTCTGTACGTGTGTTATATACCCTGCCGCTTTACTGAATTCTTTGATTACTACCAGTAGGTTTTTGGTTGCATCTTTAGGGTTTTCTCTACATAAGATCAAGTCATCTGCAAAGAATAACAGTTTCATTCCTTCCGTTCCGCTTTGGACGCCTTTTATTTCTCGGTCCGGCCTGATTATTCTGGCTAAGACTGCAGTCCTGGGTTGAACAGAAGTGGCGAGAGCAGGCATCCTTGTTTCGTTCCGGATCTTCGAGAACGTGCCTCCAGCCTCTCCCTGCTGAGTGTGGTGTTAGCTGTGTGTCGTGTGTGGACGGCCTTTATTACGGGGAGGCGTGCTCCTTCCATCCCCTACCGTGGAGGGTCTTTGTCACGAGAGGCTGTTGCGTTTTGTCAGATGCCATCTCTGCGTCCGCTGAGACCCTTGGGTTTCGACCTTTCGCCCTGTCGGCGTGATGTGTCACCCTTGCTGGCCTGCAGATGTCGGTCCGCTTTTGCATCTCAGGGATAAATCCTACTTCATCACGACGTACGATCCCTTTAAGGGGCTGTTGGCATTCAGTTTCCTAGCATTTTGTTGAGAATTCTTACGTCTGTGTTCTTCAGGAGGGCCTCGCTGCCGTCGCCTGTGTCCCCATCTGGCTTTGGTATCAAGATAACACGAGCCTCCTAAAATGATGAGGTTGGGAGTGTTCTCTCCTCGTCAGTGCTTCTGAAGGACGTGGGGAAGGCCTGGTGTGGAATCCCCGAGGTTCCAGGGAGAGCTGGAGTGAGACCGCGTGGCCCCCGGCGTTTCCGTCCCGGGAGGCGTGTGGGCCGTGATGCCGTCTCCTTCCTCATTACTGGTCTGTTCAGATGTTTTGTTTCTTCACGAGGCCGCCTTGGTGGGTTACCTGCTTCTGGGGACTCGCCCGTCCCTCCTGGGCCGTGCCCAGTGTGTTGGCCCGGAAGTGCTCCCGAGAGGATGCATCCGGATCCTGCGTGTTCCTGTGGTGTCGGTCGCGTCTCCTCTTTCATTTCTGATCTTAATTATTTGACTCTTTGCTGGGTTCTTCCTTCGTCTGGCCAGAACTCTGTCGAATTTTGTGTCTTTCAAAAAAAAAAAAAAACCCAGCTCTAAATGTCGTTGCTGTCCTGCTCTTTCAGGTGTGTCCTGGGAAACACTACCATCCTGGCCGAGTTTGCTGGCGAAGAAGAGGTGAATCGTTTCCTAGCCCAGGGCCAGGCGGTGCCGCCCACGTCCGGCTGGCAGTCAGGCACCGGGGCCGGCCAGACGCGGCTGGGCGCCTCGGGCGGCTCCCACGGGCTGGTGCGGGCCGACACCGGCCACTGGAGCGCCCCTTGTCTGGCCGGCAAAGGGAGCAGTGACCTCCTGTGGGGCGGGGTCCCGCAGTACTCGAGCAGCCTCTGGGGCCCCCCCAGCAGCGACGACGGCAGGGTGATCGGAAGCCCCACGCCGCTGAACACCCTGCTCCCCGGCGACCTTCTCAGCGGGGAGTCCATCTAGGACCTCGAGGACCCCCGCGGGCGCCCCCGTCGGCAGCGCTGGGAAGAGAAGGCTGACCCTTCCCAGTCCGGGCGGCGCTGAGGACCCCGCTTGGCCCGGAGCAGCCCAGCAGCCCTTGAGAGTACCTCCACCCAGCACTGGGGACGCACGTCCGCCGCGGTCCTTGCGAACTGTCCACGCGACAGTGCGGGCCGCGCTTGGTCAGTGTCACATGCTAATGACAGGATGTTCCTCATAGCTTTTTATTTTGTGTCGTCTTATGTTCCTATGGTGTGTCGTCGTTTTGATTTTTTAAGTATAAAAGCTGCTTAGACTAGTTCTATCATGAAGGGCACTTTTCCGATCGTGGGCTGGAAAGGGTTATTTTATCAAGGGGGGGCGGGAGGGAGGGGGATGAGAAAGCCTATGTAAAACGAGCCTGTGACGATTATGCACATTACCAGAGGCGGCCCGGTAGCCAGGGGGGCTGGTGTCCATCAGTGGGCGCAGAGCGCGGGCTCCCCGCGGCCGCCCGCACTCTGCCCTCGGCTCCCACGGGTCCGCCTATGCACATTACCCTTGTTTCATTACTTTGTCATGTCATTTTTTTTATCCCAAAAAATATTTTTTAAAAGTTAAAAAAAAAAAAAAAAAGACATATCGAACATGCAAATACTTGAATCCAGCAGGCCAACGAGGAGATGCGAGCTCACCACGCCGAAGCCTGTGCTCCCAGGCAGGCCCAGCGCACAGACAGGCTCCACGAGACATGTCTGAGTTCACAGCCTGTGCGCGTGCGCGCGCCTCTCCGTGTTTGTGTGTCAAGTGTGTGAGGACCTAACTGTGGGTTTTCCCTTTTATTCAGTATATGCTTTTTTTTTTTTTTTTTTGGCGCATTGGTCAAACGTTTGTTACTATTATTAGCTTCTAACTTTGCACTGAGTGTCCCTGCCCTTCCTTTTGCTAATCCTACACGTTGGAGAGAATTCATAGGACAGGGCCGGTGACAATTCACGTGTAAATGTTTACTCAAGGACTCTGTTACTGCGTTCAAAAATTACAGTGTATATCTCTGGAGAAATAATATGTATACCTACCTTTAGCAGCTTTTTCTTGTGGACTAATGCAAGAGAGTAATTACCACAGTGTTGCACCGAGCTTCCTTCCGTTCGGAATATAAAGCGAAAGAGAAAACAGCTGGTGCTGGACCGTGGCCATAGATCCTGGTGAGGAGCCGCCGGCCCCGCAGGGGTAGCGGGCGACAAGCACTTGGACGTGGGTGGTGCCCGCGTTCGGAGGGGCCCGTGCTCAGGGCTCCCACCTGTTTACAGACCCTTTTTTCTCCTTCAGACTTTAAAATTTAAAAAAATAAAAAATTTTAAAAAGGAATTTAAAAAAAAAAGAAAAAAAAAAGAAAAAAAAAGAGACTTCCGTGGTAAAGAAACTATTTTCCGAATGCAGACCCGCTACTTCAGAGCTCTGGGATTGAAGTGTCGTCGCTTCCCCGGCCATCGTCGTGGACTGTCGAGTGCCCTCCGTCGAGGTGACGAGGCGTTGTGGTCACTGTGTTGCACATGCGGACGCGCTCTCAGGAAAGCCAGGGTTCCCGAGGGGCAGCTCCACACCATTTCATGTATTTTGTAACCCGACTCCTAGCACTGAAGAGGTTATTAAAAATCAAACAAAAAAAAAGAAAAAAGAATGAAAAAAAAAGAAAAAAGAAAAAAAACACAAAGAAGAAAAATACCTAATCTCTAATGTGTAGCAGTTACATATTTACCAAATAACGGACTCAAAAGAAATAGATGTTTGAAGAGTGCTTTATATATTAAAAATTGCTTTATGTTTTAAAAATGATCAATGTTTTGATTGTTTTGCAAGAAAGAAAGACAATGGAGTAACATACCCTCAAGTATGTTCTAAAAAATATATGAACATTGTGCTCCCTCCCTGCTCGATCAGGAAACTTGTGCATTACATTTTTTTTAATTAGCTTTTTAATGGTTTTATCAAGACAAAACAAAATAAAAAAAGAACAAAAAACAAAAAATTTAAAAAAAAAAAACAAAAAATTAAAAAAAAAAGAAGGTCCTGCAAAACTGCAGAGCGACAAAAGCTGGTTTTATAGAGGATCATGAACTATGCACAAACTGGGTTCAAGACTTGTTTTCTCAAGTTGAGTCGTGTATTTAGCTAAACAAACCTTCCTCAGAGTAATTGCATCTCATTGCCATTACCTGCGTCCTATATATTTGACGTACACGTACCTACGTGTGTACACCAAATATATGTGCGCGCCCTGCGAGCGTCCAGACAGCGGGCCGTGCCGCCGCCTAGCATCGAGTTGTAGAAAAACGGAGGTTTTAAAATTGGGGATGGAAGTTAAAGACTATTTGTTTTTGTTTCTCGTTGATTTTTTTTTTTTCGACCTTTTCTTTTGAATTAAAGATGTCTGTAACTCTGAGATTAAAAAACAAGTTTGTGGCTTTTAATGTTTTTTCCTCCTAGAATGTGATCGTTGAAGAACACGCACCGCAAGTTGCTTTTCAAAAGTACAACGCTTCGTTGACTCTTAATAAATTGCAATTTTTTTCTTGGCTGTTCAAATAAATGTGTTTTTTTTTTTTATTTTCCAAAGACAGGTACCATCGATTTCCACTTTGTATGTGCTCGGGGGGGAGAGCGGGCCTGCTGCGTCTCTCTCGGAGCCTCAGCCCCGGCTCGGGGAAGGAGGCGGAGCCCCGGAGGCCGCGGCGGGGGATGCTCTCGTTTGTCCCGTGCTTTGCAGTCCGCACTGAGACCGCACTGCTGGCCGTGCAGAGGCGCAGGCCCCCCGGCCGCCCGTGACCCAGTTTGGGCATCAGAAAGATTTGAGCAGAAGAGAGGAATGGAGGCCTTCTGTGTCTCCTGGACAGTAGTTTGTCATTTTCTCTTGTAAAACAACCTCAAATAAGCCGTGAAGGCTACATTTGACAAAGCACGGTGCCCGGGCCGAGCAGGAGTCCGGGCGCCACCAGGACGCGGTGGCGTGGCGACCAAAAGGCAAACGCTTCGGTTATTGTCCCGGGTCCGCTCCGAGCACCGTGACCTTAGATCAGCTCCGGGAGCGTCAGCGCTTGTAATGATCAGGGTCGGAAAGCCGATGTCTGGGAGACAAGCCAGCACGTCCGCTGTGACCACGCACTGAGACTGTCCCCAGCCCCTTCCACGTCAGGCCGGTGGCCTCCTGGCTCTGCCTCGCCTCAGGGAAGCTGCAAAGGACGGCGCTGGAGGGCTCACGGTCCGGAGAAGTGGAAGCCGGGGAGGAAGGGAAGCCGGAAGCGGGGCAAAGCGCGCCGGGCCCTCGTGTCCAGGGTCCCTGCGAGAGGGCAACCTGGCCGCGCCTGCTCCCCGGGGGCAAACATCCAAGGGGTGCGCCAGGCTTCGTGCAGGAGGTGGGAGGCCGCACTGGGTTTCGACGGGCCGCGGAAAGCGGGGGGCAGGCGGGGGAGCCCAACGGAAGCGGGGGTCCTGGCGCCCACGGCAGAGAAGGAGGCTCGGCGTCTGGAATCGAGGACGGTAGGTGTGGAGCTGCGCCTTTTCACCCGTCCTGGCGACCCCACGGGGGAACGGCGAAGGCAAAAGGCAGGTGCCCGGTGGGTAGCACGAGGCACAGAGAAAGGGCTGTTTGAACAGCCAGGAGGCCCGAAGAAGAGGCATCGTGGGGAGGGCGGGGGGGGCGCGGATTCTAGGGACCAGGACGAGACGGGAGATGCCGAGGAGCTGAGCACATGCAGGCTCGCTGACCAGAGCAACGATGGAGAGCGGCCTTTCGAGACGATTCTTCCCGGTGTGGTAGGCTCAGGTGCATCGGGGGAAACCCACACAGGGCGCGTGACGCGGGTGTGATTCGTCCGCCAGCTTTGTGCGCCGCATCTCGGTGCGAACACAGTTGACGAGCCCCACTTGCCTGTCGCCGTCTGACCGGGAACCCGAGTGAGCAGCAGGCCCAGCCGGCGCCCCGGTTGTGAGAAATGGAAGCACATTTCCCAGCACCCCCTACATGGGTGCTACTGCCTCGGGCTTGAGAGACCCGTGTCAGATGCTACACAGAGCACAGAGCAGTGGTCCTCACCTCGGCTGCGTTAGAACTCTCTGGAAAATTTGAAACCCCAGTCACCTCCAAGCAAGCAGAATCTCTGGGGGCGGGCCCCAGGCACCCGAGTTACAGTCTCCCCCGTCGGGTCCGCTGAGCAGCCTGAGCCGGCCAGCAGGGGCCTGGAGGGCTCTTGTCATCGGGCTAAAAGCGCCATCAACCTCCCGATCCCCAGAAGGGCAGTTTTCCCCCACGTTTATTTTTGAGAGAGTGCGAGTGAAGGAGGGGCAGAGAGAGGGGGAGACACAGAATCCAAAGCAGCTCCAGGTTCTGAGCCATCGGCACAGAGCCCGACGTGGGGCTCGAACTCACAAACCGCAGGATCAACCTGAGCCGGAGCCAGATGCTCAACCGACCGAGCCCTCTCCCACGGCCGCCCCCGGTGCCTGGGGAAGAGCAGTTTCTAAGCGCTCAGTTGGCCTCATCTTTTAAGTGAAATTCCCCTGCCAAGCGTGGTGCTAAGCGCCGTGTAGGAGCCGTGTTCTCTGCTCCAGCAGCCCCCGTGGTGAGGAACCCCACTGCGCGCGGCCACGGAACAGGCCCGAGGCTTTGCGCTCAGAAGGGCCACAGTCCAGGCCCGTCCGATACCCCAGCCCTTGCTCGGGCCCGACCCCCCGCGGGCTCCATCGCAGGAGGAACGTGGCCGGGTGCACAGACCGGAGGACCTCGGGGCCACGTGCGTGTCCGAAACAGCCAGGACGGGGCAGATGTCCGGGAGGAGCGGGGCTGCCAGGCCGGCGGGCTCCAGCCCCGGGCACGAGTCGCTGCTGCCGTCTGGGGGACCGAACTTCTTCAGAAAACCTGTGTTTTGCTATTAAGGTCTTTCAACAGATCGGATAAGGGCCGCACACGTTACTGGGGACGATCTCCTTAAAGCCAGCCGGCGGGACGGGCTAAGCACACCCGCTCCGCGCCTCCACGGCAGCGCCCGAGCCGCGTGACCCGCAGAGCCGCCACCCGCCACTTCTCCTGGGCGGGCCCCTCGCTTGTCCCAGGCTGCTGGTCCTGGCCTCACAGGGGCCTCGAGGCAGGGCAGGCTGGGAGGACATCTGGGCCCGTTCGCAGGGAGGTGTCGGGAAGGGCTGTCCCAGAGAGCCCGTGGCCAGCCTCCCCGCCATCCGGACGCCCACCCCACTTCACCCCAAGGCGCTCATGCCCAGGACGGGCTCCCACCACCCGCAGGGATCCCCACGCACCGTGTCGGCACCGGCAGTGACAAGCCGGCAATCGAGCCGTCGGGGCGCCAAGGGCGCCGCCCCCCACCTACAGAGATGGCAGGTGAGCCTCGGGGGCCACATCAGCAGGCGCCTGCCCTGCCCGTCTGCCGAACAGGAATGCCCCCCCCACCCCCCACCCCCCACCCTCCACCGTGAGACCGTCCTCGGAAAGGGGACAGTCCAGGTGAGTGTGGGCCCGGCTGGGGCACTGCTGGCGGTGGGGTCCCCGCTGTGGGTTTGACCTGGCGCTCCCCGAGCTGCGCTCTTCTGGATTCCCCTGTGGGACGACGAGCAGTGGGGGCCGCCCCCCACCCCCAGCTCGGGCAGACCTGGGACACGGGGGCTGTGACAGCCTCTCCCCACCTTCCCTTACTCTCGGGTTCATGGCATCCCAAGGATCCTCAGGCAGCCTGGCGGGACCTGGGGTGGCCCCCTCCTGCCCCGGGCCTGGGAGCTGGCGCCCCTCTGCCTGGCAGGCTCCTCTCCCCATGGCTCACTTGTAACTGAGATGCCAAACCCCCCCAGCCTTTTCCTAAATTTCCCCCCCACGCCCCCAGCCCTGTAACCACTGGGTATCACCACTGATGGCTCTGTTGCCCTAGACGCCCCCCAGGCCGCCCCCCGGAATTGCTCCTTGCCTGCCCACCCGCACCGAGCCCTCTGGCACAGGGGCTGCTCGGGGCCACCTGTCAAGCCATCTGGGGCTCTGCCAGCAGAGGGCGCCCCGTGCTTAGCGCCAGACACCCCCACCCACCCCTGCAGAGGGAGGGAAGAGAAGCCTCCAGCCCAAAAGAGGAAATAAAGGGGCCCCAGGTTCCCACGCTCTCCACGCCAGGGGAGGAGCCAGAGCGCAGTGGTGCTTGCGGGCACCCAGCGGGCTCGGCTAGGAGCACAGACTCCCAAGGGAGGCCCGTCTTGCAAAACACGTTTTATCAGAATAAATAGAGTCCTGAGCAGGACCTCGCCCACTGGAGGGGCTCCAGCTCCAGCCTCCATGGGCTGCGGGGGCCCGTCACCCTCCCCGTGGCCCAGTGGGGTCGTCCGGTGCGTGCACAGTCCCAGGTTGGCGTCTCTGCCTGCGGGGCCGCCAGGCCGGTCGCTGTCCTAGGAGGCGTCCAGATCGTCCTCGAGCCTCTCGGCCTCCTGAGTTCTGCCAACCCTGCCAGAAGGGGGAGTCAGCAAGGGGCCCCTGTGACCAGGCGGCAGCATGTCACCCATGCTCAGCAGGAGGCTGAGTCGTCCCTCCAGCCGGGCTGAAGCCAGACCCCAGCAGCCCTCGTCAGGGGCTGCAGTCAGGCGTCCCGCCCAAGGGTAAGGAAGCCTCTGGAAGGCCCGAAAGGGGCTGGACAGACCTCCAGTGTGTCTAGGCCGGGCGGGAGTGTCAGACGGCTCAGCCTATGGGTTCCTGCTGCCCAGGATGAGCCCAGGGGCCTGGGTTGCACTGCCCATGCCCCCCCAGCCCCGCAGCCTGCCCACCCTGGCCCGAGGCGGGAGTACCTCCCGGCGTCTGTCTGTCTGTCCAGGCAGCAGGGAGCTGTGTGGGCTTGCCCACCCGTAAGAGAGGAGCACAGAGAAGGGGGGCCGCTCCACCCCACCCATGGCGCGCACCACCCGGAGACTAAGGGGCCAGCCCTCGGGCACCCCAACTTAGAAAAGGGCGTGGCAGAGAGCGCGGGAGGACAAGGGCCGCAGAGCCCCGCCCGACCCCACCCCTGCACGCCCTTCTTTCTTCTCTGCTTTCCTCTGCCCACCAGACTTCACCACGCCAGAGCAGGAAAGGTGGGAAGGAGGGCAGCCGGGGAGGCCAGCACCCCCTCCGTCCTCGCCCCAGCTCTGCACCGAGCGCCCCGACCCCTCCACGGCCCCTCACCTGCTCCTCTGCTTCCTCTCATAGACGGAGTGAAGCTTGTTGATCAAGAAGACTTTGTCTTCCCCTTCCTAGAGAGGCCAAAACACAAAGAGAACAGACGTTGTTCCCCCGTCTGTCTGTCCAGAACAGTCCGTAGGGAGCTCACAAGGACTATTCGAGAAGTCAAGCACCAAAGGCTTAAGGGGGGAAAGAGGCACCAAATAAGGATGGAAAACACAATAGCCAGGCAACAGGCATACATATAGATCTAGGCTTCCTAGTGGCCAAGGTGAAAAAGGAAATGTGATCAGGGGCACAGTGCAGGCCACAGAGCCGGCCTGACTCAATTCATAACCGGTCCTGCCACTTATTAACTGTGCACTGGGCCAACTACCTCCTCTCTGACCTCAGAGCCCCGTCTGCACCAGGGAGATAAGAACGTCTGCCTCATGAGGCCTGTGTCACTTTCTGCTGTTGTTCTGACCAATTACCACAACACAAATGCGTTCTTCCATTTTGGGGATCAGAAGTCCAAAATGGGTCTCACTGGGCGTAGGATCACGGTGTCGACCAAACCGATTCCTTCCGGAGAGCATCTCTGCTTCCTTTCTCCAGCTCTGGAATCTGCCCACAGCCCTTGGCTCAGGGCTCCTTCTGCCCGAATTGGTGCGTATGGAGGGCTGTGCGCTTGAGGAGGAAGCCAGCCAGCGCCCAGGCCGGGAAAGGCCACTCCAGGAGCCAGCTGAGCTCAGCCCCGCAGCCCCCGGCGCCGCAGACCTGGGGCAGGGCTTGGCCGTGGGCGGACGCGGTCTGCAGCCAGGGCCGCCTGGAGAGCGAGGTGGAGCTGTGCGCCCACCTGCCCCGTGAACGCCGGGCCCCAGGCACGGCTGGCCCCGAAGTGGCCCGAGCATTCGGTGCACGAGTGAAAAACCCCAGAAGGGAAATGGGCCCCGGGAGGGCAGGTCCCGCTGAGCACCCAGCCCCGCCCCATGCAAGGCACCTTCCCCAGCTGGGAAAAGCCACCCAGATGTCAGTCACGTGCCTTTTACATGACAGGAGGCCCGGTAACCCAGCAGGGCAAAGGCCACGCTCAGGCCAGGGGGCCCGGTCGGCAGGGCAGGGCAGGGCCGGGCGACGGGCAGAGCCGGGCCCGACCTCCGTGCGGTGGGGGTCCCCGGAGGGAGCCGCGCCCTGGGCTTCCAGCCCACCCCGCCTCTCACGCGTCCACGACAAACTGCAACAAGCTTCATAAAAATGTCTTAAATGCCGACCCGCTTTCAACCTTACTCCGCTTGTTTGAAACGAAGGCACTGAGCAGGGTCCCTGGACACGGGCCCCCTAGGAAGTCCAGCAGAGATGCCCACAGACACTGTCTGCCTCCCCGCAGGGCCACACGCCCCGCCCCCAGGGGTCTCCGCCACCCGCTGCGCGGCCCCCTCCCTCCTCGCCTCCCTCCCCACCTCCGCTTACTACAAACCACGCACGGTAACGGTAACCCGGTAACCCCTGTGCATGGCAAAGGGACCCTCTCAGTAGCCCGGGCAGGGGTGGGGCTCAGCGAGCAGGGGGCCCGCAGGGTGGGGGTGAGAGTGGCACTCACATTGCTGATCTGCTCCCGGAGGAGGCAGATGACCTTCCGCTGGCCCTTCACCACCTGGATGTTGAGGTAGATCACGGCCCTGCAGGAGATGAGGAGTCAATGGTGGGGGGCGGGCCTGGCCAGGAGCCGGGGGCGGACAGGGTGGGCACCCCCCCTCCAGGTCCAGCACCCCCCCCGACACCCCGCCTGCCCGCACTCACAGCAGCAGGGCCGACACCAGGTAGACGGGGAAGGTGTTTTCCACCAGGTACCGGTGGACCCAGGGCAGCCAGGAGACCCTGGGGCCCGCCGTCTCCAGGCGACGCACCCACACCTTGCCCGCCTCGTACATGGTGTCGAGGGTCCGGAAGGGGCCGCAGGTGCTCGAGGGCTTCACCCTGGGGGAAGACGGCGGCTGGCACCCCCAGCCAGCCCAGAGGCAACCCCCGCACCACCCCACCCCGCGGCCGCCAGCCGCAGCCCCCCTTGGGCAGCACCTCCCGAGTCCAGGGGCCGCTCCGCCCCCCACCCCCCAGGGGGCAGACGCCCACTCACTGCCACACAGCGTAGCAGAGGAAGACGGCAGCTCCCAGGAAGGAGGGGAAGCAGAGCAGCGAGATGAAGACGGTGCTCATGTGCGAGGCCAGCCACGGCCTGCGGGGCGCCTGGCAGTTGGCCATCAGGCTGGTCTGAGGACAAAGGCTGGGCTCTACCACTGCCCTGCCGCCCGGCTCCCCTCCCCCGGGCCTGGCAGGGGGCCTCCGGGGGGGGGAGGGGCAGAGCTCCCGGGAGGGACCCTGGGACAGGACGGGCTCCCTTCCCCCCGGGAAGCAGACTCTCAGAATGTGAGCGGGTGGGGTGGAAAGAGCCAGCCAGGCCAGCGCCCTGCTTTACAGAGGGGAGACCGAGGCACAGGAGGGGCGGCCCGTCCACTGTCACTCGTGTGCGGCAGGGTCCATAGAAACAGCCACCTCGCTGGCTGAGGGTCTCTGCCGGGCTGGCCCTGTGCCCTGCGCTCTGCGAACGTCCCCTCCAGCAGCGCACTGGCCCATCGCCCAGATGAGGAAACGGAGGGCCAGGGAGAGCCTGGTTCTCAGCCCCCACCCGCTTCCGTCGGCCCAGGGAAGGCCTCGGCTCAGGGCCCCGACACGACGACGCCCAGCCCGTGGGAAGCGGTGATGCGGGGGACGGGCCAGTGGGTCGTGGGACTGACCCCAGAGGGGGCCCTGCCAGGCCCAGGGCCCTCGGGCGGAGGGGAGGGTTCCACGGCCCCAGGCCCCGTGTCGCCAGCGCGGTGGCCTGCCCTGACTGCACGCTCACCGGAGGCCCTGACACCCTCCTGGGGCCCGGCTGGCACCGTTACCTTCTTGACGTAGAAGAGGAGCAACAGCTTGATGATCTGGATGGCGGGGAGGAGGGGGGCGAAGAGGACCCCCAGCCTGGGGAGGCAGGGGCGGGGCTGCAGTCCAGAGGCCGGGTCATGGCCCCCCAGGCTGCACCCCAGGGCTACCGCGGCCCGGCTCAGGGTCAGACCAAGGCCCCTCCAGGCCCTCCCTGCCGCACCCCAAGGCCAGCTGGGTTCAGGACCCCGGAAAGTGAGGGGTCAGGGCCCACGTCGGTCCAGAGTCCCAAGGGGGGCGGGGCCTGCTATAGTCCCGAGTGGGAAGGAGGCTCAGCCCTGCCCGGGGTGCCAGTCAGTGACAGACAAGCAGGGGATGCTCACCAGGTCAGGGTCTGCCCATAAATCAGCTCCAGAACGTTCCCGGCAATGTCGAACTCCGGCTTCTCCCTCCTCTTAAGTCTCCTCTCAGAGATGAGCCTGGGGCAGAGGAGCCCCTGAGGGTCACTCAGGAGGGCCAGTCCCAGGGACCCTGCCCAGCAGGCCGGTGACCCTCCCTGGGTGTGCCAAGCTGACGTCCCTGCCCGGCCCCCTCAGGTGCCCAGCTGATGTCAGGGGACCTAGCAGGCTGAGGTCCCGACCTGAGGGGCTCCGGGCCACAGCTGACTTCTCCCCGTCTTTTTTCTTTCTTTCTTCTTTTTTTTTTTTTTAAGTAATCTCCACACTCAACTTGGGGCTTGAACTCACGACCCAGACCCAGAGACCAAGAGCTGCACATTCCGCTGCTGAGCCAGCCCCGGGCACCACCCCTCTCCCCCTGCCTCTCACTCTTTTTTCTACACCCAGGCCTCAAACGTCTGACTGACTGTTAAACATCCCTTTTTAAAAATACTATTAAATTCATACGTTCCCGGAAAAAAACACAGAATAAAAACACTGGCGATGTTGGCGCCCAGTGACACGTCCTGAAAAAGTCCCTTTCCTGTCTTTCTTCCTTCCCTTTTTCCCCCTTTGCACAAGACTGAGATTATACATCATTTTGAAAACTCTTCCCCCTCGATCTAAAATAAAGGGGGGGGAGTGTATCCTGCCCGGGATTTTTCTCGGCTCAATGAGGTACAGACGAGGCATCGAGGGTGCCGATCGATGGCCCCGATCCGGGAGGGGAGGCCCCACTTTCCCAGGTGACCCCTGCCTGCCTTGCCGGGGAGGACGCTCTGAACCCTTGGGCGGGGGGAAGGGAGGGGGCAGGTGCCCAGGAGGCAGGTGCAGGGGCCTCACCTCCACACCAGCTCCCCGAAAAGCGTGTCCAGCAGCACGAAGATGAAATCCAGCACCATGAGCCGGTACAGCTCCTGGCCCACAAAGTTCTCCCAGCACTGGGGGGGATCCAGCCTCAGCTCCCGGTGCCCCCAGTGCCCCGCACCCCGCCCGCCCCAGCAGCCCGCCAGAGACGCCACATGGCGGCCACCCCAGCACCCCCATCCCCAGCAGCAGCAGGGCCGCCCCCCGCTGTGACCGGCCAGGGGCCTCGGCCTCCCCCTCACCTGGTCCCTCAGGGTGCCCACCCTGCGGCCCAGCCAGTGGTAGCAAAGAACCCCCAGAATGACCATCTTGAGGATGAGGTTCCTGGAGAGAAGGGGGAGGGGGGGGTGCTGAGGGAGGGCTGCCCGGGGGCCAGAGGTCGTGCCCCAGGAAGCCTCTGCCCGCCCCGCCTGCACACGCACCTGCAGACGGCCACGTACACCTCCAGCACCGGGGAGTCGTGATGCTCCAGGGCCGCCAGGCAGCGGTACAGGTAGGGGGCCCCCAGGTTGAGGAGGCAGACCACCAGCGGCAGGGCCAGCAGCGCCCCCTCTCGGTCAGCAGACACAGGGGTCTGCAGGAGGAGAGGGTGGCGGTGACGTCAGGTGCACCGGCTGGCGGAAGGAGGGGCCAAGCCGCCCAGCGGCACCTCCCTCCCCGCCAGGGTACGCCCACCCCAGTGCCCAAGTTCAACCCACACAGGAAGGGGGTGGGGACACAGGTGTCGGAAAGAAAAGAAACCGAAAAGAGGAAAATAAAAGATCAAAAGACGCAGGGGCCCCATCCCTCGTCAGGCAGGGGTCGGAGCCAGGGCCCAGCGCTCCCTGCTCGCACCTGGATCATGAGCTCCGAGAAGGCGTACACGGCGACGGTGCAGCCCAGCGTGGTCGCCAGGCACAGCAGCCACACGAGCCCCAGCGCGGCCACCTGCCGCAGCCGCCCGCACGCGCTCCGGGGGCCCTGCCGCAGCTGCCACTCGGCCAGCAGCTCCTGGGGGCGGCAGCGACCCGTCACGAAGCCCGCGGCAGACACGCACACAGGGACCGAGGGGTGGCCTCCCTCCCGCCCCCCATGCCACCTCCTGTCCCCCCTCGCAGTTCCGGGGCCCTGTCTCCAGGTGGGCCCTGCCCACCGGGGCTGGTCGCCCCGCTCCCTCGGGGCTCATGCTGCATCCTGAGACCTGCCCCCACCTCCCACCCTCCCCAGCCCCGCCTCCCGAGCCACCCCGGTCACCTGCCCTAGACAGGGGTGGCCCCAGCTGACCAGGCGCCCTGAGGAGTGCAGGGCACCAGGCCACCCGCGGGAGCTTCCTGAGGCACAAAGGCCCCCCAGCCAGGTCAAAGCAGGGGGATCCCCTGACGCAAACCCCACACGGCCCAGCTCGGCCGTGAAGCCGGGGCCAAACCTCTGCTCCGGGTTTGCTCAGGGCCAGCGCAGGAAGAGAACGGGCCTTGCTCGCCCTGGGCTACTGTGGCGAGCCGGGATTGCGGCGGCCGGAGCCCCGGGGCCTCTTCCCCAGTAACAACCCACCCCGAGCACACACACCCAC
This sequence comes from Proteles cristata cristata, assembly GCA_017311185.1. Classification (NCBI taxonomy): domain Eukaryota; kingdom Metazoa; phylum Chordata; class Mammalia; order Carnivora; family Hyaenidae; genus Proteles; species Proteles cristata. The sequence goes on along the minus strand of JAESUZ010003315.1, from coordinate 70,114 downwards.
CAAAACCCGCTGTGAGCAGAATGTTCGAGCAACGTGGGCGCCTGCACACTCAAGGACCGGGGGCACCAGCCCCTGCCAGCAGACAGCCCCCAAAGAGAGGCGTGTACGGGAGAAAAATCCAGGACGATTCCCAGGGCCACGGGGTGTCTGGAGTCCCGTGAGCAGGGCCAAGACCCCGCCCCTGCCCGAGGCACCAGGGGACACAGGTGGGACCCACTTTGCAGGGGGGGGCGAGGCGGCAGCCCCAGGGCCCGAGCGGCTCACCTTCAGATGGGTTCGGATGTGGTCATGCTGGAGACGGGAGGCCCGCTTCTGCGTCACCTTGTGGTCCCAGGAGCAGAACACGGTGACGGCATGGACCCCCGAGGTGCTGCCCACGCGGTAGCTCTCCCCAAAGGAGTGGGACATGCTGGGGGGGCAGAGCCAGGCGGGGAGGTTGGGGGGCAGAGGGCGGGGAGAAGGCAGTCTGGTCACTCCCTGAGGCCAAAACTTACCCCCCACTCGGCGGAGCCCTCCCAGCGCTAGCTCGGCCTCCCGCCTCACCCCTCCTCCAGCCCTGCGTTCTGGGCACCCTGCTGCAGACCACTGGCCCCCGCAGGTCAAGCCTGTCTCAGACGGTGCCCGGCAGCCAGGCCCGGCTAGGCGAGGGCCGGGGCCCCAGGACCCACGATCCTGCCGGCTGGGGACCGTGCTGGCTCGCCTCAGGGCTTCTCACCGCCTGTGCGGGAACCTAAACACCCTCACTCTGCCTCTCCCTGCCCGCTCCTGACACCCCCTTCCCGGAAGCCGGCCCGACTCCTTCTCCAGTGCCGCACGACAGCTCGGCAAACACCTCTGAGCCTTGGTCTTCCAGCCTCCTCACTGCTCTGCCTCCTCCCCCAGAGAGCAAGTCCTCAAGGACACGCAGCTGCTGTCACCTTCCCGCCCCGAGCTGGACAGCCAGGGCGTGTGGGGGAGGCGGGGGGAAGGAGAAGTAGGAGGGAGGGAGGAAGGAAGGGAGGAGGGAAGGAAGGAGGGAGGAAGGAAGGGAAGGAGGGAGGGAGGGAGGAAGGAAGGGAGGGAGGGAGGAGGGAAAGTAGGGAGGGAGTGGGAGGGGAAGGAAGGGAGGGAGGGAGGGAGGGGAGGAGGAGGAAGGAAGGAGGAAGGAGGGTGGGAGAGAGAGGGAGGAAAGTAGGAAGGGAGGGAGGGAGGGGGAGGGAGGGAGGGAGGGAGGGAGGGAGGGAGGGAGGGAGGAGAGGGAGGGAGGGAGGGAGAGGAAGGAGGGAGGGGGAGGAAGGGAGGGGAGGGAGGGAGGAAGGGAGGGAGGGAGAGGAAGGGAAGGAAGGGATGGAGGGAGGGGGAAGGAAGGGAGGGGAAGGAGGAGGGAGGGAGGGAGGGAGGGAGGAGGGAGGAGGAGGGAGGGAGGGAGGAAGAGAGAGAGGGAGGGAGGGAGGGAGGAGGGAGGAGGGAGGGAGGGAGAGGGGGAGGGAGGGAGGGAGGGAGGGAGGGAGGGAGGAGGGAGGAGAAGGGAGGGAGGGAGGGAGGGAGGGGGAGGGGGAGGGGCGAGGAGGGACCCGCGAGATGGCGGGGCGGCTGTGAGCGGGCGGGCGGGCGCTACCTGTACACCAGGGTGAGGCAGGTGATGAAGAAGGCCACGCCCACGGTGAGGAGGTAGGCCAGGGGCATGTTGTAGGGCAGGCTGTCGGCGTCGGGGCCGCCCGGCTGGCTCAGCGTGCGGTTGCTGTAGTAGCCGTAGTACATGACGGTGTGGGTGAAGCGGCCCTGCAGGGAGGAGGCCCCGCGGAGTCAGGGACCTGCCCGCACCTGCCCCTGCCCCTGCCCCGGGCTCAAGACGCAGAGGAGGGCGGAGGGCGGAGGGCGGCCGCGGGGGCGGGGGCGGGGGCGGGGCGGGAGGAGAGCCCGGAGGTGGACAAAGGGCTCCCCGGCCTCCCTGGGGGGCTGCGAGAGCCGGCCCGGCCCCCCAGACGCCCCGGCCAAGCCCTCACCCCGCCGGTGAGCAGCTCCAGGCCCGAGAAGGCGGGGCCGGGGCCCGGGGGCGCGGCGGGCGGGAAGGCGGCCTGCACGCCCACCACGAAGGCCAGCTCGGGCAGCAGCAGGAGGCCGTTGAAGGCCAGCAGGGTCTTGAGGAACAGGAAGTAGGAGAGGACGCTGGAGCCGAACTGGCCCCCGATCCGCTTCAGGGCGTAGCGCCAGGGCGTGAGGCTGTGCAGGCGGGCGAGCAGCCCGAGCCCCAGGCTGTGCAGGGCCTGCGGGCACAGGGGCGAGAAGGGAAGCGGCTGCCGAGCTGGGGGCGGGGGGAGGAGGGGTGCGGGGGGGGCGCCCTGCTGCAGGGGAGGGTCGCGGCGGCGCCGGACAACGCTAAAGGCTGGGAGACCCCTCGAGGGCGGCAGCGGGCGAAAGGGCCGCCCCCACCCCCCCCGGGGGCCCTGGGCCCATCCCCGCCGGGGCCCCTACCAGGACACAGGCGTCGCGGAGGCGGCCGCAGCAGGGGAAGAGCCCGCGCTGGCCCCGCCGGCCCCTGCGCTTCCCCGCCAGGGTCCGGCTCTCCTCTCTGGGGGCAGAGGCACATCTCGGTTGGAGCAGGGATGGACCCCCCCCACCAGCCACCTGCAAACTCGGGGCCCCGCCCGGCCCGGCCCGGGGGCAGGGGGCACCCACCGCAGGCAGCGTTTCTCAGCCAGGCCCAAGGGCATCGCCCGAAGCAGGTGGTCCCTCTGGGCCAGGGGCAGGCTCTGCAGCTCCTTCACCAGGAGGAGGCGCTTCTCTGCAGAGGGAGGCGCCCCAGTTAGCGCCCGCTGCGTCCCTCCCGCCCTGCCTGTGGCCGTGACCCTGCAGGAGCCTGTGGCCCCCGCTGCCCGGCCCCGGCTCACACCGCAGCTGCCCTCTCAGGCCCAGACGGCTGGCTCCTCTCTCCGCCAGTGCCATCAAAGCCAGACCGGGCCTGTGCCCCCCCGGCCTGTGGGCCCCACCTCCTCGGCCCTGACTCTCCTCCTGGGTCCCCACGAGCACCTTGCTCTGACCCCCAGTGCACCTGAGCCCCCCGCCCCTCCTCCCCTTGGCAGCGCTGAGGTCCAACCCCATCCCCGACCACCACCCTCCACACCAGCTCTCCGTCCACACTAGCTCTCGTGGGGTGATGGGGGAGGGCAGGGCCCAGAGACCCGCCCCCCCTCTTTCCTCTTCATCACGACCCCGGGAGGGGGCCCCCACTCCAACCCCAGTTTCACAGACAAGAGAGGACACTCGGAAAGCTGACACCTGGCCCGGTTTGCAAAGTGAAGCTGGAAGGTTCGCCCTCACCCCGGAGCCTGCGCCTCCCCACACTGCCTGTCACCCCAACACAGTGCCTGAGACCCGGATACACCAGAGGATACCAGGTGGAAGGCCAACCTGTGACGCTGGCCCCACTACCACCACTGTCCCTTGTCCTCTAGGCGCTCCACACCAGCCTCCCACCTCAGGGCCTTTGCACATGCCCCTCTGCTCTAGTGTCACTTCTTCCAGGAAGCCTCCCTGGATGGCTCTCCTGCGGTGTGACTTTCCTCCACCGCCCTTATCTGAGCTTTAATCACCTGCTTTTCCATTCAGTTGTTTTCTATCTGTTTCACCTGGACCGGGTCAGGGACTTTCCCACACCTAACCCAGCCCCAGGTCCCTCATCACACCCATCGGCACACCCCAAAGCCCAGACCAGCGTGTGCAATGGAAGTGCTCAGCGTGGGAGTGTGGGGGCCGGGTGTTTCCAACCGCTGCCTGACAAGCCAAACGCTTCACGCCCCAAAGGCCCCCACTTCCCTGCCATGGCCACGCCTCACAGCTGCCAGCCTACGCGCAGCGCCAAGGCAGGAGGGGAGCCCGGGCCGCTGCACCCGGCCCCCCGCTGCCCAGCCAGCCTGAGCCCCTCCCCACCGAGGCCCGGGGCCCACTCACTCACCCTCCTCCTCGAGGGCCGCGGGGTCCAGCTCCAGGTCATAGAGGCGGAGGCTGGGCCGGGCCGAGCGCCCCGCGCCCCCGAGCTGGGGCCGGCTGACCCTGCGCCGAAGCCGCACCGTGCGGTTGTAGTACTGAGAGATGATGGCCCCGCGGCTGCGGCCTGCGGTGGGGGTGGCGGTCAGGGCGCCGCACAGCTGTGCCTCCCCGCCCCCCGCCCCTGCCAGGACCCAGGCTCCACTGGCTTCCCAAGACTCTGTTTTTATCCCTGGGACGGCTCCGCAGTCGTTTCTGGAAACCAGGGAGGCCCCACGGGGCTCTGCTGGGCCTCCGGGCAGCAGACGGTGGGGAGAGGGCAGCGCCGGGCTGGCCCAGGCCAGGGCACAGGGTCCCACTCACCAATGGTGCGGCTGGGCATGCTGGCCAAGATGCGGAGCGTGGCCGTGCTGGGGGCGGCATCCTCGGGTGCCGGGGGGGCCCGGCGGCCACTGCCTGCACACCGAAAAGCCTCGTCCAGAGGTCCCGGAGGCTCGGCTGACCAGCCACCTCCCCCACCCGATCCCCATGACCTCGGGCCCGCGCCCAGCCGGGAGGGGTGTCCTGAGCGGCCGGGGCCCTGGGCCAGGACAGCTCACCCGAGGTCCCCGGGGCTCCGGCCCGCAGCTCCCTCAGCCGCAGCTCCAGCCCCTCCTCGGCCACCCACTGGCTCTGCTCCTGGATGAGCTGGTGGAAGGAGTCGTGCACTTCGCTTTCGTCGTACGGGCTGGGCTCCCGGCTGTCGCGGGCAAGAAGGGGGCAGGCGTTCAGGGCTCGGCCCCCCCAGTCCCCCACCCGCGGCAGCCACCCCCTGCATGGCCCGGTCCAGACGGCCTCGCCCTGGTGGGGAGTCGAGGGATGTCCCTGCCCTCCGGCCCCCCGCCCCCCAGGCCCAGAGCACTTACTCATGGTCATCTGGGATCTCAGGGACGTTGAGGACAAAGGGCAGCGGCTGGGCCATGTCTGTGGCCCACGCCCGGCCAGTCAGCAGACCTAGGGCAGCTCGGAGCCCGGGCACAGCCCCCGAGGCCTCCTGCTGCCCATCTGACGAGACAGAGAGCATTGCATCAAGGTCGCGCGGCCCCAAACCACCCACCCCCTGGGGACGGCGGGAGGTGGCACTCACAGCCTGGGCCGCCCGAGCCCCTGCCCCTCCCCCGCACCCACAGTCAAGTACGTGGTCAGGCTAGTGACCCCAAATAAACCCCATGCCAGAAGGGGACGAGGGGGAGCCGTCCCGCTGCCTGAGGGAGAGAGGAAGGAAGGGAGGCGGGTCTGGCTTGTCCCCATTGGCTTCCTCTGTGGCGCCAGAGCCTGGAAATGGGAAGGGGTGGGTGTCTGTGGACACGGCTGGCCCTTCCCAGGGCTCTGCGCCGGGGATGCCCCCACTCTCCTGGTGACAAGGGTCAGGGCAGCTCCGAGACCCCCTTCCTGTGCCTGCCCGTAACCCCAGCACACTTCCTCTCCAAGGAACCCACCCCCAACATCGCGTCGCTTTCCTCACTGGGCCGGGCTGGGGCCCCGCAAGGTCGCCAGTTACTCCCCTCCGTTCAGCACCCCGGGGGGCAGGCCAGGGCAGCCGCCCGCGAGAAGGGGGGCTGGGCGGTGAACAGGCAGCCTTTGTCCAGCCGCGTCCAGGCAGAGGGCTCTGCCGCCGCTGGGGTGGGGCCGCTGGGATCAGCGTGACCTTGTGTGGGAGCCTCACCCTGTGCCCTGCCTGCATCTGCTCTGTTCTCCGTCCCCCCTACAGTCACCCCCAGGGGAACGCAGCGCTCAGAAAAGTTGGCTCAACTCAAGGGGACTTCCTTGGGCGACGCCAGGGTGCCCAGACCAGACAGTGTCCTCCCTCAGGGGCCTCCAGGGCATCAGTGTCTGAGCCCAGGCCCCACGCAACCCAAGCCCCTTCCCCTCCGGCCGCAGGAGGAGCTCAGCTGGGACCCAGCAGAGACGGGTCAGCTAAATCCGGACAGTAGCTGGAGGTGGGGCTGACCATGTGCCCCCCCATCCTGTTCCTAGAGCTACAATCCCTTCCTCTACCGACAGACCCTCCCGGGCTCAGACCCACAGGCCTGGCCCACACACCCCTTCTCCTAGGAGTGAGGGGGAGGGTGCTCAGAGGCCTGGAACCCGAGGCCTGCCTGGAAGTGGAGGCTCACCTGGGCTCCCCGTCACCGCCTAGGTCTTCTGACCAGCGGACACCGGGCACCCTGCCCCAGGCCCAGGCTGGGCGGCATAGTTTCCGGGGCACCCCATTCCTGAGCCCTGAGCCAGGTGAGGAGGGGCAGGGTGGGGCCCCGTTTCCAGAAACCCCACCCCACCGGTCAGGGAGTCCTCTGGGAGGGCAGCAACCCTGGGAGCCCCCCGGCCCCCTCCCGCCCCGCCCCCCTCCTGGGGTCAGTGATACCTGCCTGCGCGACCCGGCTCCCTCCCCCCCCAGGTGCGGCGGCCGGTGGGGTGGGCTGGGGGCTGCCTGAGCGGCCCGCCCCCCTCGGGAGAGGAAGGCGGAAAGCAACCGGCGCGGGAACTCACAGCCCGGTGACCCCAGGGGCCCCAAGGAACGAGGCGCGGGTGCCGCGGGGGAAGCAGCGGGACCGGGAGGACCCGGGCGCCGCCCCCAAGCCCGGACCGGCACCCGGGTCGCCGCCGCTCACCTGGGAGGCGCCGGGGAGGAGGGGCCCTGCGCGCGCGCCGCTCACCTGTCCCCCGAAGGCGCCGCCGCCGGGAGCTGCTGTCGGGGCTCCGCCGCCTGGGGGCGGGGCCGCGGCGTCAGGGGAGGGAGTGACCGAGGGCCCCGGGGACGACCTGGGACCGTCGCAGGACCGGCAGGGCCCGAGGGAGCTGCGCCGCCCAGCGCGGCCCACGTGGTGGCGGGCTCCGGGGTCACGTGACCCGGCCCGCCCGCCGGCGCGCCCCGCGCCCTGGGGCGACGGTGCCTTCTCCCCGCCCGCGTCCAACCCCGCCCCCACCCCACCGCGGGGCCAGAGCGGGGTGCGGGCGGGCGCCAAGGGCTCCTCCGCTCTCGGCCTGGGTCCGCGGCGTCCGTGGGCCTCAGTTTCCCCAAGCTTTACATAAAAGAATTGCACAGCCCCCCATTTCCGAGGGCGGTTATGCAGCCGGCACGATGCTGCACGCGAGCCGCACTGATGCGGCGCCCGCCTTTCGACACCAGGTTGGGCAACCCTTTCCTCCCGGCCTCCCGCCGACCGAGGGCTCGCGGCCGAGCCCGGTGACCCCCACCCCCACCCCCACCCCCACCCCCACCCCGTCTGGGCGTGGCTTCTGCCGAGTCTGTCCGCCGCGGTTCTGGCGCACTTCCTGCGTGCTGGGTGGGGAGGAGGGGGTGAGACCCAGGCGCGCGGAGCCCGGCCCCAAACCCAGGGAGGCGCCCCGCGTCCCGGCCGCACAGATGGGGAAACCGAGGCTCGGAGGCCCGTCGGTCCCCCCGGACGCATCTGCCAGGGCGCGGGTCTAGCCACCCGGGAGCCCCGCGGACAAACCTGACCTTGAGAAAGCCTGGCAGGTCAGAGGGGGGGGCTCCCGCGGGTCAGGAGAGCGGCGGGGGGAGAAGCCTTGAGAGGCGGGCGGGGGGCGGGGGCGGGCGGGCAAAGCCAGGGTTCCTTAATAAAAGGATTCAGGGCGCGGGTCCAAGGGTCGCAGACCTGAAGTTGGACAAGGAGGGAGGGCCCGGGGTTGGAGCGTTTCTGCAGCCGTTTCTGCAGCCGTCGGTGGGGCCCTCTGGCGGGTTACTTCCTGCCGGATCTTGGCTCCAGGCACCTGGGCGTGAAGACCCAGGCCTGCCCAGGCCCCTGCCTCTCCTTCCCGCTACTCCCCGCCCCTCCCCTGCCAGGCACACCCACGCACCAGCCACATGGTACTTGTATGACCCGGGCCCAACTTGCAAGTCACCTCTTCTGGGAAGCCTTCCTGGATTGAACCCCTGTTGGAGCACTTGTCACTTCCTGTTGACATGTTCCTTTGCTGGCCTGTCTCCCCTGCCCCCGCTCTCTGAGCCCACTGGGCACTGGGCACTCAGTTTGGAGCCCAGCATAGCAGAGGGGCTCAGAAGTTGAAGGGGCCTAAGCAGGGATGCAGGAAAGCCACCAGAGTTCAGTAATGAGATAGACTGGGCCCTAAAGGAGGTGGCCAGGGAGCAAGGAGGCAGGGCATGATCACGGGCCCCCCAGGGGGAGCCCAGGAGACAGGACAGCCAGAGAGTGCTCCTAGGCGGTGGCCGGAGCCGCACCACGGGCCAGACTCTAGATCCCCGCCCTGTCCTCAGTGCCAGTAACGCCAAGGGCTTCTGGAAACTGAGCAGCCCCAAGTGATGGGGCCCACCCATTATGCCACTATCACCCTCTCTCTCTGGAGGGCCGCCTGGGACCTGCAGATAAGCCGCCAGCCCCCTCCAGGGCTTTGGACTTGGGCTCCCCAGCCCCACGTAAAGGGAGCAGATAGGGAGAGCACCCAGGAGCAGCTTGGCTTCGGGGTGAGGAAGGCAGCAGCTGCGGGGGCTGCGGGGAGGGGAGAGCGCACCCCCACCCAGGGCGCAACCCACCCCACCTCCCCGAGGCTGGCCCGCCACCGCCGTGCCTCCCACCTGCTCGCCCGCCCTGCCAACCCTGCAGGAAGTGGCGGCCCCAGCGAAAGCAGAGGAAGCTGGCGAGGTGGGGGCGAGGAGGGGACAGCGGCGGGAGAGCTGGGGTTCCTGTCATGTGACCCCCTCGCCCCGGCTCCCTCAGTCCTGCCTGGCTTAGTGGGAGCCGGGGAGCCGTCAAAGGAGGGGACTCCTCCGGGGAAGTGGTCCCTTGTCCCCAGGTGAGCTGGGCTCACAGTTGGGGGGGAGGGGGTGAAAGAAATCTGAGGTCGTGGGGCTGCCGATGGGGTGTGGGTCAGAGTCTAGTATTAGGGTCCCGTTCCTAAGCCTGGAGCCGTAGCCACGCCCCCTCATCTGGGCTCCCTGGGAGCACCCGGCAGACCCGGCCTGGGGCCGGACCCGGGGTTAGAAAACCGAAGGGAGTCCCAGCACATGGGAATCGGTGGTACCGCAGGACGCTGGACGCTGGGAACTGTCAGGGTCTAGGGCGGGGCCTGATCCCAGTGGGAGAATTAGCTCTTCTCCCGAGAAGAGCCCGAATGGTCTTGCCAAAGGGTGACCCCAGAGGCCTGTGGCCACAGGCAGCGGGCGTGACTGGGGTACGGCAGGCCTCGGGCCCCCTCGCACTTATCTGTGGCCACGCCTGGCTTTGTCTTTGCCTGCGACAGCCCGTCTTTCTGTGCCCTTTGCACCTTTCTTCCGTGGACCAGCCGGGAAACCGAGGCCTCTGGCTGTGTGTTGCTCTGACACGTGGATGGGGACCCGGTCGAGATCTGCTCCAGTGAATTCTTTCCCTTCGTGTCTGGCTCTGCCAGGGCCAAGACCTTGAAGCTCGCCCAGCAGGCAGCCCGCATCCCTCCTGGGGGCTGGGGGCTGGCAGCCCGGCGCCCCCAACCTCAACCCCAGCGCCGAGATGCTGCGGCAGCGGTCAGCGCAGCCCGGCCAGGGCTCCGGGGAGCCAGACGCTGAGCCGGGGGAGGAGGAGCTGTGGGAGCAGGAGATGGAGCGCCTGAGGTCCTCCGAGGGGCACGTGCGGGAGCTGCCCTACGCCATGGTGGACCGGCGCTTGGTCCGGTGGGTGCTCCGGGAGTCGCGCTGGAGATCAGACGGCGGGGCTGGGGTGGGGGAGCGCGAGAGGACGCGCCTTTGAACGAGGGTGCAGTCACCAGCGGTGGGAAGACTCCTCTGTCCCATGGCACCGCTCTGCCCGGCCCGTGGGCACAGTGGGTGACTCAAGGGCGCCCCCATCGCCACCCCGTCCCAGGCAGCTGCGGGAGCCCCAGGGGGTGAAGACCTCTTGCTGGCAGCGATGGCGGCGCAGGCGGCAGGCTGCGGCCAGGCGCCTGGGGGAGGCAGTGCGGCGGCTGGCCCGGGGCTTTGGGCTCTGGGAAGGCGCTCTCTACGAGATCGGGGGTAAGTCCCGCAGCCTCACCCCCACCTCCCCTCTCTGGAGCCTCAGTTTAGAAACCCAAGGAGGGCACCATCCCGCTTGCCACTGCCCCCTCGGTCCCCGCCAACCAACCCCCCCCAACCTCACCAACAACCATCGCCCCCCCCATCGGACTGCATCCCTTCTGCCCGAGCCAAACTAGGGCGCAAAACTAGATGGATGACAGCACCCCCTGGTGGCTTTCAGCAGTACTGCCAGGGCAGCCTGCAGGACAGAGCCCTTAAACTGAGGTCCCCCCACCCTAGGCCGGCCGAGTGGCCCTTCACTGGGGTTGCTCAGCCCTCCCTCCCACAGCCCTCGGATTCTCAGCGGGGCCCCCGGCTCGGGGCGGCTCTGAAGGCTCCCTCCTCTCCCCGTAGGCCTCTTCGGCACCGGGATCCAGTCCTACTTCACCTTCCTTCGCTTCCTGCTGCTGCTCAACTTGCTGACCCTGCTGCTGACCGCCGGCTTCGTGCTGCTGCCCCTGGTCTGGCTCCGCCCCCCCGACGCAGGCCCCTCCCTTAACCTCAGTGAGTGCCCTGCCCACCCACACACAGCCTGAGGATGCCCAGGGGCCAGGCCGGTGCTCAGGGTATTGGGACAGCCCTGACCCTCTGTGTCCCGATGCCGGGCATCCTCCGCTTGAGTCCAGCCCTGGGCTTCTCCCTGCCGGGCCGTGTGCCTGACTCACCTCCTGACATATCCTCCGGGCCCTGCTCGGGCCTCCGCGGGACTGGGGGCCGTGGAGCAGACATGCCGTGGGGACCCTTCCCTATTCATCCCCTCTCCCTCCCGACAGCCCTCCAGTGCCCTGGTGGCCTCCAGCCGCAGACTGGTGTTCCCAGATTCCACAACCAACTTTGGAATGTTTTAACCGGCAGGGTGAGTGGGTCCATGGCCTGGGCTATGGGCCAGGGGCTGGGGGACCTGGAGAACCGGCCCAGGGGGCCGCAGTCTACAAGGACCCCAGCCCCTCCAAAGACATTTTGGCTTCTAGGGAAATGGTTCTACACACACAGGCTGCCGCAGAGAGAGGTTGAGGCCAGTGTGCACAGCCCAGGCCCGCGGACGCTTGCCCGTGGCCCTCAGAGCCCAGCTGGGGTGGGGTGCGAAGGACAGAGGGGAAAGTGTCCAGGCTTACGGGCTAAGCACCCCCTCACCCTCAGTTCTGGAAGCCACTGAGTGGTTACCACCCAGATTCCCGTGATCCAGCCTGTCTCTTCCTCAAAGCTGTGTGGCCTTGGGCAAGTTGCCTAACTGCTCTGAGGCTGTGACATAGGGAGGCTCTCACTCCCTACCTGATGAAGGTCCTGTGAGCGTTAAAGAGCTAAGACCTGGTAAGCACTTGGCACACACCCGCACAACCAGGTCACTGTCATCCACCCCCAGGCTTTCAACACCACCTACCTCTTTTACGGCGCATACCGGGCAAGCCCGGAAAGCAGCTCAGCCTACAGCATCCGCCTGGCCTACCTCCTGAGCCCGCTGGCCTGCCTGCTCCTCTGCTTCTGTGGGACTCTGCGGCGGTGAGTGCGGACGCCTGGCCTCTACCTCCTAACGGGGGGCTTTCCTGAACGCCCCTCCCGTGGCATGGCACCCCCGAGTTAGCAGGAGGGCCCCGGCCCCTGTTTACTAAAGGCCCGTCTGTGGTCCCAGGGCTTGAACTCTGTGTCCCCAGCTGCAGAGCTCAGGGGCAGGGGACACGGCCCCAGTCTCCCCACCGCCAACAAAGGCTGAGGCCAAAGGCTGCCCCCAGGACTGTCAGGGGCTTCCCACCCCGGACCCGAGCCAGGGCAGAGGCCCCTCCCCCATGAGCCCTGGCCTCCCGCTCCCTCCAGGATGGTGAAGGAGCTGCCGCAGAGGCTATTTCTGGGCCAAGACTACAGGTCGCCTGTCAGCGTCAAAGTCTTCTCCTCCTGGGACTTCTGCATCCGGGGACAGGAAGCAGCTACCATCAAGAAGCACGAGATCAGCAACGAGTTCAAGGTGTGTGCAGGGGCGCGGTGCGTGGCTGGGGGTGTATGGCTGAGCGTGTGAGCGTGTCGGACTGTGTATGTGAGTGGCTGTGGTTTGGAAGTGTGTGTTGGGGGGTGTGCACACGCGTGTGCATGGGGCGTGCCAGCTGGAGGAGGGGCTCTGCGGGTACTTGGACGTGAGCGTCCCCACACAGTGCCAGGTGGGGTGGTCGTGATAAGACCGGCCGCTGTGCCTCCGTCTGCCCCTGCCACAGGGTCGCGCCAGCCTTGCCTGGATCCTGGCCGCCTGTCTCCCAGGAACACCGCCCTGGGCCTGCGCTGTGTGAGCGCGCCCTCCCCGTCCACGCGGCACCCCGCCCCCCCCGCCCCCCACCCCCCCGACCAGCTGCATGTGTCCCCGCCCCCTGACAGGTGGAGCTGGAGGAAGGGCGTCGCTTCCTGCTGATGCAGCAGCAGACCCGGACCCAGAAGGCCTGCTACCTGCTCACCTACCTGCGGGTCAACGTCGTCATCGGGCTCCTGGTGGTCGGGGCCATCAGTGCCATCTTCTGGGCCACCAAGTACTCACAGGACAACAAAGAGGTGCCTGGCAACGGACATATGTTCGTTGAATCCCGGCCAGAACCCCGGGAGGGGACGGGACAGTCCCACTTTGCAGATGAGCAAGCCGAGGTTCAGAGAGGTTAAAACAGTCCGCCTGAGGTCACGCCCGGGCCCGAGCGCCTCTACCCGCGTCGTCCTGCAGCCGCGGGGCCGCCGAGAATAGTCCGCGGGCTGCCAGATGCCAGGCCCGCAGCAGCTATTACTCTTGAGAGCGGGGGTGGGGGGCACGAGGGAGCCGCTGGGGTCCCCCAGCCCGTGTGCACCCCCTTACCTGCCTTTCCCCGCAGGAGTCTCTGTTTGTGCTGCTTCAGTACCTGCCCCCCGGGGTCATCGCCCTCGTCAACTTTCTGGGTCCCCTGCTCTTTGTTTTCCTCATCCAGCTGGAGAACTACCCTCCCAACACAGAGGTCAACCTCACCCTTATCTGGTGAGCGCCACCCCTGGAGGTGACAGGTGGGACAGCGTGTGGAGGGGAAGGAACGGAGGGCCCAGGGCCACAGGAGGGCGCTGCGTCCTGCTGCCCGTCTTGGTTATCGCCTGGCACCAGGGGTCCCGAGCGAGGGAAGCTATGCAAGAGCTTCCAGAAACGCGATCTCAGGAGTCTCCGTCTAAAGCTTTCCAGTCCCTTCCTTCCAAAGCAAGCCAGCGGCCGGGACCAAGCACCAGCCGTCAGAGGGGCCAGTGACAAAACAGCCAGAGGGGTTGCCACCCCTTACGTGACAGCCTTCACGTGACCTGTGAAGTCGGGACCATCCTCATCCCCACTTGACAGACGAGGAAACTGAGGCTCGCAGGGCTCAAGTGCCGCAGCCAAAGGCAAACTCGCCATGTCTGCCGGGTGCGGCTTCACACGCGAGCGCCCCCGGCCCGCACGCCCTGCTGCCTGCGCTCTCAGAATGAGGATCTCGCCTTGCCCCTCACGCCCCTCTTTGAGCCCCGTGAAGCTCCCGATCGGCTTTTCGGTCTCCTCCCCACCCCCCTCTTGGCTCTGCTAGCTTTCCCTCCTGCTTCCCTCAGGCAGAAGCTGCCGGAGCCCATTCGGCTTCCCTCCAAGGCGGGCTGTGGCTCGAAACTTTATTTTTGGAAGAGGTCAGAGCACACGCACATGGTAAAAAAAAATTCAAAATGTCGATCAAAGGAAAGCTAAAAATTTAAGCCCCACCCGCCCTGCCTCCCAGCCTCCCTCAACAGGAGAACGTGTTCCTGGCCAGACTTGTGTCACACGTCACACTTAGCTCTAACGTGCATGTGGTGGTTTGGGGTTAAGCCATCCTGCCTGTGGGATCCAGTTACACATCATTCAGGAGCGCCCGTGGGCGTGCTTGTGATACTTGGGACCGCGTAAGCGGGCGAGAGCAGTGACAGGAGAAGAAAGGAAGATGTCACCTGCTGTAAGAATACTAAACTCATAAGTGGGGATGGGGGGCAGCTGGACTACAGTGTTTCCCACACTGATTTCAAAACAGAACCCTTGTCTCGTGAATCATCCGGAGACCAAGGTTCTGAGGAACACACTTTGGGAAACGTCACCACCGACAGAGCAGGCTGGGAGTCGGCGGGGCTCTGGAATCAGAGCGGGTTCGGGGATGCTGGAGAGACGTGACCTCAGAGCTCGGCCACACATGTCACGTGGGTGGGACGCACCCACGTCCGGAGCCCCTCCGCTGACGCAGCCCCGCCCCCGCAGGTGCGTGGTGCTGAAGCTGGCCAGCCTGGGAATGTTCTCCTTCTCTCTGGGCCAGACGGTGCTGTGCTTCGGCAGGAACAAGACGAGCTGTGAGTCCTTCGGCTACAACGCCTGTGATTACCAGGTAGCTGGTGGCTCCCTCCGGGCCTGTCCCTCCTGTACTGTCCCTCTCCAGCCTCACCTTTGGGGGAGAGAGGGAGCTGCACACCTCCAGGAGGCGCTGTTCACAGCACGCTGTGCAGGGTGGCAGCCCAGCCTGGGGGCGGGGGGGGGGGTTCCCTGGAGGGCCTGGTTCTAACTTAGCAATCACATCAGACTCCGGGCGGGGCTCATACAGCACAGAGGCCCCCGGTGTGTTGGCGAGGGGCGGCTGGGGACTGTGGGTGACAGGTGCCCCTCTGCTCCAGTGCTGGGAGAACGCGGTCGGGGAAGAGCTGTACAAGCTGAGTATCTTCAACTTCCTTCTCACGGTCGCCTTTGCCTTCTTTGTCAGCCTGCCCAGGAGGTGAGCCCTGGCGACACGGTGGGGAGAATAGGGGCGGGGGGGGGGGGTGATCCGGGCGTATCTGGGCATGGCCAATGGCCACAGCCAAGGGTGAGCCGTTCTTCCCACGAGCCTCTGCGTGAGTGAGCGTGTGATGGTCAGTGGTCACGACTGAGGTGGGTACCTGGACACCCCCTCCCCCAGGCTGCTGGTGGAGCGGTTCTCAGGCCCGTTCTGGGTCTGGCTGGACCGGGAAGAATTCCTGGTGCCCAAGAATGTCCTGGACATTGTGGCGGGGCAGACGGTCACCTGGATGGGCCTCTTCTATTGTCCCCTGCTGCCTCTGCTCAACAGCGTCTTCATCTTCCTCACCTTCTACATCAAGAAGGTGAGGGCTCCGGGGCGGGGCGGGGGCCGGAGGTGCACTGGGTGGGCACCTTGAGCCCCCGTCAGCGGCGCAGGGCCCCTGCCCCGCTTCTGCCCGCCCCGCAGTGACACTGCCCGGGGCCCCGGGCCCCTCGGCAGCTGGCTGACGACCTCCCGTGTGCTTTGCCTGCCCCCAGTACACCCTCATGAGGAACTCCAGGGCCTCTGCCCGGCGATTCCGCGCCTCCAGCTCCACCTTCTTCTTCCAGCTGGTGCTCATCCTGGGCCTGCTCCTGGCCGTCGTGCCTCTGGGCTATGTGGTCAGCAGGTGAGGGCAGCAGAGGTGCCCGAGGCTGGGGGCGGGGGGGCAGGCAGCCCCTCCTGGCCCGGGGCCCTGACGCCAACCCCACCCTGGCTGTCTCTCCCCAGCATCCACTCCTCCTGGGACTGCGGCCTCTTCGCCAATTACTCAGCCCCCTGGCAGGTGGTCCCCGAGCTGATGGCCCTCCGGCTCCCCGCCCCTGGCCAGCGCGCGCTCCGCTACCTGGGCTCCCACGCCTTCAGCTTCCCCTTCCTCATCCTGCTCAGGTGCCTCTCTCGGCAGCAGGGGCCAAGAGGGGACACATCTGGGAGCGCGTCCTTCCTTCGATGAGGACCCCCAGGCAGCCTCATGGGATCTGGGAGCCAGACAGGGAGAGCCAGGGAGGCAGGTCCCAGAGGATGGATCATGGGCCCAAAGGCAGGTGGCCCTGGGCAGCCCCCTCGCGGCCTCACCTGTAACGCAGGTACCTTGTGTGACCGCTGGGGACACACACTGCCTCCTGCAGACACACTAAAAACCTGCAGTTGAGACATTTTTGGGGCCCTTTAGAAGAGAGGGGCCGCCAGTGGGAGGAAAGACAGGAGAGATGAAGGTGTCTGCCGAGAGAAGTCCGGGAGCGTTAAGGCACTGGGGTGGGGGGAGAGGAAGTAGGGGAGGCGCCTGCCGTCCAGGGATAGCTGACCTTGGATTCCTGTCCGTCCCAAGCCTTGTCCTGACCGTCTGCGTCTCCCAGTCCCAGGCCAACGCGAGGGCCATCCAGCGGATCCGGAAGCAACTGGTGTGGGTGAGTGTGCGCTGGGCTGGGGAGGGCTCGGACCTGGCCCCGGACCGGCCTCAGGCCGGGAGCCGGATGACAGGACTATGGCTTTAGGCTAGGGAACGCGGGGGTTGATGGAATGGGGCTCTGGGTTGAGGGCGGGGCGGGCCCCTGGCGGGGGCGTGGCTTCCTTCGGGGAGGGGAAATGTACTCTTGGGGGCGTGGCCTCGGCTTCGGGGAGGGGAAATGTACTCTTGGGGGCGTGGCCTCTGGCTTAGGTGGGGCGGAGCCTGACGGGGGCGTGGTCTCCGTGTGGGCGTGGCCTCTGGTGGGGGCAAGGTTGGGGCGGGGCGGAGTGGGGCTCGCTGCTCGCCCTGACCTGCGCCCGGGAGGAGACGCCGCTCGTAACCGGCCGCTCGCTCCCGCCATCCCCGCAGCAAGTTCAGGAAAAGTGGCACTTGGTGGAGGACCTGTCGCGGCTGCTGCCGGAACCGGGCTCTGGCGACTCTGTGGGGCCCGAGTCCCCTCCCTCCCGAGCTTCGCGCCCGCGATCCTTCTGCCCTGGGTTCCCGTGCCCGGGCTCCCCGGGCCCCAGGACCCCGAGGCCCGGACCTTGCCTCGAGGATCCCTCTGGGCTCTTCGGTGACCCGGGACCCGCGCGTAGATTCCGCTTTCCCAGCGTCTCAGAGCTGTAGCATCGACCCCAGGGCTCGGCCCACCTACCCCGCCAGAGCCCCCCGCCCTCCCCCTTCCGGACCCCGCCGCCCCTCTCAGGGGCCCCTCCAGCAGGACGCAGGCGGCGGGAGGGAAATATGGGAACTTGTATTTATATTTTTAGCCCAGTCCTGTAAAGTTTCTATTTTTGTTGGATGGTTTATAATGTACATAATACATTACTAGAGTAACCCGCGGGTGCAATTTACAAATGCATGTCCCCCGGAAGTGCTCAGAAAGTGTTTCCTGTGGGGAGCGCCAGTGACCCCTAGAGGAAGGCCAGGACGCGGCCGCACCTTGGCCGACCTGCCCTAGGGGTGCTGGGCTCCGAGGGCACATTGCTGCCCCCCGCCCGCTCCCAGCCAGCCTCCTGCTGATTCCTTCTCCGCCTGCGAGGCGCTGAGACCCGCCGTGATGCTGGAGTCCCCAGGCAGGCCCCAGAGCCACCCACACCAGCCTGGAGCATTCCTGACCCTGACCTGGGTGGGAGGCTTCCAGGCTGAGTAACAGACGCCCGGTGGCCAGCCTCTCCCTGGCAGGATTCCTCATGGCCTCCCATTCTAACTCAGGACCCCCATCAACAAAGTGGGCCTCCTCAGGAACCCGGAACAGAGGTCCCTTGGCCTACCTTCTACAGAACCTTCTCTCTAACTCTCCTCCCTGCCCCCCGAGACCCCTGCCCCCGTGTTCAGGAGAGGCAGGGTAGGTGTCAGGAGGCGCCCCATAAGGGCTGTGGGACAGGTATAGACCTGCATCCGGAGAGAC
The DNA here is from genome assembly GCA_017311185.1 of Proteles cristata cristata. Taxonomy (NCBI): domain Eukaryota; kingdom Metazoa; phylum Chordata; class Mammalia; order Carnivora; family Hyaenidae; genus Proteles; species Proteles cristata. The sequence goes on along the minus strand of JAESUZ010003315.1, from coordinate 52,451 downwards.
ACGCCAAGTGTCAGCCTGGGGAGGTGGGGGAGCCAGTGGGCCCCGGAGGCAGGGATGCAGCCCAGGGCCTCCAGCCCCGCCCCTGCAGGGACTCTCAGCCTCCGAGAACTGGCTCTGGGCCAGGCCTGCGGGTGTGCTGGGGGCAGGTGCAGCCAGCGGCCGGGCACCGGGGACTTTCTAAAGTGGCCGGATGACTCTCCCCACAGCCAGGGCGGAGAATGCTGGCCTGAAGAACTTTCGGGAGGGAGGGCCGGGAGAAACCCCCTGACGCGCTTGGAAGACCTCTGCTTCCTCCAGGAGCCCGGCACCCCGCAGGGTTCCCAGGCTGAACGGGGCTCTGGCCCGGTGCCCTCAGGCCCAGGCCCTCACGTGGACATTGAAGGCTGGACCGGTTCAGTTCCTCCTGCCGCTGCCTCTCTCACCCACCCAGTGCCACGTGACCCGCCAGTCTGTCAACAACTACAAGGCCCTGCTCCGGGGAAACACCCAGTGCTATGCGCTCCGTCAGGGGACGGCCATGGACCTGTCGCAGGTGAAAGTGACACATGTTATTAACAAGGCAAAGCGTGGCCCTGACCTGCAGCAATAGCATCCCAGGGGGCTGGGTAGAAATGCAGCTTCTCAGGCTCCACCCATCTCCTGAAACAAACCCAGTGCTGTCGGGTAATGAGCCTCCCGGGGGTGATGCTTCTGGCGCAAAGTGGTAGAAGCTCCGCTGAAACACCAGCGTCCTTTCCTTCTCACTTTCTCACGCCTTCAGCAAACATTCAAGTGCAACACCAGGGAGGAGACTGTCAAAGTCCCACAATACTTGTCCTTCTGTGTCTGGCTTATCTCGCTTCGCACGGTGTCCCCAGGGCTCACCCCTGTTGCAGCAGGTGTGAGAATGTCCTCACATTTTGAGGCTGAGTGACATTGAGTCCACTTACCGTGAACAGACCACATATTTTTTTATCCACCATCCATCAGTGGACACTTGGGTTGCAACTGTCCACTCCTGGATGCTGTGAACATGGGTGCACACGCATCTCTTCAAGTCCATGCTTTCAGTGCTTGAACGTGGATACCAATAAGTGGAATTGCTGGATCACACAGCAAGTCAATTTTAGGGTTTAGAGGCCCCCCCAGAATGTTGCTCTGCGGCAACACGGGGCCCACACCACCCTCCTCAGGGTTAAATGAGCAATTACTTATCAAGTGTCCCGATATGTGCCTTGAGTAACTGAGGTTTTATTATAGCCCCAACTCCATACAGTCTAGGTGACCTGGGTCCTAATGAGTCCCATCCTACATGCAGCCCATGGAGAGAAGGGGCAGAAGAGCCCAGAGAACTAGCCCCGTGGTCTCTCGGGAGGGCTCCTGGCTGGGGCAGGAGACATGCCCTACCCATCAAAGCCTGGGGGAAGTGTTTCTCGGGTCCACCCACCACCTCCCCTCTGACCTGCTCCCCAAATACACAGATGGAAGGAGGGGGCTTCTCATGAGCTGCCTGAGCCCAAACCCCATCCCCTGAGCACAACATGGAGGAAAAGACCCAAGTTTTGGGGCCTCCCCGGGAGACAGTTGGGCAGCAGCCTAGACCATCCTTCTGTCCTTCTGCAGAGTCATTAGTTCCTTGAATTCCTTCCCCAAACCATTTCAGGAGAGTAAGGACAGACTTTTTGGGAGGGAATTTGGCTAGGAAATCAGGAGGGAATGCTCTTGCTCCCCAAATGCAAGGAGGTAGCTGGGCCCACAGGGCACATCCTTGGGGTCCAAGACAAGACTCTGGGGGTGAGTGACAGATGCCAACTTTTTAAATTTTTTTTTTTTTTGAGACAGAGCATGAGTGGGGGAGGGGCAGAGAGAGAGGAAGACACAGAATCTGAAACAGGCTCCAGGCTCTAAACTGTCAGCACAGAACCTGATGCGGGGCTCGAGCCCACAAACCATGAGATTGTGACCTGAGCCGAAGTCGGACGCTTAACCGACTGAGCCACCCAGGCGTCCCTGACAGATGCCAGTATTTGCTTGCTAGGGATACAGGGAACCACCAAATCTAGCCCCCAGGTGAGGTCCGGGCCATCTGCCCTCTGGGCTCTGGCTACCCGGGCCCCTCATCCTTCCTGCTGCCCATACGAGGGCAGGGCCATTTATTAGACCAGCTTCCAATGTGCCCAGACCTCACAGGCCTCGGTGGCTTTCCCTGAGGAGGGCCACAGGTCCCCAGGGGCGGCTGTCCCTGCCTTCCTTGGGTCAGGTGCTCACCCCCAGGTGGTGCTGGGCATGGGCATGTGGTCAGCTTGTGAAGCTGTAGGAAAGAACAGCTCCCACTAGAAGGAAAAGGCTCCCTGGGGGCGGGACATCTTCCTTGAGGAAGGCAGTCAAAAACGGGCGTTTCCTGAACAAACTAAATGAACCTGCCTATAAAGAGGCACCGCTGGCCTCGCAGCCCCAGGTTTGTCTCAGGAGGAGCCCGGCTGCCACACCTCACCTGCTCCCTCGCTTCAGGCTGCCCTGAGCCCCCTGCCCCGAATGTCCCAGTTCTGGTCTGGCCTTAGTGTTCTCTGTTTTGGTTTTTAATGTTTTTAATGTTTATTTACTAAACATTAGACAGAGAGAGGCAGAGCATGAGCAGGGAAGGGGTAGAGAAAGAGGAAGACACAGAATCCAAAGCAGCTCCAGGCTCTGAGCTGTCAGCACAGAGCCTGACACGGGGCTCGAACCCACAAACCAAGAGATCATGCCCTGAGCCAAAGTCTGACGCTTAACCAACTGAGGCACCCCGGTGCCCTTAGTGTCTCAGTTTTCCTGGCTTACTCCCACCCTTCTCCCCAGATCCAGTGAGCTCTGCTGGAGACTGCTGAAAAGGCCATGCGTGCCTCCGTACGTGATGTGGTCTGGCCTCCTTTTAGACTGGCTGGCCCTGGTCCCGGGAAGTGACCACTGTCCACAGACGTGAGGAAGCGCCCCCGCCATCTGAGCTCAAGGGCAGGACTCCACACTGCATCACAGTCCCGGGGTGATTGGAGGCCTCATCCACTCCGAGCTTTAATCTGGGGGCTGAGCCCAGTGTCGGCCACCCAGCAGGTGCCCAGCAGGGGGTCACTAATGAACCAGTGTGACATGAGCACAGATGGCCTCTCCCACCTGCTTCTCTAGCGGGTCCAGCCCACCAGACCCCCTGCCCATAAATCAGACTCCCCTGGGGGGTTTGTGAAGGATTAATAGCCCATCCTTATACTCCAGATAATTACCCCTATAATTACCTCTGAATCAGAAGATTAGCAACCTTGGAGCACCTGGGCGGCTCAGCCAGTTAAGTATTAGAGTCTTCATTTTGGTCCAGGTCACAATCTCGCGGTTTGTGGGTTCTGGCCCCACATCCTGAGATTCTCTCTCTCTCTCTCTCAAAATAAATAAATAAACTTAAAAAAAAAAAAAAAAGCAAGCTTAATACCCCCCTGCCAGGTAACATCTACATATTCCAGGGGTTACGACCCCAACATCTACCTATCAAACAGGCCCAGGCCCCTACACCTCAGCACCGGCGACAAGCGTAGGCCCTGGTTTGGCTCAAAGGCCCAGGGGCCTATTGGGGGTGGGGGGGGCCTAGCCGTTATGGGCCCAGCCCTGGTTGCTGAGCCCATGGGGTGCTGTGGCCTCCGGGTTACCGCCCTGCTGCAGGAACCCACCCCAGGAGCTTCCCAGAGGGGCCCCCAAGTGAAGGTGGCCCTATTGAGGGAACTCTTGCGAGCCTGAGCAGAGGCATGAAGCTCCTTCTGATGCTCTGCTTGGCCCGGCTGTGGCTGTGGCTGCATAAGCCACTGGGGACATCTCCTGGGGCTGGAGGGAGCCCTGCCCGGCCGCAGGGAAGCAGGCTGAGGGTGCGGAGTGCCGGGGACCACAGGAGAGGGACCTGGAGGCACAGCCACTTCTAGAAGCACAGGACACAGAGGGAGAGATGTGGGCTTGGGTCTGAGACCAGTCCCTTATGGCACGTGTGACCCCGTTACCGATGGCTGCACCATTCTGGTTCCACTATTTACTCACCCACGAAATGACTGATGACACTAAATGTCATGGCCTCAAAAGAGCTTCTGTGAGTCCTGGGCCTCCTTTCTGGCCTCGGCAGGAGGCTCTCGGGGTGGTCTCTCCATCCGGGTTCTCTGCTTAACCCCCCTCACCGGCCCCCCTTACAGCCGCCAGCAGCTTCTCCTTCGAGCAGGAGGTGGGTGAGTAGCCCAGCCTGCATGAGGGAGATGGTGGGCGCCGTGGCTGGTGGAGGTTGCTGATGGAGAGGGGGTGTTTGGGGCAGACAGCTGGACCATTCTGGAACTTAGCCTCAACCTCTGCAGGGCCATGAGGGGGGACGGGCGTGCAGAGAAGAGCAGGGTGAGCAGGCCAGTGTGGGACCTCCGGGGTCGTGGGGCCAGGACAGTGCTGGCTTCCAGCAGGGCTGCGGTGGGGGGAGGGAGAGGGAGCAGCGCACCTGCCCCTGGGCAGGTGTGTCCATCTTCCTACCCCAGGTGCCCGATTGATCGATCTGCAACAGAAGCCCAGCCGGGAGCCCCGCAGCTCTGCCAGGTGGGGGTGACGCCAGAGAGGGCCGGGGGCATTCCAGTGGGGCGTCTCTGCCCCGAGGAAGAGGAAGTCCAGGCTTCCTCAGAGGTCCAGCCAAGCGCACCTGACTTACCCTCAAAGGCAGCCGGAGGGCGGCAGGGCCTCGGCTCCCCACCAGGGGGCGCTACAGAGCCAGGGGCGGGGACTCTCCTGGTCCCGCCTCCGCGCCTCCTTCCCGCCCACCTGCTTTCCTCCATCCTGTCCCCCGCTCGCCCCTCTTTCTAGCCCCGTAACCCTTAAGGTCAAGGTGACGATCACCCCTCCTCTCCAGCAGGCCGGGGGCTGGTGTCCCTCCCTGGCCTGTCCCAGCCGCTCCCTTCCGGGTCGCCGAGTCACGGAACTGGCCTCGGCCGCTGTTCCACTGCGGGTGGGTCCCGCTCGAAGGCGGCACGACTATCATTTCCTCATTTGCTTTAAAAACAAACACGTCCGTTGCGGTGTTGCTGCTAAAAAGAGCAGCTTGAGGCGGCCGCCGTTCGCGTCCCCGTGTCCGGGAAGTACCCGGGCAGGGGGGGTCCGCCCCCCTCGGCCCCCCACTTCTGCCCGGACTCCGGCCCAGAACCCCGTGCGGACCCGGGCTCCTCCGCTCCCCTCCCGAGAGGCCCGCTGCTAAACCACTCGTTCCTTCGGTGCCGGGCACTGTCCGGGGCCCCGGGGTGGGGCCCCGGGTGCCCACACAGAGCAAGGCCCCCCCGGCCTCACAGAGCTTGCTTTCCGCTGGGGCGGGGGGCGGGGGGCGCACAGGGTACAGACGACAGTGAAAATAAGCCATGTCCACAGTGTGCTGGGAGGTGGTAAGTTCTAGAGAAAAGCAAGCGGGCGGGAGCGGAAGGGACACGGCAGGCGGGCGTGGGGGTCAGCGTTTACGGAGACTGTCGCTGAGAAGCGGACCCCCGAGGTGGAGAGGCCTGAGTGCAGGAGGGAGGCGGGAGGGGAGACTAGATGGGGTGAGGGCTGAGCAGTTACAGGGGTGAGGTTTGCGCGGAAGACATGGCCGCTTTCCCCTTCATGGCTTCCGGGTTGAGGAGGGACAGGATGGGAACGCCACGGGACAGTCCCCTGAGCCGCTGCGCTGTTCCCGGCATCCCGGCATCCCGAGGGGAGATTTGGTGACAGCCAGACCCCCCGGGGGGAGGGGCGGGGTGGGGGGGCAAGAATCTTGGGGGAATGATGCGCGTAACCCCGGGGAGCAGGGCAGAATACGTGTGAAGCCATGAGGTTGGAGGATGGTGTTTAGGGAGGAGGAGGGAGAATAATCCAGAAGTGTCAAGAGGGTGTCCACCCCTGTCCTCCCCGGTCAGTGCTGGGGAGGCTGTGGGGACCCCCAGCACCCGGGACAACAGCTAGCATAGGCCATGCCCCGGGGAGGGGAGGCGGAGCTGGGGGCCTGGGGGTCGTGTGGGGCCCCCACGAACACATGACTTCTCATTCGGGGGGAGAGGGGGTCGTCTGGTTGAAGCACGGATTCAAGCTAGATGGTACTCCCCCGGGAGAGAGCGAAAGAGCCTTGGATTGTCCTCCTTGGATTTATTCCTAAAACCTGTCTGGAATTTCTGAGTGAGGCTCTAGGCCACTTCGTAAGAGCCACGTGGGAGGCGGTGCTGTATTAGTTCCCTTCGGCTGCCTAACAAATAACCAGGGAGGGAGTGGGGGGCGGGCTTGAACGTGTCCTTTTGGGAGACACAATTCAGCCCTGAACAGGTGGGTCGCTTGTTCAACATCAGATCCCGGGGCCCCACCTGGAGTCTAAGAAATTGGATCTCTGGGCTTGGGACTCAGATCTCCAAGCCTCGGGTTCTGACACACACACACACACAAGTCTGGAGAGAGGTGGGGGCGACCCCGAAGGGCGGCTGAGCCGTGGGGGCTGCAGCAGCTCTGCTCCCCCACCCCCGGCCTTACACCCCAAGTGGCTTCCTTCTTCCCTTAGCAACAGAAGGAGGCTCTGCATGGCCACCCACGCAGCCCAGCCCAGCTTGGCTCCGCTCCGGGTCTGAGCATGGGCTTGTCTCCACTTCCTCGCATCATTCCGGTGCTCTGACAGGGTGATGAGTTCTTAAGTGAATGCCAAGGCACTCATCATCCATGGGCTAAATGTATCAACTAGCCAATCAAAAGACACTAGCTCTGAAAAGTGATCCCATCCCACCCCCACCCCACCCCACCTCCGTCCTCCTCCCAACCCTCCCCCTTCCCCCTCCCCCCCTAGTTTCATACCTCATGGGACTCTGGTCTATGAACTTATGTAAATCACACTTCTATTAATGGCCATCGAAATGGAAACAAAGGCGGCCAGCTTTTCCTTTCAACTTTTATAGGTCGTTTCCGTCCTTGAAGGGAGCAAAAAAAAAAGTGTCACCACACTTTGGCCCTGGACACCCCCCCCCCTCAGGTCCCCCTGTGGAGGGAGATTCCGGGCCCCAGGAGCGCTGGGCAGGGCAGAACTGGCCCTTTGGCCCAAGGACGCAACGATGAAATAACTGGGGATCAGTGTGCAAAATGGCGCCTCGGAGACTAGATTGGACTTTCCATTCAGCTTTACTTCAAACCAAAGACTTTGCGTGAAAGCCTGTTTGGAAAGAAAAAATAAAGCTATGAAAACATGGGGCTTCTCATGCAGCCGAGAGAGGCACAGAGGTGAAATTGTTTGCTGGTGTCCGTGTGGCCCTGGCCAGCGCTCGAAGTCTGATTCGGGAAGGAGGCCGATGGTCGTCAAGACCGCGCGCTCCTCGACCTTGACGCTACTGACGTTGGAAAGGGATGGCTCTCTGTATGGGGACTGTCCCGTGCATTGTAGGATATTCCGCGGCCTCCACCGACTAGACACCAGGAGCTCCCTTCTTTCGTGGTGACCAAAAATGTCTCCAGACACAAAGTTCCCCTGGAGGCAAAGCCGCCTGTGAACCGCTGGTCTAGAAGGAACTATGCTATGTGGTCAGAAACCAGGACTCCTAGGAAGTGTCTCTGAAGGAAGCACATTCTGGTTGGTTCTAGGGCTCTGGTCCGTGAGCAGCTGTCTGATGGCAGTGTGACTGCAGAGCCAGTGTGCCCAGTGAGGCAAGAGTGATGGATGAGCTGTATATTTAGATTTCCTAAACCCTTTTCTCTATGCTCCCCAAGCACTGCCCCTACACACTATTTTCGAAATGTTTATTATTTATTTTTTGACAGAGAGAGAGACGGTGCAATCAGGGGAGGGGCAGAGAGAGAGGGAGACACGGAATCAGAAGCAGGCTCCAGGCTCTGAGCTGTCAGCACAGAGCCCGACGCGGGGCTCGAACCCACGAACCGTGAGATCATGACCTGAGCCTAAGTCGCTCAACCAATGAAGCCCCCCAGGTGCCCTCCCACACACACTATTCTTGAACAGACACCATTAACATTAACAATAGGGCCCTCTCTCCCAAACCCCCAGTCGGAAGGCGGTTCTGTTTCCTCCTGGCCTCTGTCTTGGAGAATTCAGTGTGGGCAGCGAGAGGGCCAGTCGGAAGCTCTTAGAAATGTCTTCTGCATCAAATCGACTCCAGCACCTGCCTACAAAACAGAAGTTGCTTCCAAGTTCCACGTCCTGATGGGCGAGGGCCTTTGGGGCCTGGCCAGGCAGTAGTGGGTCTGGTCCTGAGTCCTCCAGGGGCCGGGAGCGTCCAAGCTCCTTCCGGAAATCCTGCTTTCCCAAGTGGCATCTTTCTCTCCGGCTCAACTCGTCCCTGTGGATCTGGGTCGTATCCTCTACTGTCACCTTCTGACTGTCCCTTTAAGCCAGACGTTGACCACTGTGGGCGCAGGGGCTGAGACGTTCCCCATCGAGGGCCCCCATCCAGCATCAGGCCTGAGCTCGGAGCCAGCCGATCGGTGGCTGGTCGACCTTGCACCTAACTTGTCTCCGTCTCGGTGAGGAAATCCCCAGCTCGGCGCATCCTCGACGTGCGCACTTCATCGCATTGGGAGATGCCTGGAACGCGCCTGTGCCCCATGGCTGGCCGGTAACCACTTTCCCGTGTAAGGGGGTTGTTCACCCAACAAACGGGAGGTGTCCCGTGTCACCAGAAAGCACACTGATGCCTGTCCTGCAAGTTACAGTTGACAAACTTGTTGAATCTGGAAGCTGAATCCAGTGTCAGCAATCCAGACCTCTGTTCAAACCTCTCCGAGCTTCCTACTCACATCCTGATTTCATCTTGTTTTTATAGTAAAATATTCTGGAGAAAGAGTCTAAATCCCAGAGGTAGACTTTTATCCAGTAGGGGTTTTCTTTGTTCATTCGTTCGTTCGTTCATTCGTTCGTTCCTTCCTTCCTTCCTTCTCTTCTTTCCTTCCTTCCTCTCTCTGTCTTTTCCTCTCTCCCTTTCTCCTTCCCTCCCTCTATCTTTCCCCTTCCTTCCCCTCCCCTCCCTTCCTTCTCCTTTTCAATTTGAGGGGAATCTCACTTAGCACACAGCCATTTCCAAGTGATGGTTCGCAGCATTTAATGCAGTCATTCACCATGTTGTGCAACCCACCACCTCTATCTAGTTCCAGAACATTCTCATCACCCCGAAAGGAAAGCCCCTACACACCAGCAGTCACTTCCCATTCCCCCCCTCCGCCAGCCCCTACCAGCCACCAATCTGCTCTCCGTCTCGGGATTTTCCTATTCTGGAGATTGCCCATGGATGGAATCGAACAGATGTTGCCTTTTGTGTCTGAAGTCTTTCCCTGGGCACGATGTTTTTAAGGCTCGTATGCAGAACATCACTCCTTTTTACAGCTGAAGATTAGTCCATGCGTGGCCAGACCACACGTTTATCCATCCATCTACTGATGGACACGTGGGCTACTTCCGCCTTTTGGCTGTTGTGAATAGAGCTGCTGGGAACATTGGGAACATGGGTGCATGCGTATCTGTTAGAGCCCACGCTTTTGATTCCTTTGGTGTCCCATCTACAAGTGGGAAGGCTAGGTCACACGACTCCGTAACTTTTTCAGGAACCACAAAATCAGCATTTTCTTAAGGTCCTTCATGAATGCCGGTCTCCTTCCTTCAGAAGTCACCCCTCAGACCTCCCAGGGGGTTCTCCGGAGGCCGGCGGGTCCCCGTAACGGTGCCACTCACCCCAGACACCCCCACCCGTCACTTACTCCCGCCAAGAAGGTGGTGGAGACCCAAGACCCGGCCTCCTTCAACATCAACATCACGTTCAAGTCCAGGCCAGACCTGCTTGCCTATTTCTGCCAGGAGTCCGCCCCCTGGGGCTCACGCGAAGTCAGCACTAAGCTGCAGATGTACTGGGAGCTTTGGACCAGTAGTGAGTGCACAGTGGGGGGGGCGGGGGTGCAGGGGCAGCGTCTGGGGCTGGAAGGCAGGAGGGTGGGGACAGCACAGGCTGGCCACCTCTGAGGCTGCTCTGAGGCCCTTAGGCCTGGGCACAGAAGAGTGTAGCTCCTGGCTGGGCCCCAGGGCACGATCTCCCGGTGGGGCCCTTTGGGGCAGGTGGAAGTGACCAGTTGGACCTCATCAGTTGATAAAGTAGGCACTTTTTGTGCCTTATCTAGTTGAATCTTCACAACACAGCAACTAGAGGGTGGGGTTTGTGGTTCCTGGCCGGTAGAGGAAGCTGGTGGTGATTAAGAATATCGCCCCAGGCCACCAGGCTTGCAAGTGGCAAAGTCTGGTGTCAAACCCTATTCGATCCAGCTCCAAAACGTGTTCTTCCCACGGCTACCCTGATCTTTTTTTTTAAAAAAAAATTTTTTTAATGTTTATTTATTTGAGGGAGAGAGAGAATCCCAAGCAGGCTCCACAATGTCAGCGCAGAGCCTGGCAGGGGGCTCAAACCCACAAACCATGATATCAGGACCTGAGCCGAAATCAAGAGCCGAGTGCTCAACCTACTGAGCCACCCAGGCGCTTCACTTCTCCACCCTGATCTTAACTCAAGTGTCCTTCCCTGGTGGGAGGCACAGGGGGGAGGGGGAGGGGACTAGGGGACTGTTGCCCAGGCCAGTGGTGGCCCCTCCAGCCCCCTGCCCCAACCCTCCTGAGGAGCCAGCTTAGTGAAGGAGAGCCTAGGATCTGGAGTCCTACATGGGGGTTTAAGTCTCAACACTTAACAGGCTGTGGGACTTGGGCACATCACTCAACCTCTCTGGGCCTGGTTGCTTCATCTGCAAAACAAAAATAATAATGGTACCTACACCAACCAGTAGGGTAGAAAGGATTCAGTGGAAGCTTCTAGTAGGTGGTCAGTATACCAGGGTAGTGGTTGGCTGTTCACAGCATTAGGCTGAAAGCCCTGGGGGATTCTAGAATCCAGATTCTTCTAAGTGACAGTTCTGAAGAAACATGTATTCCAGTAAAGGAGTCAAGATTGAAAGACTATAAATAGGGGTTGCCAGATAAATTCTGCACAGGACATATTCATACCGAAAAATTATTCATTATTTACCTGACATTCAAATTGAACTGTGCATCCTGTGTTTTTATTTGGAAAGTCTGGCAACCCAGAATATACCGCACGAGAAAAAAAAACAAATGTGACGTTGTGTGGTACACACTGCAAGCAGGGTTGAAGCCCAGACATAAGACAGAGGGAGTAATCCAGAAGGCTGCCTGGATGAGGCAGCGATAACAGTTAGGCCTCCAAGCCCAGTAGACATTTTTTTTAATTTTTTAAAAATCTTTTTTTATTTATTTCTGAGAAGAGAGACAGCATGGGCAGGGGAGGGTCAGAGAGAGAGGGAAACACAGAATCCGAAGCAGGCTCCAGGCTCTGAGCTGTCATCACAGAGCCTGACGTGGGGCTCGAACCGACAAACCGTGAGATCATGCCCTGAGCCAAAGTAGGACGCTTAACCGACTGAGCCACCCAGGCACCCCCAGTAGGCATTTTGAAATGAGGGAATTTGCTGGCGAGAGGGTGTGAAAGTCACACTGCCACGCCTTGCTAACCTCGCCCTCTGCATCAGAGCCCATGTCTCAGCCGCAGGCTACCTTCACCTTGCTGGACGGAAGATCAGGCCCCAGGGTAGAGGTCTCCTGCCAGGTGTCATCGGGCAGCCCACCCGTCACCTAGAGCCTTGCTGGGAAAGACCGGCAGGTCCATATGCAGCAGAAACCAAACTACAGGCAGTCGGCCAACTTCTCCTTCCCTCTTACCCGGACGTCAGTCCAGCCCGGCTGAAAACAACACCAACGTCCAGTCCAGCCTGGTCAAGCTGGTGTCCCAAGGCGAGAGGGCCCCTTGGTTTCCAGAGGGGCGGTTGGCACTTCTGGGAAGGTCATCGGGAGGTGGAGGAGCCCAGCCCAGCACGCCCTGAACCCTCCTCCGCCCCCTCACAGGGCAGCCCTCGCGGTGAGAAGTGCGGGCGGCCCGTATGGACCAGCAGGAGCCAGGCTGGAGGCAGCAGGTAGCGGGTTGGTGGGACAGGGCTGCCTCCAGGGCAAACGAAGGGCCACGTGGCTCATGCGTGCCCTGCGAGTGTTTATTAAGGGCCCTACTGTGTGCCAAGTGTCTGCCGAGGGCTTGGACTTCCATGCCCTCATCTGCCCCTGACCAACACTCGGTGCAGCCGCGTGATGGAGTCAGTTGGCCTCCGGGTGGGGCACTCACCTGGATTCCTGGTGGGTTTGGGGAGGGACGCGGGGGGGGGGGTGAGGGGCGGGAGGGGGAAGCGAGGCTCCTGGGGACCAGGGTGGATCAGGGGCTTCTGTTCTCCATGGGAACCCCGGAGGTCGATGCTTCCCGGCTGGAGACAAGAGGCAGGGGCTGGACCTCCTGGAGTCGCCTCTGACTTGTAAAGTGACCCCAGGACCTTTGTGTCATCTGTTCCCAAGCCCCGCAGGCCTCTGCGTGGTCGACCTGTCGAGCCTTTGGCACCAGCCACCTCTGCTCCAGGGACTTCTCACCTGCCCTGGTCTCTAGATACTGCCCTCTCCTGGTTGTCTTCCTCCCTCCCTGGCCAGCCTTTCCAGCGGCCGCCGTCCAGGAGTCTACGCCTGGCTCTCTCTTCCTCTCACGTCTGTCTGTGTCCCTTCCTCCCATCTCTGTCCTTCCCGGAGGCCAGACTCGTGGGAGAGTGGTGTCTCCTCCCTGAGCCTCGGTTTTCCCTTTTACCCAATGGGATACAGAGACCGGGCTCTCCCTCGCCCTGTGACCAGGGGCCAGCGCTTGCCCTCTCGGTGATTCAGCGCCTCCTTCTTCGCTTAGTGGGGTGAGTAGGCCTCACACCCCTCTTCTGCCCAGGGCACTGATGCGCGTGGCACCATAAAATTCCTGGAGGCCTTGGGAGGGGGTGGCTGAGCAGCGTGCTTGCCTAACCTGGGATCCTAACTCCTTTGTCATCAGGGTTGTGACCGGAAGATGCAGGCTGGGCAGAGTCACCTCAGGAGGGCCCCTGTCTCTGTCCCCTACAGAAGGACCCACCGTTTGAATGAAGAAAAACCCTGCCAGCCCTGATTCGTGGAGGCTGGTGTTGACCCACGCACACGCATGGTGCTAATGTGAGGATTTTAGGACGCGGTGGGCTCTGATGGAAGGGGAGGTCCGTGGGGGGAGGGGCTCCGTGTGGCCCCCGTTCTCACCCCTCTGCTGCTGGTCACCGTCCATGCAGGTCTGGGGAGACGGCGGGGTAGACTGTGAAAAGGCCCAGCTGCAGCAACCCACCAGGGTCACCTCCCCCACCCCTGGTCCCCTGGTCCCCTGGCCCCGCCCACTCACCTCTCACTGTCCAGCTCACCTGGGAGGACTCTGAGTACCCCCTGGCCAGCACTCCCTCATTTTTTTTTTTATATTTTTATTTATTTGTAGCAGGAGAGAGAGAGAGACACAGACTCGAAATAGGCTCCAGGCTCTGAGCTGGCAGTCAGCACAGAGCCCGACGCGGGGCTCGAACCCACGAACCGCGAGATCATGACCCAAGCGAAAGTCGGTCGCTTAACCGACTAAGCCACCCAGGCGCCCCCCAGCACTCCCTCATTAATCCTTAACTGTAACTAGCAGAAAGTGTCTGGAATTCTCCCCTTCCGGGCAGCCCGTGGCCCCTAGGGAACGCGCCCCCACAGCACCCCACTCAGCCTTCCCGGTTCAGATGCTCCGAAGCTGTGGGGGTGCAGGGGGAGGACTGGACTCTGCCTGTCACCTGGGGACTTGGTTTCAGCCTGCATACCGTCTTGGGCATGCAAGTCTGCAGTCACACACCCTTGGGGCCTGGCTCAGCCCCAGAAGACTTGGGGAGAGGGTTCTGGGCGCCACCCAGGCTTAGCTCCAGAGAGGAGCAAAGAGCGACAGGCCAGTCTCGGAGTGTGTCCAGGCTGCGGCCTGAGGGTCTGGGATGGAAGGGGGAGAGCTGAGGGGGCGCTTATGAGCCTGGGTCCTGGGCAGGGGAGTCCCAGACAGGGATCTATCTGGTGGGCTTCTTGGAGGAGGAGGTGGGAGGGCAGGGGGCAAAGTGTGGGTGGGGCAAAGGGGCGGGCCTTCCTTGCGTCCCTCTCTTCCTGGGGACTCCCTGGCCCCTTCCTGGGAGCAGGGGGACACGGCCCCCGCCACGAGGTGGGCTGAACGGTTGTCTGCCCGCCGCCAGAACACAGGCGTCTAGACACAGCCGTCGGAGAGTCCGGGGCGCTCCGCTCGCTGCTGGCTGCGGACCGCATTTTGCCGTCGGTCCCTGGGGCGCGCTGGCCACGCCCCTGGGGCGGGGCGGGGCCTCGTGGGGGCGGGGCGGGGCGGGGCTGGGTGCTAGGCTGTCAGCAGCGGCGGCGGCGGCGGCGGCGGAGGCGACATGGAGAGCGGGGCCTACGGCGCGGCCAAGGCGGGCGGCTCCTTCGACCTGCGGCGCTTCCTGACGCAGCCGCAGGTGGTGACGCGCGCCGTGTGCCTGGTGAGCCGGTGGGGAGCCGGGCGGGGGAACCGGACTCGGCCGCCGGGGCCCGGGCAGGGGAGGGGGTGCCGCGAGCCTGCGAGCGCGACAGGTGGCGGCGGCCGAGGCCGGGGGTGTGGGGTGCGGGGGCCGCGCGTGGGGCGGGCGAGGGGGCCCGGACCCCGCCGCCCTCCCTCCTCCGGGCCCTGCCGACCCCAACTCGCGGGCCGCAGCTTCCCCCGGCTTCCCCTGGTCCCCACTGCTCCCCACCGGCCGGGCCGGCGCGGGGGGGCCCGGAGGCGCCGCGGGGGAGCAGGCCTGTCGCCCTGCTGGCGGTGGGAGGAGCTTGGGGCTGCTCCAGGACAGGTGGCCAGCGTGCTGGGACTCCCTGCTGGGGGAATTCACCCGGAAGGGGCTTTCCCAAGCACGTTGGGTAACGAGGTCTCCCCTCCACTCGGGGAGCAAGTCACGAGTCTGCTTCCCCACCCAAGATCAGGTGACCCCAGGATGTACCCTTCCCAGTGAGATAGGGGACCCCCCCAGCAACAGATTACTGGAGGTGAGGGGGTTAGGAGTTGGGGGGGTGGCACAAGATTTGGGACAATCAGCACCCAGAGCTGGACAAGGTGTGAGAGAGTGAGGAGGCAGAGGGCCGGGACCGGAGTGCCCACAGCATGCCTGCCTGGGACTGGAGCCTTCCGAAGTGCCCTGGTGGCCCCCATGCCCCCTCCCTGCCCGACCGTGGGGTCTGATCCAAGGAGCAGATGCCCCGTGTGTCGGGATGGCTGTGCCAGGAGTCGGGGCTGGCACACTGCTCCCAGCATCGGGGAGTTCCGGCTTCATCTCCAGCTGGGGGTGGGGCTTGTGCCTGTCAGCCTCAGAGTATATTGAGGGCCTTGTCTGGGCAGGGCAGGGGAGAGGCCTGTGCCTGTCCTAGTGAGAGCCAGGTGTCCAGACCGTCCTGCATCTGCTGACATGGGGTGGGGATGGGTGGTGGCCTTGAAGCCTGGGGAGGAGATGAGGCTGTTCGCAAGGACCTGGAGCCCCTCCCAGAGTTGTGGCCGGTGAACCCCCTTCCACCCCGGCCCAGGACCTCCAGGGTTCTGAGTGCAGAACTGTATCCACAGGCTGCCAGTCAGAGTAGCCTGGGGTGCCCTCAGAGGAGAGGGTCAGGATGCCAAAGAGGCCAAGACTCCTTGTAGAAAGAAAGCTGGCCCCACTGGGGAGGCCAGCCCGGAGCAGGAAAGAGTTGGAGGGCCCCCAAGAAGTGGGAGTCTGGGGGCATAGGTTTCAGCTCAGAGCGCACCGGCGTGGCTTTCCCGAGAGGTGGGGGGAGGCCTCCATCACCCAGGTGTTGGGGCAGAGGTTGGGCTCTGTAGAGGTGACTCAGGCAGAAGGTGATCTGGGGGTGAGACTCCAAGCCTGGCTTTCTGTGACTCTGTGGCCCGTCTCCTACTGAACCACGATGGCCCTTCCTGGCAGGCAGCAGGGGTGGGGCATTCCCTCCCAGGGGATCCCCGTCCATCCCCCGCCGGCCCCTGGTCCAGGAATCCCCCGCCATGCCCCCGGTGACAGCCACTGTGCTGTCCTCTGCAGGTGGCCTGGGAGTAGGGAGAAGTGAGGACTGGGCGCCAGCCAGAAGCAACTTGCTTATGAGCTCATTCCCAAGTTCGACGGGGGGGTGGCGGCTGGTGCCTGACCTCCCAAAACAGAACAGGGGGAGCCCAGGGTCCCTGTCACATTGTCTGGCGACCGCTCAGCCCCCTCCCCCACCCGTCCCCTCAGGTCTTTGCCTTGATCGTGTTCTCGTGCATTTTCGGCGAGGGATACAGCAACACGCACGAATCCAGACAGAGATACTGCGTGTTCAACCGTAACGAGGACGCGTGCGGCTACGGCTGCGCCGTCGGGGTGCTGGCCTTCCTGGCCTCGGCCGCCTTCCTCGTGGTCGACGCCTACTTCCCCCAGATCAGCAACGTCACTGACCGCAAGTACCTGGTCATCGGTGACCTGCTCTTCTCAGGTACCGTCCAGCGGCCCCCCCCGTTTGATTCTGGGGAGGTGAACAGGGCGAGGCAGTGTTCCTGGGACCGCGGGCCCTTGGCTGCCCCTGCTTGCGCAGGCGGGCTCGCGCACACGGGCTCGCGCACAGGGATTCGGGAGTCTGCTGCAGCCCCACCGGCCTGGAGTGACGGTCACGGGGCTTCCGAGCCAGGTCGCCGCCCTGGCTTGTGCAGCAGTGCCCTTCACTCCTGGAGGCTCCTGGGAGATCCCTGCCGCGGGGCCTCCCCGTCACCACCACCGTAGGGAGCTCCTCTTGGGTCCCCAGGCAGCCCCTGCCTCCACGGAGCTGACCTTGCCCTCCGGGCCCCCTTCCCAGCTTTCTGGACCTTTCTGTGGTTCGTTGGCTTCTGCTTCCTCACCAACCAGTGGGCGGCCACCAAGATGGAGGACGTACGAGTGGGGGCCGACTCAGCCCGGGCAGCCATCACCTTCAGCTTCTTCTCCATCTTCTCCTGGGTAGGTGGGCCGGGGGCGGGCAGGGGTGCAGGGTCTTTGGAGAAGGCGGGGGCGGCGGGCTGAGGACCCCAAACCTGGGGTCTCCCCGCAGGGCGTGCTGGCCTCCCTGGCCTACCAGCGCTACAAGGCCGGAGTGGACGACTTCATCCAGAACTACGTGGACCCCACTCCAGACCCCAGCACCGCCTATGCCTCCTACCCCGGCGCGGCCGTGGACAACTACCAGCAACCGCCCTTCACCCAGAACGCCGAGACCACCGAGGGCTACCAGCCGCCCCCTGTGTACTGAGCCGCAGCCGGGCCGGTAAGGAGGTGGAAAGGGCGCTCGGGGGCCTCCATGCTATGCTGGACTTCTCTACGAGCCTCGCCTCGCCTCCTGGGGCCGTGGCCCCCTCGCACTGTCCCCTGTCCGGTGCCTGTCAGAGCCGCACACAGCCCGGAGAGCCCCCCCGCCTCCCCAGCCTCCCCGGCTCTGGCTGCCGATCTCCCTCTAGCAAGGGCTTCGCCCACCCACTACTCAAGGGCATTTTTTTAGGAAAGGGTTTTTAGCCAGATGTGTTTTGTTCTTGCTTGTAATGACCCACAACCCCAGCTGGAATAGCGACAAGTGCCCGACACGCTGCTTTAAGTGCCTTAGCTTCTCCCCAGCCCAAAGGAGCCGGGCCCTGGTGGCTACTGCTAACTCGGGGTTCTATGCCAAAGACGAGGCTGCGGGGCCAGGGCCCCCTCTCCTCCTCACTCAGGTTTGTTCCCCACACCCCGGCCCCGCCGCGCCCCCGGCCCCCTGCCTGCTCTGGGAGCCGGCAGCCCTGCACTCACTGCTGCAGCGGCTGCTCGCTCCTGGATCTCGGGTCATTGCTCCGTGCCAGTGCCTCCGGGCTGCCTGCCCGCCTGCCAGGCGTGGGGCTGGATGCCCACCCCAGGGGGCACCGGGCAGCATTCCCTGCCCCTTGCTCCCAGCCCTTGGCAACAGGGAGGGGCCTTGCCTGACGGAAAACACCCAGCTTTATGTAAATACTCTGCCACTGATAGGTGTGGGGTGCACCCACAGCCCCTGGGCTGTTCTGAATGTATTAAAAAGCCTTGGGGGTAAGATGCAGACCCTTGGTTCTATTAGACTGATTTGAAGACAGAATAAATGTTTTTCTTGTTCATAATCTCCAGGGTCATTAGTTGGGTCTCAGCCTAGGGGCTGAGGAGATATTCCACTCTGGGGCACACCCTGGGGCGGGGGGGTGTGCTCTGTGAACTTGTGTTGTGAAGTCACGGCCGTCTGCCCCTCCGGCATGACCAGCACACGGGCGCGTCTGGGGTCTCATTCCTCACGCCGCCACCATCAGCATCTTAAAATAGCAACTGTGCTCAGTTTGTAAACAAGGCAGACTTTCTGGACTGCCTCGCCAGGGCCCTGCGGTGCCCTTGCTGGAGTTGGGGTGGGGGCACCTGGGAGCCACCCCTGCCCTGGTAACCCTTTCCTCCCCAACCCTCCTCGCGGAGCAGAGTGCTCCAGCAGGGGCCAGAGTCCTCCGCTGCCAGCAGATAGAGGTTAGCGCCTCCAGAGCCCGTCCCAGGATGGCCCACCCCGAGGGAGCGAGCCCGGCTCTGGCAGGAAAGGCCAGGGCCCCTGAAGCACCTCACTTCCCTTTTGGAGCAGCGACAGCAAGAACCGTCAGACTGGGCCTGTTAGTTTCAAAATCGAGTATCCTCTAACAGGGTTCTGCAGACACTTCACTGTAATTCGGGACCAGCCCCTAGCAAGCTGGCATCCAGCGAAGGGGAGAGGCAAGCCGGGGCGGGGAGGCCCATCTCCACAGGTGGGTACACCCAACCCCGGCGGGTTCTTGCTTCCACGCAAGCTGCTGACCGCCCGTTTTACAAGCTACAGCCGCGCTAGCCTTCTGGGCTCCTGAACTATCAAGTGTCTGTTTCACAAACAAAACCTGACCCCACAGCCCCAGCTGGCAGCCCTAACTACAGCCTTGTCATTCCATCCGGACCCTAGGCTCCTCCGTCCACCCATTTTGTCCTAAACCTGTCCAGATGGAAGAGCAAGCAAATGTTCCTCCTAGGACATGCTTCGTGGTGCTTCTCAGTTAAAGTGCTTGGCTAAGGGACTAGAAAAAGATCTGGAAGAAATCCTCACCCGTGTCACATCAGAGCTGTCTACAGGGAGACCAAGGGCATCCCAGGCAGTTAAAGACAAATGTGCTCTCACCAACCAGTAAAATTTAATATTAGTTATTAATTTCACACACTACAACAGAATCATAGACCCTGTCCCCAGCTACCTCTGCGCCTACCCCCCCCGCCCCCCTTTAAAAGACAAGCCCCTGGGATCTGGGCTCCAGCGGGGTCAGTGTCCCCCATGTGAGAAGCTGTCATTCTGGAGAAAATGACCACCAGTGAGGAGGAAGGGCTTTTGGCGGAAAGGGAAGCCAGAGGGCCCAAGTCCAGCCACCCTCGGGGGCCAGGAGCCCTTCCCAGGCAGGCAGAAGTTTCTGCGTGGGATGAGGCTCCGTGCTGAGCGGGAGGTACTGGTGAACGGACTTCCCAGCGAGAACAGAAACTCAACAGTGAAAGCCACAAGGGGGAAGAAGTGTCGCCAGTGTGCGGCCCTGCCCCCCACCCCACAGGAGGAGGGGCGGGTGTCTGCGGTGGCCAGACCCCGAGCTCAGGGTGGACCAGCAGCCGGGAAGGGGAACCAAGAAGGGCCGGCGGGCAGGAAAGGGGGAAACGGGATGCGCGTGCGGACCACCAGCCCGGGGAAAGTGCGCGGCGCGAGGCAGAAAGTTCCGTCTCCGCCCCCCTCCACCCGCCGCCCCGCCCCCACTTCCTCCTCTGGAAAGGCCGGCGCGCAGGACGCGGGCGTCCGCCAGGGGGCGGCGGCGGGAGGGGCCGGGGCTTCCAGGCGCTCAGTGGGCCGAGCTGCGCGGCAGGACCTGGAGAGGCGCGAACAGCTTCCGGGCCCCCGGCGCCGGCGCCGGGCAGTTCTCCTTGTTCTCCCTGCCGTCCAGCCCCGAGGCCTTCTTGAAGTAGCACAGGCGGCACACGGAGTGGTATTTGTCCGCGCCTCCGATCACCTCGACCTGCGCGGGGACGCAGAGGGCGGGGCTGAGGCCGCGCGGCGCCCGGGGGACCCCCCCCCCCGCCCCCAGCCGCGCGGGGCCCTACCTCGGTCTCGGCGCCCAGCCTCTTGGTGTAGGCGGCTTCCCGGTAGCACTGCATGCACACGGCCGTCAGCTTCACCACGCTCTCGGCCAGGGGCACCAGGTTCAGGATGGCCCCGAAGGCCTGCGCCCGGGAGACACAGCCGCTGGGCGCACATCTCCCCGAAACCCCCGGACTCCCCAGCTCCGGCAAGGGGAAACTTTGCCTTGACCTTGCCCTCCGCCACCCCCAGCATCCAGGCACCCAGGGATGGGGGGCGGGGGCGCTGGGGCCGGCTCACCTGAGTGTGCCCCCCCAGTCATCCAGGGGGCACCGCCTCACCAGAAAAGGCCCCTCCTCCTGCCCAGGCCCCTTTCTCCCCCCAGGCCCGGGGTCCGACCACTCACCTTCCTCTGGAAGGTGCCATCCAGGGCAGCCACGATCACGGTCTTCCCCGCGTTGGCCATGGACTCGCTGAACTCCACGATGTCTGGGAACTGGGGGGGGGGAGGGGAGGGCAGTGAGCACCCCGCCACCGACCAGCGTGGAGGCCGAGAGCAGGGCGACCCCAACGCCCCGACCAGGAGGCGGGTCTGTGCCTGCCCCCACTGCACACGGCTTGGTGCACCCGCAGCCGCCTCGCCTGCCGCCAGCCTTCTGGACAGAATGGTCCGCTCCAGTCCCCGGCGCCTCGGACCCCACGCCAGGTGATGCGGGCCCCTGGAGGCGGCCAAAAGCTCAGGCCACGGGGCTGCCTGCCTTCAACCCTGCTCTGGCTGGATGCATGTGCCTGGTGACCGTGGCCATGACTTCATGTCTCTGAACCCCAGAAGTGGCAAGGAGCGCCCTCGGTGTTGTTTAAGGAAATGAGGTGCTCAAATAGTGAATAGATAATGTGTCATCCGATGCCTCAATTTACTTGCTAAGTCAACTGTCATTTTAGGTGGCCCAGGGTGAGCTGCAGCTTCTGCAGACCCTGTGGCGAGCTGTCCCCTGTCAAGCCCATTGCCTTCCGGCCATGTGTGTGTCTATCTGGACTGGTCTTCAGGTTTGTGAGCCGCCCAGCCTGTTCTCATCTTTGGGTGGCAGGTCGCTGTCCAAGCCGTTCAGACCTGCTTGGCACATTTATCAAGGTGCAGGGTTCCGGAGACCTGGACAAGCTCCCGGGAAGGTGGCCAGAAAGGCCCAGAGCTATCTAGTAGGACTTGGCTGAAGCAGCCGGATCTGACTCCCCTGTGGGGCTGGCTGGGCCCAGGCTACAGAAATACCCCAAGTCCTGCACGGTCACACATGCGTCCCCACTCCATCACAGGTCACAGAAACGCAGCTCCTAGCTTGCGAGGGGCTCCTAGCCAAGTAAACAGCCCCCTCCCTAAGCTGTCGCAAAGAAAACTGTCTCTGGACATTACCAAACAGGGGCGGGGGCACTGGAGAACATCCCACCCCCCAGGAGAACATCCCTGTGCCTTACCCTCTACTCAGAGGCATAACTCCAGCATGCGGGTCCTTCCACACCAGGGCCCAGGGGCCCGAGGAGGGTCCTCGCGCATCTCCCACCCACTATGCCGATGCCAACATTAACAAAGCTGACTTCACCCTCTGTTCACCTGCCACTGCCCTGGGAGACAGCGAACCCTGGGTCTCAGGCAGGGGCACACGGAGCCTCAAAGACAAGGACAGCACCTCCCAGATTGCCTGCAGCGTTTCCGATCGCCCACCAGGAACCATGTTACCAGCACTTATTTTTCTTTTGTGTTTATTTTTGAGAGAGAGACAGAGACAGAGACAGACACAGAGGATCCAAAATAGGCTCTGTGCTGGCAGCGCAGAGCCTGATGCGGGCTCGAACCCACAAACCACGAGATCATAACCTGAGCTGAAGTCGGGAGCTTAACCGACGGAGCCCCCTGGCAGGCGCCGCTCCTGGCACTTGGAAACACACAGAGGGAAGACAAAGTGAAGATACAAGAAGACGGCCATCAGCGAGCCAAGGGGTAAGGCCTCGAACACCATCCCCGCATGGCCCTGAGGGGGAAAGGAGCCTGCACACAGCCTGACCTCGGGTTTCCAGGCTCAAGAATTGGGAGAGAATCAATTCCTGCTGTTTAAGCTGCCTGGTCTGTGGCACCTGTTACAGCAACCCTAAGAGAGGAATACAGGCTACATTTGAAACAGAACCTCGGAGGCGCCTGGGCAGCTCAGTCTGTACAGCGTCCGACTTCAGCTCAGGTCATGATCTCATGATTTGTGGGTTTGAGCCCCGCGTCAGGCTCTGTGCCGACAGCTCGGAACCTGGAGCCTGCTTCACATTGTGTCTCCCTCTCTCAGCCCCTCCCCTGCTTATACTCTGTCTCTTTCTCTCCCTCAAAAATAAACATTAAAAAAATTTAAAAATAAAATAAAATAGAACCTTGGGGCTCCTGGGGGGCTCAGTCTGCTGAGCGACCAGCTCTTGGTTTCGGCTCAGGTCACAATCTCCCTGTCTTGTGAGTTCAAGCCCACTGGTCTCCAAGATGGTAGTGTGGAACCTGCTTAGGATCCTGTCTGTCTCTCTCTCTGCCCCTCCCCCACCCACACTATCTCTCTCTCTCTCTCTCAAAATAAACAAACCTAAAAACAAAGCTTTAGGGGCGCCTTGGTGGCTCAGTCGGTTAAGCGTCCGACTTTGGCTCAGGTCATGATCTCACGGTTCGTGGGTTCGAGCCCCGCATCAGGCTCTGTGCTGACAGCTAGCTTGGAGCCTGGAGCCTGCTTCCGATTCTGTGTCTCCTTCCCTCTCTGACCCTCCCCTGTTCAGGCGCTCTCTCTCTCTCTCTCTCTCTCAGAAATAAAGATTTAAAAAAATTTAAAAATCTTTAAAAAAAAAAAAAACTTTAAAACAGAACCGCAAAGTACTTAGCCAATTTCAGGTTTTCTTTTTTTATTAAAATAAATTTTTTAAAAAGTTTTATTATTTATTTTCGAGAGTGAGACAGAGCACGAGTGGGGAAGGGACAGAGAGAGAGGGAGACACAGAATCTGAAGCAGGCACCGGGCTCTGAGCTGTCATATCAGCACAGAGACCAACGCGGGGCTCGAACTAACCCATGAACCGTGAGACCATAACCTGAGCCAAAGTCAGACGCTCAACCGACTGAGCCCCCCAGGCACCCCCAGGTTTTCTTTGTAGACAAAAATAATCACAACATGAGACCCAGTAAGGAAAGTAACTGAGAGGTTTCTGGCTGGTGACGAGTCTGCCCGCTCGAGTCCAGCGGCCCGTTCTACCTCTGGGTGACCTGCCACAAGCCACTTCCCAAACGAGTTCTCATGAAGGGGAGAGAACCCAAGGGAGAGATTAGGGAGCCTCCGAGTGGATTTGAACCTCTGCCAGCTTCCTACCAAGGGCCTGCTGGCTCGTGACGCACAGCCTGGTGACCCCCCGGCTCTGCCGCGGCCGAGGCCACACAGGCCAGCGATAAAGGATGTGACGAAGTGAAACTTTCAGCCGTGAATGGTAAAACATGAAACGAAATGCCACCGACAGATCTCAGAGGCAAACAAACAGGGAAGAGAGAAACAGAGCGGGGGACAAAGTGGCCTCGGCCACTTCGGGCCCCACCGGAGAAAGGAGAAGCCAAGAGGAAAATGAGTGGAAGCTCTTAAAAGGCAACTGAGAAGAGGGGAAATAAACACAAGTAGCCCATGAACGAGAGATGTCGGACGGCAGCAGTGAAAGAGACTTGCACTAGGGTCTGTGTGCATACGCACAGGCGTGCAAGCTGTCACCCGCCCCTTACGCCTCTCCTCTCCTCTCTCCTGGGGGTTCCTGCAAAGGCCCAGCGGTCACACTGGCCCCTATGCCTGCCATCTGCTCTCCATCGGCGGGGCTACCCTTTGGCGGGCCCTCCCCAGGGCTAGGTCCCGAATGCCCCCCGCTAGCCTGCTTAGAGCCACCTGTCTCCATCCTGTCCCTGAGACACCCAGCCAGCCAGCAGTTCACTCCCTGGCTCTCCTTCGGGCCCCTTTCTGACCACCTCGCTGTAGCTCTGTCCCCTACACTTTGTCCATCTGTCCAGTCGCCCCCACCTGACCTAGGACATCGTTCTGTCCCTGGATTACAAAGGAAGCTCAAGTGTGGAGACTCTGGCTCTTCCCCGCCACCCCCACCCCCCACACACACACACTGAGAACACTGCTGGTAAGGGACACAAGCCCAGAGAATACTTAGGAAGGAATGATACAAATATGGTACATTTGCTGACATGGGTAAACGATCAACCATGAGATAGAAGCCCCCTCTATTTATTTATTTATTATTTATGAACAACTCATCATCCAGTTAGCTGGACACAGTGGGTACAGTGTGGTCTTGGCTTTGGGAGCAGATCTCCGCACTCCATCGCGTGCATCTAACACCCGATGAAGCTCACGCTACTGAGCAATAGACGTCTAGAAAGACTAGATGGACCACAGACCACCACGTGGTGGGTTTCCGTTGGCTTTTCTGGATGGCAAAAGGAGAAGGGCAGCCCCCGCAGCAGGAGCCGGCCTGGCACTCGCAGAGGGGCCTGGCATCATCACGCAGGGCGTGATTAGTGTCACGCAACCCTAGAGTCCGGCAGGGCCACTCCTCACCTGGGACGGGTCAGGATAGAAACAAGACGCTCCGCGATCCCGTCTTGAGCACAGGGACACACGTGAACGCTGACTAGGCTCTAGAGGACCACAGGTTCCTGCCCAGTGGGAGCGACCACTCCAGCTCCTGGTCCCCCCTCCTCCCCAGAGGGAAGGCTGAGGATGCCGGTCAGAGTCACCCCCTTCCTGAGGGGTCTGAATCTAGAGCCAAGCCAGCCTCTTAAAAGCCTTCCTGGAATGACCCTCCCACACACAAGCCCCAAGCCCTCCCCAGCCCCCTGCGGGAGGTCCCTGGTTCCCACGCTGTGCGTTCTCTCTGCAACAGTCACTAACCACTCACCAAACACACAGAAGAACTTCAGGGCACAGAGGGAAATAGTAAAGGGGACCATGTGCCCAAATTCTAGTGGCCAGATCAGCAGAGGCAAGGTCTTCCAGACACACAGCCCCACACAGGGGACCCTCCACCTTTTCCCAATTCCCGTGTCTGGACGCGCCCACCCGGGGAAATTGTAGAAGCCCTGTCGGCAGACTCCCCATCACTGACTCGCGATAAAGTTGTCGTATTCGGCTGCTGGAATTTTGGGCTGTTTGTTACAGCAGCTCACGTTACCCTCCAAATGCACTGGGCGGGAGCAGAGGCACCCAGAACTCTCTGGAGGGCTGAAGTGAGCCCCTTGGGGAGGGAGTTACAGTTTCCTTCATTCAAGGTGCACTTGCAGAAACAAAAAAATCCCAAAGCACATGAGAGAAACCAAGACCACAAAAGACAACCGGCAGACTCAGCCAGAGAGTGCACTCCTGAAGCGAGGGAAAGAACGAGCTGGAAAAGCCTGTAACACAAGATTGTCAGAAAGACAAGGAACAGCAACAGCCAAAACAATCAAACAAGAACAGTAAATTCCCAAACAAAAATGAGGATGCGTGAATTAGAGCAGGCGTTACACAAAGAGAACTAACCAGAAATCCCAGAAATGAAAAACAGACCCTTTGAGGGACGCCTGGGGGGCTCAGTTGGTTAAGCATCCGACTTTGGCTCAGGTCATGATCTCGCGGTTTCTGAGTTCGAGCCCTGTGTCAGGCTCTGTGCTGACAGCTCAGAGCCTGGAGCCTGCTTCAGATTCTGTCTCCCTTTCTCTCTGCCCCTCCTTTGCTCACACTCTGTCTCTCTCAAAAATAAACAAACAGTAAAAAATAATAATAACCAGGATGCCTGGGTGGCTCAATAGGTTAAGCGTCCAACTTCAGCTCAGGTCACGATCTCACGGTTCATGAGTTCAAGCCCCGCGTCGGGCTCTGTGCTGACAGCTCAGAATCTGGATCCTGCTTTGAAGTCTGTGTCTCCCTCTCTCTCTCTCTGCCCCTCCCCCACTCGTATTCTGCCTCTCTCTCAAAAGTAAACATTAAAAAAAAATTTTTTTTAAGAAAAAAGACGACAAATAGAACGAATATGCTCCAAGCCAGCAGAAGACAAGGGGGAACAGACAGACAGGGAGCCTGTGGGCAGAATGCCAGGACACACCAACTTACAAACTGCCCTTCGTCGATGCCCACGACAGCCACACCCAGGGCCTCCTGGGCCACGTCCCGGAGCAGGCAGGCTGGTAGTGCCTCCATGGTGTTCCTGGGGAGAGAAAGCCAGGCTGTGAGCAAAGCAAGGGAGCGGAGGCTGGAATGCAGGGGCCGGGGAACAGCCCCAAGGACCGCCCCGTGTTCAGAAAACCATTTATTCAGGGGCACCTGGAGGGCTCAGTCAGTTGAGCATCCAACTTTGGCTCAGGTCATGATCTCGTGGTTCGTTGGTTTGAGCTCCACATCAGGTTCTGTGCCAAAAGCTCGGGGCCTGGAGCCTGTTTCAGACTCTGTGTCTGCCCTTCTCTCTCTGCCCCTCCCCCACTTGTGCTCTGTCTCTCTCTGTCTCAAAAATAAACTATTAAAAAAAATTTTTAATAAAAAAAAAAGGAAAACCAGTTTTCAACACAAGCTATTTCACTGGATGCTTTGGGCTAGAAACTAGCAACGTGCGATACAGAGCTTTACTGAGACTCCAAAGCTCCTTTCCACTTCTGTTTAGCGGGGCCGGAGCAGACAAAATGCTTGAGTTTGCTTTAGAAATGAGAAAAAAGACGGGGTGCCTGGGTGGCTTAGTGGGTTGAGCCTCCCACTTCGGCTCAGGTCATGATCTCGCAGTTTGTGGGTTCGAGCCCCATGTCGGGCTACATGCTCATAGCTCAGGGCCTGGGGCCTGCTTCGAATTCTGTGTGTGTGTCTCTCTCGGCCCCTCCTAGACTTCTGCTCTCTCTCTCTCTCTCTCAAAAATAAAATAAAACATTAAAAAAAAGAAATGAGAAAAAAAATTAAGTAACTATAACTCAGGCTGCATTATAGCTGTCTTTAGATCAATGCAATCATAAACTAGAACTTTTTACTTCTTTTTATGGTGGGAGGGGCCCACAAAAGGGCACCGTGGCCCCAGGCTAAGCGTGAGCACCAGACTCAGAGCCTTGTGTGTCCTGGCAGAGAGAAGCCTGAAACCCCAACCTGCAGCTTTCTAGAATTCCCTCCATCTGGCTCTTCTGGCGGATTAAAGGGTTTCTCTGAGCTCACAGGGCTGTTAACCGGCAGGGCCAAGATTCACATCCAAGGTCACGTCGCTGCCTCGTGTGCCCTGCAGGGGAGTCGTATCCAGAAGGATTTGAAAGGGAAAGGTCACGTGTGGGAATGTTCCAGGGCATTGGACGACACAGTGGACCCAATCTTGCTCCCACACCCAGGGCCCATTCTGAAGAGAAATGCCATTCTCTGTCCTCTGTCTTTTTAAATAGTGTCTCTGTGTTTTTCGACAATGTTGTTTTCTATTCTGTTCACTTTCCCTGCTCCTCAAATAGCCTTTTTTAAAAAAAATTTTTAGTGTTTATTTATTTTGAGCGAGAGAGAGAATGAGAGTGGAGGAGGGGCAGAGAGAGAGGGAGACACGCAATCCGAAGCAGGCTCCAGGCTCTGAGCTGTCAGCAGAGTCCGACATGGGGCTCGAACTCACAAACTGCTAGATCACGACCTGAGCTGAAGTTGGACACTTAAGAGACTGAGCAGCCCAGGCACCCCCTCAACTAGCTTTCTGGGGGGCTGGTACTTTACTAAGGCTCAGCAGCTTGTAGCTGTATTTAGAAAAAAATAAAATACAACCACTGTTAGTTATAACCTTGCTATAATTCTACTCCACGATCTGGTAAGAGCAAGAAATGGTGTTTCCTGCATTTTAAATCCCCCCC
Source organism: Proteles cristata cristata (assembly GCA_017311185.1). Taxonomy (NCBI): domain Eukaryota; kingdom Metazoa; phylum Chordata; class Mammalia; order Carnivora; family Hyaenidae; genus Proteles; species Proteles cristata. Next base: position 24,459 of record JAESUZ010003315.1, on the reverse strand, counting down.
CCATCCCCAAATAGAGAAAACCAGAGGGCGGGCAAGGGTAGGGTGTCTGGAGCTCTGTCACACCTGCCAGGGGCTCAGTCCCAGCCTCTGCAGCCCAAGACAGCGTTTGTGCTCAGGCGGGCAGAGCTCAGACGTGACCCTGACCTGAGGGACGTTTCACTGCACAGCACTGCCTCCTCTGCTTTCACGGGCCTCCCAGGATGCTCTCCTGCCCTGTGCAGCAGCAGACACCACGTTTTAAGAAGGAGGAAGCAGAGGGGCGCTTGAGTGGCTTAGTCGGTTGAGCGTCCGACTTTCGCTTGGGTCATGATCTTGCGGTTCGTGGGTTCGAGCCCCACGTCGGGCTCTGTGCTGACGGCCAGCTCAGAGCCTGGAGCCTGTTTCAGTCTGTGACTCCCTCTCTCTCTGACCCTCCCCTGCTCACGCTGTCTCTCTCCTAGAAATAAATAAAAATATTAAAAAAATATATTTAAAAAAAAAAGGAGGAAGCAGAGGCGCCTGGGTCGCTCAGTCGGTGAAGCATCCAACTTCGGCTCAGGTCATGATCTCACAGTTCATGAGTTCGAACCCCGCATCGGGCTCTGTGCTGACAGCTCGGAGCCTGGAGCCTGCTTCGATTCTGTGTTTCCCTCTTTCTCTGCCTCTCCCTGGTCACACTCTGTCTCTCTCTCTCTCTCAGAAATAAACATTAAAAAAAAAAGGAGGAAGAAGCAAACTGGAAGATGTACGTGACCTGCGTCAAACAGCGTGGCCAGGAAGCACCGGTCATGCAAATCCTGACACTTAGCTCCAAATCCGGGGCACCGTCCACACCCCCTGTCCCGCCCCCCAGTCTGGCTTCAGAAAAACCCCAGGCTCTAAGTGTCCATCAACAGATCAATGGATCAAGAAGATGTGGTTTATCTATACCATGGAATACTACAGGGCAATGAGAAACAATGAAATCTGGCCATGTGTAGCAACATGGATGGACCTTGAGGGTGTTATGCTGAGCGAAATAAGTCAGGCAGAGAAGGACAAATATCATATGTGTGCACGTATAGGAGGATTAGGAGGAACTTAACAGAGGAACCAAGGGGGAGAAGAAGGGGGAAATGGTGGGGGAAAGGGAGAGAGGCAAACCATGAGAGACTCTTGAATGCTGACAAAAACTGAGGACTGGTGGATGTGGGGGGGAGGAGGGGTGGGCATGGAGGAGGACACTTGTGGGGATGAGCACTGGGTGTTATGTGGAAACTAATTTAACAATAAACTATTTGTAAAGAAAAAAATAAAAATAAATAAAATAAAATAGACGAAAAAAAAAAAAAAAAGAAAAACCCCAGGCTCCCACCCTGCCTTCCCCCCAGGCGGACAAGTCCAAGGACAGAGACGATGTCTCAGGCTCAGAAGTACGAGGCCCCAGTCTGCAGCCGAGGAAAAGGGCACGATTCAAACTAGGTTTCACCCCTCATCCCTGACCTCAGGTCGCCGAGTAAAGTGTCCCTGCGGTGCGGGCAGATAAACACAGAACGCGGCTGCGCGCAAGCCACGGGGCGCCAGGGAACCAGCCAGGGCTGGACAACTGAAATGTTAAATAAAACAGCACCGTGTGGGCCAAACAAAACCGACTTGCAGCCGTCACGGGCATCACCTCCAGAGCAGGGAGCCTCAACCCGGGCGCGGCACTATTGACAACTGGGGCAGGATCGATATTTGTCATGGGGGCCCGTCCTGGGCACGGTGGGATGTTCTAACCACCGGGTGGCACACCCTAGCCCGCTCCAGCCGTGAAAAAGAAATACGTCGTCCCCAGACATCGCCAGATGGACTCTGGGAAGGGGGGTCACAATCTCCCCTGGTGAAGAAACACGGGGAAAGCCAAGTGAAAGGCCAAGTCCTGAGACCCCTTGCCAAGCAGCCCTCAAAAGTTGGTCAAGTTGTAACTTTCAATGCCGGGCATTGGCTGGGGCCACCATTCCTTCTAGAGAAGGCTCTAGCAGTTATGGTCTATGGTCCTGTGAGTTTCCACCGGCTTCCAGAGGTGTTAGAACAGCGCGGGAGAGAGCAGGAACTGACCGGTCGTGCGTGGAGAAGTTGTGGCTATAGCGAGTGTCTTTGGCATACTTGATGACCAAACACTTGTACTGGGCGATCTGGAAGCGACGGACCCGCCTCATCAGCTCGGTGCTGCAAGAGCAGAGCACAGTGGTTAAGAACGGGCAAAGAAGACTCTATCAGTACAAGCGGGGCTCCCCACCACCTTCTAGGGGTCTGCAGCCCGAGACTCGCCAATGGACGGCAAGGCCAGTGAGGACAGACGGGGCCCATGCTCTGAGAGTTCTGTCTAGACCTGAGAGGGACATGTTCTCCACGTGGAGGGTGGGCAAGGCGGGTCCATGCAAAGGCCACAGGCAGGGGAGAGGGGTCCAGCTCGCATTCCAAAGTAATCTCACCCAGAGGTCTTCACACAGTCTGACCTGACTTCACCAAATCTCTTTGTGCAAAAGAGAAAGCACTTCGGCACCGGATCCCACCGGAGCGCCCCTGCAGCTGTCCCCCAGGGCGGAGGCAGGGACTTCGGGGTCTCATTAGCCCACCCAGGTCAGCTAATGGTCCTGTCACATCGGGGGAGAACAGGTCCCCTGGCAGGACTCCTTAGCATTAAAATTTTAGGGGCACCTGGGTAGTTAGGTGGAGCCCCACACTGAGCCCCTCGATGATGATCTGGAGCCTGGTTGGAATTTTCTCTCTCTGCCCCTCCCTTGCTCATGCTCACCCTCTCTCAAAATAAATAGCTACAATAAACCTAAAACACTTAAAATTTTATGGGGCACCTGGATGCCCCAGTCGGTTAAGCGACCGACTTTGGTTCAGGTCATGATCTCACAGTTTGTGGGTTCGAGCCCCCCCTCTCCCCTCCCTCTTCCGACTCTGTGCGGACACTCGGAGCCTGGAACCTTCTTCTGGTTCTATGTCTCCCTCTCTCTCTGCCCCTCCCCCCACTCACGCTCTGTCTCTCTCAAAAATAAACATTAAACATTTTTTAAATACTTGAAAATTTAAAAAACCCAAAACATCAGAAGACTTGGCTGCCTCTTTCTGAGACGGTTTTAGTGAGGGGCTGAGGGCGGCAGCTCTACCCCGGCTGCGCGAAGGAGCGAGCGGTCATCGGACCCTCGTGGGCGGGCCGGATCCCAGGGCGGAGCCGCATCCCGGGCGGGAAAGCGCGGTCGCGCGACGGCAGCTGACCCGGGCGGCTGTCCCAGGGAGGCTGTCCGGGACGGGGTCAGGCCCGCAAGAGGCGCCAGGTAAGGACAGGCCCTCGGGATGGAGGGATGGAGGAGCCGGTGGTCCCTGCTCGCCGCGGCCCCGCGAGGCTATTACCTTTTTCCTGAGAACATGGGTCCTAGAATCACCTAGGAAAGAAAGCGGGGTCACTTCGGAGTCCACTGCGCACGGACGCCCGGCCACGACCCCCACCCCGCCCCGCCCCCCCATGCTGGCACCCCGCCCCGGCGCCCGCACCTGGATCTGCCCCCGGGTCTTGCTGGGGGAGCCGGGCAGCACGGTGGGTAGGTTGATACAGCTCATGTTGCCTCCAGGAAGCTCACAACGCAGGGACCCTCAGGTGCCACCGCCAAGCTGCCGGCTCCGGGTCCCGCGCCGCCCGCCTTTATACCCGGCGTGCTGGCCAATCGGGAGCCGGCGTCGGCGCCCCGGAGCCAATCAGCGTGCGGCCGCGGACTGGCGGGAGATTTGACCGCACCCCGCCCCTCGTGGGCCGTCCCGGGGGCCCGGCGGGCTGACGTCACCAGGACCGCCGGCCCCGCCCCGCCCGTCGCGTAGAAAAGGCGTAGGGAGCGCCGTCCCGCGGTAGCGGCGGGATGGACGTCCCCGGCAGGTGTCACCGGGTCGAGGCTCCCTGGAGGAAGCTGTCTAAGGAGGTAGGCGGGTCGCAGGCGGCGGCTGGCGCGGATTGGCTGCAGCTCCAAGGGGGGAGCTTAGGAGTCCATGCACCCAGCACCCCTGGGCGCGCCGGTGAGCGCCCTCGTCTCGTTTGCTCCTGGCCACAGGCAAGCTTTTCAGGGTAGAGGGGACCGAAGCTGTGTTGATGTCCATAAAGGGGGCCACCGATCCCGACCTCAGGCGCAGGGTCCCACAGTGCAGGTGGGGGATGTGCCCGAGGCCGACGGACGCGGGGGACCGGTGTTTGCTGCAGGGTGGTTGTGAGGGCTGGAAACCACACCCGCAACGCGCGTGCTGTGATTATCATTCACCTGACACTTCCTAATTAGCCCCCCCTCCCCCCCCGCATGCATTAGAGGCAGTGTTTGTTTTCGGTTTTCGTTTCTTTTTTTCCTGGTCACTGATACAGCTGAGAATCTGATAAGTTACGGCTGCTGCCCCCCTCCCCCAGGAAATCCCAATCTCTGTCTCCGTCTCTCTGTCACACACGGAACACTTTGCCTACTATATCAGAGGACTCTCAGAAACCCGTTGCATTTTGATCATCGTACATAAGAACAGTAAAGATGATGATGGCAGTTACAGAGTGTGGCTGAAAATGTCCGTCAGACACAGTGTACAGGTCTAAAGAACCCTGGCCAAGAAACTCGTTCAACTGGAGGAGGCAGTAACCCACGTTTGAATAGTTGGTTTTACTTCATTTATATGCCTAATGTCCTTGACCCTTGTGAGGCTGCTCTTTTGCCCATTATATCGATGTGGGAACTGAGACCCAGAGACTGTAAGTAAGTTGCCCAGGGTAAAACAGCCTATATGTGACGGAGCATGGATGGCCCTCAATCTATCTGACTCCAGAGCCCAAGACCCTTCCGTGAAGCCACCCTGTCTTCCAATTTCCCATTCTGGGCTTCACCCTTTCTCCTTGCCTCTGAGCTTTTGCTCCAAAACCTGGTTCTTGTTACCTTCTGCGTGAAGTCTGAACATCTTGCCTGAGAGGTGAGACCCTCCGTCTTCCAGCCCCAGCGTCCCAACCCCACCTCTGTGTTTCAGCAGTTGGGCCCATCAATATCTCCGAACTGACCTTTGATCCCCCCTCCCCCCGCTGAGCTCTGTACCTTTGCTCTATGCCCTCCTGCGGTCAACCGTGGCCTCTTTCTCTGTGGTGACCTCCCCAGCCCCCTGGTCTCCTGCAGAAGGAGTGGTGCCTATGGTGGCATTAACCAGGACACCTTTTATAGGACCTTATCGCCCCTGTAAAGCTGTCCACTAGTTAAAAGCATGGCCATAGCTCTAGACCATGAGTCTGAGAGCCCCTGCGATGTTGTATCTGAAATACCTAATTAATTGGTGTGGGGGCAGAATGGGGAGCGGGATGCCAGGTGCTCGAAGGAAGCCGAGGGCATCTATAAAGCCTGAGATATGGGGGAGGGGGCTTCTCAAGGCAGGCATTCGGAGGGGTGGGGGCACGTTGTGTGGAGAACAAAGGCCTTATGGAAACTTCTGTCTGTGTTCCGTAGGAGCTGGAGAATCAGTACAGCCCCAGCAGATGGGTTAAACGACGGGGAGCCGAGGAGGCCCTGAGGACCTACTCACAGATAGGGGATGAGGGTACTGGGGGCCCTCCCCTTGGATGCTGTGGGTGGACCTTGGTGCGCTGCAGTGGTTCAGAATGCTGGGGGCAGGAGGAGGCTCTCGGGACAGTTCCCAAAATCCAGGTGCCATACAAGCCTCTTTGGCTCAGGGCCAGGCATCCAGGAACCCTTGCTGCAGGACAGCCAGGGACAGGGAAGGCGCAATAGACCATGTTCCACCTCCTCTCCTGCTTGGCCAACAGTGCCCAGGCCAGTAAGGCCACATGCCACAGTGGCACCGGGAAGTGGAGTGAAAAAAGGAAAGCCCCCAACTTGGTTGAACATGGGATGTTGTAGGTCTTTATAAAAGGCAGAAGGGGCGCCGCCCGGGTGGCTCAGTCGGTTAAGCGTCCGACTTCGGCTCAGGTCATGATATCACGGTTTGTGGGCTTGAGCCCCACATCAGGCTCTGTGCTGACAGCTCAGAGCCTGGAGCCTGCTTCGGATTCTGTCTTCCTCTCTCTCTGCCCCTCCCCCCACTCAGGCTCTGTCTCTCTCTCCCTCTCTTACTCTCAAAAATAAATACACATAAAAAAGATATAGAAATGGGCATGGAGGAGGATACTTGTGGGCATGAGCACTGAGTGTTATGTGGAAACTAATTTGACAATAAACTATTTGTAAAAAAAAAAAAAAAGAAAGAAATAGAAAAAATTGCAAAGATGGGGCACCTGGGTGGCTCACTTGGTGAAGTGTCTGACTATTGATTTCGGCTCAGGTCATGATCTCAGGGTTCGTGGGTTCGAGCCCCACGTCGGGCTCTGCGCTATCAGATTCTCTCCCTCTTGGGATTCTCTCCCTCTCTCTCTGCCCTTCCCCTGCTCGTGAATGCATGCTCTTTCTCTCTGTCTCTGTTTCTCAAAATAAATAAACTTTAAAAACTTGTTAAAAGAAGAGGAAGAAAGACTAGAGCTCTTGCTATCTCTGCCATCTGAGGACATCATGGACAAGGCAAGGCGTCTGCAAGCCAGGGAACCAAACTGGCCAGCACCGTGCCCTTGGGACTTCTCAGCCTCCAGAGCTGTGAGAAACAGACGCCTATTTAAGGCACCCATCCTATGGCATTTTGTTATGGCAGCCCAAGCTGACCAACGCAAAGATAAATCATATTTAAATGCAATATATATATATATATATATGTATATCTTAAATCAAAATTAATAACGAATGCTACATGTCCATGGCCAACAGAATGTCACATTGTACATGGAGACCGGCTCCATGCCTGTGTGTACTTACCTCTTGGTCACTCGCCTGGCCCTGATCCCTCCCCCTGCGTCCCACTGCTATTGGGAGGGATCAGGGCCAGGCGAGTGACCAGATGGAACATGAACACACAGCCGTCCACAGCGTGGAGAGCAATTGCTAAAGGGAGTGTCTGAAGGTCATGGGCGGCACACTCTTCTTAGCTCCTGCCCCTTGTGAGCAACTTGCTTTCTCCAGCGGGACAGCAATTTTCTCCCTCAAGCCAATTACGACAGACAAATAGGTTTTCCCTGAGCTCATGTAGGCTTCCCTGAACACTCAAATATTTATCGGACGCATAGGGATGTCTTCGGCTCAGAGCTGGGCACAGCAGAGGACTCTGAGGAGGCCAGGGCACAACTCCACCCCCACATCTGTTGGAACAGAGAGGATGCTGGAATGTGCTCGAGGGAAACCCCTCGAGCCTGTTCCTTCAGGTGGATGGTGTCTGTTACAGAACCACCCATCTTGAGGGCTCTGTGCGGTCTGCTCTGCAGAAACAAAGCAGATTTGCCAACATCCGATTTTCCCTGCCGGGGGGAGAGGCCGGCTGCTTCCTCACACTTCCTCCGAGGAGTCTGTGTCCCCCACCACGGCCCGGATGCTTCACCGCGTGTGAAAATCCTGGTGTGCCACTTTGGGGACACAGGACAGAAATGGGAGCTAGCATTGAGACTTTAGTAGCTTACAGGTTCCCAAGCCCTGATTTCTTGAAATAAACACAAGTCTTCTTTGCTTTTGTTTAAACACTTTTTAAAAATGGTTATTTATTTTTGAGAGAGAGAAAGAGAGAGAGTGTGCGAGCACAAGTAGGGGAGGGGCAGAGAGAGAGGGAGACACAGAATCTGAAGCAGGCTCCAGGCTCTACGCTGTCAGCACAGAGCCCGATGCAGGGCTTGAACTTGTGAATCCCAAGATCATGACCTGAGCCCGGAAGTCGGATGCTTAACCGACGGGGCCACCCAGGCGCCCCTTGTTGGGGTTCCTAATGGGGCAGGGGAGGAGGACAACGAATGTGGGACAAAAGTAAATGCCGCAGTCTGTTAGCAGGGACCAGCGCCCTGGAAGTGGGAGCAGGTGAGGCGGATGGTGGACGGGGGGTGTTAGGGCGGCCAGGTTGGCCCCTAGGGCACCCTGTGCTGGGCAGAGTTGATTTGGTAGAGCTCCAGGGCTTTGGGCGGTGGCGTGTCAGAGGCTGTGGACTGAATCTTTGTGCCCTCCCCACATTCACATGTTGAAGACTTAACCCTTAGTGAGGCTGTATCTGGACTGATTCGGTGAATGAGGTCAGAAGTGGGGAGGGGGGTCCCGACCTGGCTGGATTCTTAGAAGAGGCACCTGGCAGTTTGCCTCCCTCGAGAAGCTGAGAGCCCCATAGGCCCACCGAGAAGACAGGTGCATGCACATAGTGAGGAGGTGGCCACCTGCCGCCCGAGGATGGGGCCATCCCCAGACACTAGCCCCCCTGACGCCGGGATCGAGGCCTTCCGGGACGCTGATCTGTGAAGAGTAAATGTAGGTTAAGCCTTTGCACTCTGTGGTGGTTGTTTACAGCAGCGAGAGCCAGCTCAGAGGTCACGGATGGACTTGAGCCTTAGAGGGAAGGGCACGGTGCACCTGTCCCTGCCAGTGGGAGAGCAGTGAGGGGCTGCCGCTGCTTGCAGGGGGGAAGGGAAGGGGGACCCAACAAGGGTAGTCACAGTAGAGGCGGGGAGAAGACCTCAGGAGGATTTCCTGATGATGGATTGGACTGTGGTTTGTTTGGCTTGAGCAACCGGCGTAACTGGTTAGCACGCAGCCACAGGATGGAATACTAAGAGCGAAGAAAGGTCTATGAAGAAGGGAAGAACAAGGGAAGCTATGTGCAGAGGGGAGGGCTCTCCAGGAAATATTAAGTGAAGTGGGCAAGTGTTTAATATGCTGCCATTTGGACGAAAGGCTGGGAGGGTCTACATCCGTGTTAGTAAACGGCAGACACCTTGGCAGGGGGCCGGGAAGCAGGCGGGTGAGAGGCAGTGAGGGAACGTTTCACTGGAAAGCCTTTTTTTTTTTTTTTAATGTGTATTTATTGATTTGGAGAGGTGGGGGAGGGGCAGAGAGAGAAGGAGAGAGACAGAATCCCGAGCAGACTCTGCATTGTCAGTGTAGACATGGGGCTCAATCTCAGGACCGTGGGATCATGACCTGAGCTGAAATCAAGAGTTGGACGCTTAACTGACTGAGCCACCCACCGCCCATGGGAAGCCTTGTGTGTGTGTGTGTGTGTGTGTGTGTCTGTGTGTGTGTGTGTGTTTAACCATACAAACATCTTGTTTCTCTATAAGAAAAATTAATGACATCCACATATTTTTTAATTAGTGCTCATAACTAAGTCAGCTCATAATTTACAGAGATTAAATCTCTAAACATTTAAACACAATTTACACGATATGATTAGTTTCTTAACAAATCTTCAGATTATAATCATAAATGCAATATGTTTTTGATTCACTTACTGTCTCATGGTTCTAATCAGCTGAAACTTATATGACCGGGGTGCCTCGATGACTCAGTCAGTTAAGCCTCTGACTTCAGGTCAGATCATGATCTCACAGTTAGTGAGTTCAAGCCCTGCATTGGGCTCTGGGCTGACAGGTCAGAGCCTGAAGCCTGCTTTGGATTCTGTGTCTCCCTCTCTGTCCCATCCCACCCCTTCCCGCTCACACTCCGTCTCTCTCTCTCTCTCTCTCAAAAATAAACATTAAAAATTTTTATTTAATTAATACTAGATCCATTCTGGTAAGCATGTCTTTCAGAGTGAGCTGTGCCCAGCGCAGCAGACACAAGAACGCGCGAGAAGCCTGTTTTGTTCTGGTCATTAGACCCTTGTAGGAGTCACACATCAGGCGATCTGAGCAGCTGATCGCTTTAGGAGATGGGAAGTCTCCTCCCACCGTCACCCAGCACCAGAGAGGGAGCAGGGACACACAGCACAGAGCCAGCCACATCGCCCTCCTAAGAAGCCTTGTCTGGTTTTTCACTGTCAGGATGTGGGGTGGGGGGTGGGGGGCCAGCAGACATGATTTGATGGCAAAACTGGTTTTACGGGCCAGCCTGGTCTCTCGTGGGGAAACTTGGCATCTACCATCATTTTTATTTCTCTTGACCTTGAGCGGTCTCTCTGAAATGGAGATGGCCTGTTGTAACAGTGAGTTGACGCACACTTGCCTAAACCTACTTTGTACAAACTCCCTTCACCTACTGGGTTTGTCCCTTCTGGAGTCATCCAGCCAGAACAGCACTGTTTTCCTTCTGGTCCCACCTCCATGGCCACCAAGGTTGGGGACCCGGGCACCTCCAGGGACACAGATCCCAAGTTCGTGTCTCTGAGGACCAATGTTCAGTATTGGAATGGTCCCACTGATCAGGCTATATAGTATTTCTGTAAACTGGGGTGTTTTTTTTTACATTTATTTATTTTTGAGATATAGAGAGAGACTGAGCATGAGCAGGGGAGGGGCAGACGGAGACACAGAATCTGAAGCAGGCTCCAGGCTCCGAGCTGTCAGCACAGAGCCTGACGCAGGGTCTGAACCCACGAACCGTGAGATCATGATCTGAGCTGAAGTTGGACACTCAACCGACTGAGCCACCCAGGTGCCTCAAGAAACTTTTTTTTTTTTTAATATTTATTTATTTTTGAGAGAGAGAGAGAGCAAGCAGGGGAGGGTGGAGGGGGTGGGAAACAGAGGATCTGAAGCAGGTTCCATGCTGACAGCCCCAATGCGGGGCTTGAACTCATGAACTTCGAGATCATGACCTGAGCCAAAGTCGGATGCTTAACTGACTAAGCCCCCCAGGTGCCCCTCACCCTTAAATAAAATAGACACTGCTGCAGGCCATGCTGACGGCGACTTGTCTGTTTCTTGAGACAGCTACGAAGAGGGCCCGAGCCACCAGGAGCCTGCTGAATGTCCCCTACGGGGACGGCGAGGGGGAGAAACTGGACATCTACTTTCCTGATCGAGTGTCTGAAGGTGGGCGAATGTGTGGGTGGTCCGGCTGCAGAGCTCAGCCGGGCACCTGGCCTCAGCCCCCACGTCCTTTGTCTCTTACAGCCTCGCCTTTCTGTGTGTTCCTTCACGGCGGGTACTGGCAGAGCGGAAGGTGAGTCGGGAGCCTGGAGGAGCAGGGAGAAGGGGAGGCCGCCGTCCCCGGGTGTACGAGACCGTGCGGGCTGCGGCTGCAAACTCCGAGGCTTACGAGAGTGGGTTCTCTCACAGTCCAGGAGGCCGGAAGTCTGAGATAAAGGCGTGGGCAGGGCCCTGCTCCCTCCAGAGGCGCCAGGGGAGAACCCACCCCTGCATCTTCCAGCGGCTGGGGGCTCTGGGTTTTCGTTGGCGGTGGCTACCTCACCCTAGTCTCTGCCTCCAGCCTCGCGGGGCCTCCTCTGCATCCGGGTCTCAGATCACTCTCCCCCCACCCCCCTGCCTTCTCTTATAATGTCACCAGTCCTGGGATTTAGGCTCATCCTAAGTCGTGGATGATCTCACCTCGGGATCCTTAATTGCATCTCTGTCTCTTTCTGCAGTAAAGATACATCAGCCTTCACGGTCAACCCAGTGACAGCAGAGGGAGTGGCCGTGGTGGTCGTGGGTTATGACATAGCCCCCAAAGGTAACGGGGATGGTCTTGCAGGTTTGAAGGCTGGTGGCCTGTGGAGGAGAGAGCGCCCCCTACGGATCCCGGCTCTTGCTCTCTGTGCAGGTACCCTGGACCAGATGGTAGACCAAGTGACCCGGAGCGTCGTGTTTATCCAGAAGCAGTATCCACACAACAGGTGGGTGTCACTGCAGATTGTCCTGTTGTCACGCAACGTGGGAGGACGCTGGATTCTGCCTGCTGGACGCAGCCCAGCAGCTCCCACCGGCCTGCGGAGCAGAAGCCAAGCCGGGACTCCTTGATCTTCACCTGATGCGTTCGGGAAACTGAACGCAAATCTGGCTCTCTGCTCTGACCCATCCCAGGGGGATTTACCTGTGCGGACACTCAGCCGGGGCCCACCTCGCCGCCATGATGCTCCTGGCCAGCTGGACCAAGCACGGAGTCACACCCAACCTCAAAGGTTTCCATGGGACTGCGGGCCGGCAGCCACCTTTGCCGCACCCACATGGGCCCGAGGGTCGCACCGGCTGCACAAAACCCCAACAACCATGAACCGCTTGGCCTGGGGGCCTGGAGCCCCGTGAATTGGGCTCCTCTTTGCTTCTTCTCTGCCCCTACCCTGGTCTTGCCCTTTTGACCCTGGAGGCTGAGCTGGCCCCACATTAGCCCACCTGGTGCCTGCATGAAGCCTGGTATGCGTGGAGCTTTGGCCCCACCTGGGGACTGGCCCTCGAACCGTTCTTCACCTTCACAGGCTTCTTCCTGGTAAGTGGGATCTATGACCTGGAGCCCATCGTGTTCACCTCTCAGAACATCCCTCTCCTCATGACGCTGTGAGTCACTCGTCCCCTCCGTCCCCAGCTGAGCTTGAGCCCACCAGGCAGCCCAGGGGTGATGCACAGGCTTCTCTCGGTCCTGACCCACGCCTGCCCCCGCCCCAGGGAGGATGCCCGGAGGAACAGCCCGCAGCTGCTCCTGGAGGCGGCCTTGGTGCAGCCCGTGGACCCCGCCTGCCGGGTGCTGGTGATCGTGGGCCAGTATGACTCCCCCGAATTCTTCCGACAATCCAGGGAATTTTATCAGGTACCCCCAGCACCCCGCTTCTGGCCGGAGGTTGAGGGTCGTGCTCTCTCATGACCTTCCTCTCTATTTCACCCAAAGGGACCCCAAGACCCTCAGCCATTTATTCAGCAAAGACCGAGCGAGTACCTGCTATGGGCCAGGCTTGCATGGCACGTCCCTGCCCTGCTCCTTCATGCCTCTGCTTTGCCCTCTTCTCTACCCAGACACTGTGCAGAGGAGGGTGGAATGCCTCGTTCGAAGAACTCCAGGATGTGGATCATTTTGAAATCATCTGGAAGCTAACCCAGAAGGACTACGTGCTCACGCAGGTGGGGCACCTCCCTTCCCTGTGAAGAGCACGGGTCTGGCCTTTGCTCCCCCTAACATACGGACAGGAGGGTATGTGGGGGGCACAGAGAGGCCACTTCACTGGGTCTTTGGCCTCCAGGAGGCTGGGGACCCAATGGTAGGACTTGAGTCCCCCGCTGGCTTCCTGTACTTCACCTCGCTTTGAAAGAGCCCCAGCTGATGGGCAGAGTCTGTGCCGGGCCCGCAGGTGGGAGCTGCACAGGGCTCCGTGTAGACAGGGAGACGCGCTGATCCGGTCAAAGGAAAGTGTTAGCCTGTGTGTCATCAAAAGGCAAAGCCAACCTCGAATCCGACAAGATGGGCGGATTTGCTTCATCGATGTTTGTTACTATTTGAACTTGGAGAATCCTTTTAAAAATCAAACATTACAATTTTAACGTGGGGAATTCTTTTTTTTTTTTTTAAACAAAGTGTCTTTATTTTTTTTTAACGTTTTATTCATTTCTGAGAGAGAAAGAGAGAACATGAGCAGGGAAGGGTCAGAGAGAAAGGGAGACACAGAGTCCGAAGCAGCCTCCAGACTCTGAGCTAGCTGTCCGCACAGAGCCCGACATGGGGCTCGAACCCACGAACCGTGAGATCATGACCTGAGCTGAAGTCAGGTGCTCAACCGACTGAGCCACCAAGGTGCCCCAATGTGGGGAATTCTTTTAAAAGTCAAAGAATAGGGGTGCCTGGGTGGCTCAGTCGGTTAAGGTCTGACTCTTGATGTCTGCTCAGTCACGGTCTCATGGTTTTGTGGTTTGAGCCCCGTGTCAGGCTCTGTACAGGCAGCACAGAGCCTGCTTGGGTCTCTCTCTCTCTGCCCCCCACCCCAACACACTGTCTCTGTCTCTGTCAAAATAATGTCTAAAAAATTAGAAAAAAAAAAAAAAAGAGAGAGAGAGAGAGAAAATGCTCTAACGATAATTATGCCCAGCACTGCTGGAGAGATGGCGAAGGTGGTCCTCTCCAGTTCTGCCGGTGGGAGCACCGCCTGGCTATATGGATCCAAACTCACTCGCCCCGTAATTCTGCTTGGGATTTCTCTTCCGGATAATCAAAGAAATACACGAAGACAGCCTTTGCAGCTTTATTAATATTCAAAACTTGGAAACAACCTAAATGTCCCAATGAGGTTACGTTATGACATAATCAGGAGATAGAATACCGTTTGCGATGGAACGTGAGAGCAAAAACAAGAGAAACCAGCGATCTGATATATTCCCAGTTCAATAACACACAGCTAGACCCCCGTAGGCATACGTGTGCGAACGAAAACCAGTTATCAGTGGTGTCACAAATGCGTTTTAAAAATTCCACTTCCACGTTTGCTAACATGAGCAGGTATTACATAAAAACATTTTCTTTAACGTTTACTTATTTTTGAGATGGCACCAGCAGGGAGGGGCAGAGAGAGAGGGAGACAGAGTCCCAAGTAGGCTCCACACTGTCGGCTCGGAGCCCGATGTGGGGCTCGACCTCGCAAACCGTGAGATCACGACCTAAGTCGAAATCAAGAGTTAGACACTTGACTGACTGAGCCACCCAGGCCCCTGTATTACTTTTTTTTTTTTTAACTAGGGAAAAACAAATACTCCTAGGTGACATGTCTTGAAAACTCTGAGAAATAAATATCTTAGGTTTGGGGGGCCATATGGTCTCTGACATAACACTGCCACTGTAGCGCACAAGCTGCCACAGCCAATTCCTAAATGAGGAACGTGGCTGTGTGCCAATAAAACTTTATTTATGAATGCTCACACTTGAATCTTACATAATTTTTACACTTGTGATAGAATGTTTCGATCTTTTTTCTTTTTTTTGTTTACATTTATTTACTATTGAGAGACAGAGACGAATGAGAGAGGGGCAAAGAGAGAAGGAGACACAGAATCCCAAGCAGACTCCAGGCTCTGAGCTGTCAGCACAGAGCCCAACGCGGGCCCTGAACCCACAAACCGCGAGATGGTGACCTGAGCCGAAGCTCAGCCGACTGAGCCACCCAGGCTCCCCAGTTTCAGTCTTTTTTTAACCATTTGAAAGAGTAAAGCCATGGGGCGCCTGGGTGGCTCAGTCAGTTAAGCGTCCAACTGCGGCTCAGGTCATGATCTCACGGTTCATGGGTTCTAGCCCCGTGTCGGGCTCTGTGCTGACAGTTCAGAGCCTGGAGCCTGTCTTGATTCTGTGTCTCCCTCTCTCTCTGACCCTCCCCTGCTCACGCTCTGTCTCTCTTTCAAAAGTAAATTTAAAAAAATTTTAAAAATTAGGGGCACCTGGGTGGCTTAGTCGGTTAAGCGTCCGACTTTCGCTCGGGTCATGATCTCGCGGTTCGTGGGTTCGAGCCCGCTGGGCTCTGTGCTGACTGCCAGCTCAGAGCCTGGAGCCTGTTTCAGTCTGTGACTCCCTCTCTCTCTGACCTCCCCTGCTCACGCTGTCTCTCTCTCTCTCTCTCCTAGAAATAAATAAAAAAAAATAAAATAAAAAAATAAAAATAAAATAAAATAAAATAAAATAAAAAAATAATTTTAAAAATTAAAAAAATAAAAGAGTAAAGCCATTCTCTCTCTCTCTTTTTTTTAATGTTTATTTTTGAGAGAGAGAGACAGAGTACAAGCAGGGGAGGGGCAGAGAGAGAAAGACAGAATCCAAAGCAGACTCCAGGCTCTGAGCTGTCAGCACAGAGCCCAACGCGGGGCTCGAACCCAAGAACTGTGAGATCATGACCTGAGCTAAAGTAGGACGCTTAACCGACTGAGCCCCCCAGGCGCCCTGAGTAAAGACATTCTTAGTTCATGGGTCATACAAAGCCGCACATCAAGCTGGAGGTAAGTCTACGCATGGTTGAGAGCTTATTCAGAACACTTCAAAGGAGTCATGGGACGGAGCTGTCATTTTAAGTGACATTTCTAGGATCAGTAATGCAGCTTGTTTCTCATCAGATCCCTCGTGAGACAGGTTCGCAAGAGCCTCTCCCATTCTGAGGCTTTTGTGTCTTTTGTTACCGCTGCAGATGATTTTGAGAACAATCCTCCAGGAACCCTGATAGCACTGGACCCCCCAGGGTGCACCCCACTGACCGCACGGGCTTCCCCTTCCTGCCAGCCTCGGCTCTCCCCATGCCCGGGAGCACCTCCATTTGCTCGGAACACCACTTGGACTCTCCATGGCCTTTTGCTCATCTGGATACCTCAACTGGATTCAGACGTTGAGAGCAAAAACACAAGAAACAACCGATCTGGTATATCCCTGGTTCAGTAACGCATCGACCGCTCAGACGCTTGGAGGCATCTGTATGCATACGAAGAAACCGATTACCAGTGGTGTCGGTGCTGTTAGCGCAGAGCCCACCGCGGGGCTCAGCTCCACAAACCTTGAGATCATGACATGAGCAGAGACCAAGAGTTGGATGCTTAACCAACTGAGCCACCCAGGCGCCCCTCCAAATCATCACTTAAAAAAATAATAATGTCATAAATACTGAAGTGTGGTATGTCATTTGAAACACTAAAATAGCCAGAAAGCTTTCAGGATACAGGCAAATGAGAATTATATTATAGAAGTAACTTGGATTTATTCCAGATCTTCAAAGGAAATGACTCCCAAACTGTGGAACTTCATTTAACATTTGCAACGAATTCCTTGTGAGACACCTCACAGCTACTGGCATGAACCCCAGGCTGTCTCCACACCTAGGTCAAGAATTGGTCCCAAGGTTATGCCCTATTAAAGCAAAATGCCTTAAAACCCGCAAAAGACAGAACAAAACTGTGCTTGCCGCCTCGTAATCCTATTTTCACTGAAAAAAAGATGCATAGGGGCGCTAGGTGGCTCAGTCGTTGGAGCGTCCCACTGTGGCTCAGGTCATGATTTCACGGTTTGTGTGTTCGAGCCCCGCGTCGGGCTCTGTGCTGACAGCTCAGAGCCTGGAGCCTGCTTCAGATTCTGTGTCTCCCTCTCTCTATGCCCCTCCCACACTCATGCTCTGTTTCTCTCTGTATCAATAATAAATAAGCATTAAAAATTTTTTAAAAAAGGATGCATAGACCTATATACGGGCATATGACATACTATACACAGATATCTATAGACCTAGAAAAAAAGACTAGAGGGATATACACAGGGTAACAGCAGTTAGCAAAGCAAAATTGTGGGAAATTTTAATTTCTTCCTTTCATCTAATACAAATAGTTGTATTACTATAAACAATTTAATATAAAAGTTATATTAAATAGACTGTGGACCAGATAACTATTTTTATGGCTTTTTAAAAACGGCGGGGTGGGGCACCTGGGTGGCTTAGTCGGTTAAGCGTCCAACTTTCGCTTAGGTCATGATCTCACGGTTCATGGGTTCGAGCCCCGCGTCAGGCTCTGTGCTGACAGCTCAGAGCCTGGATCCTGTTTCAGAGTCTGACTCCCTCTCTCTCTGACCCTCCCCTGCTCGTGCTGTCTCTCTCTCTCTCTCTCCTAGAAATAAATAAAACATTAAAAAAAATTTTTTTTAAATAAATAAAAAAAAAAGGTGGGATAGGGGTGCCTGGGTGGCTCAGTTGGTTAAGTGCTGGACCTCAGCTCAGGTCATGATCTCATGGTTTGCAGATTCAAGCTCCATGTGGGGCTCCGTGCTGACAGCTCAGAGCTTGGAGCTGCTTCAGTTTCTGGGTCTCCCTCTCTCTCTGCCCCTCCCCCCTCCCATAAATAAACATTAAAAAAATTTTTTTGAATGGCAAGGCACCTGGGTGGCTGAGTTGGTTGAGCATCTGACTCAATTTCGGCTTGGGTCATGATCTCATGGTTTGTGATTTCGAGCCCCGAGATGGGCTCTGTCCTGATACAGTGGAGCCTGCTTGGTTTCCTGTCTCTCTCCCTCTCTGTCTGCCCTTCCCCTGTTCTTTCTTTCTCCCAAAATAAATAAATAAATATTTTTAAAAATAAATAAAATGATACAATAAAAAGTTTCCGAGGGTCCCCGCCTGGCTCAGTGGGCAAAGCAGGGGAGAATATATGACTCTTGATCTCAGGATCATGAGTTCAAGCCCCATGTTGGGCTTGGAGCCTACTTCATTTTTTCAAAAAAGAAAAAGTTTCCAAGAAGTTGTGACGTTAAAAGAATAGAAGCCAGCAGCCCGCACAGAGCTGGAGCACTGAGGAGGCCTCTTATTTCTGGCCTGCGGATATGAGAGGCGCCACCTCGCAACCCCTGTGCTCGGGAAGTGACTTCAGAACACCATGTTCCTGACACAAAGGACACACGATTTTCCCGTAGGCTGCAGGATTTGCCGTTGCTGGGAGACCGCTTTGAGGGGGGAGCCAGCCCCACCCCCCCTCCCTGCCTTTCCTTATTCTCTCCTGTGTTTGTCACTGCCCCCGGCCCCTCCTGGACACCCAGTCTGGGCGGTCAGTGATGCCTTCAGGGATTCCCGTTCTTTCTCTTGTCCTTCAAGCTCACTTGAAGCTTTTGGGTGGCAGTGAAGCCCTCTAGAATTCTCCTTTCTGACTTTGGGGAGCAGGTGGGGGGCCTATCTCGGCCCTCTTTGGCTGCCTAGCAGTCAGGAGCTTCTCAGAACTCTGTTCCTGGAGACCGATTCACTCCCTGTCCTTTCCAGACTTCCACCAGCGACTCTGGGTCTCCGCTTATTCGCCTGTAAAAGAATCCGGCTGCAGCAGGGGCAGGAGCGGGCAGGCAGACCAGAGGCAGAAAGGAGACTCGGGCCCCAGCACATGGTGAGTGGACTTGAGTATGTGACAAGGGTGGCGTTTCAAACCTGCCTTTGTTCAAAGCCGCTGACTGAACAAACAGCGTGGGGGCACCTGGCCAGATCTTGGGAAACAAATCTGAACCCTTTTCATGCACCTTCGATTGATATACTTCTGAAAGGATGAAGACTTTTTTTTTTTTAAAGACCAAGACTGTAACAATAAACACAAAAACCAAAAGAAATCTTCAATGAATATCTTTTATAAATCAGCTCAGAGCAGAACGAGCCTTTCTAAGCATGGCAAAGAACAAAACAAAAGAAGCCAGCCAGAAATAGAAAACAACAGTCAGGGGCACCTGGCTGGCTCCATCAGAAGAGCGCGTGGTTCTTGACTGGGGAGGGGGGGTGGGTGCTGAATTCAGGCCCGTGGTGGGTGTTGAGATTACAAAATAAGTACATAAATAAACTTAGTGGGGAAAACCCCCCAAAAGTCTGAAAGAAAAAGAGTGATCAACATGATGGCATAAACATTTAAAACTTCTGCAAGAAAAAATATACGACAAAGTAAAAAGACAACAAACTCCAGGGCATGGAGGGCATGACAAATGAGGCTAAGTGCCTTTTGAATAAAAACTCATCAGGCAGTAGGAAAAATGTCATTAACGCAGCAGCAAAGTGGACACGAAGAGGGAATTCACAGGAAAGATGAAAGTGACCGGTTTGAGATGATCAGCCTCCCACGTAATCCCAGAAATACAATTTAAAACAAGCACGTGCTGCTGTGCATTCTCAGGGGGTTAAAGATCACATGGGCTGTTCCCCAGTACTGTCAGAAAAGAACACCTGGGGAAGTCACCCTGTCCTGTGCACCAGGGACACCTTTGACTCAGAGAACTAACTCAGCAACCAATAGACCAACATAGACTCACCCACCCTCCCACTTCGGGGCGGGTCTGTCTCTCTTAATGTTTCCCTCCCTCTTATTTTCTCTCCCCACTCGTTTTCACAGAATTGCTTGCAATTTTCTTGTGAATCAGGCTGGAAAACAAATGCAAGCTGCCAAGTTATTTTTCTTTTTTTCCTTTTTAAACTTTACTTACTCAAGGAATCTCTACACCCCATGTGGGGTCTGAACTTAAAACCCCAAGATCAAGAATCGCAGGCTCCATCCACTGAGCCAGCCAGGGGCCCCTGCAAGATACCAGCTTCTTATCCAATCCATGAAGACTGTTACTGATAGAAATGAACAAAATGGGGGCGCCTGGGTGGCTTAGTCGGTTAAGCATCTGACTTTCGCTCAGGTCATGATCTCGCGGTTCGTGGGTTCGAGCCCCGCGTCGGGCTCTGTGCTGACGCTCAGAACCTGGAACCTGCTTCTGATTCTGTGTCTCCCTCTCTCTCTGACCCTCCCCTGCTCACGCTGTCTCTCTCTCTCTCCTAGAAATAAATAAATATATATATATATATATAAAGAAATGAACAAAATTAATCTGACGACGGCCCAAACTGCACATGTTCAGTGTCTTTACTGACACTGATAGAGCCTCAGGATTTTTTCTTTCAGCTACTACATTTAGATGTTAAAATTTTGACTCCAGACAATAGGAACGTGGTGCAAATAATGTAGAGGCTCAAAATGGCAGAAGCTGTTATCGGTAAAATTTGGCCTAGCCATGGGGCGCCTGGGGGGCCCAGTGGGTTAAGCGTCCGACTTCAGCTCAGGTCATGATCTCACCGTTCGTGGGTTCGAGCCCCGTGTCGGACTCTGTGCTGACAGCTCAGAGCCTGGAACCTGCTTCTGATTCTGTGACTCCCTCTCCCTCTGACCCTCCCCTGCTCACACTGTCTCTCTCCTAGAAATAAATAAAAACATTAAAAAAAAGAAATAAAAATAAATAAATAAGCTATAAGAAGATTGATCTAGCCAAAAGTTGATCTATGAAGTATTTGTTACAAAAACTTACGGAAAAAGGGGAGTGAGTGTTTAGTGGGCACGGGCTCGACAGGGGCCAGTCCTTGAACCCACTACAGGGACTTCACCGCATCCTCAGCCCCTCTTCCCACCAGTCTTTGCAAGCACGCGGGGAAGCGCTAAACGTGGGAAGGGGCCAGCGGCGGCGGGGACCGCTCAGTGGGCGGCGGAAAGACTACGACTCCCAGCACGCACCGCGCCGCCCAGCCTGGCATTCCCAGAAGGCCGCGAGCGGCGCGCTTAGGGACCGTGCGTTCCCGACATGCCCCGCGGCGGCCACCGACCGCCGGATTTGAATCGAGTCAGCGCTTGGCGGTTGCGGTGGCGGGATGGGCGCTTCGTCGTTGCCCCCGGCCTGGCAGCTCTACCTCAAGGACCACCGCATCTCTACGTTCAAGAACTGGCCGTTCTTGGAGGGCTGCGCCTGCACCCCGGAACGGGTGAGACCGCACGGCCCCTCTCCGGGCCTCAGGCCCGCCCCTCCCCAGGGCCCCGACGCGGCCCCCCGGGCGCCTCCTCCCTCTGTGGTCTTCCGGTCCCAGGCGCCCGCTCCCTCTGTGGGCTCCGCGGCCCCCTGGGCGACCCCCCTCTGTGGCCGTGTGGTCCCGGACGACCACTGTGTGTTCCCGGGCACCCAATAGAGTGACCCCTCCGTCCGTGGGCTCCCGAATCCCGGGCGCCCCCTCCGCCTGTGGGCTTCAGGTCCCGGGCGACCATTCTGTGAGTTCCCGGGCACCTGGGCGACCCCTCCCTCTGTGGGCTCTCCGGCCCCCTGGGGACCACTGTGAGTTCCCGAGCCTCCCATGGGGCGACTCCTCCCTCTGTGGCCTTCCGGAACTCTGAGTTCCCGGCCCCCCCTGGGGCGACCCCTCCGTCCGTGGGCTCCCGAATCCCAGGCCACACCTTCTCCTGTGGCCTTCCAGTCCCGGGCCCAGGGGCGCCCCCTCCGTTGGTGGGCTCCCCAGAGCCTGGAGCCCCGCCAGCGCCTGAGCCTCCGCTCTCCCTCGCAGATGGCCGAGGCCGGCTTCATACACTGCCCCACGGAGAACGAGCCCGACTTGGCTCAGTGTTTCTTCTGCTTCAAGGAGCTGGAAGGCTGGGAGCCAGACGACGACCCCATGTGAGTCTGCGGGCGGCCTCCTGTGGCTTCCAGGGTGTGCAGCTCATGCCCGGGCCTGCTTTCCAGTTTCATTTTGTGCCGAAACCGGTTATCACGAATGGAGGAGCCTCTCTGTGTCGGGGTCCTCCTGGTGCTTTCAACCTGATCAAACCCCATGTGGCCAAATGTCCCTCAGATGCGAAGAAAGGCTCATTCTTATGCTTCTGTACTTGATGCCTTTCATGACAGAGTACAGGAGCCGGTCCAGTTGTGACCTGGGGGCGTCCAGGTGCTGGCCTTGTTTCAGAGTTCTTTAAGCTTTATTGAGGGGTGCCTGGTGACTCAGTCGGTTAAGTGACCCACTTCGGCTCTGGTCATGATCTCACTGTTCTTGGGTTTGAGCCCCAAATCCGGCTTTGCAATGACAGCTCGGAGCCTGGAGCTGCTTCGGATTCTGTGTCTCCCTCTCTCTCCGCCCCTCCCCTGCTCGTGCTCTGTCTCTATTGTAAATAAACATTAAAAAAATTTTTTTAAATAAAACTTTATTGTACTGTAATTCATGTACCACAGAAACCACCCCTTCAAATGTTTTTATTTTTATTTATTTTTTGAGAGAGAACGAGAGAGAGCATGTGCAAGCTGGGGAGGGTCATAGAGAGAGGGACCGAGGATCCTAAGAGGGGCTCTGCTGACAGCCAACAGCCCGACGCAGGGCCCAAACTCATGACCTGAGCTGAAGTTGGACACAACCTACTGAGCCCCCCAGGCACCCAGAAACCACCCTTTTAAATGGCACACGTGCGTTGTTTGGGGTGTTCTCTAAGGCGTCTAGTTATTCTTTAGAATTCTGTGTGTGTGTTCAGATAGGCTGTGATGGCTGTCCTGTGTGCAATGCCACATTCTTTCCTCACCTCTTTTTCCCTGTCAGAACCGGTTGCTTCTGTAACTTTAAGACTTTCCTCTAGAGGATCACCCAAGTTCTCTTCTTGGCCAGAAGAGAGTTGCTGTTTTCACTAATGTGTTTGCTCTCATGACCCCCAGATAATCGGGATGCCATGGTGATCATACCAGAGGTCACTGGCCAAGTGCTGGTTGTATTCTTGCCAGTGAATGTCTTTTTAAAGTTTATTCATTTATTTATCTCGAGACAGAGTGCATGAGCCAGTGGGGGAGGGGCAGAGAGCATCCCAAGCAGACTCTGAGGCAGAGCCCAACCTGGGGCTGGAGCCCAGGACAGAGATCATGACCTGAGCCGAAATCAAGAGTCAGACACTTGCGGGGCTGAGCTACCCAGGCGCCCTGGGAGTGAATTTCTCTAAGTGCTAGAATGTTTTCAGATGCTAGTTGCTATGGGCTGTCCTTCGGGCCTTTGTGTGACTGTGTGTTGGGTTCTGGTCCAGTCACACTGCTGCTCGCACTGTGGGGACAAGTCCCAGTGCAGAGGCTGGAGCTGAGGAGCTTCCTGGAGAAGCCTGGCCCAGGGTGCCCTTACTCGGAACCACCAGATCTGTAACAATTCCCGTGACACCCCATTGCTTCACACAGTTCCCTTCGTGAGGGTTTTAGAGGGATTCAGCGTGTGCTGCCCCTGGACTCACACGTGTGAGTTTTCTTTCCTGTTCATTGCTAAAGGACTGTGTATAAAATCCATTCGCCCCAAGCATGGGGAGAGACGCCGCAGAGGGGTGGGGGGCAGAGGCGGGCTGGGTGGGAGTGTGCACCGGGACCTCGCATGAGCTCTGTGTACTTCACACTTTGCTCTGGACGCCCATTGAGGCGTGTCTGTGAGCTGGGGCAGTGGGTGCTGATGACAAACGGTTGCTTTTCTCCCTGTTGACACGCTCCTGTATTGATTTTTTTAGAGAAGAACATAAAAAACATTCATCTGGTTGTGCTTTTCTCTCTGTCAAGAAGCAATTCGAAGAATTAACCCTCAGTGAATTTTTGAAGCTGGACAAGGAAAGAGCCAAGAACAAAATTGTATGTATTATTGGGAATAAGGATCAAGGGCAAAGTGTTGGACACCCGTAGCACCGAGCTCCCCGCCCCTCGTGCTGGAGGGGCTCCATGTTCCTCGCTTAGCCCTTTACAGCCCCTCCGGTGCATGGGTGACGGTACAAAGGACAGAAAAACATCTGTCCTGGAATGCGGTCTTGGGGCCATGCAGTCAGATCGGAGAGAAATGGGTTCCCTCCTTTGTTTAGGGTGGGTACCTCTGGTGGTGGGAAGGTGGTGGCTGGATGGCGCTCCCGCCTTCAGCGACAGTCTCTGGGGGGGAGTCCTGTACATGGTGTGTGAGCATCGTGGGGGCAGAGGGCTTGGGAGCGTGCAGCAGCATCTGGGGGAGGGAGCACTATGGGTGTTGGGGAAAAGGACCTCGGGATTTCTGCAAGTGAACTTTAACTTGTAGACGGGCATCCTAGGGTGTCCGGAGAGTAGAGGGGTGAAGCCGCGGGTCCGCTAAGGGCTGGTACCAAGCAGCCGGGGCTGTAGAGAAAATCAGGGCTCCCGGTTAAGTCTGAATTTCAGGTCCACAGGGAAAAATTTCTTAGTATAGCTCGTGTATTGTAGGGATGTATACGAGAACCTTACTTGTTCTTGTGAAGTTCGGATGTCGCTGGGCATCCTGTGTTTGTACCCGCCGAGTGCGGCGGCGGCGTTCCAGAGCTCCGTGTTCGGGTGTCGGTGCCGCAGCAGAGCACGGGGCTGCCAGCCGACGCCCTCGTTCTGTCCCTGCCACTCTGGGCATTGTGAGTTTAGGCCGGTCTCGCCCACCCTCTCCCTGCTGCAAAGTGCAAGGCTGACCCCT